>CM055090.1:4302711-5502711 GCA_029204025.1 Blomia tropicalis
CTGGCCAAAAGGAAAAACCGTTACAGTAGCTACGAAAAAAGAGAAGAAAACGACCACGTTAGAACCGTCGATGGGTACTACTGAATCAGCAATATTAGTATTTCTTAGCAGTTTAGCTGTGATTGTTGCAATTATTGCTGCGTACATATGGTATCGTCAAAAGGATGGAGCGGCAACAAGAACGGAAACGATTAATGATACAACATCGCCTCCCACGAGATCGATCAGCACAAGAAGCACTACGAAACCGAACAGTGTTCAAAAGAGTAGAAGTAGTATTCAGAAAAATTTGTCAACAAGTAGAAAATCACAACATTCAGCTAGTTCGAGCAATGTTTCGAAACCAAATCAAGATCCACCATTGACTAGGAAGGCATCGGAACGGCCCGATAAGGCACGTTCATCACAAGCAACGAGTCGTACAAAGAGTACGTGCAATTCAAATTGAATTCGTTCCATATTTGTGTACTCATATTGTCCATCAAAAACATTAGAGTTATATTCGAATTTTAATCTTAAATTTTTTTGCTTTTTATTTTTACACTTAATTTATTAAAAATTTTAATCAAAAATAATAAGTCCGAATACGAACTTGTTTTGAATGTTCTAAATATCCGTAAATAATGTTTAATTTAGCTTTATATAACCGTACTAAAATAACTTGGATTTGTTTTAATAAAATTAACCAAACAGAAATGTATTTTTTTGTTGTAATATGCTTTTTTATTCTGATCATTTTTTTCAATCAACTTTATCTCAAAATGAAGTTTCATCGACGGAACCCGCTTCTATTTGGGAAGTATATGAAGATATAATGAAAAATGTAGAAGATGAATGGAAACAACGAATGTATATGATAAAATATGGCGATGAACTACAATACTTATATCATATGATACTTGTTTCAAGTATGGTGATGAATAGTTATAATCCATTAAAGGTTAAGGATGTTGCTGAATACATGTTGTTATTGGCGAAATTTGAATTAGTAGACGAAATATATATTGAAATCTGGGTTCAAAACATCAATATGACTGAATTGAGTACGTTTTACGAATTACATCAATTTAGATCAAAAGTACAAACCATTCCGGCAAAATGGAAAGAAGAGATCGGTGATATTTTAATGTCACGAAAATATAGACGCAAATGTAAATATGAAATTTTAATACAAAAATTTAATGAAGTATGCAAAAGATGGATTGATGATAAATATACCCCAAACCTAAATGGCAAACTTAGTGATTCGAATTTTTATAAATTTAAACGTAGACAAATGGGAATGAGAATTATACTTTTACTTACAGTTTGGTCTGAACTTGATGTTTTTATTGGAAATAAAACAAATAACAAAAGTATGTGATTGAACAAACAAACAAAAAAAACTATTTTTAAAATTAAATCATTTTTCAGATGTTAAAGAAATATTTGTTATTACCTTAGGATTCTCAATTATAATTTTCTTTGCAATATATTTAACACATAATCCATCGTTTTTAAATCAGATGTGGAAAATAAATCGTGATAATGTAATTATTGAAACAGAAGAAACAGAAGAACAATCAAAACAAAACTTATTTGTTCAACAGGCAACGACTTTACCGGATATCATTATCGAAACCACAAGCAATTCATCGGTTTGGCACAATTCAACTATTTACATTTTAATATGTTTGATTGTAATCGGAATGATCATTACTTTGATCATTTGGTATCGTCAAACATGTAATAAACAAACGAAAACCGATACTAGTTATTCATAATGAAATAAAATGCAAAACATTATCAATAATGTTAGAACTATATTCGAATTCTAATTTTAAATTTTTTTTGTTTCTTATTTAGTTCCACTTAGTTTATTAAAAATTTTAATCATCAATCAAAACTAAAAGAAAAGCAAAACTAAAATATTGATATGGATTCATTATCAAATTCAAACTTAACGAATGTTCTTCAAACAAACCCAAGCTCAGGTCAGGGAAAACCATTTGAAACATGGCCAATTGTATTATTGATTCCATTCATTTTTGGAGTATTTGGTATTGCCAGTGTTTGGTTTCGTTACAAAAATTTAACAAAAGAAATTGTCAAAGAAATGAAACAAAAGAAAATTGTAGCTAAAAGTCAAAGTTCGAATACAACATGAAACGAACTTGCGTTAAATGTTCTAAATATCCATAAATTTATCTCTTTATAAAGAGTGTATTAAATAATTTTAAATTGTTTAATTTTGTTTCACCAAAATCAACCAAAAAAATGTATTTATATGTTGAAATATGCTTTTTCATTTTGATAGTTTCTTATCAAGCAACTTTATCCCAAAATAAAGAATCATCATTGGAATCCAATTATATTGTAGATATATATGATAATATAATGGATAATGTAGAAGTTGAATGGAACAAACGAATGTATATGATAAAATATGGCAATTACACTGATGAACTACAATACTTATATCATATGATACTTGTATCGAGTATGGTGATGAATAGTTATCATCCATTAAAGAATGATGATCTTACTAAATACATGTTCCTATTGTGGAAATTTAAATTAGTCGATAAAAGATATATTCAAAGATTTATAAAAAATTTTAATAGGACTGCTTTGGATACGTTTTATCAAATACATCAATTTAGAACAAAAATACAAACCATTCCGACAAAATGGAGCTACGTGATCAATGATATTTTCATAATACGAGAACGTAAATGCGGATCTATACACAAATGCAAATATGAAGTTTTAATACATGAATTTAATGAACAATGTAAAATGTGTATTGATGAAAATTTTGTCTACAACATACATGTCAATAGGAATGATTCGAAATTTTATGAATATAAACGTAGACAAATGTTGATGAGAATTGTACTTTTAATTACAGTTTGGTCTGAATTTGATGTTCTTATTGAAAATCATCAAGCAAAAAACGAGTGTATGTAAATGAATGAATGAAAAACTAATATTACTATTAAAATCAAATTATTTTTCAGATTTTAAAGATATATTTGCTATTACCTTAGGATTCTCAATTATAATTGCTTTTGCAATATATTTAATATGTAAACCAATGTTCGTGAATCAAATATCGAGAATAATTCATGATAATGTAATTATTCAAACAAAAGCTACAAAAAAACAACCAAAACAAACATTTTATGTTCAACAGGTAACAACAACTATCTTCAATAAAACCAATTTATCGTTTTGGCATTATTTAATTATTGCCATTTCAATATGTTTGATTGTGATCGGAATAATCATCATTTTATCCATTTGGTATCGTCAAACACGTAATAAAATAACCAAAAACCGATACAAGTTACGACTAATACAAAAAATGTCAAATAAATTATAATAAAAAAAAGGTGTATAACTATGATGATGATCGAATCGTGAACAACCAAACAACAATTTCATAAAATTTTTTTGATTTGATAATTTAATAATATATGTACAAAGTCTTGAGAAAAATTTATACCATAATACGCTATTATAGAGAGCATCGAACATAAAAACTTGTTGCCGAAGGGTGCGAAAGATGAAAGACCTTGGAAAACACTTTCACGTAAATCAAGTTTTGTGAGATCATCAGATTGATATAATATGTGAACATTATAAACAAGAAGAATTATGTTTTTTACGTTCATGTGACTGCTTGGATATGTGGTTTTTCGTATTTTTACTTTAAGTTTAATTTAATTCAATATTTAGTGTTATAATATATTATCAAAGCAAACTATGTTGGGTGAGAGGGGTTTGAAAAATGTTCAAACTCGTTTTGAGCAGGAATGTTAAAACATAATTAATTTTTGTATAGTTCTTATTGAACTGTTACCCAAAAAAGGGTGTATAAGTAATTTTTTTTCAATTATTTGGTAAAAATGTTCATATAAAATAGAGATTAAAAGAGTTTTAATTCTTCAGTCTTGCTAAGAACGATTTGTGCGTGTGCGTTTGTGTTGAAAATTCAATTTGAAAATGAATCAACAACTATTTTCAACAGTATTCATTGTTGTATTATCGTTGATTGTGTTAACAAATGTTGAAGCTGCAAAAGAGCGTCCTAAACCAGCAAAATGTAATGATAAAAATCAACGAAATGCCGATCTTAATATGGCAAAACTAGTTAGCATGGGAAAGAATGGACGAAACTTTCCCAACAATACTGAAACATTGAAAACATTTTGTTCGTAAGTATGATTCCAAATTCTATTAAAATCAGTTAACTTTACTTATTTTAACCCAAAAAAAAGTGAAACAACAAAATTGATTGCAAGAATTGAATCATATACGAAAAGTTGTTACGAAAAATCGCTGCAAAATACGGTCAGCATATTTGTCTATACGATCCGTAATACAGTAAGACAATATTGTGGAAAAAAACTATCGTCACGTTCAAAAAAGTTGATCAATGCTAGTAATTGTCTTAATGAACATATACGAAATAATGATAAATGTTTGGTAAACTTTAACGATCGAACTCGAGCATTGATTCCAACCGATGATGATGCAATGAAAATTCCATACAGCTGTTGGTATGATTCATTCATTTTATTAAATTTAATTTTGATTATCAATTGAATATTATTTTTTTTATAGTATTTATATTGATACGATGAATTGTTATCGGAAACAAATTGCTTCAACCGCTTGTGCTGCAAAAGATGAAGATCTATTGATGGAATTTATGACGTCACTCTTCACTCCATTGGTCGATCTATTGTGTGGTGACTATAATCCATCGACGAACAGGTGTGATTCGGTTATTGTTCCCAAAGGTGATCCGTCATATAAGGAGAACTCATATTATAGTTTCGTCTTTGTACTCATTGATCTATTACAATCAATGAAGGGATTCCATCTTTAAACAAAAATTCGAATTAATTATAATTAGAATTTTATAATTTGATTTAAAAGTTTACGCTTTTTCTTGATAAATAAAGTATTTTGTGCAAATATTAAACATTTTCACGTAATCTTTTCAGTTAAAATGTTTCTAAACACGTTTTCTATTTTTTCAGTATTGGTTTCAACTCCCGCATTAACAATGGGTCAACTTGATAGTGTCTTAAACGTAGATCAACCTCAATTATTTATACCAAAACTTTTTCTACTCATTTTTTCACTGGCTCCAATTGTTGCACTTTTTTCCACTTTTATCTTTTTTGCCTTCTGTTGTGATGATCCACCAATGCAAGATAAGCAAAGGATGCCGGGCAACATTGCAACTTCAGTGTCAGCACAAAGGGTGGTTTCATCCAATTCCGTTACACGATCGGTCTCGTCAAGAAACCAACAATCCGTTATAAATCAAGTGTAATTCTTTTTGTAAATATAAAACTAAAATTAAATGAGAAAATTATTGCATTAATATATATTTGTCAAATATTTGTGTATAATACTTCATTGGATTGGATAAGTCGGATTACTTTACTTTTTTATATGAATCATTCATTTTGTCGGGACGGAGACGTAATAAAATTTGATGACGTAACAATGTTCAATTGCGTCCGTTTGCAATCAATTTTATGATCCTCTCTCTTTATATATAAAAGTTAGATCGTTTACACCACATGAATTTATTTCAATTATTAACATCGACATAAATTGCAAATGTGTGAACTAACACTACCTCATACCATTATGTTGATAACATTATGGATAATACTCTATCTTCTCATTCAAATTGAATCATTGAAATCTCATTCCCAATGTGGCATATCAAATGATGAATTACCAAAAACGAAAGAAAATATGTTATTATTGAATCGTTTCCGTATTGCTGGTGGACGTGTCAACCATCCACATCAATATCCATGGATGGTTTATATTGAAAGTGAATTTCAATTTATACCAAAAACAACCAAAGACAATAGTATTAAACGACGAATCAATGGAAACTACCTAAGTCTACATGAATCATGTACGGGTGTGTTGATCGACAATGAATGGATTTTATCGGCAGCTCATTGTTTCGATTCGATCATGTTGAATTATGCTTTAAAACGTGTACGAATCGTACTTGGTTCACACAATATAACCAATTTAAACGAACAATCACGTTTAGAGATTTCAGCTAAACGTATCATTAAACATGGATTGTACAATGAATCTGAATTGAATTCGAAAAATGACATTGCAATGATTCAATTACCATATCGAATTAATTATACAAGAAATTTACGTGCAATTTGTTTACCCAAAAACATTCCAATTGAATTATCAGATGAATGTATGACATTGGGTTGGGGTGAAACCGAATCATCCATTGATAATAGGTTTGGTACATTAAGATCAGCAACCGTTGCAACCTTGACGGGTGAAGAATGTTCAACATTGATTGAAGATCGAGAATATATTGATCATCAACTGCAATTATGTGCTGGTTATGTTGGAATTGGTCCGTGTCGAGGCGATTCCGGTGGACCGCTTCAATGTCGAACGTTAGGAAATGAAATTGATAACAATATTATTTTACAATCAAATCGATGGATATTGATGGGAATTATCTCATTCAATGACGATCTTTGTGGAGGGGAACGACCGGCAGTTTATACCAATGTTCAACCATTTATTAGTTGGATCGAAAAAGTGTCATCAATAATGGCTGAAAATGATAATTATAAACAATTTGTTGAACAAATTTATTGAAAACAAATAAAATTTTTTTGTGGATTATAGTTATAACAATTTTATTACAAAAAAATAACAATCATTAGCGTGCTACTGATTTATGATTAGTAAAATGTTCTCGTGCAATAATATTGCGTTGTATCTGTGATGTACCTTCATATATTTGAAATATTTTTGCATCACGCATCAACTTTTCAACCGGATACTCTGAATTGAATCCAGCGCCACCGAATATTTGTACGGCATCGGTAGCTACTTGATTAGCCATATCCGATGCATAACATTTAGCAATCGATGACCAATAGGTATTACGTCTACCTTGCATCTGTTCATATGCAGCCCGCATATAGGCGACACGTCCATTCTCGACGCCAATTGCCATGTCGGCTAATATCATTTGAATGGCTTGATGTTGTGCAATCGCTTTTCCAAACGTACGCCGTTCTAATGAATATTTCGTTGCTTCATCCAATGCACGTTGAGCTAAACCAACGGCATTTGCCGCATTCGGTGGTCGAGTAATATCGAACACACCCATTGCAATCCGGAAACCTTTTCCCGGTATTCCAAGAACATTCTTTTTCGGTACAAGAACATCTTCAAATCGTATTGAACGTGTATCAGAACATCTTTGACCCATATTCCATTCCTTTCGACCAACGGTTAAACCGGGTGAATCACGTTCCACAATAAAACCTGTAAATGCTTCGGATTTTTTTGCTTTTGGATTTGGATCGGTTCGTGCCAATACAAAGTACCAATTAGCATAACCGGCATTGGTGATCCACATCTTTTCACCGTTCAGTATCCAATCACCATCGGATGTTTGTCGAGCATTTGTGGTCAAACCGGCAACGTCAGATCCGGCACCGGGCTCCGTGACGCCATATGAACAAAGTGTCGACGGTTCAGACGTTAAACGTCCCAAATATTCTTTCTTTTGTTCATCATTTCCAAACAATAGTACAGGCGCACAGCCGAGTCCATTGTTGGTGATTGCTAAACTGATTGCACTACAACCGTATGATAGTTTTTCACGAATCAAACATCGATCCATTAGTGTTAGACCGGATCCACCATATTGTACCGGAATGGTGGTGTTTACCAAGCCAAGATCCCATGCTTTACGTAGAATATCGACAGGAAACTCACCCGTACGATCATGTTCAGCTGCTTTTGGAATAATCTCTTCACGTACAAACTTTTCAGTCATATCTAATATTTTTTGTTGATCATCCGATAAATCAAAATTTATTCCATTTTGTTGATCCGTTAATGTTCGTTTCGTTGTCACTGTTACCGTTCTTGTGCCAATACATTTCCATAAATGGTTTCTTGTTTTTATTAGTATTGCATTCATATTTTAAGAAGAAAAATTAGGTTATGAAATAATAATGCATTCACTAAATTATGTACATTAACGGTAGAAAAATCATTGTTTATTATATGTTGAATCTAGCTAAGCTGTCACAAATGGAAGTTGTTAATCTTATCAAAAGGAAAAAATAGAAAAATAAAGTAAAACCGACGTTTGGTTTCCATGTACCAACCATTTGATTAAAAACGTTTGGAAAGTATCCAAGTAGAGTTATAACAAACAATCCATAAATATATCTAAATAATCACAACAATGTTTAAATAATCATATCACAATATAATCGATATATATGTTTCAATGACAAATATCTTATAATTTAATTAGATAATAAAAAAAGAAAGAAAGAAAAAAGTATAAACTTATTCGATACCTATGCTACGGAGTTCAGATACAAATAATAAATCCACAACGGATAATATAATTAAAAAGGATGATCTAGACATGGTGTCAAGTGTCCAATAATGTGGAGCATAACGAACCTAACCTAAATAAGGCTGTTAAAAATGACCTGTTAGAGGATATTGGTAATAAACCAAAACCCGAAATAGAAGTAAATGAACCCTCGGAAAAATATATGGATACTAATAAAGAAAAGGACAATTCGAACCCAATTATTATTACAAATGAAAATATCAGGGAAAATGATATTTATCAACTAATAGTTGTGAAGGAACCTGTTTCTTTGGATAATAAAAAAGTAGGCATTGATAAAGAGAAAGCTAACCCAATCCAGGTGACAGATGTTAGCCAGATATTGAAAAATAAAAATAAAGTTTTACTTAATTAATTAATTCCTATAATTTATTAATAAAAAAAGAAAGAAAGAAAAAAGTATAAACTTATTTTAATTATTCCTATGAGACAATGCAATCGCTCGATCTAATATAATTTCAGGTGCATGTGAAACGGCCCATAGGATAACGTCAAGATAACCGCAACAACGGTAATATACTTTAGGTTCCATCAATCGTACAGCATCGGCCATTACATCAATAACTTCATTTATATTTGTTCGTGTCATTTTTGATGTTTTCAATTGTTGTTTCGTTTGCCGTTTACGCGATTCATCCGTATACGATTTTTGTGTCAATAATGGTGTCTCATTCCACAATCGGTCGATACCTTGCGTTGCGTTTACCGTTTGAATGATTGCAGTCTGATAATATGTTGGCTCAATTGTTACAACATGAACATTGTCACCGGTAATTGCCAATTCGCGACGTATAGAATCCGAGAATGATCGAACAGCATGTTTGGTCATTGAATAATGTGATAGATATGGTGATGAGATACGTCCAGCTAAACTTGCCATATTAACCAATCGTGAACCAGGTGAACGTTTCAATAATGGCATCATATATTTGGTGACGCGTACCAATCCGAATACGTTAACCTCAAAAACACGACGAAACTCGTCGATATCATGTCCCCAATCGAAGAATCCACTGGTACCAATTCCGGCATTGTTCACCACGGCCCATAATGTTCCTTTCATTTCTTCAACAATTGGTACAATCGATTTTACGTCCTCTTCTTTGGTGACATCCATTTTTACAATCTTAACACGTGATGAACAATCGGCTCGCAATGATTTAGCACCATCGCCTTCGGTATTTATTACGCCAGCGATCACTTGAAAACCATGTCGATCTAAACGTCGAGCCAATTGTGATCCAAAACCAGAATCACATCCAGTGATCAATACAATCTTATCCGACGTTTTCGTTTGCATTTGTGACGAATTTTTCCGATCATATATGAAATAGGCCATTGTCCATGAGATGATACCAATCGTAATAAACATTGAAAGATGAGTACATAATGGAAATCGATCGGATAGCATCCACCATAGATAATATGTAACAATAAATGTTGGCACAAAATTGTAAAACAGATGAATCAACTGCATTGTTTGTTTGTTATTGTTTGATTATTTTTTGTTAATAAATAAATAAAATAATAAATAAATTTGATGAAGTTGAAAATGAAAAAATGTAAAACAAAGAGTTACAACCGAACCCTTTAGGTGTTGATGGTATATATATATATTGTCGATGATAGTAAATCTTGTTTACACTTGCACCCAGCAAAAATGACTATCCAATTGAAATAAACTCGTTTCCACAAATTGATGAGATAATGTATATACATACACACATGGGAAAACATTAAGTAATAATGATTGAGGTCGTGGTTGGTATTTGGCCGTATAGACTACTGCTTCAGAAGATGATTGTTGTATTAGTACAGCTGTTGCGATCGTCGCCACTCAATTGCCAACATGCATCAATTGATTGATGGGCAATAAAGATTTGTTCATATCGGCTGCAGCACACACTTTCACAATGTGAGCTATTCAACAATACAGTTACCATTACAACTTGTTTGTGATTTAACAAAATCAAATTCACATGAGAAAAATCAATTTTAAATATTTTATATTTTTTTATATATATTAAATATAAATAAATTATTTAACATTTACCGATAACTTTTCCCCATTTTTACCATAATTGTAAAAACCTTTACCGGTTTTTCGGCCAAAATTACCTTTGGAAACTAACTCTTTTAAAGTTTTAGGATCTTGTACCGTGCTTTTTAACGATGGATCATGTTTTAAAAATGAATTTCGTGATAAAAGTTGAGTATCTAAGCCGACATAATCGGCCAATTCGAATGGTCCCATTGGATAACCGGCGCCCAATTTCATTGCTGTATCGATGTCTTCGATCGATGCATCGCCTCGTTCAAACAATGCTAACGCTTCCGAATGGTAACGCATAAATAATCGGTTTACTATAAATCCGGGCGTATCTTTACACTCAACTGGTACGTGATCAATGTCCAACACAAATTGACGCAATGAATCAATTATATCGGCTTTCGTTTCGGGCGTTCTTGCAATCTCAACCAACTTCATCATTGGAACCGGATTAAAGAAATGTAACGCTGCAAATTGATTCTTCTGTTCTAGATGGACATGAATCAAACGACATGGTAACGTTGATGTATTTGTTGCAAAAATTGTGGATGGATTTGAACCAAATTTTGTGCCCAATTCTTTAAAGATTTCCTGTTTCAATTCCAACACTTCTGGAACGGCTTCAATAATTAATAGATTCTTTTCGGAAATTGGTTTCAATTCGGTTTTCATCGTAATACGAGATGTCGTTTCTTCTGGAGTTCCAATGTTAACTAAAGTTTTTAATATAAAAATGAAACTAATAGATTAATTTATAATTATGCAAAAATATTACAATGTACATACTCTTCTTTCTTTCTTTAAGTTTGGATAAACTTTTCACAATACGATCTTGGGCTTTGTTCAATTGATCTTGTGACACATCATACAATGTGATGGAATCAAACTTTCCGGTCGTTGCACAAGATTGTGCAATGCCGGATCCCATTAAACCGGAACCGAGAATCATTACATTTTCCACACGATATAATGGTAAACTTTGACTAAACAATCGAATTTGATTCTTGATCAAAGTAGAATTAGATTTTTGCAAGATTTTGGTAATCATGTTTGTTAGTTTGAGACTCGTCTTTCAAACTCATACTAACTCAACAAGCTTTATTTTATTGAGTGGCAAGCAAACATACTCAAATCTCAAGGACGTTTGTACTCAATCAATCAACAACAACAACAACAACAACAACAAAATGGCAATAGATTATGACAAATTTTATATCATGGTTTTCAACCATGATATAAAACAAATTAAATTTATTAATTTTCCGAATAATCATAAAAACCTTTTCCGTTTTTTCTACCTAAATGACCTTGTTTAACCAATTCTGTCAAACGTGGTGAACCAGGTAGATTCAACGATAGATCATTTGCTTTGAACGATTCTTCAACAAACAAATGTGTGTCTAAACCAACATAATCCAACTATTCAAATTCGAACTGTGTGTTTACACTTTAGCTAGCTTTTCCTTATTTATTTTTTTTACAGTTCTTCTATCATTGAAGAATCCAAGATGATATATATTTTCCAATTTAATAATAACATAACATGAAATTTCACGGATGAATCATTAATTAGAATTATTAATATCACAGAATATTACAAAAATAAAATTACAAAAGTAAAATTATAAAAAATAAAACGACAAAAGTAATATCGTGAACAATCTATTTCCCGCAATATGTTACTGAAATATTTCCCAGTTACTAAATGCTGCTAGAACGCTTCCCCTACTGTTGGCTGTACTATGCCGTTTAGCGAGATTTACCGGGACTCCCATTCATAGGCCGCTTCAGGTAAAAATCGAAAACGATTTAAAACACGTGCAAGCAAAACAGCTGCCAACAATTAAGTGAACATTCAAAATGGCCGATCTTTTCGGCATAAGTGATAGACATGAGTACCAACATAAAGCGATACTTTTTTAACAAACCTCGTACTGTGTCCGAAGATTATGAATCCATTATTGAAAAAATGGCTAATTTAGTTATCAATAGCTCATGTAACTTATTGGAATACGATGCTATTTATCAACCACTTTTAAAACCATCTCACTGAGGACATTCGTGTAACCAGCTAAACATGCTTGGTATATCACGACCAACAATTGAAAAAATTTATGAAGACAACATGGCCATCAAACTCGTGGACGAGATGACCAAAAGTATTCATAACAGATTTAAATAATTATTGTGAACATTTTTTATACTTCTTTCTAGACAAAGTAGTAAAATAAACTATATACCTTATAGTATACCTTATTTACTGAAAGCGGTCATTTGACCGCTTGTCCTTATACAACATATTGGCCGCGGTTTATTGTATAACTTTTAAATAATTTTTTATTGTAACTTAGAATATTTTTTCTGATTAAAATTAACTTATTAATTGCAGCCTCCCATTAATTGATCACCCATTTTCAATTAAGGACGCCGCTAGTAAAAACAGCGCCATCAAACTCGTGTATTTCTATGGGTAAACTTTGAACCTTTTCAGCTCCGCCATTTTTAATCTTACACATTTGAGATCACAATTGTAAACACAAACGATTATATTAATTTATATTTTAGTGTACATAAAATTGTTCCAATGAAATTGAAATACAATAAAATAAACATTTTGAAAACTTTTGGGAAGGAGCAAATCGGAAAATGAATGAATAAACACGCTGTACGAAAACACAGTGGATTTCCACAATTTTCGGAATCAACGATTCACCGACACTTTTTGTTAACATCTTATATACATTGTCGTTTATTGTGTATCAATTGTCATTTTCAATCATTAAATTTATATTTGTCTTTATCACTAAATTATTTTGTTAGCAACATAATGTGTTGGTATCAAAAGTGGTGTGCGTGTGGTAAAACACCTAAAACGATATTCTTAAAGCTGAGACATAGAAAGTATGTCATTGGTTCCGTATTCCATAGTAAAACAGCGAAACAATGCAAAACAAATCTAAGAATATAAAATCGAAGTAAGGCAAGCATTGTTTCATATTCATCAACTTATCATATATCATATCATTAGATGCACTACAGCGCCTTCATATTGACCGAATGATTGAACTCAATCATAAAAGTTATGTATATTGAATGTGGCGTTAGCCTCGAGATGAACTTTTTGTCATTCAAATTCAACCATATGTATTATACTTATAAAAGGGAGACGTACAATTTCTCATTCAATTCAATGAGCAATTTCTTTTTTCATAAGTTCCTCATCAACTAAAGTTTCCTTATCTGTCGCTTTTACATGCCTTTTTTAATTTGTTCAAAGTGTTTTATTGTTCAAATGGAATCTAAACCAACAGATGAAGTTGAAGTTTCCTCATCGACAAATCCATTCTCATCCTTCGACAAAACGGTAAGCAGTTTATTTTTAAATTTAGCAAAGTTATTAAATAATTTATTAATTTGTTTTATGTATAGTTAATCTCAAATAACAATTTTGTTGTCCAGTGTAATCATTTTGAATTAGAAGAAACTATTGAACGAATGTCTAATCTGAATATTGCCAGTGACAGTGATACAACTCTTATTGCAGATGAAATTGTCAAACCCGATCATGAGGTAAGTAATCCGTTTTAATCTAGCAAGATGTTAAATAATATTTTTTTTAGTTAATTTTAAACAATAATAATAACTTCGGATTAGAAGAAAAAAACAAACCGTCGACAATGGCCACCGGAAAGCCAAAACCAAGTGTGGCTTCAGCAAAACCGTGTGGTGTGATTACTTCCACCAAACCAGTTTTATTAAAGAATCGACCGGTGGCTACTTCAACCCGTACGACTACTGTTTCAAAGTCTATTGCTGGTACAGTTAATGGTACACGAACTGTTCCCACATCCAGTTCTACATCACGTGCACCATTATCGTCGAAACCGTCCACCACCCATACGGTGACAGCACGTAAACCATTGTCCGGCATTACATCAACTACTGGAACTCGAGTCAAGGATACAACACGTCCACCATTGACACAGCCGGCTGCAAAGGTACCGGCAGCTACCATTACCACCAAACCAGTGGTAAAAACAACTCGAACTCGAACGGTCCCATCATCATCGTCTACGACGACCTCTACTCGGGCCCGAACTGTACCATCAACAACGACCACTACTCGTACTCGAACGGTACAATCTACGACGACCGCTGTATCTAAAGTCGGTTCAATTAGATCGGTGGCAACCAAATCAACTGCACCAACACCGTCTACACGTGCGGTATCGAAACCGGCAAATAAAATGCCATCATCTACGGCAACCAATGGCGTTAAAGCCGTCCCAAAGAAACCGATAACGAAAGTGAGTGATAATAAAGTAACATCATCTACATCAACGGTTCCAAGTTCTACAAATGGCAAGCCGAATGTAATTTCAATCAAACGTTGGCGTTGAAAACTGGTTGAAACAAGAGTTGAAAGATGCGGTTAGTAATCCAATCAACAGCATTTCGACATCATCCATTTCCAAGGCTGCAAGCGAAATGTTAATTACATCATCAAATAGCATCAACGGACATGAATAATTATATTTGTTGACTGATTGTTTTCTATAACTACGAATATTCAAAAATAAATTATTATTATTATTAATAAATATTATTCTTTTATTATATCTATAATTTTATATGAATATCATTGAATTCCCATAACATACTCAAAAATCTCATTGTTCACTTTGTTTTTAATATTTATTATCTTTTTAAAAAAATAAGAGTATGACTTGGAGAAAAAATTAATTCTTTGGAAGATTTCTTAAGATCTATTCAACCTATCTAGTCAGTTCAACTAATGAACTTTTCGTCGGGAGAAAATGGAGCGTAATGTGATAATGTGATATGATTTCTTGTTGGGTTACTATGGGTTATTAGAGGGTGTTTTGAAACAACGATTATGAGTTGATCAGCTGAGTCAAGACCAAACCATAAGGCAAGCATTGTTTCATATTCATCAACTTATCATATAATATTTATTTAAACTATGAAAAATTGTAGCAAAATGGTTTGTTTGAACATTGGTATTCTATCTCTGGTGACCAGTATCATTGTCCTATCATTGTCAACATTGCAAATCATATATGTATATCCCTTCATACTGACCGAATGATTGAACTCAATCATAAAAGTTATGTGTATTGAATGTGGCGTTAGCGTCGGGGAAAACTTTCAAGTTTAACCATATGTCTTATACATATAAAAGGGAGACGTTTAGTTTCTCATTCAATTCACTGAGCATTTTATTTTTTCATAAGTTTATCATCAATTGAAGTTTCCTCATCGGAAAATCCATTTTCATCTGAACCAATGAATAACATCATCGGCGATCAACATATTGATGGTGATGGTGCAAAGCCATTTAACCATGCAACTTTGCATATTTTAGCAGATGAAACTATTAAACCCGATTATAAGGTAAGTAGTCTATTTTAATCTACCAAAATATTAAATAAACTTTTTTTGTTTAGTCAATTTCATGTTGGTGGTGATGATGATGAAGATGGGACCATTTGAGTTCGAGTCATTTTTACCACTGGTTTGGTGGGGACGGTAGCTGCCGGTACCTTTGCAGCCGGCTTTGTCAATGGTGGTGTATTCTTGACTCGAGTAACAATTGGTTTTGGTTTTCCAATAGTCATCGTCTTTATTGCCGTACTAGTTGTTCCAATACGTCGTTCGGTACTGGTAGTTGTGGGATTGGTACTCGAACCAACTTTGGACGCACTCGATTCAGTTATTAATATCGATTTGGCAACACCAACCTTTTTAACAGTTGACAGACACCACATGTTTTACGCCAATGACATTGCTTTTGGCTGGTAATGGTTTGATTTTCTCAACTTCTTTCTTCGGTATATCATTATTTAATGGTTCATCAATACAAATAATTTCATATGTTTCATCACTATTTTGGTGGTTGTATCGAAACCGACAAATGATATCAATGGACATGAATAATTATATTGATATAATATGTAACTCCGAGTATCCGGAAATTTATTTTATAACGTATAACTTTATATGAATATTATTGAATCTCTATAACATACACAAAAATCTCATTGCTCACTTTGTTTTTAATATTTATTATCTTTTTGAAAAATAAAAGTTTGACTTGAAGAAAAGGTTAAATCTTTGGAATATTCCTTAAAATCTTTTCAACCTATTCATTTTGAATAAATTGCTTCTCTTGATCCAGTTCAACTAATGGACTTTTTGGGAGAAAATTTAAAACAACAATTATGAGCTAATCAGCTGAGTCAAGACTAAACCATAAGTGTATAAAGCAAGCATTGTTTCATATTCATCAACTTATCATATAATATTTATTTAGATTGCAAAGAATTGTAGCAAAGTTGTTTGTTTGAACATTGACATTCTATCTCTGATGACCAGTATCATTGTCCTATTACCAGTATTTTGTGTTTACCAGCTATCATTTGCTTTCGATTTGTATCGATTGTACAGCAAGTCATACATTATACATCCTCTCACAACCAACTTATCCTTTATAAATCTCAAGGTCGTTTGTACTAAATCAACAACAACAAAATGGCAGTAAATTATGATTAGTTTTATATCATGGTTTTCAACCGTGAGAAAAAACAAATTAGATTTATTAATTTTCCGGATAATCATAAAAACCTTTTCCACTCTTTCTACCTAAATGACCTTGTTTAACCAATTCTGCCAAACGTGGTGAACCAGGTAGATTCAACGATGGATCATTTGCTTTAAACGATTCTTCAACAAACAAATGAGTGTCTAAACCAACATAATCCAACAATTCAAATGGACCCATTGGATAGCCGGCACCAAGTTTCATTGCTGTATCAATGTCCTGAAATGATGCATCGCCACGTTCCAACATGGCCAATGCTTCCGCCATATATGGACACAATAATCGATTAACAATAAAACCGGGATTATCTTTACATTCAACCGGAACGTGATCAATGTCTAATACGAATTGACGCAAAGAATCAACCACTGTTTGTTTGGTTTCGATCGTTTTTGCAATCTCAACCAACTTCATCAACGGAACCGGATTAAAGAAATGAAGTGCAGCAAACTGTTCCTTCTGCGCAAGATCGACATTGATAAATTTACACGGTAACGATGAGGTATTCGTTGCAAAGATGGTCGATGGATTATCACCAAACTTTTGGCTCAAATCTTTAAAAATTTTTTGTTTTAATTCCAATATTTCTGGTACTGCTTCAATGATTAATAGATTTTTATCGGAAACTGGTTTTAGATCAGTTGACAATGTTATTCTAGCAGCGGTTTGTTCGGCAGTTCCATCAATATTTACTTTATATTATTTAAATTATAAAAATATTTAAATTATTAAAACATTTTTACATTAAAAAAATGTAAATAATAAACTTACTTCTCTTCTTTTCTTTCAGTTTTGCTAAACTTTGAGTGATTCTAGTTTGTGCCTTATTTAGTTGTTCTTGAGAAACATCATGTAAAGTGATTGAATCAAATTTTCCCGTCGTTGCGCAAGATTGTGCAATTCCAGATCCCATCAAACCGGACCCAAGAATCAATACATTCTCCACTCGATTCAATGGTGAACTTTGACTAAAGAATCGAACTTGATTCTTGATCAACGTAAAATTGGATTTAAGCAGTACGTTTAAAGACATTTTAACTTATGTACCGAAGTTAAGTGTTGAGTATACGATGTTTTTATGTAGCACAACAACAATCAATATCGACATAAGCCATAATCAAATTTCTTTTGCTTATCATCTGTTTTGTATCCAACAGTAACTAAACATAGAGAACACCATCAAGCAAACAAAAAAATAAGTAACATTTTATTAAAACGTTTAAACTTAAGAATCAGTAAAATTGGGCTTTCGTTTTTCAATGAATGCTGCAATTCCTTCCGTTCGATCATTCTAGAAAAAGAAAACAAGTTTTGTTTGAATTAAATTAAAAAGCTAACATTATCTATGCTAACGTACCGATGCAATACACATGTTGAAGAATCTACGTTCCGCATTCATTCCTTCTTTCAATGTTGTTTCATAAGCTTGTTATTAAAAAAATTAATTATTTTATTATTTAAAATAAAAAAAATGTTTGACATACCGGAATTAATCGATTCCTTGCATAGATGAACGGTAAATTTAGATTGATTACCAATCTCTTCAGCTAGTTTGATTGCTTCATCCAACAATTGATCAGGGGAAACTACTTTACTTATCAAACCGAGACTTAAAGCTTCGGAAGCAGTAATCGGTCTACCCGTAAGACACATTTCCATTGTTTTTGACTTTCCAATGATTCGTGTCAATCGTTGAGTTCCGCCAGCACCAGGAATTAAGCCAACCTTGATTTCTGGTTGTCCAAACAATGCCTTTTCACTTGCATAGATAATATCGCATCGCATTGCCAATTCACAACCGCCGCCAAACTTTTATCATTAATCATCAATAAACTGATGTAACCATAATTTATAAGAATTTACTAAATCTTACCGCAAGTCCATTGACAGCAGCAATAATCGGTTTCTTTGAACACAATTCATCGATCGAACTGTTACGAGTTGACATTGCCATCTCCGGATATGACATCTTTTGTAATTGTTTAAGATCGGCACCGGCAGCAAATGCCTTACCAGAACCGGTGATGATACTTGCTGCAATGCGTGGATCATTATCGGCTTCCTTCAATGCTTGATCCACTTCATTAATCAATTGAAAGCTAAGTGCATTCAATACGTCCGGTCGATTGAATGTAATCACCGAAACATTCTCCTTTATTCCTTTAATCTCCTTTTTTATAAATTCATACGCTATATGAAACAGAAAGAAATATTATAATGAAAATGTGAAATTAAAAAAAAACAATACATTTAGATGATGAGAGTAAACGTTTTCCATTGATCCACTGATTGATCGATAGTATTCTTTTGGGTAATTGATTCATTGTTCTTTATGAATTGAATATATTTGCTATGGTGTAAAAATTGGAGAAGATGAGTTCCTTTCCACTTGGATACTTGTGATTATTATTATATAATCAACAATTGTATAGATTTATAAGTTTCATATAAACCGCCTTTTCTGAGTAGCGGCAAATATTGATGCCAAGTGTCGAAGTAGTGGCGTGAGGTAAAGTTACATTTCAATGCATGGCATGTATGTCCAAGTGTACCCAATGTTGTTTACATACACGCGTTCTTGTTTTGATTTGAATTGAACTCTTAAATTTTAGGTTTCAAATGATTTTCCACCGGTTCTATCGAAAGATTCCGCGACTATTGATCAACAATGTTCCCTCGTATCGAACTTTGATATCAAATTCAACTGTCAACGATCTAGTCAAGCCGATCACTGTGAGAACATGTGTCAACATTTTACCACGTCTCGCATTCAAACATCCGCACATCTTTCAAACCAACAATCTACCAACGGATGGAGTTGACATTTCAATCGATTGTGTCGATACGTTGAATGGTTATCCAAATCCGACGTCAAAGACAATCGTTGCTATACATGGAACCCCCGGAAACTATTCACATTTCGATCAATTGATCAATAATTATCGATTATCAAATGTTCGAGTGATTGTACCAAATCTACCAAACTTTACTCATACAAGATTGAAACGATTTTGGCACACCACCGAAGAGAAAGCTTGTTTCATACAAGATCTCATGAAACATTTGGGAATAAAAAAGATCGATTGTTTAGTTTCACATTCGATGGGAGTTCATCCATTGACAATGTTATGTGAAAATGTTTGTATAGTTACTTTATCGTGAACTAATTTAATAATAATGATTTTTTCTTATTTATAAAAATAGCCTGGCGATTTAGACATAAAATCAGTAGCAATTCTTGCTCCACAACCAATGTGGGACCTAAGACCAGATTCTGCAAATATATTGAAAAAAATTTTCTTTTCTCGCTCAAATCTATGGTATGAATTGTTATCATTAACCAAATTGGATAAAGGAAAAGTTACAAAAGTAAGGTTTAATGATTTTAACGAATTTCTTTGGTTAATGTTGACCGTATTATACGAGAATACGGCATCAGTCGATATTTACCGAAGAATAGATTACCTTCGTCGACGATCCACCATTCCGGTTGTTGTGCAATTTGGTGAAAAGGAACCAATAGCTAGTAGGAAATCAGTAATGAAATTATTTAATGAATTTGGAATCGATTCAGACAAATTGATACAATTCAATCCCGATGAATTGGCTAGTGAACTATTTGATGATTTATTGAAACAAGATACCCGAATAAAAGGATACTATTTTCTGAAAGGTGGCCATTTTTCATATGCGAAAAATTCAAATTATACATGCAGAATGATTGATAATTTGCTCAGCTATTATGATTAAAAAAAATTAATTGATTTTTTTATTTTATTTTAATTTGCAAATAAATTCTTAATTTCATCTCGATAAAAATCGTTTACTGGTCGTCGGCGCATTTTCATCGTCGCCGTCAATAGATTATTATCTTGTGACCATTCTTCGGTAACCAACCTAATTCGGCTCGGTATTTCAATTTTTGCATATCCTAAACTTGTTCCAAGTTCAATCAATGATTTATGTACTGTATCTACAATTTCTGCATCATTACATTGTTGTTCAAAGTTAAGATGGGATTTGTTCATCTTATCAGCCAATTCTTTCAAAGCACGATGATTCGGTGCTATTAATGCAATTGTAAAGTTACAAAACGAATCAGTACAAACGCATATATTTTCAACATATATCGATGATCTTAAGCCCGATTCAACCTTTCCTGGTGAGATGAATTCACCATTAGGAAATTTAAACAATTCCTTTTTTCGATCAATTATTTTCAATGTTAGATCGGGTAAAATTTCTACAATATCACCAGTTTCGAACCATCGTTTACCATCGGAATCAGTTATAAACGATTCTTCGGTCTCTTTTGGCATCTTATAATAACCGGCAGCTACTGTATCGCCACCAACCACAATCTCACCGCGAGGATTGGGTTTATCAGTCGTACGATATCCACCTTCAGGCCAATCCTTTATATAGTGGGAAACCGAATGAAACGGTCCACCACTCGTTCCATATTTAAGGTCATCTTGAACCATTACATGAGATGGGGCTACCTCAGTCGCTCCATAACCTTTTCAAATTTAAATAGAATAAAAATGATTATAAAAGAAACAAAGTTTGTATACAAACCTTGAACCAATGTAATATTCAGTGCAGCCTTGATCAATGCTTGAGTTCGATCATTCAACGGTGCCGATCCAACCAATAAAAGTTGTAAATTTCCTCCAAATTTCTGATTGATTGGTTTACAGATCAATCGATCAATGATTGGGGTCTGAAATCCGCGTCCAGTCCAGCGTATCTTATAATCCATCAGATAGGTAAACAATGGAGCTGCAAGTGGACTTCGTGATTCCAATTGGCGATAAATCTCTTTTAACATGCGTTCCAACATCAATGGAACACCGCCGAAAAATTCCGGTTTTAACAATTGAAAATCTCCAATTTGACCCGGAACGTGTGATGGTGAACTATTCAACATGGTATTTGGTGAACAAAGACCAATTTTACTTTTCACACAAAAATGTCCAAGGTTTAATGAATAACCATATAGATGTGCCATTGGTAAAAATGCGGGATATTTTGTATTGATCAAAAGCGAGCCACATTCTTCATTAATATATATTATATTCTTATAAGAAGCAACAAGATTCTTATGGGTTAGCATGACACCTTTTGGATTACCGGTAGTGCCCGATGTGTACATAATCAATGCTACATCATCAGGATCCGGAATTGGAAACAATTCTTCCGTGGTAATCATTTCAGGATTTTCATTTCCAATTTTCATTACATGATCGAATGTTGTTATTGGAAATTTTTTCGATAACTTTTCAATTGTATCGCTGGTATCGGTCAATTTATTTGGTACATAAATAATTGACAATTTATTGTTCAATTGTGGTGAGATTCGTTCTAAACGTGGAAGAAGATCTTGTGAAACAATTACTGTACTAGCTTCTGATTGATTCAATCCATAAAGAACGCCTTCGTCATCTATTTAAAAAATAAAAATAAGATTAATATAAAATTTAAATATAAATGATGATATTTTAATAACTTACTTAAAATTGGTAACAATGTTACGGTGGTAACATTCATACGAATCAATGCAATTGAGGCACAAAACCATTCGAAACTATTTTCAGCATAGAGTGTTACCTTATCGGGACATTTATTGATTCCCATACGTCGAAGACCACGTGCCAATGCTTCGGCACGGCTCAATACATCACCAACCGTATACCATCGATAATCATCAGCCAATTTGATACGTTTCAAATCGCGACCATCAATTTTAATCACCTCTCCCGTATTTGGATCACGTTGAACTTGTTCATCGATTATATCACGAACGCCAAATATTTCCCATTTATGATCCAAATGAGACATCATCTCTGTAAATGAATTATATCGGAGATTTGGATGATCTAATTTAAGTTTCGATGGACGTGAATAGATTATCCGTGAACTATCATTCGGATCGATTTTGGAGATTATCCCAAACGATTTGGAACGTTTTACACGACGCCATGGTCGTTGAATTGCGGCATATAATGGCAACGTTGCCCACGTATACGAATTAACAATTGCTTTCGTTTGCAACAATGCCAATTGGACCAATAGTTTAGACATTATTCTTCATTTATGCTTTGTTTATTTTTAATGGTCAATGAGCTAACAAACGCTTTCCAATATTTTCCTTCATTATCATGTTTGATTTAGATTTGGGTTCAAGTGTCACTCAAAATCCTTGATTAGATTGTTGAAAAAAAAGTGAGGAAATTAACGGTTACTACTGAAACATTTCCCCATTCTTTGGATAAAAAAAATGATTGAGATTTGTAGAAAAACCATGAAATCATCAAATTTTATATCGGTTTCAAAAATAATGCTGAATTAAGATGCCTATAATCATTGCTATTGATAGACAACGGAAAGAGCGAATTCAATTGTGACGAATAATCATTAAAATGTTAAATTTCTCCTTTTTGTTATTTTAACGTCAAAAACGATAAAAACGCAAATTATTTTAATAGTTGAATATTAGCAACAAAAAAAAGATTGACAAAGTTCAAAAACCTCATTCTTACGTCTTTTTTATTTGTTTTTTCATGTGTTGAATTTTTTATGATGGATGGATTTCCCACCCATCAAACAATCCGTTTGTTCAACGTGTTTTACGTCATTTACGTCTGTCTCTTTCTCTCTTTTTTCTCTTTTTTTTCTCTTTTATTTATAACAATTGAATATTAGAAAGCCTACTTTGAATTCCAATTCTTCCCCACATTGTACTAAAACCAATTTTAGTTCATTAGGAGGTAAGATCTTTCGATTTACGTAATGTAGGAGGCAGAACAGATAGATATGCATCATTTTCTCAAGGTTAATCGAAAAAATGTAAATTTGCGAATTATCGAGCATTATAACCATTATGTTTATTTTACTATAAATGACAAAGACAAATTGTCATTCATCACATTGAGATCCGATTAATCTGAGAATCAACAAACACAAACATGGATAATAAAGATTCTAAATGGCAATCGAAGATTATAGATCGAAGAGTTCGTCTAATGCAACAAGAAGAAACGAAAAAAGCTTCTTCAGATAATTGTAGCAAATGGTACAATACAAGTAGCAGTAGTAGTAGCAGCAGCAGTAAGGATAATTGTAGCAATACCGGAAAAGATCGATATGGAAATCAATCATGGAAACAATCATCGTGGAAGAGTGATCGGCAAAAATATTCACCATACAATTCAACGTCGTCCAGTAATCGTTTTAATCCAAATTCGCCGTTCAGTCCAAATTCACCGTTCACTTCAACATCAACATCATTGTCGAATGAAAAGGGTTCAAAAAGTTCGAAAGGTAATCATGAGTTACAGTTATGTTCAGAAATGGCAAAACTTGGTTGGAACAATCCATATTGTTCATCAAAATCGTTGATACGACATCAGGCAACATCGGAATTGTTTAAATCGAAACCAGAAATGAGTAAACGAACGAAAAAAGTGGAAGACGAAAATCGGCCAAAATTGAGTGACGTGATCGATCGAATCTTTTCCGAATCATTCGATTAGCTTTATGTTTTCAATGTATTGCGACACACATTTGGACGCCAACATTTATCAAAACACTATTTAATAGATAAGATAAAATAAAATGAGTGAGTCGTTCTTGGGGTGATGATGATGTTCTATTTAGTCCAAATAAACCGGTGGCAAGTTTGTAATCAACTTTTGTTTTATGTTGCAAAAGAATAAAGTTAAATTATTAATTATTAAGTTTGTTATTTCATCATCATAATTTCATCGACACAAAATGGAAGTAGATCAACGAAAATATATTAAAAAGTGTAAAGTGTGTGGCGATGAACGGATGGGTAAGTTTGATTAAATGAAATATATTTTGTAATCAATACGATTTATAGTTGGTTTTAATTTTAATGTGTTAACATGTGCTTCGTGTCGAATCTTCTTTCATCGTAATGGAGAACGTAACCATAATCAGATGACATGTTTAAACAATGGAAACTGTTTGATCAATGTTCATACACGTAAATCATGTACACAATGTCGTCTACGGAAATGTCTATTCATCGGAATGCGTCGAATGACGTTCCGATGCAAACGGAAAAAACAAGACAACGATCTTAAGATCACGATCCAAAACCAAACAGTATTACAAAAAAATGAATCCAATTGTGAACGATTCATCATTGCACGCATTCGTCATTGGTTACAAATGGTTTCTGATGGTTTAATATCGACATCCGAATCAATTGAACCAACAATATCACAAGTCAATGTAACAAAAGATATTTCAAATAATGACAATGATAAACTAGAATTGAATCGTTGGGAATGTTATCATCTATCACATGTACAGAAATCGATTTCGGTGTTCATCGATGAGAATCGTGTTCAAACGGTAGTGAATTTGAATGATTACGCAAAACATACGTTCAACATTCCAGCATTGTATGCAACACGAATCGTACAGTTTTGTAACAATTTTCAAACATTTAAAGAATTACCAAAAAAGCAGCAACTAAATATTTTAAAACCATTTTATGTTGAATTGTTAGCAATTCGTATTGCATTCTTGTTTGATCAAAAACGTAACGGTTTTTTCATGATGGAGGTATGCAACTATATAGGTTTTCAATCTAAATCAATCAATTGATCAAAACTATGATTTATAACCAAACAGAATGAATCGGGAAATCGGGTTATCTTTATACAAAACAGTTTATTTAACACTCCTCGAACATCGCGTCCAAATGTGATATCGATTTCAAACATAATTCGTCAAATCAAATTTGAGATGGAAGATGATCCTATCATTCGAGATTTGGTTCGTTGTTTTTTATTGAATTGAATTCATTTTACAATATTCATTTTTTTAAAACTAAATCATAGCTTATAACAATATCATTGTTCAAACCGCGCGATAATCTCCATAATCGTTACCGAGAGGTTATTGGATATAAATATTATCAATATACGAATCTACTTCGACGATATTTGGAGAATAAGCATCAATCTCTCATGAAGGCAAAAGAGAAGTTAACCAGGATCATTCATTTGATCAATGATTTGCCATACATATATCACGACTATCGACGTCGATTATTGGAAGTCGGCTATGAGAATGTTAATCAAGTTTTAGCAGAAGTTTTCGAGCTAACCAATCAATAGATTTATTGTTGAATCATTCTAAAAACTTATCAATAAAACTTTTATCGCCATCTATTGACAATTTTATTAACAACAAATTATAAAATTAATTAATTTGCTTTAGGAACCCAATGGGTCGTCCACATACGACACTCATTCTGGTTCACATCATACGTCATACTCATGTGCAATCATGTCCTTTGCATGGCTTACAATCTGACCTATCAATGATCAAGCGTTAGTCATTGGTCATACTGTTCAACTCTTGCTCACGATACTCTATGACTTATCTATCTATGATCGCGCCTCGTCTACAAAGACAAGGTGACCATCGATCAGTATAAAAGACCAATCGCATGGCTAGCTAAATCAGCATTGCTGGCATGCCATTTGCCACAGCATCGCTCACTACTCTCATGGCCTTCGTCATTGTGCTCGTGTCTCCATTCACTCCCTTGGTTCAATCGCTGGTTCCTGTCTTCATTTATGACACTCCTTGGCTCAATCGCTGTTTCCTGTCTTCACCTGTTCACTATGTGGCAATCGCTGGATCCTGGCTACATCCGCTACACGCCGTACAACCCGAGCTCTTACATTGGTGACCCGGACACTCGGACAACCTGACAGCAGCCCTGGCCATCTACACCCGAATTGTCGGATAGTCGGACAGCAGCTCCACATTGGTCATCTACATTGATGGCACGGACAACCGGAATGTAGCACTGGTCATCTACATTGGCTACCAAGACAGTCGCTACACGTTGCTTTTCCACATGGAGACCCAAACAGTAACTCCTTATGGGTGTTCACGTCAAGCTTCTCAACGATACTATGAACACAAGCTCCTCTACGGTGACTACGCTGGGGACTGCAGTTATGGCGTAAAACTAAGAAGGAGAGTGAACTGAGGACAACTCAAACACTCAATCTCGACGACAAAATTGCTCCAACGATCAATTCATCGCAACGAATAAATTATCAGTTACATTTCATAAATTTTTAAAAAAAAGTAGTTTTTATTTATTATATAAAAACAATTATTACATAAGCAAACAAGCAAACAAAATAATTAAATAACATTTTTTTAAATGATTAGAGAGAACAATGTATAGAATGATTGAGTTTTTTTGAGTTTAGTTGAAGAAGAATCAAAACTTGAAATGAGATATCACTTAATTGTAACTCTTCTAGATAACATAAAATAGTTTATTTCACTATTAAATATTTGAAGATCATGATTATCAAAACGAGAAAATTGTTGAAACAAAATGGTTTCCGATCAATGTTCAAGTTAATCAACTGAGTCTTTGGTGGTGTATTTGGTATAGAAGATAGGATGGGAAACTAGTTCCACAACAACAAAAAAGAAGAAGAAGAAGAAGAAAATTGTAATAAGAAACAGGGAAAGTGATGACGTTTGTGATGTATGTTAATGTGCATAGATCGGAAATATGAGATCCTATTGGATTGTGTTTCGTGTAATCGTTGCTTCGTGACTTAATGGATCAATACGAATCGATAGGTCTTCAATGATATAACCATTGTTGTTGTTGTTGTTGTTGGCGGTGGTAGTAGTGATGGTTGGTGAGTTTGTGGTTAGCTCCAAGCCGTTTTCATTCACATCACTCGATGCCACACATTCAACATTGAGTGGTGTCGTCGAAGACGATTGTGTCGATCGTTGTTCACCAAATGATGTTATATTTCCATTGGACGAACCAATCAATGCCGATGTTGTAGTGCTGGTATTGGTCAATGCAAACGTGGTCGTTACTCGTAACGATACCGGAATACCAGATTCCGGTACAATCGTACCATTGGTTTCTGATGACACCGACGGTGATGACGGTGATATATTCTGTAATTCATACTCTTTAACAACAATCGTATCCATATCGGTACATTGTCGATCATTTTGTTGATGTTGTTCATCAAACGTTATCGATCGTCTACTATTGTCGACAGTGTTTGAGATACCTTCGAAACGAACCGGAATCGCATCGAATCGTTGATGATCTTTTTGTGCCTGTTGATACAATGGCCTCCAATTAGCTCTTAACGTTTTCTGTTTTGTATATGATTGACCCATTGGTGATCCATTGAGGTTTGTACTGTTACAAGCACTATTGGCCGTGTTGTGATAGGATAGATTTCCACCATATTGTGAGATGTACGCCTCAGCCCTTAATCGCGAACCCATCGTTGAGCATTGTAGGCAAAGCAAATATTTGAACGCACGACGAAAGTCTTGATGAAACGTTACATAGATGATCGGATTCAGCATCTGTGACCACAAATGTAAGAATTAATATATAAATATATATTGTGTGTGTCTTCAAACCAAATTGATTCTCAATGGAACGAATCGATTTTAGTTGTTTTATTTTTATATTTTATGTTGCTGTGGAACAATTATTGTTCCAATTCCTAATAGCACATATCATATATCAATTCGTATTATTAATCAAAATTAAACAATTCTTCGATGGAAATAAATAATAAAATATTTATGAACAAATATTTTCAATGGAATATGGTGTGTGTGCGTGTGTGTGTTCGTAATAGAATAAACAAATGAAATAAAAGAATTGTATGATTGAATCTTGTCATGCAATAATTGAATCAAACCGAATGTAATGAAAATATAGGTAATAATAACAGTGGAACAATAAGATGAGTTTCGGTTCAGAGGTTTCATCCAATCAATCGATCGGAACCGTTCAAATTCGATTGAAAGTGAGAGACAGCAAAATATCATCATTTCAAATGATACTTTCATTCGATTAGCATGGAAGATCGATCAATCATTCAAATAGGCAACGTGTGTAATTCGAATACACCATGAATATATTTCCTTTCCTTTTTCTCACATTCATATTATAGTTTAAACCCTATGATCATCGTGATGAACCGAAACATAGTCGTCATAAATTGTTTTTTTTCTTCTCCTCTGTCATCTAAAGTTCAATAAACAAATGCTTCATTGCTTCACTATTTCATTTTGGTTTACCAAAAACGGTAAAATCAATAACAATAACAATGAAAATGATTGTACAAACAAAAAAGAGAGTGAAACTTTGTGTAACAAATTTAAGTGAATGGATCGATTCGATTACAATCAACTATTATTAGTGATACAAATTCAAGTAATCGGTTAGATTACCTGTACACGATTCCATTTCATTTATTTGACAATTTTAAGATTGTTCAACAAAAATACACATTTAATCTATTTAAAATATGATTCTTTTTTTTGGTAACTTAAAAAACCATTTACTATCATTACCTAAACTCTTATCTTATAATATGCTATAGCAAGGAAGTAAAGTCGACTATTGATTAAACACACAACTGTCATTATCACCTCTAAAACCGGCGGTTTTCATTTCCTTTAACAACTATTAAAAAAAATCTGGAACAGGAAATATTTCCGGATTTTTTTTTTTTTGTTCGGATACCTCTAACTTTGATTGGGGGTATATAATTTACTTTCACACTTAGTTTTCAAAAAGATTGTCTTCTCAACCATTAACTAATAGTTTGGACAAACTTGTTCAAGTTATATTGTGCGTGTGATATAGAACCAGATGAATGATGTATAAGGAAAAGCAAGTGGAACAATCTACAAATTGGATAGCCTATCGAACGCGTTGACAGTTTTTGGTTTGGTTTGGTTCCATTCGTCCTTTGTTATTGATCATTGAACATAATATAAAAAAGGCTTCAATGTTAACGGAAAATTTTCTCTCAATATAGATAGAATCCAAATAGAACAACAGCAACTAAAGTAATGTTGTTCTCTAGGTGAACTGGAATAAAGTGACAATTGAATTTCACATTCATTTTGTCCAATCAAACAAATCAAAAAAATAAAGGGGAAAAAAATAAAACAATCATTGAATGTCATCGAAATGAAATTTTGGCTTATTTTTTTCTGGTAACATTCACTAAAATGTGAAATTTAAAAAGATTTTTTTTGTCGATGTGAACAAAGATGTTTTCAATCAGAATTTGTTTGCTTTTTGTATCATTCAATGGAAATTCACTTTACGTCAACTTTCGAGCTGAAGACGTTCCTTGTATAAGGCAAATGATTTGCCAATGTTTCGATGAATGGAAAATTGCACTAAAAACGGTTTGGATGAATGAAAGTGGTGTAATGCACGAATCGTAGAGTCGATCAAGAGGAAGAAGCAATGAAAATGGACAAATCAAAGAAAGAAAAAAAAAGATGAGAAAAGCAATCCAATCAAAACATGTAGAGTGAAAGATTCTGAAATAGGCGCCATCGATTACGTCAAAGTCTCATCTTTTATTCCCATTTTCTTATCTAATCTTATATATTTTTTTTGGTTGTGTTTTGTGTGAAATAATGTTTCGATTGAGTAAGGGTGGGCTTATGGTTTCACTTTGAAATGCATTGCATATAAAAGCCCGTCCTCAAAACATACGCACACACACACACACACACACACGCACACAATCTTTTCCCTAAGAAATGAGATTGTTACAATTGAGTCTAAAAACCTAAATATGTGTGTGTGTGTGTATGAAACGAGAATTATTTGATCGACAGATTGAATAGACTCAATTTGAACAAAGGAAAGAATAGGAGAATAGGAGAGGGAAAGATTTGAGACAAGAATAAGGAATGAGAGGAGAGTAGACAGATCAATACACACACACACACTCTTAGAGACTAGATTTGTGTTCAGAGATAAAAGGGAATACAAAATTGTGTGGCAATGAAGGACTTGTCGATCTTCATCGTTCATTCTTTGATGGAACAACATCAGCAAAAAAAGAAGAAGAAGAAGAACAAAATACAAATTCCATTGAAAATGGAATTGCAAGTTATTGGAACAGCGGAAAAACCGCAAACACACAAACAACAGAAATCATTTTCGTAATAAATATCGTGAAAATGGAGAATGTTCTATCTTGTTTATCACCATTTTCAAATAAATTACATTCCAACAAAACGAATTCGATTATTCTGATTGATGATGATCTATATACAAAAATAGTGGAAAACAATATATATAAAGTGAATGGATAATTAAAAGTGAACAAATTAAAGTTTGCACAAAAGATTGTACAAAACCAACAGTTTTAAATTAAATTAAAATTAACCACATAACTCGAACATTAAATGGAAAAGTGAAATGAACAAACTCACATTTTATCTTTTATAAATGCAATGAAATAGATAATTAAAAGATTTAATGTTCGCGTATAAATTGTATAAATAGACAGATTTGAAATAAATGGCAAAATTCAAGCTTGAGTCTGATTTAAGCTTAAAAAAATCAAAAGAATTAATATAAAAAATAATAAAAAATAAATGACCATAATTTTTTTTGTAATTCTGATATTTGAATCAACGGAAATGGACTTTAACTTTGAACAAACAATGAAAATGAACATGTACAATAGTCAAGCTTGAAGTCCACAAATCCTAGTTTTACAATAATGGTCATTCTGTCGACCTTTCCCCAACGGAATCGGTGACTGAGATTTGCCCTCCAAAAACGAGACACGACAAAAACAATTTTACTAGATCCCATTTGAAATTTGTCAATAGGATCCGAGATCAAATGATATATATACACAAATGTAAATAAAGATAGAAGAAATCAAACTAAATAGAAAAAAATAAGCTGAAATCAAATCAAAATAAATCTTTGAAAATAAAGTGGGTTATAGATTGTCCAATTTGTGATTTATATATTCTTTCTCTTTATATATAAAAATTCTTATTCATTGGAATCGCAAATAAAAAAAATGTTTGAAACAAACGTATTATGAATCGTACCATTTGCAATTATTGTACTTGCCTTTCGGGCTTTTATTCTTTCCAATTCAACTACGTTTTTTTTTGTTTCATTTTAAGTCCCAAAAGATACCGATTTATTGGCCTGTTTTACGCCATTACCCAAAATTTATTTGAATCAATTTGACAATAATAATAATAACATTATTATTATTATTATTTATGCAAAATGGTTCAAAAATGGAAAAAAATTGTTTTTATACTAAATGTTAACAATCGATCAAAAATAAAATGGTCCATATAAATTATAAAATAAAAGAAAAGATAGTGGAATATAATGGAGGAAGGAAGTCAACTTACCGAATTGGCGTAACCGAGCCAAAGTGCAATACTATTGACAAAACGTGGAATCTCCATGATCGACGATGAGAATGGTCGTAGCAGTGCCAGAATGAAGAATGGAAGCCTTCAAGGGATGAGGGAAAATTGGTATGAAAGGTGGAAAATTATAAGAATGAGAAATAGTATAGAATTATAAGTGAACAAATAATATTACCAACAACAACGACGACAACAAACAAACAAACAAAAAAGAGAAAAAAACAACAAAAAGCGGAAAAAACATTGAAAAAATAAAATAAACATGTATTCTACGATTCGTTTTGTCTATCGAATATCAATTGAAACCGAATGATTGCCATTTGATCATTAATCATCGCGATCACGAACACGCGTCACAAGAAGCTGTCCCCATTTCATCATCATCCACACTCGGAAGAAGTAATGAAAATAATTAGATTCATTGAGATACAACCTTGTTTCCCTTATCCATATTATAGAACACATACAATTTTTTTTATTAATATTACAAAAGTTATGTAGAGAAAATAATTAAGAATTTATATTCCATATGCGATTCATCATAAATGTAACATCTAGAGTGGTCATGGTCCACTGAATGAATTGCGCCTGAAAAACTGTAGATACTGTTGTATAAAATATAATAATAATAAAAAAATTATAAAAATTGAAAGTAAATACTATTTTGGTTCAATTCAACTACTAAAAAAAAGATCTAAAACAATAGCGAAATAATTTCATTCTGTTAGGCTTGAATTGGTTAAACATATAAGACCTATTGAACGATCAATTGTCGTCTCGAGTGCAATTATCTATTAGTTCGAACTGCCGCAAGCAAATTTACGATACAATGAATGAAAATTTGATTTCTCAAATGCATCTACTTCAAACATTATGTACACTAACTGTTTGCCAAAGTGAATCTTTGATGAGAAGTTATGGCACATTCGAATACATTTGTTTGAATGGAAAAAAATGCAAAGCAATGCAAAGAACAATGTGGAATACGGAAATGTGATGAATGTATCATCGAAATTAAACTTACCAACAAACGGTAAAGGCGCTCATGATGATGCCTTCGGTGACATATATTATTTGTTTATATATATAGAGTCAAAGTGGGATAATGAATTATAGGATAATGACGATGATGGCGGTTGTGTTGATAAAGAGAACCGAGAAAAAAATGAAGAAAAAAAAGAATATAATTATTAAATTAAAATTTTCCACATTATAAATGACATGGCAAGGGGAATGAGGATCAAATTGGAATTCTTGTGCCCTCATTCTTCATAAATTGGCCGTCAAATGCACCCAACTGACAATTGGACTGATGATTAGATTTTTTTAGAGGAAAAAATAACTATTTTTTTCAATTTTAAATTTTTCCAACAATTCTATTTAGCTCCTATTGTATTAATAATTCTATGAAGAGAAAGAGAAGCCGTAAGAATAGATATCAAAATGTCGAACACCAATTTGTTGTACGGCGCCAAAATCCGGCCCAATAAAATGAAATGGAAACAGAACCGGATCCTAAAATTGTTTCTATTATGATGTCGACATGATCCAGAATCTAACGCCCAAAATTAATTAATTTTAGTAATAAAAAAAACATATTCATTATACTCCTCTTATTTATTCTTAAGTCAAAACCTAATTCCAACATTCCCGAACGATTTTCCTTTTTTTTTATTTGTTTTGTTTTTATTGACTGCAACTTTATCCTTATTTTCCCATTCATTCCTACATATCGCCCCCACAATTCGCAAGAGAGAGAGAGAGAGAGAGAGAGAGAGACAAAAGAGAACGTACCCAAAGTAAATGATGCCTTACGTTCGCGTAATGCATTCGATGCCCGCCGTTTATAGTTGACATTACTCAACGATACATTCCGTTCGGATGAGAATGATTTTCGTAATTTCGTACTTTGATTGCCATTATGGTGATTCCATTGATGAAGATTGTTTGGATTGCCCTTATGACGCGTCAATGTCGGCGTCGGCAATAGACTAGGCGTCGAACAATTCAGTTGGGATTGTGATTGTCGTTTTTGTTGATCCTTTTGTTGTTGTTGTTGTTGTTGCTTTTGCTGTTGCTGTTGTTGATGTTGTTGCTTCCTATTCTTCTTCTCCTTTTGACGTCGACGGTTGTGTGATTTATATTGATGATTGCCATCGCCAACATTTTGATCGTCATCGTCTTCATTCGTTGTTGATGTGGTGATCACAGTCGTTGGTCTCGTTCGACGACATCGGCAAAGGCACGGACAACACTTGTTCGATAATGACGACGACGACGATGATGATAATGATAATGATGATGATGATGATGAAGTGGTGGTAGTAGTGGTGATGGTGGTGGTGTTGATCGTATTCGTGACGGTATTGGTCGTCGTCAACGCCATTGTCGTCATCTTGGTTTTTGATTGTAATTTATTTTGACGATCCTTCTTTGATCGTTTTCGAGCCTCCTTCTTTCCATTATTGTTATTGTTATTATTATTATTATTACAATCATCATGAATTGTTATTGTTTGCGAACACTTTCCCATTCGTTCACCATTGATAACATTCATCATACGTTGAATCTGTTGCTCTTGTGGCTCAGAATCAATTCCAGTCGATTCATTATCATCTTTCAATGATGATGGCTTCTTCAATAATAAATGGTTGACAGTAGTGGCACATTCTGAATTGTCACTATATTGAGAATATAGTTTAGATGAATTGGAATATGTTTGTGGTAATTGTTGAGTTCGATTTATCAATGAGCTCGTCTGTTGTTGCTGCTGCTGCTGATCATTAATCGATGGACGTAACAATGAAACCGATTGTGAGGTTGCCGAAGAGCAACTTGGCCGTTGATCTCGCATCTCAGCTTCGACCACACGTTTAGCAGCCACATAGATCTTATAATACATGAAGATCATCAAACCGAGTGGTATGTAGAATGCGCCCAATGTGGCATACAATTGATAGCCAATATTTTGTGACACCTCACAAATTGATGAATCAATTGTACCATGTTCGTTTCCCAAGATGAGTACGGGTGGTATCGAGATCAGACAACTGGCAATCCATACGGCACCAATGAATGATAATATTCGTTTCGTCGTTCGACGTACGCCATATGTTAACGGTTGAGTGATTGCTAGGTAACGATCTATCAATGTAAATTTAAATATATTTAAATGAAATTTATTTTATTTGATTTTTGTAAGATTCAATTTAATGCTTCATACCAATGGAAATTGTACATAGGTTTAAGATTGACGATGTACAACATGTAACATCGAACGAAACCCATAGATCACATATTGCTTCACTTAGATTCCATGAACGGGTAAGTTCGTATTGTAGGGCAAGTGGCATCACCAATATTGCCACACAAAGATCAGAGATGGCCAATGATACCTGTTTAACAAAAAAAAAATAATAAATAAATGGAAAAAAAGAAACGAATATTAGATTAACTTTATTGTGTTGATATTAAATGTAAATGGAAAAATACGTTCTTTTATTCTTTCAATCCTATTATCAGAATTTTCCATATAAATTTTAAACGTAATTTGTACGATTGCGTCGAATGAAAAGTGGAAAACAAATAGATTCGAACAAAAACAATCAAGTATTGATTTGGAAAAAAAATTGATACAATCATCGAAATCATATATCCTATGAATTTTTGACCCAGATTTATTATTCAAAAACCTTTAATGTGTTGGAAGATGAAATTCAACAATATGTTGTAAACAACATCGAAACCATTATTTGCACACACACACACACCCACACACGCGCGCGCGCGCATTCATCAATCGATTGAGGCAATGAAAATAGAAAATTTGTTTTTTGGTGTAACCATAGCATATATGGAATAAAGTAAATCTTGAATCAAATATTTTGTGTTGAAAACACAAATTCACTTTGCTACATTTTCAACAATGTCGATTCGACCAAAAACGAATTGATTGAATTGAAGCTAATTTAGCATTCCCATTGAACCCTACTTTGCATATGTAAGCGATTCATGTGATCGAATCTGTGAATAACTTGAAGTCTTGGTCTATTCGATTAAATCGTATTATTTTACGTTACGAAAACAACCACAAAAATCAGAAATTGAGTTTCGGAGTTTGGAACAGACCAACAGCAATGGCAACATTAGTTTAAGTTCAGGTTTTTGTATCATTATTTGGTTCATATATTCACTTCAAATGATTTCAACCGATCTGGCTAAAAGTTTCATTGACGTGAGTCATGCTAATAATGATATATATACTAACTCTTATCGTATAATTGAATCAATTTAACCAAAATGTACGTTTATTTACGTTAACAAGAATCGGCAACAAAAGAATATTGAAAAGTGAATAAAATAACTAAATTAAGTTTCAAACTTTAATTTAAAGGTTTAAAGCTATAAAGATTTTCTTTTTTTTTGTTTGGTTTCATCCTTTTTCTTCCCCACCCCTAACTCATCATCATCATCATCATCATAATCTTCTTTTTCTTGTTGCCACCATTGGGTACTAACAGTATTTGGTCGTTTGTGTTTATCTCGATTTTAGTGAAGCGAACACGAACCATGATGATGGAATTCTCTCTCTCTCTCTCTCTCTCTCTCTCTCTCTCTCTCTCTCTCTCTCTCTCTCTCTCTCTCTCTCTCTCTCTCTCTCTCTCTCTCTCTCTCTCTCTCTCTCTCTCTCTCTCTCTCTCCCAAAGACTATTTCGCTAGACATTGCTAAGCGGTTTTGTTGTTGTATTTTTTTCTCCGCGCCGTTTTGTGTCGTGTTTCGCAAACATTTGCATTAGCCACACATTGCCATACTGGAACCAGAGAATGAAAGGAAAAAAAGAAGAAGAAAAAACATAAATATAACTAGCTATAGTATTACATATATATGTATTTATGGTTCGTTGATTGAGGGAATTTTGGTTCAACATCACAAAGCCTAACATCGACCTTTTTGTTTGGTATATACTCTATCTATCGAAATGAACATGACTGAACAAGACGACATAAATGGAGACGCCTCCTCTCTTATCTCGACAATACATATAAAAAAAATATAAATATTCGCTTTCGTTTGCAAATTTTGCATTATTTTTTTTCTGTTCGCTATTTTGTCCAAATAGTAATTGCATGTTCCAAAGAAGAGTACAACAAACAAACATACCATAGTTCCGAGTGAAATTTAACGGAATATATCCTAAAACACATATCATCAACTTTACTTTGACGCAAACTAGCATGAACCTTGAAACAAACTTTTCAAATAAAAAGTAAACAACAACCAAAAACAAAAAAAAGAGTGCGATATGTTTCGTTAGAAGCAAAAAAAATATGTAAATAAAGATTTAAGAATAAATTTGGGTTGAAACCAACTTTGGGTTAGAAGAAGGGCAAATATGATAGCGCAATTTGTGTTGGTTTGGTTTTTTGGTTTTTATTCTGCAAACATTGCAACATTGAGGATTAAGAATAACTCAAATTGAAAGAATGATTTCAGATCACGAATTACACACACACACATGAAAGTGTTGAAGAATTACAACTTTAACTTGAAACAAATGCGGTCAAATCAACTTGGGACAAACTAAAAACAGCAAAAACATCAAACTAAAACGAATATGTTATAAATTGCAAATTAATAAATGCATGCATATTCACTTTACTATTTTGGGAAATCTTATTAATTATTCATCAACTTTGTATGCGGTAAGAAAGTTGAACTATTTTAAATATAGTTCCGAATTTTAATTATATAATTAAATCAAACTACATATAGTTAAAATCATAATATTAATTACCCAACGAAATTATGTTACATCATCTAATTAATTAATGATGGCATTTTAAATTTAAAGAAAGTAATGTAATGTAGAAAAAAAAAGTCAAACATATTCAATGACCCGCGTTTCAGAAATCCATTTTCAGTAGTTTTATCTTCAATAAATTCTAAATAAATAATTCATTCAACATATGACGATGATGATGTACTCCTCCACAAATGGTTCAAACAAACATTTACTTACAAAAAGATGAAAAACAAACATAGAAAAAAAAGATGAACAACAAGAAAAATGTGTATATAAATACAAAGTAAAGAAGGAGAAAAAAGATAGCAAATTTGTTCCAACTTGAGTTAATGTAAAACCAACCATTTTTATTCTTCAAATGATACATTCAAAACAAATTGAATTTGTCATTTCAACCACTCACTCATTCACTCTTTCTGAGAGTTTTTTGTTTCAACAAAAAAAAATAAACATATTTATATACACGACAAAAAACTAATATTAAATAAATATTTCAATAAAAGGAATATATGGCAGGAAAGTAAAAAGTGAAAAATTGTAAAATCAAATTCAATTGTAGTTGGAATATATTGGTGGTTTTCCACTTCTTTTTCCATTCAATTCAGAATGCAAAATCTAATTTAATTTAATTTAATTTGAAATTCAATCCAAAATATATGCCACAAATAATATATGGAAATATTGAACACTTTGAAATAAATGGACACTGAATAAAAATCTAAAAAGCAGAAGTAGTTTATTTCGCAAAATAAAAAAAATGCAATGATCAATTTCAATTTCCGAATTTCAATTCAATCGATTAACAAATGTGCTATATAACGACAATGGATAGTTGGATAATGGAAATAAATCGATTCAAGAATTGCACTTTCACACTACATGCTACAAACTTTTGGTTCGAATGAACTTAAAATATGATAAAAAAACAAAAATAAGAAGCAAAAACAAAAAAAAAACGCATAAAAAGTTAGTCCAATAATCGTGCAATATTGTTTGAATCGTGTCATTACTAAAAAACCATTGACAATTCATAAGGAAATGTAATGTTTCATCGTCTGCCATCGTATAAATCATGATGATGGAATCAAGGCATGGCAATCATCATTTTCAAAATGAATAATAATAAAAAATAAAAATAGTAATATAATGAGGATAATAAACTAAGAAGATGCATTGAAACCAGAACCAGAAAAAATCCTTAGTTTACCATTCCAAACAAAGTACTAGTTCAACGGAAGCATTGTAATTCAATCTTTGCTTATGACAGCTAAAATATTAGCTATCCATAAGCAAATATGGTGAAGTTAATGAGAGAAAAAGTGAGTGAAACCAGAGGAAAATTTTATTGTTATTTGGCTAATTAATTGTCAACAAATATATATATAAAAAGTAGCTCAATGCAATTTTGGACACGTCACGTGTGGTTTGGTATAAAATATTATTAACACCAACGCAAGACAAAAGAAACGAAATTAATGTTTACCAAGTTAAGGGAATGGTCTCATGAACTTTATGCATATATCTCGTTAAAATAAATTGATGAACCAAGATTATTTTGTCTTTTTCTACTTGTTTAGTTCATTATTCTCTTGATATACTATCAAACTTCTACTTGAGTTCAAACAAAAAATGGGAAATTATCGGTCATTTCCGTTCGTCACGTGACAAAATTTCGGTTTCTAATCGATTGTAATCACTTTCAATTGTGTTTGCTAACACATTTAGCTAATTAAAGTGATCTAAATGAACGATCGATTAATGGTTAACACACACACACACACACAGACAGACAGACAGACACACATACATGCACCAATCTTTAAATGGAATATGATAATAAAGTCATTTTGGCACCATTTGTTAGTATGTTGCTTGTGTGCGTCACGTCAAAGTGTGATCAATTAGAATGAAAAAAAGTTGGAAAAATCTAGCCAATTAATTAAGTTGGAATGTTGAAATGAATGAGGACCAGATTTCAATATGTTCCCTTCGCCACCGCCGCCGGTAATCTACGTTAGAGGTTTTCGAACTTTTTCGAGTGTGAACTCACATGTTTATTAACAAAATTGTTTTTTAATCGACAATATGTTTCACTGTATGGCAGTTTTTTTATTGTAATACATTGTACTGAACTTATCATTCGTAATCTAATTGATTTCAGTATGACCAAACTTTTAGAATCTCTGAACTATTGTTAAGGTGCTGTAAAATGATTACAAATAATAAGTCAATAATAGTAAGTGAACAAATCACTCAAGAAAATCATTCAAACAGTTGAATGATTAATTAACCCTGAATAAATGTATGATATTATTAATAATATATATAATATGTAAGATTAGAAAATTTAAGTAGGAGTTCCATTCTACGCCCAAAATAAAAAGAAATAACATTAAGTTTAATTGAAATTGATCGAAACAAAAAATTGACAATGACAACGGCAAAACCAAATTTCAGAAACATGTTCAATTGTAACATTGTCAAATTATTCTTTTTCTTCTTTTGCTTATTAATAGAAACGAATATAATAATTATGAAGAGCTTAGAAAATTGCAAAGTTTTTCTTTTCATTACAAGACCTTTTGGCAATTTGATAACAAAAGTAACCACAAATTGGGCGTTTGTATGTATGTGTGTGTGTGTGTGTGTGTGTGTGTGTGTGTGTGATGACACAATCAATCGATATTACAACACAAACATTTGCTAAAAGAATCTTATGTTTCTACCCAAATAAACTTCGTTAAAAGACAATAGAAACTTTTTGCTTCAATGTCTTTTTAATATTTTATTATTGTGGTTCTTATTAATTTGTTATTTAACAAACATTACAGGAAAATAAGATTAAACTCAACGAATATTAAAATAAGAAAAACATTTAGCCCAATGTGGAGTTGAAACAAAAAAGAAATGTTATTCTTATTATAATATGTCTTTATTGGTTTATTATTATTATATTTAAAATGAAATAAAATTTTTAATAATTATAAAGAACAAAGTTGTTGGAACTTTTTTTTGGAGAATTATAATTTATATATTGATTCAAACAAATATTAATTGTGTGCTATAACATAAAAGTGAACAACTTTTAATCAGTGATTATGTAACACATAATAGCACATTACTAAAAAAATGAACAGAAATTCCATTGTTTTCAAGAATGTTGGATTTTTATTCTATTCTAAATTGTGGTTATTAATGAGAATAAATTAAAAATTCACCCTAACAATAACATTAAATTAAAAAAAGAAAAAAAAATGACGGCAAAAGAATGAAACAAATAGACATTAATGGCTTTTTTATTTATATAATTATTTTGTTTCTCCATACAAGATTGTCTTAAAAAGAAAACATTTAACAAAAGGAAAATTTTTTTGATATTTCTTTCGCTCGTTTATACTTGATATATATTCGTAAAAAAGATTGGCGAAAAAAATAGCAAATGACAACTACAGGCCAAATCAGATGATTGTGAGCGGACGGGCATACCAATTAAATTGATGATTATTGTCAAGAATCCTCATTGACAGCCTTGTCAAATTGTCATCGTATTCCACGCTACAGTCAATCGGCGTCTTACATCTATGTTCGCCAGTCATTTTGGTTTGCGTTCGTCAAACGCAACAAAATAACGGGAATAAATTCAAGGAAAAACATATCAAAGCGAACGAGAATCGAAAATAATAGATTGAATCGACAAAATGTCGTACAGTGAAGTTAACCGTTAAACGAAAAAAAAATGCTATAGTAAAATCAATGATGATGATGATGGTCCAAGACTTTCGTTTTGCTCTTATTTTTGTGATTATATGTGTTGATGTCTTGTTTTATTTTATTTATAACACAATAAGATTAGATTTAGTAAAATAAAAGTTAGATTCTCTTTTTTTTCTCGATTTGTGGACAATGAAAATAACTACAAAGAAAAGGAGGAAAAAAAGATGAAAGAATTGAAAATCATCCCAAAATGTAACCTAAATCCTGATCATATACATATTTAAAAAACATTTTTGACATTGATTTTGATGATGTATTTTTATTTATATGTATACCACACAACTAACCCTCAATGGATGACAATACACACAATGAAATAGAAAAAAACATAAAAATGACAAAAGACTTGGAATTTTTCAACAATCATCTTTTGATATTGGTATATTATTGTTCTTTCATTGGTCCTTTTTGTGTGTTTGTGTGTGTTAGTCTACTCAAAAGGTTCTGTAGACATCAAAAACTTTCCCTCTTATAAGACTGCGGTTTGCTTCAACATTCAATGTAAGTTAGTGATGTGAGAAAGGAAGAAAATAATGAGTACAAGATAAAAAACAAAATAAAAATTTGCTCTTTTTGATACAAATTGGTTGCCAATTTTGTTTTCTTTTTTGATTTTACTGTTACTTGTCATTATCACTATTATTACTGTTATAATGTTGTTGTACTTGGTTTTGACCATGTTGTGGTAACCGAGTTCAAGTCACCGGAAAAGAATTCAATGGAAAGAGGCGATAGTTTTTTTCCACAAGTCAAAAAGTCGAAGCTATATATATGAAACACAAGACCACAACAATTTATTGCAATTTAAAAAAAATATGTAATAAAAATAGAGAAAATATAAAAAAAAATCTTTAATATTCTGTTGTCGTTTAAAATCTAATCATAGAGAGAGACTGTAACACAAAAATAATATAGTCTTTTATCGTTTAAAAGGCATTCTATTGGGCGTAAAAAGGAAATAAGTGCAAGTGTGAAATATAATCAAACCATAATAATAATAAAAACCGAAATAATTTCAGCAAAATGAAATAAAGAAAACAATTTGAACTATACCACTTTCAAGTATGGTAATTATTCTTGAATACTCTCCTTTGCAAAGAGTGGCTTGTACGCAAAACCGTAAAATATGCAAATTTATGAATTGAATTGCAAAATAGCAAGATGACAGTAATGGCTGACATACAAACAATCGAATGACAATATTGTCGTTTTACGAAATGGCGAAAAAAAAATTTGTTAGTTTCGTGACAAAAAAAGTAAGGGTTCAACTGTACATTTTTTTTGTGTGAAACGAATGATTAAAATCAACTTACCAAAAGATAATTGGATGGGTGTCGTAATTTGCGTACAAGAATTACTGAAAGACAAACGAGAATATTGCCAATCACGGTACTGATGATCATAAAGCTGAGTACAATGGTGAGCAAAATGCGTAGATCTGAATGATGATGATGATAAAGAACATAAATAAATCAGATTACATAAATGATGGACAATTCCAAATAATAGCTTACTTGGACTTAGATAGGATTCTCCATCATCTTGTTCATTACCGTCGAACGAATTAGCATGCTTTCCGTTGATATCGGTCAATAATGATGAAGACGATGAGAAGGATGATGATGATGATGATGATGGAGACCAATGATCAATGGAATCCAACGATAACAATGGTGATTGTGATTGCGATTGATCGATAAACTCGATTGTTGAACTGGTTAGATTTGCTAGATTGTTGAATAAACGATCACATAGTAACGTTGGATTGGAAAGAATAGAATTTGAATCATATGAATGAATCGATTGTAGATGATGTTCATGTATTGATGATTCGGTTTCGGGTGAAGATTTAATATTCGAACAATATGTCTTCAGTGTTTGAAGTGAATTGTACGATAATGAACCAAGAAATGCATCGATTGTGGTGGTGGCGGTCGATGCAATCGATGACAACATGTGGTTTGCAATCGAAGCCGAAGATTGTGTGGTTGTGGTCGACATTGATGTTGTCTCAATTATCGATTGAGAATGATCGACCAACGACATGATCGATCAAGTTTTGTTGGTCGTCTTGCTTGACGTTTAATCACTTCAAGATTTTAATATATATCATCATCATTTCATTTTTGAATATTGTTTGGTTATGGCAGTTTTTTCCAAAATAATGTTGAAGTTCAATTCTCAACCAATTGTCGATGTGAATGTAAAGTGCAACAGCATTCTATCAAAACAATTGAAATTTCAGGTTCAAGCATCAAAAAAGAAAAAATAATAAAATTAATATGTTTTCGCATTTTAGATTAGTTTTTGTTTTGGTTAAAAAAAATTTAATATTTTAAAACAATGCACTATTAAGGTCAAATGAGCCTGAATGGCTTTTCTTATCAATAAACATGACGATGATGATGATGATTAAGGTCAATCGATTTAAAAAAATTAAAAAAAACAACGAAAAATGCACTAAATTTTAACGAATAGTCATTTTCAATGTTTTTTTGCCGTTCAAAGTACATTTTTTTTGGTGAATTGCATTTCTAGTCTTTTTTTATTTATTTATTTTTTATTTTGGTTTCCTTTCAACTCCCTTAACGCTGAACGATGTCGATTGGAAAAGTACCAAATGAAAATAATATTATTTTCCTATTTCAAGTTAATGACATCTAGAATATTGGAAAAAACACCCTTTTGTTGCTTTTCGAATGCTTTCCAAATATCTGCTAGCGACGTCAACGTTCATCCGCCAAATCCGTTAAATTCTCGATTTAATCGGTTCCCTTTAAATTTAGCTTTTGTCTGTTAAGCTTATGCTCAAATGAATAGTATTGCCATCTTCCTTTCTTTTTTGTCTCTCTCTCTCTCTCTCTCTCTCTCTCTCTCTCTCTCTCTCTCTCTCTCTCTCTCTCTCTCTCTCTCTCTCTCTCTCTCTCTCTCTCTCTCACTCTCACTCTCCTTCTCCCTCCCTCATTCTCCCCTTCTTTCTGCCTGAAAATTAATCAAGTTGAAATATTATTAAAAGGGGGTGTTGACATTTTTCAATAAAAATTGAAACCTAAAAAATTTTGTTTTCAATTTACGCTTCAATTCATCATCGACTCGGTGTTCAACTACTTCATCTGTATGTTCATACACTTAGTTATGTTAAAAATAATAAACTTTCATTTTAAGAACTAAATTCGCTACGTCTATCATATTATTATTATTGATGAAAGGTTTTTGTTAAAATAATTATTTTTTGACAGATAAGTCGGCCCATTCTTTAAAATAGCATTTCCGATCGGAACATTGATGTTTCAAAGAACAATATAATTCCAAATTTAGTTGAACTTAATTTTTAAAAAATGAAATGAACATTAAGATTCGATTGTATTGTTACCCATCATCACCATCATCATCATCATAAAAAGATGGCAATGAAAAAAAAATTAAATTGAAAAGTACATTTCCAAATGGATCGGAAATAAACAACAATAGTATATAAAAAAATAATTAAGCTGAAAATTGCGAATCAATTAATACCAATTTTAAAAAAGAGAAAAAAAGAATTGAAGAGGAAGAAGACGAAGATAACAAACTAAACGAAATGTCATTTATCAATATACCATTTAACGTTTGAAGAACTAATAATAAACTAATCATTGTTTATCCTGACAGTAAAGTTCTCCGTCTCATCCGTTCTGGCCGTAATTACGGCAAATGATCGGTTCGATTGAAGAGAATAATTAATTCTACAATCAATGGGTAATGAACATCAATGGAACACAATGGTTTCGAGGACAAATGCGAACGATGAAATAGTATAACAAATAAAATGAAAAAGAATTACTATTGGAGCAATTTGAGTGAAAGTGAAAGCCATTAATCAGGGATCAATTGGAAAATAATGCAAATCGATTCAACTCTTGATGGAAAATGTTCCTCAATGCCTCAATGCATGTGAGAATGGAATTAACGGATAGAGATTGTTGTTGTTGTTGTTGTTGTGTGTAACTATTAGGATGTTGGAATGTTGAAGAGAATGGAAATGTCCAATCCGATCAACGTCATAAATGGACGAATGGAGTCCATTATGGGGCCAGTTCGAACTGTCGATCATGATTGTACGTCAAACGAACTCCACCCATCCTGTCTAGAAGCAGATTTTTCTGGTTTAGATGCGCTGGTTCTGTGGCCGCAAAATAATTCGCAAAATGATTTGATCCAATAATAGGCAATTTGACCAATGAACTAAAATTGTATATGATGTCTCCAAACTTTGATTCGTCATTTATTAATTACAAATTTGTTCCATTCGCTTGTACCTGCTCAATTGTTTGTTATTGTTTGTGCATTTGTGCACTCATTAAATGAAAGATAACGCACAAACAAACAAAAATAACTTAATCTAAAACATTAGTGATTCGTAGAAACGGGTCAAATCTAATTCCATGGTAAATATATATATATTGAAAGAATGGAACCTAATGAATCGAATTGTTCATTTAAGGTCCAAAACGATATAACAGAAAGCAGAAAGCACAATTCGTTTCAAGACCAATGCCATAGGAACAGACAAACCAATGGAACTAATTCGTTTGGACTGTAGACCAAAGTTGAATGGAAATATTCATTCTTAAATAAGACGGACATTAATGATGATGATGATGATGGTAATGATGATGGAGTAGAGAGAAATTCCCAAACCAGTCGACACTAAATTAGTACTAATATCAAATTGGACAGAATACGGGCAACGAAAAAAAATAAATAGAACGAAGAATGATTGACACAAATGGGTAAGAACAACAAATAATAAAAGATAATAATAATATAAGCGTCAATCTGTTTACATATTGACTATATGAATGTCGACCAATTCATCTATTCGATTTGACAGTCCAGTTTCCTCGAAGGCATCCAAATTGTGTCTATGTGAATATGTCTCGTGTGTGTGTGTGTGTTTTGGTTATTATTGACCAAATGTGGATGTCCGAAATATAGTTACATCCGAATGCATATCCGATTTGGGCTATTTAAAGCAACAATTCAAAATTAATAGTCGATCTCAATGAATGAATCAATGAAAGATCTGAATTAGATTCGATTGGTACATGTGTGTGTGTTTTTGGCATTTGGTGTTTGCAACACATTTTCCAATGTGATTGTCTCGGGTGCATATCAACTATCAATGAACCCAAAAACATTGCCCGGAAACATGGTAATGTATTATTGTCGCCAATTTATTACCACACCACTACGATGAACTTCACTCTTAAACATGAGAATATAATTATCTAACACTCGGCCACACTTTGATATATCAGAACATTAATGATTATTTGAGACCTCTCAACTCACCCCTATATACACACAATAAAGCAAATTATGATATTGGCGATAAGTAGAACCATTTATGAAATAGACCTAATAAAATTGAAATAAAAATTGATGTAAAATTTCAATTTCACAGTGGGAAAACAAAGTTCATAATGATTTTTTTATATTATACGGAAACACAATGGGAATACTTGAGTAATCATATCGAACAATATTTGATTCGATTATTGGCAATTGAAACTTTGAATTGAATTTACTTTTCTCAATTTCATGCAAAGAACGTGCATTCCATTTATTTCTGATATTAATATTATTGTAAATAAATAAATATGTATGTGTGTGTGTGCGGGATGAAATATAATAAAATAATATTCGTTTACGTGACAAAACAGTGCAAACTTTATGAATAGGGAAAAAGAGGGGAAGGAAAGAAGACATTGATTCTAAAACCATGTTTTCGATATGCAATGGTCCATGCAAAAGTACTTTTACGTTATAAGTTTTAGGTTGATTCATTGCATTATGCGCTAAATGCCTATCAAAAAAATCGATCTGCTTCTGCATTAGCAAAAAAATCTCATTGACGAGCATCATTTAGTCTAATCAAGCTTCCATCAAGTATCCGACACGCATACACGCACACGTACACTAAAATGTTGTATTTTAAAATTTGTGAGTGTGTTTTAACTATAATAAAAATGTGTCAAACTCATTTGCGTGGCCCATGCTTTAAGACTTTGATGTCGGCTTACAACATCCGATCGCAATCGGTTGGTTGACACGCCATGATTAGGTTGAACACCCTAATGTATCATGGAATAATGTATTTGTCACCCGTTTGCTCTTCAACTCACTCTCGTCTCCTTCCAATGGATCTGTTCCTACACATCTCATCTCTCATCTCATCGGATCAATCAATAAATCCCAAACATTCCTTGGCACTACACTTGATGGAATGTTACCGAGTGTGAGTCTACTGTATATTTCTATCTGCGTAATTGCATACAATAAGATGGATTAGCACCCAATGACTTATCATACACCAAACAGAGTTAAAAAAACTTTAAAATTAAAGAGATTAAAAACAAGTAAAAAAAAGTCAAGTACAAGAACATTAAGAAGACAATGTTAAATTGGCCGGAGAAAAAAAAATATATATATATATATATTTATTTTCAAAACAACAATTGGATTATGTGGAAAGTTCGAATTAGTAATGGTGCTAGTCTATTCGCGCGTTATGCCTCAATATCATCTGGTTATGATCAAAAATAGCTTTCCCATTATGATTTGCCATTTTCATTCATTCATTTGTTCAAGTACATCTTGGATCATGGATGCTAGATGCAACTTCCATCTTCCCTTTTTTGTATGCAACAGCGACAAGAACACAACACAACACAACACAACAGAACAACAACAACAACAATGCCAAAACGAAGGGGGATGAAAAGCGATGGAAACGAAAGTTACGCTTTACGTAGTTGGCAAGTCTTTGGGTCGTCTTAGTAATTTAATCACATCAATAGGACTACGTGCTACGATAGCAATACCACTCGAGCCGATTGATATTACTGACAATCAATCAGTCCATGTCGTAAGTGGTGAGTGAGAAACACCAGAAAAAGTGCGTGAGAGAGAGAGAGAGAGAGAGAGAGAGAGAGAGAGAGAGAGAGTCATTGCAGTTTAACTCTGAACCGTCGTTTTAACACAATCGGTAACAGACAGCGAGACAGACTATGATCGATTTATAAATGATTTAATTAGCATTAGAACGACGACGGATCAATGGATTACGTTACATTGAACGAACTTGAACGATTATTAAAGCTAACGAGTGTATGATTGCCTTTTGATGAGCTGCGAATCGTTTACGTATAGCGCAATGGTAAAGAACCGGCATTTAGATGCCTTTTTTACCCCCACACTTTCACTAGTCTCGATTTGATATCTATACTAAATATATCCAATAGATGGATGCAATGATTGATTGATCGAAAATATCGATTGGTATGTTGACGTTACTATGCGGGGGTGATGCCATCTATTCCGCACAATAAGTTTGTTTGCATTGCGTCGGCTCATTTGAATAAAACGTACATTCACCGTTTGAGAAAACGGAAATATTTGTTATATACATTGTATATTTGAAATGACGATGACGATGATACTTGTATAAATGATAATCGATAATAATGTTAAGTACTATTTGTTGCCATCAATTGACATTTGAACATCACACCTCAATCAATATTGAGTGATTCGATTGGATACATGTGATCGGAGGTCAAGGCTTTCTTTTCTTTTTTTTCTTTCAAAACTTAACAAACCAATCATTTTAGCTTTTTTATTTTTCTTTTCTGTAAAATTACAAAATAGATCTGATGCTATTCTGGTAACTATATTGACATCATCATAATAATCTATAAATAGAAACTTGAATTGGTTTTGGCATTAATAATAAAATAAAAAAAACAAGTTAAATTTTATTGACTTTTTTAAAAATGGCAATTCACACTACACTAAAAGCCAACACTATATGATTGAAAATGATGGCAATATATTTTAAGCTGAAACAAGAAAATAAATAGTAAGAATCAACAAAAGAATTTCAACAAAAAGGAGATGAAGAAGAAGAAGAAGAAGAACGAGATGATGATGAAGGAAAATAAAAAGTTCAAATATTTCACTTCAACAGCAAAAAAAGCGTAAATTTTTCCTTTACTACTTTTAATTAGCTAAGCCGATGGAAATGGATTCCATGCTGAGTCGGTGATATGCCAATAAAGCTACAATGGTGAACGAAATTGTTCCAAACCATTGTTTGTTCTCGTGTTATTGTACATGCTGCGTCGCTTTTTTTTCTCGTTCTTTTTGTGTTGTTGTTGTTGTTGTCATCGTTGTTGTCGTATCGTTTAACCCCAAAATGCCTATTGCAACTTTCATTGCTAATTAAAATTTATTTAAATGGAAACGTAAAATCTTTGGTAAATACAAGAACGATCAAACAAAAGCAAACAGGAATTTAATGCACGCAAACGACGACTACGACAACAACAACAATAATGGAACATAAAGTAAAATAGGAGAGTAAAAAAGGGGATTGTGGATAGTGTGTAAAGAATGACGGAAGAAAAAAATAAAGAAAAACCTTAACGTGCGTGTGTGTGTCTATGTTCATGGTTCATCGATCGACACAATCAAATGAATAGCATAGAATTGGTGCATCATGACATCGTTGAATACACCAAACAAACAATGTGAAGAGAGAATAAAACAAGATGGACGTCTTACGACGTTAAATCTTTGGAATTAAATTGAGCAGAGAGTCAACGAATCGGCAATTTTCAATTTTATTATTCCACAAACATTAATCAGGTATATATATAAACACACACACACACACACACACACACACACACACACACAAGACTCTGACAAATGATGATGGTCTATTATATTGAACGTTAGTTGAACGAAAATAGCAATAAAACCAAGTTTCGTTCCATTGCATCGATCTACTGCCACATATATATATAGATTTGGTGTATGGTGATCAACGGTCATTAAAAATATTACAATCATTAGAATTGAATTTCTATAGTGAAACCATTGTATAAGTATAAGAATGATTCATCTCTAATTTTGATATAACTAAAACTTTTTGACTTTTTCTTCACTTGTGTGTGTGTGCAAGAAGAATGGAATACAATCATTTCGACGTTTCTTTTTGGTGAATTGATACTCATTGAAGAATAAAAGTAGATGGGAAAAGAGATTAAATTAAATTCCTGAAAGAAAATGGAAAAGTATGGCAAGAAAAGTACAATTCTATCAAAAGTATACACAATTGGTGCACAATTCAATGTGATTTAATATGTACGACCAATCGTTATTTGGAATTGATCTACCATAAATATTAGATAAAAAAAATTATTTAGACAGAAACATTTTGGTAAAGAAATATTGAGAAACTTATATATGTCGACTTGAGTTTTAGGTGTTTAGTTGTCAATGTTATTTGACAATGTTAGCTACATAAATGTTACATGCAAAGTGGATCAACCACTTCAAAAAAAATGGGTATCAATGTTGAATCATGTTCTTTCTCAGTTGCAAATATTTTGAGTTTGATTGAAAGTTGAACTGTGTGTGTGTGTAAGGGGAGGGGATGGTGTAACAAGATAAAAGTGATTTGCATTTACAATCTAAAAAGCTTAGATTATTGTCTCAAAACATACATACATATTAAATTGAAATAAACTAGAAATAGTAATAAATAAATAAAATAACATAAAATTGTGGTGAAATCAATAAATTATAATCAAAATATTAAATTCAAAACGATAAGCATTGGTAATGAAATACATTGAATCTCAATAGGGGAAACCGTAATTATGGTGAAAATCTTGTTCATTTATTTAACATGTAATGCCTAACAAACCGAAATGTTGGCTTAGATATCATGTTTACATCATATATGATGTTTATATATATTTACAACATATATAAAATAGCAACATTTTTATTCAACTATATTGATGGGAAGGTTGATCCTATTATGTGTTACATTTCACATGGTTATACATCAAACAAATAAGAGGAAGAAGATGAATAAAATCAACCAAATATATTATTGTATACGAATGAATGAAGAAGTTATTCAAGCACAGATAAGTGCACGCGTGAATGGTTGAAATGGGTTGGATAAATTAATTAGGAATAGAATTTCACTGAAAATTGAAGAGCGGAATAAAAAAAGATTTTGATTCACATTGTTGTTGTTGTCGTTGTTGTTGTTGACCTCGTCTCACGTTAACATTGTTACTGGATAAGCATTGAATCTATTAAAAATTGATTACAAAAGCAAAAGACCCAAAAGTTAAGCCGATGTTAAAGTGAGGTAAAGTTTAAAAATTAATGAATCGAGAGCAAAGCAAAAAAAAACATGTTGAGAATAAAAGCAAATCTGTTTCCGGGTAGATCATTCATTCAAAGATAACTTCACTGCAAACAATGGACAATGCACTGAAATCACAAATGTGTTTGTTGATGTTTGTCATAATTAACAATTCACTTCATCTTTTATTTAAATGCAAAAAACAAAATAAAAGCAAATCGCAAAAAGTCTGAAACGTATGTAAGGACAAATTTAATTCTACACATTTTACATTCCATTTTGATCTTTGTCGTTGAATTTCTGACATTCCTACACATTATCCATTTAAAGTGTACAATAATATTTTTCCTAAACGGCGTAAATAATAAATAAAGAGACAAACACTTTACGTATATGAATATTTGAGACAATAAATGAGAGTTTGTAATAAAAATGGCCATCAGTTTTTTGTTTTGTTTTTTTTTCATGACTCAACTTGATTCTATCTAAAAGTTAAGCATGTTCTGACATGTTTTGGAAAATGGAAAAAATATTTTTTGCTTTTCAGCAAACTTTTTTTTTCTGATGATGAAAACGGAGAAGATGATGAAGAAAGCAATGTCGATTCCATTCAAACATTCCTTTCATGATGATCATTGATGATGATGATGATCATGATGGGAAAAATATGCACGACATATAGATTATATATAAATATATAAAATAAAAACTATATGTATATAATATAGAAAAAATATGATTTGGACCGTTCTGTACACGGCATATTCACATGAGTTGTCATATCATCCAAAACGGATCTTGATGGAACGATTTTTTTTGGGCAAGAGAGCAGAAAAGTGAGAATAATAATAATAGATACGAAAAAGAAGACAAAAGATTTGTTCTATAACATGCATTGGCGGTGTCAGCGAACTATGAGAAGAAATATGCACGAGATCCAATTAGAGAAGATTGAATCTGGTATTCTTCATTTCCCCTTTCTTTTTTTTCTTACACATATTCTGAACCAAACATTCGTCATGTCGCTATAATATTCCAAAGAGATATAGTGGAATAAAGAATCACTAAGTGATTACAATCAGACATCAGGTGAATTGGGACTAGACAATCCTAGAAATGTTGGTATGTGTGTGGGTATTCTTCATTCTTTCTCTACCATTTCTAAATGGGTTATCTAATTGTTATATCAAACACATAGGAACAAGATGAAACAAAGAAAAGAAAAAGTCGATTGTCTTAATTACTTACTACACTCTCTTCCTAAACTACTTTTATTTTGGAATTTTTTTCTGCCTTTCTTTAAATATAAGAAAAGTAGATTTCCATTCATCCGTCGGGTACAATGTGTTATTTATTGTTGATGATATATCTATATTTAACATTGAACGAGTGTTCCGTTTTTATCAAAGACAAAATTGTTAATGCAAATTTTGAAGAGTGACGATTGGAGAAAAGACGAAAGTGGAAATGCAATGCAAAATGGATTGAAATGAAGTGACAAGAAGACAGGCGACAAGAGACAAGTTCTCGCGTGTGTAAATGTGTGTATCTGATGATGGCGGTTTTTTTTTAGGTAATGTTGCCTGTCAAATTAAACCAAAATGAGGCGGAGGAGTAAATGGAATAGAATGAGAAAGAAATAAAACGAGAAAAAGAAGGATAAATAGAGAAACAAAGTCAAGTGACGACAGCCTACATTGCAAAATCCCAAAAAACTCAAGGTTTTGTATCTTCAAGCTCAAAGTATGATTCACTAAAACAAAAACCCATTCACATGGATATAGACACTTGTCACCAATCAGTGTTAAACTGCCAAACTCATCCGCTGTCAAATGCACAACTTGAAACGAAGATAGAAGATGAGCTCAAAAACACGACAACGAACTCATATTGATGACGTAACTCAATGTTACATTCTACTAAAACAGAAATATAAAGTAAAACAATACAAGAGTCAAACGGTGCATTTAACAATTAGGTGCAATTAAACACAATCGTAAACATATATATCATTGATAAGAATCTAAATTGAATAAATTAATAATTAATAAAATTTGAACATACCTAGTTTTTGTTTTTTATGTTTTTATTCTTGTTGTCCACAATTATATTTTCAATTTAGCTTGATGGTTTTAGCTGGTGAGTTTTCCAACTTAAGCGCAAATAAATGGGTATTAAACTTTTCAAAGAAAACTTTTCCGTTCCAATAAATTTCATAACGAAGAATAGCGAACAATTGATAAAATATAATGCAGAGAAGACAACAAACAGGAACAACATAACAAACGTAGCCGAACAGCTGTAGTTGCAACAGCAGCAGCAGCAATAGAAACAAGACAAAAAATTTATTAATTTTCTTCCTGTTTTGAGTGCTCATACAAATTGGTGTGCTGGTCGGCGAACATTGTTCACTAAAGGGTCCAATCTCATTCTAAATCGGCAATGAGATAATACATAGAATATAGAATAATAAATAAATAAATAATTTATGAAATCTGCACGCACGCTAACACATGAATCAAAATTGATTCATGTATGTTATTGTCGACAATGTTGACACATCACATTTGTATGGTTGTAGTGGTTGGTGGTGGATGTGGGATATAAATGTAGAATATATATGAGATGATCAAGTTCGGCTTAGTCATCATCAATGAATCGGTATGTATGGAATAAAAGTCAAAATTTGTTTGTTGAAAAATAACAAAATTTCTCGTTTTCAATTGATGTTCATGTTGTTGTTGTTGTTGTTGTTGTTGTTGTTGTTGTTAAATTCATGTCACACATTCAAGTGATGAAAAGAAGATAGAATAAGAGGATGACGATGATTATGGTCCATTACCCATTCATTTTTTTTCAGTATTTATTAGGTCTTAGACCAGAAAAATATACACCACAAAAAAAAGTTTGAACGAATGAATGTAAATAGTTGAAAGTATATATATTCATTTATTTATCTGAATTTTTTATTTACTGTCATGTTCTTCGATGTTGTCATCATTGACTTCATTGAACGTGTGTGTGGTAATAGCCGAAAAGGCGACGAATTTGCACGAATAATAATGAGAATCATAAATTTAGAAAAATTTTCCAGTGTGAAATCAATTTCATTCTTCTTGTTTCTATTGTTGTTGTCGACGTGTGTCGTCGATCATAAGATGAACAAAAAAAATCATGGTCAAAAACCACATGAAACGATCATAAAGAAGATGGTGATGGAAAGATGGAAGAGGCGTTGAAGGACATGATCAGAATTGACAAACACATGTAATGTGGAATTATCATCATAGCCTCATCATCACAATCAAAGAAAAAAAATGTTTTTTCTCACTCTTCAGTTTTTCCGGCTTATTTAACAATTGGTTTCATTTGTTTTGGCTTGATTTGATACGAAAATTGGGTTTGCAATTTAAAGAAAAAAGATTTGGATCCAAAAATAAAAAATAATGATGATCATCTAGAAGAGCAAAAAACAGAACTAAAATAACCTTTTATTTATATTCTCATTGATTGTGAAAATCAATAGTCAATAAAAGTATTCCGACAAACGAACGCAAGAGATCAAGAAATAGAGAAAGTAAGTGAAATGGGAGAGCGAGCCACGATTATTACGGTCTGGTGTCTCGCGCCAAACTGTCGACTTTATTCCATTTGGTTGTCGTTTTTGGTCTACCATCATCAGTGTGGGAAAGAGAGAGAAAGTATGAAAGCCTAAATAGTCTATCAGTCAGTCTCTCATTCACTCTCCTTCCTTTCTTTTTTTTTTTTGGTGGGTTGGCTGGCTTTAGTTGTAGTAGTGGTGGTTGCGATGGATCCAATTCAAAAGAAAAGAACAGACACAACACACTAAAATTGAGTTTTTCTCTCTCTCTCTCTCTCCCACACACATACACACATTGACACTCTTCTTTCCATGTGACGATGTGATTCAATAGATCATGGATCATGTATTGTGTCGTCTATGAATATAATAATAATAAAATGTATGTGACGAAAAACGTGAAGAATAGTGTTTAGAATAGCACCAACCAAGGTTTCCATGCATGTGGTCTCTCTTGAATATCTTGCACCGAGTCATCACTGAGCAACATAGGATAACTTTAATCGGACGTCAAACCGCTTTTTTCCATAACCACCAAACACTTGTAATGTTTCGGCCAACAACACCATTGACTGATCAATCAATCAATCGATTAAATATTGCAACCTATACGGGATGGCCACATGACAATAATAATTGTCTGACAAATACTTGCAGACTTTCAATCATCTCGACACTATTTGTGCATATATAAATATGTATATATAATAATATATATATTCGACCTCCTCTTCTTCAACATTAAACGAATTTAGATTCGGTATTGTGGAAAATATTTGGCATTTGCTGAGGAGATTCACGTGATCAGCTTAAACATAATAATAGTTTCCGTAAAATAAAACAACAATTCTTTAACGTTAAATGGCAAACAGATGGAAAACATTCGATCTATTTATGTTAATTTACTTTTTTTTGTTTTTTTGTTTTGATTTCAATTTTCATAAATGTAAGATAATTTGCTCATCAGCTTATTTGTGAAAAAATATATATATTTTACTATAAACAAAACGGATAACATGTAAAAATCGATTCATTATTGATCGTTTCAAACAAAAAAAGTCAGGGAAATAAATTCGAAAACAACGATGATGATCTTGGTCGTTATCTTTTGTCCATTGAGTGATTTTCAATACATTTTTTTATTTAAAAATGGTAGATCAATAAAACACCATTTCTGTATTGTCCCATCAAATAAAAATAAATAAATAAAAATTAAACAAAATTGAATCAAGTGTAAAGAAGCTGTAAAATGAAGAATAAAGATGCAATTTATTCCTATCTGTTTGTTTTACCAAAGATTCGATAAAATTAAAATCAATCTGCATTGATCAATGTGTATGGGAGTGTTTATGCCGTCAACAATTCACATTGAATGAGACTTTAATGTGTTTGGCACTGGTTGCCATCTTATTTCATTTGATCTAATACTGATTAGAATCATAACTTGTGTTTATACAATAAAGAACTGAATTAAATGTGACAACACGAATGAAACGAAAATAGAGACGAAAATTGATAGTTGCCTGGCTAAAACTGGCAATGGAATATGTGTATATACACACAGTGGAAATACGGATGAAGGCAAAGGACACTTGAGAATGAATTTTGGGAAAATTCGGTTATAGTGAAGAAGACAAAGACAATAGAACAGTATAGGAGGGGGAAAGGAGATTAATGGCAATAGGAAATGTATGTACTGGGTGTCGATTGGTCGATTCTTAACCGAGAAAGAACGGGAGAATGAACAGCACAAAGTGGATAGTGCACAAAACCAGAATTAATGAATGAATGAATGAGTAAAGCAATCAATGAGAATCTTAATAAGATGAGTGGACACATTCAACCATAGTATTACACTGCCATTGAACCTTCAATTTGATGACAAATTTCCATTCTAATACCTAACTGTGCCTCAAATTTGTCTTCCCCCTCTCCTCTCACCTATCCTCAACATTCATTCAGTAGCCGTCATTTCAATGAGTATATTTTTACATGTTCAATTAACTGAATTTGTTAAGCAGGATATATAATTTCCGATTCATGATACTGGCTAAAAATACTATTGTACACAACATAAAGATTTGTGTTCATTTCCCAAATTATGAAGCCTAAAGAAACGGAAAAAATTGATGAGGATAAAAAAAAGTATATTAAGAATTTTACAAAGTCATCACAATTGTACAATATTTTATTCTGCTTTGTCATTAGGTTTATTAGTTTGGTTACTTATTTCTTATATGATGAGGTGCAACATTGAAAGTTTGGGTTAAGACATTGTGGCCTTACTCTAAATTGGTTACTGTAGATCAAAATGACCTAAATCATAATAAGATTCATTGAGGTTTATAATCACCGAAATAGTGCGAATAAAATAAATGATGATTTTAAACGGAAATTTTTCATGTTTTCACTAACTAAATTTAAATGTACTTGCACCATAGTGGTAGACCAGGTCCATTGGGTACCATATCCATTAGTATCATCATCATTATCATTCCGACAGTGCCTTTCACAATTATAATATAATACAATCTTTGTAGGGGAAAAAACAATTGAAACAACTTGCAAGTTGAAACGATTCTTTCCATCTTGTTGTTTTGTCATGTTAACCCATTAACCTTCTAAAAAGTATAAAGTTGCTTCTTTTCAATTCACTTTCTCTTTTGTCAATATATGGCAAACTTTGAATGTATTCTTTCAATTCAAAAACGTGGGGGCGATAAAAGTATGGAAAATAACTCAGAAAGAAAAAAGAAAGCTAAAAACAAAAAATAAAATAATTTTATATAAAAGAAAACATTTGTCTTATTCTAAGGTTGTCAAACATTATAAAACAAGTATAGAATGGAAAAGTAAAACAATTCACTTTCATCACATTCTTCCTTTGGCCCAAATTTAAGAAGGGCAATTCTTTGTGTCATATAATGAGACAAAGACAGAGTACAACTTCTTTTGGTGGACTTTAAACGATTCTTCAATGGCTACTTTTAAAACTTGATGACGCCAGACAGTCATGCTTAAGTGAAATGAACTTACTTGTTTTCCTGTGTTCATACAAAGACAAAACAATAATAAGAAAAGAGTTAAAGCAAAATAAAATGTAAAGTTAGTATTATAGAAAAAAAGAGAAAACTTAAAAATAAAACCAATTTCTTTAAATGAAACTTTAGAGTGATTTTTTATGTGTGTGTAAAATGGTTGAAAACAAGTGTGAATAAAACAATAATTATATATGAAATTTAAAGGTAATATTTCCCTGAAATGTTTGCTTCTCTTTACTACATTTTTTGCATTGAATATAAAATTCTAGTTAATAATAAAAAGTATGAAAGTGGGACGGTCTTAGATCTATATCATAACTTCCTAAAAAATTTATTACAATTGGATGGAAAGTTAAATTTAAAATTTTAATATTAATAAAATATAATGATAATAATGTTAAAAATTTAAACCAAGAATAAACACATAAAAGTGCTTTCCCTAAAATTAAATCGAAAGAAAATTTATACACCAACCAAAACTTGAGAGATAATTAAAACAGTTAAATTAAATTGACAACAATTTTTTAAAAAACGATTGATTATTTTAATCACAATCGATGGTTTCATTATAAAATGATATTATGGAATTAATCATCATAATGATCAAAATAAGGAAAGTTTATGAAAGTGAATGGATGGATGAATGGATGAATGAGTTTGATTGATTCCCAAAAGAAAACTTAAAACATTTTAAGTTTAGCTTTTATGTGATCAATTTAAAAGTTGAAAATTAAAAACCGGTAAATATTATAAGCTATAAATACTATCATAATCTTTTGTCATACAATTTAAAATGGTAATTATACTTTTCTCGATTCATTTGATTGTAGAGAGATAGAAGAGAGAGAGAGAGAGAGAGAGAGAGAGAGAGAGAGAGAGAGAGAGAGAGAGAGAGAGAGAGAGAGAGAGAGAGAGAGAGAGAGAGAGAGAGAGAGAGAGAGAGAGATTTGTCAGTTGCGTGGCATATATTTTTATAGCAATTGCCAATGGGAAATAATTGCCGCCAGAACAAATTATGGTATAAAATCTAAAAAAAGAGTGAAATCCATGTCATTCGTTTTAGTATACTCATTTGATCTTTAATTGTAATTATAAATTGTTCATTATGATTGGACAAATGATTACGAATCTTGTTCTCTAACAAAAATACATTGCAAACAAAGGGATCAAAAATTGGAATTGACAGAAAACAGAAATAAATTTGGAAAATAACTAAAAAAAACTAAAATTGCAATAAATGTGCTGTCCGAGCTAGAATAAAACGCAATGGAAAAAATAACCACTTTGTTCCAATTGGATCCCGTTATGTCCATAATGTTATGATGGTCCATTTGGATTGGATCATGATCTACGAATGCTATCTCGTTTCTTATGGTTATTAACGAAATTAAGTTTTTTTTTGTTCTTTTTGTTTACTTTGTATTTGGCCGTTCCTCATTTCGACAATCTTTTCACTTGAATCTTCAACAATTTTTATATCTTCTACACTTACATGCATTCTCATGAGATTTAGCTATTGTGTCCAAGAATCAATTTATCGTTTCATCTTCAATCAGACAAAAAAAAGTAAGAAACATAAAACCATAAAAATAAAAATATTAAAAAAAAGAATGACTCAATCAAAACTTAATGCAAAAAGTATAATATTGTAAAAACCAAATAAAAATCCCTACTTTTAGTAAAATAAAAAATAATTAAAAAGTCAATTTGTTTTGTAAACCAAAGGTTACCAAACTTTTTATGTTAGGAATCCTCTTCTCGTTTGTTCATAAGTCTCGTGATAAAAAGCCAGTTTGAAAACCTCTGTCATAAAATAACACTGAAAGATGATTTCAAATCACAAAATTTAAGCAAAAAAAATGTTTAAACAGAATAGCTCAAAAAGTAAAGTAAATATAATAAAAAAAATGAAAAGTGGGTTGGTTATTAAATATTTAAGTAAGAAATTAATGAAAGTTGAACAAATTGGAAAAAATCAGCTTAACAATTAAAAAAGCATTAACGGAATAAAGGAAAATTTATTTATAAAATAAAAATAAAAAATTCAATACAGGTAAAATTCAAATTTAAATCGTTTTTATTTATAAAAAACCCATGAATTTCATTAAAACTGCGTAAACTTAATTTACTTTTACTAAACATTAATTGAATTAATAAAACATAATTTAATTAAAGAATATGAAAAATAGTGATTTCATTATTATCACATTATATTAAACAGTTAAGACTTTGTAGAAACAAAAAATTATTCTCTGTAAATATGAATAAAACAAAAGAAAAAAAATTGAATAATGATTATTATTATTATTATTATTGAAACAATAAAAACAAAACCCAAAATAAAAATGAGATAAACATGTCAGAAACAAGCTAAACAATTAGGTTTTACCGTTCGTCGCTGGTGGGAACATTCAATGACGGCAACAAGGAGTATAATATGGCATGAAAGAACAGGAAAGCAGAATGAATACAAAAACACAAGTCAACTAACACCCGGAATAAATGTTAAGTCTTTTATTCGTTTTGTTTGTGTGTTCTAAATATTTGACGGCTCGTTTTGGTTTGATTCGGGTGGTCGCATGTTACGAGCCAATTTTGCTTCACGCAAAAAAATATTTTTATTATTCCATTGAATGATATAGTTATCAACATTTTCTTTTTTTCTCTTTCCCTTTTTATATTCCCTATCTAACTCTATTTTTAGTTGGTTATGGCTTACAAATAGCATATGAACGTGGACATGTTTGAATGTACAGTAAAGTGAAGGAAACAGTTGATTTTGGAATTTTTTTCTTCAATACAACATATTCTATAGAACCAAAAACTTTATCGTCAAATTGGTCAACTTTTGATCTAACTGTTAAATTCAAAAGCATAAAACTTACTTTCAACGTTTATTTTTCTTTAACTTCATCCAATTGATTCAATTGTTTCTTACACATTATTCAATTAAATCAAGTGTAACTCTTAATCGTTGACACAAATAGAAGAATAAGTCAAAGTATTTGGTAAAAATTGTTAACTCACCCACATATATTAATTGATGATAGTGTTGAACAGAATGAGCAATGTTAACAATAATGATCGGCCAATATAAAATGTTTTGACGAAATGCTCGATTGAATCAAGAATCATTGAATTGAATGTACAAATTACACTTTTTTGTGTTTCGATTAAAGAAAAAAGTTTGTGTTAGACCAAAATTTAATCATATAGTATCCTTCAAGAAAACAAGACCAAAGTAAAAAAATAGGCAAGAACACAAATAGAACATCATAAAAGATGTTAAATTGAAATCAGATTGTTTAATCACAACCATCATCTCATATCATTAGGCTTGCACTTAAATATCATTATCAAAGAATTATATGTCTACTAGAATTGAGGCCAAGATGGAAAACAATAAATGAAAAAATGATTGTTCATTTTTGGGAAAAATATTGAGAAAAGCCCAATAGGACTCACGCACGCACAATGTTAATCAAATAATATACTAACAACAAAAGAAACCAATAAATAAAGTTTTTAACCAATAATAAAGATGAAACATAGAAAGAGATGATGATAATACCAAAAAGTACCAGGATATAATACTTAAATCTGGATAGTAAGGAAAAATATTACACTTGAAAATGAACAAGTAAAATAAATTTGTGCAAAGAATAATTAAACTAAAGAAAATGTCAAGTTCATAATATTCTTAGTTTCAGTTCATATTTATACGACACAATATGATATAAAGTAAATCCTAATTTTTTTTTTGAAAACTTAAATAAACTATTTGTTTATTCAAACAAAAGAATGAATTACAACAAATATGATGAAGATAATTTTAGGAGAGATGAGAATGTTTGACTTTAGAACCAGGGGCTGTGTAAAGTTAATGTTAGGTATATAATAGAATATATAAAGAAAAAAAGAAATTGTGAAAGAAAGCTGAGAAAGCAAATATTGTGCAATAGGAAAACGATGCATACGCCAAGAACTTGCCATTCGATGAATGAAAATGACTATTGGGGTTGACTCGAACCCATTATTAAATGGGGAAATTGCTTAATGGGCCTTTTGATTCTTTTCCTTTTTGTCTGGTTTGTGTGTGTGTGTGTGTACGCAACAATTTGGATTGATCATTTATTTTTGAACAAGAAAAAAACTAGAAAGAAATGGAATGAAAGAAATACAAAAAACGATAATATGTTATGCACACAAAACGTTCAATGACATAGATATCATCCAATGGCGTTATATATAATCGAATCTATAGTTTAAAAAGAATGAAATGAGACTTACCATTGGACATCGGAAACAGACATCAAAAATTTGAAATTGTAGAAAAATAGTTAATTACATTAAACGCTTGGGAAATATAAATTTCATTCCTAATCAATGTGCAAATGAAATCATAGTTTGTAGTTTGTCAGAGTCGTCTTTCTATTTGATCTAATTCAATTAAATGGCACATTATTAGTATAATATAAAATTGACAACACTTCAATGAATATTACGTAAAATAGATGACGGCATCGCAACACCTAATATTGAATTGAACAAATTAAATAATATAAAAATGGATGATTTATATTTATTATTAACTAGGTGAATGAACTAAAGAAAATCCACTAAATAAATTGCCCGACATAAAATCGTTTCGTGCAAATGGTGTTTAGAAGCAAACCCCATTCAAATAAAGTGAAAATTTATATTCAACTGTCGTGACTTGTGATCAAGATCACACTATGAAATGGGCAAAATTATTGTCATCTACAGCTATAATTTTTGCAAAACATTGAACTAAAGTCATAAATGTACAATAATATAAAAATATAAAAAGATTTTTAAGTTATAAAATTAAAAAATGAATATCTATTCAAAATAAATTAAAGGTAATGTTAACGAAAATTCTTTAATTAATATTCTTAAACTAATAATAATATTCATACTCATAACTTTCGTAACTTATATAATTAAAAATACTTTATTAATTAATTCTATATTATAATTATTAATAGATCCATCATTAACTATTCTATTCATTGAACTTTAAGTACTAAATAAATTTTTTTCTTTGTCATTGTCATAAAATTGCATAACATGAAAGACGAAATATAAAATAGAATTTTTGTCAAAATCGAAGAATATAAAATATATTCAAGACTAAAGAAAATTGATTTGCATATTTTCCAAAAATAAAAAAAACAAAAGAAAAAGACATTCACAAGTGATTAGATGAAAATTATAAAAGACATTGTTTTAATCATTTTCTTTTTCATATAAGAATTTCCAACTAACGAAGAACAGACTTTATGAATAGCTCACAAACAAATGGTTAACTTATACTTTTGCAATTAAAACACACTAGAATTCGAATATCACAATCTCAACATAAAAGTTTAAACAGCTAAAAGTAAACTAAATAACAAATATAAAAAATTGAATATTAGAATCATCAATTGACAAATTGATATTTGGCGATCATGACACTCAAGGGTACGCCCTGACCAATTTACTATTTGTTATAATGCTTTAGTTTAGGTCAGTGAGATTGCGTTTCCGACATGCCAATGAAGGTCAACGAAGCCAAACCAAATTTAGATCAAGTAAGCATTGAACGATTCGATCTGCAACAATTCATTCATTATAAAGAGTCTACACACACACACGCGAAAAGTTAACCGATAGAAACAATTCATCTCACACGTAAACTAAGGGGAAACCATATTTCCGATGTCTATGATTGTCCAGTGGAAGAATACCACTAAAAGAAAACAGTAAAATAAACAATGAAACAACAAAAGAATGAAAATGAGAAGAATGGTAGAGAAAAAATATTCTAGAAACAAAGCACGCGATTAGACGCGACATTGACACCAGATCCAAACATCTGGTTCAAAGAGTGTCGTGTTTGGTGGTTCATATAGCAAATTATGGTAAATATATGGTAAACGTGTATGTCGACATTGGTTCAATCATTGTCATCACATACTTTATTGATGAATTATGGATGAACTAACTTCAATCTATACAACTGATACAACTAAAATTTATTCCAACATTTTCTTTTCCCATAATGATCTTTTGAATAGTTGGGAAGGTGGAAGAAAGAGTAAGGTGAAATTAGATTTCATGTTTTGTTTCAAATTTATTTGAACAGAAACAAAAGTTGATTCTTATCCTATGGCACCATAATCAAAGCGATCAGCTTGAATTGAAATGTATGAATCCGTATGTTAACCAATCAATCGTATCAATCATTTGTCAACGACAACAAGTAATTGAACCACACCAAAAAAAGTCTACTTTTACGTTGAATTGGTTAGTTGGTTGGCTGGTTAGATGGTTGGTTGGTTGGTTGGTTGATTGGTTAACCCAATTTAATGGGCGAGGAACTAGAATTGTTCCCAAATCCCGAATCAAGTACATGTTGGTGACATTGGAGAATGTATATATGTACAACAACAATAAACAACGCACACAAACTCAATGTGAAGGCCAAAAAGGTACAAACAATATCATTTTCAATGATACTGTTGCCTTACATGGTTTTCAATTTGACTAGAATCAGTGAAGCAATATTGGATACGTTTGTTAATTGGTTTCGGGTTTGGTCTCATCTGGAAATAACGCTTAATGATCAATTTACACGCAAAATCCCAAAAATAATACAAAAAAAAAAAAAAAAAATAACAAGCATTTCCAATTATTATATTCCATTGACCATGCATAAAAAACTTTAAAATTTAAAAATAGTAAATACATTTTTTATTTTACCGGAAACAGGCTAAATTTAATATAGACATTGATCAACATTGCCATCATTTTTTTTTACCTAATGGAATGGAATAATATAATTCATAAATATTTGTTGTTGATCATGACAAATATGGGAAAAAACAAAAAATAAAATAAACTTATTCGTCCTTTAGAGCAAACTCTACATTCTTTTTGCCTTTCTATAGAAAAATCCCAATTTGTTTTCTTTGTAAGTGTGTGCCAGGAATCCAAATGGTTCGTGGGAAAAAGATTCTTGGGAAGAACGGAAGAAGATGAAAGAAGAAGAATTTCAATTCATATAAAATAATTCGAATCGATAGAACCAATAACGTCGTCATTTGTCATCGTATGACGATCATCATCATCAACAAACACACACACACAAACACAATCAATATGGTACATTTGGAAATATATATATTTATGCATCAAAACCTACGATCTAAAATTGAATAAATGAATGAAGTGAATAAATGAGCTTAAAAGAAGCAAAACAAAACAAAACGAAATCAATAAAGAACAATAGTAGTTCCAATAATGTGAATCCACGCCGAACCAGAATATAAAATAATACGAACATTGATAAACCCATATTTGTTTGTTGTTATTGTAACCTATAGAATAACTTATGGTAACAAAGTTGATGATTTAGAATTAAAATTTTTTGCCCAAATTCCATTTTAATTTTTTACAGAAGTTTTTGGTTTATAGATAAAACAAATGTAAATCGTCGTACATATATTAAAATAAAAAAAAGATTTACAATTTAAATTTCTAAAAATCTTTGTGTCCAATTCTACATTAATCCATATTGAAATTTAATTTAATGGAAATTTCTTTTTAAGATGTGTTTCGTTATGATAATGAATGAATAATAATAAGTTAAATGAAATTGGAGAATCATGAAATAGAAATGAATTTTTTTTCTCATACAAAATTCAATGGTTATGATCAATGTAGAAATGAAGAGTCAAGATGAACCAATTTCTTTTGTTATAAATTTTATTTGAACTAAACTCTCTTGTGATCATCAATCTCTCTTCATTCTGTACTAAATTTTTCAATTTTATTTAAAATTTTTCAGACAATGGAAGACAGATTTTGTAAAATTAATTCTGAAAATGAATGGAAAAAATCGTGAATAATTCAACAATAATTTTTTTTATTTTTAATATTATTTACAACTTATTTTTATTTTATAGCATAGAAACTATGTCAATAATGAATTAAAACTAAGAAAAATTTTCCGAAAACTCACGTTTGCATTCACATGATCATAACTCACAATTATGAGTATCAATTCATTATATTAACTTTAAAGTACAAATTGTACGTAAAATTTTAATGATTACAAACAAATAAAGAATCTAAAATTTATTACTAAAATTAGAAATAAATATAAATAAATGTATGTTATACACTTTTTTCTTGGTTGACATTATTTTTAGTTAATAATGCAAAAACATAATATAATGAAGTTGAATAAAAAAAAGTTAACGCACAGAAAAACCACAATTTCGTTATTTAAAAAAGTTAGTACAAAAAAATTGAATATTCATGGAATGGTGAATATTGAATACAAATAAAAACTACCTAAAAATTTACAAAAGATTCATGCAATAACGCCAAAATCATAAAGTTAATTATCATTTATTTCCATGGCACTTTTCATTTAAGAACTTCTATTTATACTTCATAAAATCTATCATTATACGTATATAATGTCATATTTAAAATGAGAAACCTAATTTTAGACAACATTCAAACGACATTCTTTATTTTAAATGTGTTTGCTTATGAGAGGGAGACAGACACATAGAGAGAAGTTATCGAATTTTAATGATACTAAATGTGTAGCTATATATTAATCATAAAATCTTGTTTATATCATCATCATCATCATCCATATCCACAAGTTCATCATTCATCATCGTTTCTTGATGTTTGGTTGTTGCTATTATTGTTGTGTATGTGGCGATTTAAATGTACCAAAATCTACACAAAATAACGATAAGGACAACATTCTTTCATATTTGTCTTGCTTTTTCTATTCTCTTTTGTTGCTTACCAAATATAAATTAATCATTTTGTGTTGATGTGTAAATGTAAGTTTGCGCTGTTAGTACATTACACTTTGAAGAAAATTCTGTGTGTGTGTGTCTGATTTCGCACACACACACTTTTGCACGAATGAATACTTAATGGTTAATTTAGTTTCGCATTAAATGCACACATTTATTTTTTGATATAAAATCGTTAAAAAATGTTTTAAATTTATAGAAATTTTAAAGAATTTCATGTCCATTCTTTCATGTATATGTATCATTAATAACGTCATAAATTCGTCTCCAACTTAGTTAAAACATTAGATCATTTTTTTTATATTTTTTTTGTTTCAAATTCTCATTTTAACACACTCACATAAAAAATGTTTGGTCAAATCTATTGAGAAAAGAATAAAAGCTGAAGAACAACGACGACGACATGAATCATACAAAAAGCGTTACAGTGAAGTGTTCATTCAAGTGATCAATATATCATGGTTGAAATGAGAAATTGTTATTACTATCAATAGTAGATTCAAATGAACAATACATTTCTAAGCTTTTAACAAAAAAAACTGACAATACATAGAATAGTACAGTCAAGCAGTGGTATGATATTAATGACATAATTGAAATAATTAATATTCTTCTATTTCCATTCGGTTTCCCATTTGGTTTCGTGATTAGCCCCCTAACAATGAACACAAAAAAATGTTGGAATGAAAGTAAAAAAAATTAGGAATAATTAATCGTATACTTTGACACAACACCAATAGTGTGAGAATTGGGAGAAAAAGTAGGAGAGAGAGAGAGAGAGAGAGAGAGAGAAACAGGAGAACATTGGTCACGAATTGTGACGGAGGAGAACGATTCATGATTTACGAATCATTCTGGAAAATTGGGTTCTGCCCACCGTTGACGACTTGTTTCTCAGTGATTCATTTTTTTGCCGTTTTGTACCTATACCGTTTTTAAAAAACAGAGAAAAAAGTTTCATGTAAAATATGCAATAAAAACTCTTTGATGGTTGGTTGGTGCATTGGTGTGTTGAATTAAAAAGCTTTTTAGTTAAAAGATTAATTACTACTAATGTTGCACTCGGTGGTGCACAGTCGGTTGTATTTCAATAATATTAAAATTTTAGTTTAATATTGCCGAACCGAAAAAAAAGTGTTAATTTCAATTTGTACAAAAACCTCACCTGGTTGATTATGTAAAATGCCTGTTTAGCTTTGCTTTTTTTATTTTTTTTATTCATAGAATAAAGTAGACAGGTAAAAAATAGTAGTTTCCGAATTAGGGCACGAAAAAGCCCTATGTTACCAATGTCGACATGCTAAATCAAATGGATATTGATGTGAGCTGGACTTTTATGTATGAGAACGTCACATTTAGATTGGTAAATATAAAGGTAACAAATGAATTAAAATGAATCAAATGAAAAAAATAAGGAAAAAATCAAACAGTATAATTTTGTGTATTCTAAAGATCATTAATGTTGATTCACAAGCTTTGTATCAAAAATAGATCAAGTGTAAAAGTGTCAAACTTTGGCAACTAATATGTATATATGTGACATTAGTTGGCACTAGACATAGATACATCTGACAGACAACTTTTAGCCAATGTTCCCGAGAGAGGTTGACTATGTTGCCGGTGTGAGTGTGTGTGCTTGAGAGAATGCTTTAAACACAATGAAAACGGTAAAGTTATTCGACATTGCAAAACATTGTTAACAAAAGGTAAAAGTGAGAATTGCTTTCGTTTTGTATATTTTGCAAATGTCGATCAACTAAACAAATCACTCGACATGTTTCGTAGAGCTGAACAATATCAAGTATTTTGCAAGCTTTATTCACATGAGAATTCATTGTATGAAAATCAGACTAGAACAAATTTTGATCAGTTAGTCGACGAATAATAAAAACTATTGAAAATTTTTTGATGATAAACATAAATGCAAATTAAAAGTGACAATCAAACATTGAAATTATAATAATAATTAATATTATTGTTATTATTTTTGAACAAAATGTACAAGATAAATTTCCCAGATGTACATAATTAAAATTTTCCACCGATTATAGTTTTTAGGTCTACTTTCCATTTTCCATAATTATAATCTAATGTTTTATGAACAATGAAAGTGTAAATGTAACTTCATTTGAAATGACACAGTCTTCATCCACTTGGCATACTTGTGTAACATATTCGCAAAACAACGAACGAACCAAAAAATGAAAAATTTCCATATAATGAAAAATATACTTTTGATGGAATTTTTGTAGCATTAAATTGTTGTTGTATTAATAGAAAAATTAAATATTCTGTATCATTTGAAAGAGTTTGAAATAAACCAAATAAAAAAAATCATAACATAAATTGCATTTGGTTAATATGTAAATCTAAAAATAAAATGAGCTAATATGACTAATGCGTCAAGCATTGGCAGTTATAAATTAATATGAAATGATAGGTATTATTGGTTGAATTCTAATTCGTAAAAAAATATTCAATAACCAAAGGAAAAACCCGAAAGGTATGAATTGAGGCATAGCCAATTATTATTTGAGGAATATATAGTGAATACAATTCCGATTGAATGCCTAGAGAAAAGGTATATTCAGTTTTATGGTGTACGAATGAAAAATTGGCATCATTGGAGTATAGATTCAAATGGCAGAAATTAATGCTTCAATGCTAAAGTATTTGACGATGACGAACATTGCTTGATGATGTTGATGACGACGGTTGATTCCATTTGGTTCCATTTGAAGCAAAGTCACTTAAACTTGACTGGCAGACGTGTGATTCTTTACGCACACAAACACCATACACACATATTGAATGTAGTGAAAAGAAAAAGAAAAAAAAATTGTACGAAATGAATTTGTTCGACAATTGGAAATGGAATCTAAGTAATGGTACAAACAGGAAATCGGAAATGTCATCACTTTCAATGAGTTTTATTGAACGAACTAAAAATAATGAAAACAGAAAGAAAGAACGAGTTTCTTCAGCTTCTTGTCATATGTTTCATTACAAACTCAAGTAAAGTACAAAAAAAACAAGATTTTAAATTATATATAATATAAATTAAATTAGCCATGAAACGTACGCATTGAAAGAAATAGACTGTGATCACGCATCAATGAATCGATTCAGTTTGAAATAAAAGAAAGGGGAAATAAATAAGACCGAATTTTTTTTTTGTCAACGGTAAAATCGGCAATGTTGCAGATGGCCATACTATCAAAGCAATTAAATGGTAGAATTAAATATTTTATATAGAAATAATTACTACAAGAAGTTAATAGCGTAAACAGAAAAAATACTTCAATCGAAATTTGATTCGATCACGACGTCAGTTTGTCACTTGAATGTTTAACTTTCGTTTAGTTATAATATAAACCAAGTATCATGCAAACAAACTTAAAATTCGTTTCACGATAATGAATGGTTGCTTCAACCAATAGGAAGCTGTAGTAGTATATGACGCATAAAATACCGAACCAAAGATCCATCTATAGTTTACCGAAGGAGATCCATGAACACATCTGGACACCACATTGCATTGCATCCGCTCATCATCGGTTTCAATTGTCAGTCACTCGAGATATAAGCGCCTATGTAATAATAGTCCAAAACAAATAAGGAATGTAAGTTAATTTCAAATTATTCTCACGTCCAAATTGATTTAGTTTATGTGCAATAGTTCCAAATTGTCTTCTCCACTTTCCATGAAAATTGGAATGAATTATGGTCAAGTATGTTTGGTCAAGAATTCTCTTTAAAAGCCTTTCCCAAAAAAAATTGTTGCTGAAATCAATATCCTAGTGATAATTTGATTTTTTTTTTTTGGTTAAATCAAATAGAAAAAATTCTCGTAAAATTTCACAAAAAACAAATATTATTTTAAATAAAATCAATATTTTCAATATATTTCATTAGAAAGACAGCAAATAGTATTGAATGAACATCAGGTAGATATGGTTTCCTAATGGTTTTCCACTATCCTAACTATCAAAACTTGAAATTGATTTAATATACTTTTCCACTTAAATGTTGGAATTTTATGATATGAAAACAATAAAAATATCCAACTCAATCCATTGTCCGACCGTTCAAGCGAACGATCACGAAGCGCAACAACAACAATGATCTTGTCAATATATAAATTCATAGGCCATTATCTTGTCATGTCAAAAAGCGTGCCACTTTCCGTGGGTTTTACACTTTAACCGAGAAAATGGTTTCTTGGTTTGTGAAAATCGGTTTGGAAATGGGATCGATTTCGTGTCGGCCTTGTACAAAGGAAATGCGGGCCATGAAAGCGGCCTAAGCTGATTGTCTTTTAGCATTTTTGGCCAATTTCGCACAAACCAAAACGGAACGATTGGTTAGACAAATATAGACCAAAACAATCATATGGGTAAGGAAATTCAGAGACAGGACCATGTAAGAGGAAACACATTGCGGCTCTGAAGGGCAATTTGACAAGCTCGGAAGTCGTCATTGCATTTCGTCCATATGTTTCATGGTATACCATTCAAGCAAAATACAACTATCGTATTGAATGACAAGGAGAGCAAAATTGGAATTGAATATATAAAACATCATAATATAAAGTATTGATTTGTTTATTAACAAACACTCATGTATGATTTGTTCCCCATATTTAGAGTGAGAAAAAGAGAATAGAGAAAATAGAATTACCTATTGTTTGATTTGATCTTCAATGTCCATATTCTTACATGCACAATTTGACGATCGTTCACAGTTTTCATTGCGTTTGATTCCTTTGATTCGCGAACTCTTTGAGATTCCCAATTTGGGCAATCCTGAATTGAGGCCTTCTAACATGACACATGCTTTACATATTCGTTGTGATGAGATGAATCCACAGCGTTCACATGTTCCTTTCATTGGTAATCGTTCAGTGGACCGAACTTGTACACATTCACCTGAATGGATAATATCCAATATTATTGACGGTCGAATCTTTTCCAATTCTTTTAGAAAAACTCGAACATGTCCCCGATAGGCGTTTGGTGAATAGATACACTCGGTTGAAAAGTAAAGAAGATTTTTAAAACGAGCATACAGAACGATTTCCTTTTCGTACGTATATTTGAATGGCTTGCAACGGGGAATGCCTAACGATAGGTCGGGATCATCGTCATTTGAATTTGAGACAATATTGGTTGAACGACCCAATCTGGAAATATCACCACGAAGTATATTCATCAATATCGTTTCAGCGATATCATCTGCATTGTGTCCGGTTGCAATCACATTACATTTCAATAATGATGCGCCACGCTCTAACGCTTGTCGACGGAATACACCACAAAATGTACAATTGTTCTTTACTCCGGTTGCTTTGACAATTTGATCCATTGTCCAACCGTATAAATCTTCATATGATAATATTTTCAATGGCAATGCATAGTCGATACCATTCTGTTTGACGGTTTCCAATGAATCGTCCCGATATCCTGTAATTCCTTCATCGATAGATAATAATTCTAAATTTAAACCATAATCATGTCGTTCATTTAATAATTTCATAATATATGCAAGTACTGTCGAATCTAATATAAAAATAACATTGAAAAATCATTGAAAAACATTAGTTATTAATCGTACCTTTCCCTCCGGAAGCACCGATCGCAACGGTGTCGCCACGTTTAAATAAGTTTCCCTTTGTGATAGTTTCATGAATTTCAGTTTCAAAACAATAAAAGAAACATTCTTTACAAAGGCAATCAGCCTATTGATTTAAAGATATTCGTTAACTTGTGAAAACAAAACAAAAACAAGACTTACGGTTTTTGATCGCTTTACATTGGCACGTACCACCTTGCAACGGCTACATTTAACGATTGGCATCTTCAAAAATTTATTTAAAACTAATATATTATATCATCATAATAAAATATATCTATTATCTTCTATATTTTTTATAAATAAACCAGAAAACATTGCTATATTTATCAAAACAGCTGATGAGGACCACGTGTATTCATAGTATTTCTACTGGGAACTATTCTCAATAAAAGTTTCCAAAAGATTCTTGTCAAAGTATACTTCAAGTTGAAGTTTTCATCAAAACAACAAACTAATAATAATCGGAAATTCCCATTACCCAGTGTTGTCAAATTTTGGAAAATGACAATTTGAGATGATATTCCGTAGGATTTAAATTAATTATGAGTTTAAACTTTATTCGTTGGCAGCAGATCAATGATTTTTCGAGCATCTAAAGTTGTATCGTAATACAAAATTTTGGTAATGATTTGATTTGTAACTTTCTTACATGTTTTTAAATAAAATTTTGTTTAATTTGGTTTAAAGCAGTTCATCGCCAGGATGAGAACCACTATGAACACCTGATGGAGATGAATCGGTCGAGGGTGAAGAAGGTGAAGATGGAGGTGGTGGTGGCACCTCATCTACCAATTGCATTATCGTTTTGAAGTTATGTTTTTTTCCTCCCGTATTACCAAACCATTGATATTGTTGCGGACATAGACTTGAATGACACACGGGCATATATCGAGTATCAGCACGTGCAAATGCATTATCTGTTGCTGCTGAATTATCCTTGTTTAAGTAATGTTTAACTACACAAGTATGTGGACGATTACAACTGAAAATCGTACTGTTATCACTGCATTTAAATTCGGTTTCAGATGATGGGCGAGGATTCTTCACCCACGATAACATTTGTTGAAATGTAACAAACCAAACATCCTTAAAAGTGGATAGATGATCCAAAAATTTGTTCAATGCACGCACATTTCGTCTACAACGATGAAGAGAAAGAGAGAAAAGGTACATTTACATTTTGTTTAGAAAATTTAATTAACTTACTTTTGTGTGAACCAGGTTACGTGAAAGTTCAACTGGAATGGTGCACGATTCGTTGCATAATGACGATCGAAATTTTCCTTTAAAAAGTCGACAATAGCTTCCGTATCGTCATCATCTGACGCTGATGGAAACACACATTGATCAGCATGATGACAAGTGTTGAATTCGTTAAACAATGGATTGATTGGTACTTCCCACAAACCGGGATAGGATTTGGTTGGACATTTCAATGCACGACCCAAGAATGGAACTTGCCGTTTGGCACGATGATGTCGAACCAACACTTCATCTTGATCATCGATTGAAGTATCACGTCGTCTACGACCAAAACGAGATCGTGCCGCGCCTGGTCCCGTACTATCATAACCAGAATCTTGATCATTTGGACCATAACGATTTGATTGATCATTCTTTGGTTGATTTGAACAATCGAACGGTTGTCGGAAATCATATGTAAATGGCCAATATGGCGGCGTACCTCTTGGTGCCGCAATACTCGAATCATACATGAAGCCGAAATCATGTGCCATTTCAAACATTGCATTTCCACCCGGTTTTATAAATGGTGCACGCATTCCCAAAATGTTATCACGCGTCAAAACGGACTTGGATGCCGTTCCAGCAGCATTTGACAACAAAATCTCTCTCATTCCGATCATTTCCTCAGCCCAATCGGAATAGTTGGCTTGATCCGTCCACCATGTTTCCGGTTGTCGATGTCTACAAGTAAATTATCGATGTTACATCGGAACAAAATGTGACAATTTAGAATAACTCACGTTATAGAATGGACACCAATTTCATGACCTTGTCCAGCTAACCATTGAATTTGGGCATAATTAGAATATTCATGATTTACAAAGAATGTAGCACGAATACCGCAACCATTTGGATTCTTTCTTGTTTGAACGTTAGAATATTTTCCCGTATATCCAAGAATCTTTCGATAATGATCGAATACCAAATCATTTAATGCACCACTGAAGCTGATCAAAACCATTTGAGGCGTTTGAGTTGGTTGAATATTTCCGGGAATCAATGTACCATCGTTTGTGCAAAAACAATTTGGCAATTGACATTTATGAACATCACATATCGGCAATGCTTCTTGACTAAGTTCCTTCTCCTCTTGTCTCGCCTCTTCCTCGTCGATCGGTCCACATATTAAGGCTTCGGTTTTGAACGTGCAAAACTTTAGCTTTGAATCAAAGAACAAACTTGGTGGACATGTTTGTGACCATGCACGCCAATTTCCACAGAGATTAAATTTTCGACAATTTGTGCTATCAGGAAATAGACCATCGGATTTAGGACAAACAAAACTAGCGTCTGAACTAGAACTGGAATTATCTTCATATTCATCAGTTTTCGATGGTGCCGGCGAATTTTGCTCTTGTGGTGGTGGACCTCGTGCTGGATTAGATGAAGAAACGGGACCTCCGCCACGTCCCAACGATTGTGGTTGTCCTCGACGTTGTAGTTCAACATTTACAACTACAGTTTAAAAATCGATTCCAATAAGTTCACTTTATTCCACTTTAAAATTATACGTTACCCAAAATCATGAAAATCACAATCGTCGACCATCTCGATGGTCGAAACGTTTTCCAGAACATTATTCAATATATATATGAACCAATATCTTGAGTCAAGTTATTTCTATTTATTGAAAACGAAAAAAATTGAGTACTTTATATAATAAAAAAAAGCCAAGAACAAAACAAATAAATGTTGAACCAAATTGTGTCACAAAGGTGTTAAATGAAAAGGTGTTCACACCTAAACTCGAAGACTACGAAAATGTTCGTTCAAGATCATCGATAATGTTTGTTCTGATGGTTGGCAAATGTCGTGCAGATAATAATCGAAACTTACCAATAAATTGCAAGTGATGAAAGAGAGAGAAAGTTTTAAATTGATTATATCGGTTCAATTGAACAATATTTCCATTTGAATGTCGTCAATATGGTGACGATGAAGAAGACAACAAGCCACGACGACGATGTATGTACCAAATGAATAAATCGAGTGAGTCTAACAAAAGAAAGAGAGTTCTTCTCTTTCGTTCGAATAAAATGGAATAAATTTCTCTTTCTACCATAATGGAGATCATTTGGAAGCTCTCCCCTCTTCTCTCGTCTTCAGTTGATCTAAATACGAAGAACGTCGTCCAGACGCGTTATACTTCGATTAGTACTCGATCATCTCGTTCATGAGAGATATTGTGTTTTGTTATGTTTAGGAAAAGGGAACTAGTCTCTATAGTAAAGTAACAGGTTTTTTTTGCTCATCCACAAATTGTACATTTTACGACGAAAGTGGGCGAGAAGACTGACAAAAAAAATGGCGCGATCCCGTTCGACTGGTGTATGAAACTCATATGTGTGACCGACTGGATTTCAAGACTATTTTCGATTTTTTTACATTGCCTAAAGCAAATGATATTCATCATCACCATCAAACGATCATATCGACACGAAGAGGAGTGGAAAGTTATGTAATCTTGAAATGAAATCAACACATTGAGAAGAAAAAAAAATACGGAAAAGTGAATTTAGCCGACATCTTTCTTGGTTTAGGAACGAAGAAAACACATGTTCAAACAAAAACAAATGAATTATTAAAATAATGATTAAAGATTACCGTTTTTGGTGATGAAATTGAATCCGATTCATCTTCCAATTATCCAACAAGATTTATTGTTTAAATGAATACTTCCTTACGGATTAATTAATAGTATTATATGAAGGGAAAAAGTATTATATCCTTGAGTATTCATAATCCTATCGTAAACAATGGTTTAATGGCGGCTAATTGTCATTCACACAAAAATAAAATTATTATGGCAATCGGGCGACAAGCCAATTATCTCTTTCCCTCTCTTTCTAGGCTAATGATCACCATGGGTTTTGGTCGTGACCAACTTGAACACAACAATTGATGATATATTAGTGTTTCAATCAATTCACTCTTCGCACAATATAATACATTATGCATACAAACATGGAACTGGTAAGCGTGCAGAAGGTGTTGACATTGACCACCTTTGATTTGTCACTTGATTGTTGTCGGTTTTGGTTGAACATGAAGTACAAACTCATTTGTTATGCAACAATCGTTTAATGACAACCATCAATGAGGGTTTTGTTTGTGTGTGTGTATGTTTTATTTTTAGTCATTCTAGTTTGGAATGCATTTGTTGTTGGAAATTGTTTTTTTCTTGTCTATGTTCGAGAACATTGCAAGTGTTGTCCATTGTTATAAGGGAATAAAGTTGAAAAATAGAGCAGAACAAAAATGAGGTTAAATTAAAACTGTATCAATGAATCAAATTTTGATTCCAAACGAAACCATGGATCTTACATTGCCAACGGAACAAGAGTTAAATGGCAATCTTGATCGATTGGTTCGTTATCAATTTATTCGAAAAGTATTTAACCAATTTATGCAATTCTTGGTAATTACAATATCCGTAATTGCACTGTTTACCTTTGTGGTACATGTTACGGGAGCCGATAAATTGATTCCCGTTTTGATACGAACGTTTGTGTTGAAAAGTCCATCGGATGGATTGATTTCATTCGGATTGACCATTATACTCTTTGTATCAACAATTTTCATTGCTGTTTGGATTAAGGTACCAATTTAATAATAAAATACCAACTATTTTAATTTATTATTAATTTAATTTTTTTAAAAACATTTATAGATCGATCTTACTAAACTATTGGATGTTCACATATTAATTGTATTGTCTATCATTACGATCCTAACATTAGCTTCGATTGTTACCCTTATCTTTCCAAAACGTTTATGGATTCAATTTATTTGCAGTGTTATTGTACTTTTGATCGTTATGTTAATACTGGCAATAAGTGCACAATTGATTGTCGGCGATCGTCAATATGAATTTGCCTATGACACCTATACGATGGCAACCTTTCTACTATATTGTGATATGATTGCAATCTTCTTCTACACATTGCCAAATGTACTTAACTTTAGACATGGTGTCAACTACAACTTTAGCTCAATTAACAGAATAAATCGATTAGGGAACAATTCAAGTGTTGGTGTGATACGAAAAAACGTTACATACAATTGACAATTTTAAACACATCATAAAATGGTTTGAATTTTTTTTATTAAATAATAATAATAATCAAAGTTTCAATGTTTTTTATAATAGTACAGGTCATAAATTACACAAATTGAAAGTCGAAAGAATGCAGTTATTATTGCAAATTGCAGTTTTGAGACTGAAAATGTTTTTTTTATATATTAATACCTATTTTATACGAAGATATTTGCGTACTGAGACAATACCGGCAGCTTCGGATGTAACCAAAACAGAATTGGATGTGAAATCTCTTATAACGGTAACAAATGGAACACCGTTTTGTGTATGAATCCATCGATTACCTAAAATTATAATCTTTGCACGAACCTTCTTTCCATCTAATCTATTTTCCGTAAATTCGGTTGAATTCTTAAACGTAATTGAAGAATCACTGATTGAAGTTAATGTTCTCAATGTATAATAATCGTTTTTATCTTTTGTAATGATATAGTCTGGTTTTGCATTAGTGGCCATCCAACGCTTAAAATAGCCAACACCGAGAACTTTAAGAAATTGATCAAAATTTTCACTTGATTCCAAACGAAAAATGCCAACAAAATCTACTTGTTTAGGTGATGATATTGTTGTTGAAGCTGCTGCTGCCGCTGTTGTTAATTGTTCTTCAATGGCCATTGTCACCAAACATCCTTTGTAATAAAAATAAATGAATGAATAAGTTTTAATGATAGCAATTAAATGATTCAATGACTGATCAATGATTGCCAAACTTGCAAATACTACCCCCAATGGCTTAATCCTATAATTAATTTGGAAAATTCACTCAAAATATTAAAATGAAAAAAAAATTTAAATTTTAAAAATATAAAAAATTGATTTACCGAATAAAAGAAATATGACGAATGTAATCAAAGAAATTGACTTCATGTTGATGGTTGGTTTAATATTTTCAATAATTTGAATTAACCAAATTAACGAAAAACAAGTTCAATTTTATACTAGTTTAATGATGGTTTGTTTACGAAATTGTTTAAAAAATAAAAGTTGTCGTTTGATGAAATTTGCACAAAAATGGAACAATCGGATATGTAGAAGGATTCAGGATGCTATCTTGTTGATGTCGTGTCCGGTTGTCGTACTGCAAGCAAATGGTGTCTCAAATCACGAGATCGGTTGATTAAATTAGAAAATTATCATCTTCATCAGTAGCAAAGTTGACATTGATTATATTTTTATAACTGATGAACTTGAAACAAACGGTCACACCTACAACTTCCTAGTTTACAATAGCATATTTAGTCAACCATGAGTCAATCAAAAAACTTAATTCAATTCAGTTTAATTTGAAACTTAAACATTTTGAAAAGAAACAAAACACATACCATTTGTTTAACCTTGGACTGCAAGACCTTTGAATCATTGGTTTGCAAATACTTTGAACTCTCGGAATTAGTCCTCTTTGTTCACTCTCCCTTTTTCTAAATTTATTAAAAACTTGTATTTTGACAATTTTATATTTTTAATTGATTTTGTAACATTTTAACACTAATTAATACATTTTGCTGACAAAGTTACAAAGTGATCGCGTCACTTATGAATGAATCAAGTTCAACATTGTTCTATCATCAAGTTTTTATCGATGGTCAATTAAGAAAGGAAGACAGTTGTGTGATGTTGATGTTCTTGTTTGTTATGTTTGTTTGTAATAAATGAAACAATGGATTCATCAAAAAACGTTATCAGCACAAACCGTTATGCATAACCATCATCGTAGCTTGTGCATTTATAGTTGTAAAATTATGTGGAAGATTGATTCCATTTCTCTCAATCCAACATGGAAAACAACGTGCAACCAACATAATAACTAATAAAACAGGACTCACCAGAAAATAATCAAAAGCAAAGATAATATTAGAAATTTTTGATCTTTTAATAACAAAAAATAAATTTTTTAAAATAATTTAAATTGTTATATATTAAACCACATGATGGCAGCAATATCAAAATAAAGTAGACAATATTCTCTTAACAATAAATAATAATAAAAAAAGGTTTGTTTTTACATCATAACACTAATTACTCCCCAAAATGCTCAAACTAAAACTTCATGGTCAAAACCATTTCAATCGTATACACCAATTCAAAAGGAAGTAAACCAAAATTCTTCAATAGTAAGGAAATTACTTTTCCGTTTTATTACAAACCTTAATTTTTTTTGTATTATAGTTTCATTTATAATATAGGGTTGTTTAAATTACTTTTTTTTATTTGTTGTACCCTATTTCCCATTTTTCTTTCAGTACAACTACTTTTGGTTCACTTTAGTTCGTAATCTTGTTCTTCCTTTTTTTTTGGTTTTATAATGTCTTTTTGGTTGCAATGTTGGGTCTTTTATTTCTTTGTCTTCTTCTTTTTCTTTTGTGTGGTGTTGTTTCACAAACATTTTGGTCACGAATTATTTAATTCGTTCTCTTGTTTTTGTTAGTTCGTTTTGTTTGCGAATTGAATTATTCATTAATTCTTTTCTATCTTTACGTAATTTTGTCTCAAGTCTTATTCATTTCTTACCAGACAACGAACATTAATATTATTGTTGAGAGTGTACTGTTCCCGTTCTTTTTCTCATTCTCCAATTGCAAATCTTGTCATTTTTAATTTTAAATTACAAAGTTTCTTTGTTGCCGTTTTTTCGTTTTCAAGTTTTAAGCAAAAACAGAAATAATTAACTTTCAATTTCCAATGTTCCAAAATATTTTGTTTTTAGTTGTCTTTGTCATTTTCAATTTGTTATAAATTTATTTAGCGTTTCAATTTATTCAATTCAATTCAATTTTCTTTCTTATTTATTTATTTATTTTTCCATATTTTTGTTTCTTTAATTTAGAATATGTTACTCCACAGTATATTTGAGAAAGTATAACAAACATTGAATAGTAGACGTGAAAAGTGAGAATATTTGAAATCGATTTCAGGTTTTGTGCTTTATTTCCATTTCCACCATTCTCTTTACATATGATAAATTTAACATTAATTTTTGTATATGGAAGATTGTAACTGATATATAACCAAATTGAAAGTATAGACTCATTTATAAGCTCAAATAGTCTGAAAATGGTCGTCAGATTTAAAATGTAATGGCACAAATGATTTTAATTAAGTAAAAATGCAATACAGTGAAGCCAACATTTTTATTTTAGTATCATATATGACTATTTTTTAACAATATGTGGCTTTGCACTTGAAAGGTTTGGGAACCTCTGTTTTACATTAAGATTTCATTCGATAGCTATCATGGAATGGTGGACGGAAGAAAATGTTTGTTTGCCATTGAATCGTCGTTTTGGTCGTCACTTTAACAAAAAAAAAAGAGATTGTTTGTGTTTGTGCTTCCTATCTGTGTGTATACTTATGTTTATTTGTGTCAGAGACACTATTCAATGATTTCATATTTTAACGTTCTTATAATATATTCAGTAATATTATTTATTCATAGGTCAAAAAACATTCAAATACATCCACACGAATGCTTAGTTTGACGACAAAAAAGTATATGAAACGACTATTCCATGATATTGAATTTTTATTATTCTTACAATTTTTTTCTTTACTTTTATCTATATTTGTTATTTGCTGACACAATGTCAATTGGATTGATTTTTATTATTAAGTTTATATACAATTTTTTTCTAGTTTTGCCTATTCAATTGAACACTCTAAATTCGAAACTAATGGATTTGATGGTTTATTTCCATTTCATTTAAATCATGAAAACATAAATTTTGGTTTTAAAATTGTAATAGATTACGAAAACAACGAAATTTGGAACAAATATCATTATATTTTGTTTTTTAGCAAAGATTTGTTTACTCTAATTTGTGCTTGTTTTTTAACATATACGCTTTCATTCTGTTTTATGGAATATTCCATTTTGTTTGAACCTACAATTTGATTCAAAATTTGATTTGGAAAAGGATGCAATTTTTGTTTTGTTATTGTGATTTGAATAGTATACATTCAGGTATATTCACTATTGTTTCCATTTATAAATTTGCCTTAATTGAATTTTATGTTGGCTAAATTTAACAAAACTATAAAATTCTTGTTTTAAAGTTCATTTATTTTAGTTTAAATATGATTTAAAACTCAATTATTTTATCTATCTTTTTTCTTTCTTTTCCAATAATAATATTTTTCCATGATTCATGGAAAGAAATAATTAGTTTGTGGGTATAACGGTTTCAACTTTAAAAATCATAGAATTGTAGGAATATTCCACTATTAGTTATACTATCTTCTTTTAGTTTTTAGTTCTATTAAATTGATTTAATTTTTTTCGTTTTTTTTTAGTAAACTGCTTTTTCCATTCTAATATATATACCAATGTTGAAAAAAGAACATTTTTATAGTTTAAATTTAATTTGTTATTTCAATTTTTAATTGCAATTTTTGGATGATTTGATGCAAATGTGACAATGGTGTTTATAGATATTTATTTTTGTTGTTATTTTTTAAATTTCAGTTTAATTCCCAATTGGATCATCAAATCTTATCTCTTGATTTCACTTAACTATTTTAACATTATTTTTTCTATTTTTTGTTTAATCATTTTATCATTTGATTTTATTCTTATTATTTTATGCATCCCATTCACTTTCAATCTCATTTTCCAATGTTATTTTTTTAGTTTTTTCGTTTTTCTTATAGTTTTCTTTTTTATATCTTGCAATTCAATTTAATTTGCTTCGTTCATACCCTTCGTGCAACTATTCTTTGCTTTGTGTATAAATGAATGGATTCTTTCCTTTCCTATCCCATTCATTTTTTCAGTCTTTTTTTTATTATTATTATAGAATAAAACATTTCGTCTTCCTTTTCTTTTATTTCATTCTTGGTTCTTCTATAGGTTTTGGTATTTGTTAGGCCATGATGATGTCTCTCTATTATGGCTTTTATGATTGTGTGTGTGTGTTCGGTAAATGTGGCACACGAAACACAAATCCCAACTTATACTCTAGAGAACCAAACGAATAAGAGAGAGAGAGAGAGAGAGAAGAGAGAGAGAGAGAGAGAGAGAGAATGGAATAACATCGAATGGAAAAGTGAAAGTTTTCTCTTTGAAATTTATTTAATTTTGAAAGAGTCTTTCTGGATATAGAATCCTGTCTCTGTTCTATCTCTCCTTTTCTTCCCACATTGTTGGATGATTCCGCGATCCAGGATATTATATTTTGTTGTTTCTATTATTATTATTATTATTTTTGTTCAGAGGGATTTCACCGTCATTCTCCTATTCTCTTTCTTTTTGTTCTCTATTTAAACAACAACAACAACAACATCATCATCATCAACTACGACAACAAAAATCCCATTATTTTTGTTTTTGATAGCTTTTTTGTGTTGGATAGTATTAGTTTAGCTGTGGAACACAAAACTTTGAAAAAATAAAAAGTTTTTTACGTTGTTTTTGCTGTTTAGATTTTTGTTATTATTATTATTATTGCTTTCATTGTTACTATCGTTTTTTTTGTAGTTGTTTGATTTTTATGATTTGAAAAAATAACAAAAAGAGATGAATTAAGAGAAATGAGAGTTTAGAGTGAATTGAAGTAAAAAAAATTATGTTGAAGGTTGATGGAAGACGATTTTGATGATTATGATTACTATTCTTTGGCTTCTTTCGAATTCTAGATTGAAAAGAAAAAAAATGGAGAATGGCTAAATTATTAGCTAATGTACCGTAAACTTTATTAAAACGATTGAGAAATGAAGGCTGGTTGCTCAAAAAAAAGAAAGTGCAAAAGGCTTAAACAATTTCATTGATTTTTGTTTGTATGAAATGTAGGGAATCCGGATTAGTTCAAGTTGACATTGTTCGAGTGTAAATTAAAACTTCTGTCTTGTGACGGAAGTGAAAAGCTTTATTGTTTGGAAACCTAACACAAGAACACACTTTTACTGTAAAAAACAATTTTCTAAAACGATTTTTTATTCCAATAATAATTCTTCATCATATATTTTTTCAAATGCAACTGTAAACTACATTATTTTTGACAATCATTTTTATTCAATTCTTAACAAAAAGAACGAATTGAACTAAAACATTTCATTTATTAGAATTTGAAGATTGAACGAACATTATAATCCGATTTACCAAAACTTTTATTTTGGTTCTAACATCTTTTTCGTTTGTTCGTCATCAACTTTAAATCATTACTTTTTCCAATTTTTCAATCTTTATCTTTGGAAAACAAATCGATTTAAAAATACTTATTTCCGCAATTTTGTGATTTGATATTGGACTGAACCTTCATTGTCATCAGACAAAACATACGATTCTTATAAAAAAGAATACACTTTTCACCTCTTTTATATAAATGAATAAGGGTATTAGTTGTCGTTTGCTTTAAATTGTTGTTTTGTGTTTTTGTTTTTTCAAAACAAAGTACACATACAAAATTGAAAAAAGAATTTTATATAAATAATACACTAATTGAACACAAATTCATGAAAAATAAGATTATTGAAGAATTATTAAACATGTTCAAAATTGAAAACTTATATAATTTATTGAATCTTATTCTATAATCTATTATTTTTTTATTAATTTAGTTTCTAGCATTTAAAATTGAATTTGGGTTTTTTATGTAAAACAAAACTTGGCAGCTTTGGTTTTAGGTGTTTTTATCTTTTGCACTAAAATCGTGTTTTTATTTATTATTCGATTACATGTCATGTTTGATTATATATCATCTATATAATTTGACTACACAATACCAGCTTTCTGGTTTATGTTATTATACAATTATGACGATGATGTTGTTGCTTTTCTTGTTCATTTTATGATGATGATTGTCAACTTTTATTGCTAAAAACATTTATATTCGATAAAATGAAATTGTATTCAGTTGGTCTGTTGTTTTTGTTCTCTGTTTTTTTTCTTGTTGTTGTTTTGTCAGTATTCTCTCCTGACCAAAACCTACACTCGGTTCACTTCTCTCGGGACCAAGGGGCGCACACAGCAAAATATAGCTAAACGTTGTACAAACAACGTGTGTTTTCCCGAGCCAAATGCAATAACATTAAACGATAATGATGATGATGATCAGAGAGGGTAAAGAGTAGGAGTGAAAGAGATGTGAGGGTGTGGGTGAGTGAATAGTAGAGAAGGAGAAGAAATAAATGACAATTTACTAAACTATAACTCTATGTGTTTGTGTTGTATTAGATTGCAGCCAAAAACCTAAACACTTTTTCACTTTTTTGTTTTGCTTTTTTTTTGTATGTTTGGTGTTTTGTTCAAACCCCTCTAAGATAACCAAAGAAATGGAAACAAACATGTTAACCTTTATATATGTTAAAACACAATGAATCTTTTTTTTTTAATTTTGTACACAATCTATTTCCTGGTTTAACACAAACTCATTTTTGCTTTTTTTCATCTTTTCAAATAACCTTCCTTTTGCTATTGTACGATTTTTTGTCTATTTATTTTAGTTGTTATTGTTTTATTTTTTAAAAATAATATTTGTATTGTTTGCTATCTTTTATACGATAGGGAACAGGGAGCGAACTAACACACAAAAGTCAGTTCATTCGTCCTTACTCAACTTTTATTCTCATTTGATGATAATCATAATCATAATAAAAATAATAATAACATAATAATAATATCTTTATTTATATAAATATATATATAAATGTTGGTGTATGATTCCATTTGTTAATGTTAATGATGATGATTACAATGATTTTTGTTTTATTCGTTTGTTTTGTGTTGTTGTTGTTGTTGCGAACAAGACGTTGTCGCCTACTCGAGATAGAGTCCAATACATTTTGTTTTATATATATGTTTTTTTATGATTAAAAGATTTATCATTATTATATATATACGAACACATTGTTTGGATAGACTAAAAAAGAAGGATAAATACACGAAAAAAACCAAACAAGGCCAATCAATTCCAATCACTGAACGTTTGCTTTCCTGTAATGCATTTTTATTGCTAAATATTTTACCATTATTCAATTGAATTTGATTAAAGAATGTTATTCGCTTTGTCTTGTATGTTCATCGCATAATAAGATTTTGCATTTTGTTTTTTGTTTTTATAACATTCAATGTTGTTTCCGTTTCAATCGCTCGGGACCATCGTTGAATGAATGTCTTTTTTTTTTGGCGACAAACGAATTGAAGAGTAAGGGGAAGGGGGTTTGGTTGAGAAATCAAGTTTTCCTATCATCATTGCTTCATAAACATTGCACCAAGTCAGACAGAATGTAATAATAAATTATGGAAACCTCTCTTGCCTAGATCTTACTATCATAAATCATAATCTATATGGAAAAGGAAAGAAAATTATAAGAGATTGAATGCATTAAAATGGTATAAAAATAAAGAAAGACAAAAAAAGTTAGTGAAAAAAACAAGAAACACGCAATCTCTATTTTTCCCACTATGTTTTCAGTTTTTGTGTTTTATTCTGTTTTTTTTTCTGGCCTCGTCACCGAATGTGGAAAGTTGTCCAATTGGAAAATATACACAAGAAACAAATGTTCGACATACAAACAAATAATAAATCAACGAAAATGGATAACAACGACGACAACTGAAAAAAAAAGTTTTTTTTTGTTATTTGTTCGTACATTTTGTGCATTTGAACTGATTGCATTTTCCGTCTTCTTTCTTATCTGTATCGATTTTTTTAATTATATATTTCAAATTAACAAAAGAGAAAACATATTAAATAACGTCAAATCTTTTTTTTTGTTTGCGGATTTTATATTTACATTTGTTTTTTTTGTTCTTCAAATAAATAATAGAAAAGTGATTTTATTTAAAAAAGAATTGTTTCATTTTAAACATACTCAATATTTTATAGTATATGAGTTAAGTGAATCTCGGTTTTATATTTGTTATTTTGTTGACATGAACCAAATGCTCACAAATGCTAAAAATTGTTCTTTATTTGGTTCGGAAGACAAGACTTCCTTATTTTTCCATTTAGTTTTTTCTTGTTTGGCATTTCTTACATTTACGTTTAAATGAAACCGATGGTTGCCCTTAAAACCAATAAAAACCGACCAATCCAAAAAAAGTCGTAGCAATAGCTGAGTGTCTCAAATAAGAATACCAAAAAAGAAAAAAAATTGTTTCAAGTTCTGTTTTGTGTTACTCATTTGTTGTTTTTTCTTGTTATTTTATTATATTCTTCTTCTTTTATCTCCTATATTGTTTTCTGTTTTTTCTTTCCTTCAATCTAACTTGGTTTTCATTCTTACTTTTATATATGTTTAATAGCTAGCAAAAGAAAGAAAAAGAAATGGAAGAAAAAAGACGGAAAATTACTTAGAGGGAACAACAAACAAACTTCCTTTCGTGTATGTTAGTGACTGTGGAATATTCTATTTTGTATAGAAGAATTCTTTACTCAATTTATGAATGTAAGCCTGATTCTTTTCCACTTTCTTATTCCCTTTTTTCTATGTTTTTACATTCATAAGCAATTGTTTTTATTATTATTCGTGTAGTTTTGTCTAGAAACTATTTCGTTCTGATGATGATAGGGAATCATTATTATTCAAATGAACCCAAGAGAATGTTGAAACCAAAACCCATTTTATATTTGTGTGAGAGCCGTTTTGTATTAGTTTGGTTTGTGGTAGTCGGTGGAAGAAATAATTTTAATATAATTATTACTTTTTAGTGAATGAAACATGAGAACACAATGTACAACCTGGCCATCTCTAATTAAAAATATAAGTTTAAATTGAAAAGAAAAGAAACAATATTCTTGTTTAACAATTTTTAATGGGCCATACAAATCAATAATTACCTCCCTATTTAATGTTTGCGTGCAAAGAGTCTACATCACAGATAGTTACTATAGTTTTTTTTGGTTATTCTTATTTTGTTTTTTCAAATGATTCTTTATCAAATTTAATGTGTTCTGTTGTTGTCATTTTGTTTTATTTCATTTTATTTTATTATTATTCTTTCACTATACTCTTATGTTTTGTCACGAAAACAAATAATTAATCATCACCTTTAGATATACAAATGTCATAGAAACAATCAATTTTAGAATTGAATTTCAGTTTAAGATTAGACCGTGGTCTGCACTTTATTCTCACAATTTAATGCAATAAGACAATGAAATTGTTGTTATTTGAGGTTTTTTGCTTTGTTTCGTATATAAATGCTTATAATGTTTGAGAACAAACAGAATTGCAAATTTTAATAGTTTTGTTGATATCTTAGTTTTAGTCAGCCATTTCACTCTTTTATTATTGTTATAACGATATAGGATAACGCATCTAAGGATACAATTCCTTACTATTCAATTGTTTCAACAACTAAATGTTTCTATGGCTCAATAATAGTTTGTTCCTGTTCCTTTCCATTTGGTAATTCCCTCTCCCTTTCAATTGTGAATCATCGATTCGATTCACTTACTTACTCATCATTCGATGAGCAACAACAACTAAAATTAATGATTTGCTTCTTTTTTTTCTTAAATTCTTTTTTATTTCCGTTCATTTTTTTACTTTTTTCTTCGATCGCAATATAAATTGAGTTCAATTTATTATTATTTTTCTTTTTCATATATATAATATTATGTTTGATTTCTTTTATTGTTATTATTATTTTTTCTCATCTTATGGTTGATCGCAATTTTTTTGTGTGTGTTATTTCTTTTTTATTGTTGTCTTTGTTGCTGTTGTTTCTTCATTCTTCGACGTTTCTTCTTTCGTCTTGGCCCATCAATTGATGCGTGACAAACCAGATGATGTATTTTGGTACTCTCTTCCCCTTCTCTTATTTTCTATTCCTTCATGGTTCAGCATTTCAATTCACTTGTCATCCTACAACTGATGAAATGGTAAAAGTCTAGATGAGGGAGAAAGATGGTGATCTCATCATCGTTTATTGCCATTTTATTCTTCTGTGTTTTTTTTTTTTTAACAGAATTGAAAGTAAGAGGAGATCAGTTGAAAAGCGAGAAAAGGAAAACAATCTAGTTTCTTTTCAATCCTCATTCATTTTCCATTCATCATCATCATCATCAACATCTAAGCCGTCATCGAGCCTTAAGTTTATTTTAACCAAAACCATAGTTTTATGTATATAACCACGAACCACAAAGCTTCTGGTTCACATGAATGAATGAATGAATCATTATCAATCTCTCTCTCTCTCTTCTCATTTTGTCTAAATATATGAACCTTGAACCAAGAATGAGAAATCTCTTTCTCTCATTTTTTTTCTTTTTATTATAATATTACCATTCCTATCCACCACATGTGGCAATCTAATCTTCCGTAGTTATTTTCATTTCCTTTCAAATTCAATTGAACACCGAATTGTAGACATAAAAAGAAACTGAGAGAAATAAAGCGAGACAAAATCTAATTAATCAAACCGATAATAATCAATGAAAGAAAAGAATGATAGAACAAGAACGACAAGAGAATGAAACGAATGAATGGAAGAAAAGAAACCAAAACAAGAAAAAAATGTAAGATGAGATTCTATTCGAATAAAGAATAAGAATCTTTTTTTTCATTCATTCACTCATTCTTTTTTCTTTTCTTTCTTTATTTAGGAGATGAATCATGAATTCTTTTTCTTCTTTCTTGTTATTCTTTTTTTGGATTCTCACTATTATCTTCATTGCTCATCGTTTTGATCGTCAACCTAAAAAAAAAGTTTTTGTTATTTACTTCTTATTTTTATCATCACATAGCCCAAAAAAAATTGAGAACACATGTTTTCGACCCATGTTTTCACACACACACATACACACACACTCACACGCGCATTTTCACTCAAACTTATAGATGGACTTGTTCGTCCTTGTTGCTCGATCCTTTATATCTTCCATCAGAATCTTGAATTTCGTTTCCCATATCATTTGTGAGTTAGCAAGATGATGATTGCAATCTTGAGTGTTTATTTATACAACAACAACAACATCAACCCAATGGAATGATTACAACTTGAAGAATATAAGACGATTTAAGATCTTGTATACTTGCGTATCTCCTCCTAATTTTTTTTTCTTTTTTTTCTCTTTTTTTCTTTCATTTTATATCTTACGTATTTATTGAATTTTATTATTATTATTTTTAGTAAGAAAAACACTTTACTTCAATCACGCAATTCATCATTCTCGATTTGCTTACCCGATCTTTCAATGCTTCCATTCGTGCAATTTTAGCCTTTGCCGAAAGGAAAGCCGACCAAAACGGGGAACCAGACAGACAACCAGCAAGTCTAACTAATGATCAAATCGAGTTTCGTCGTCGTCTTCATCTTTTATTCGTTATTCACCAAATTCTCACGTCTCTCCTGTTAATACAAATGCAAATCGTATGTCTTCTACTATCTTTTCCCCATTTTTCTTATTTTTGTATTTTTATTTTACTCTTCTACACACATGTATTATAAATTCACTTTCACTTTGATGATGAGGTTGGTTCGTTGATTATGATGATGATGGTGATGTCTGCTTGTGCTCATGAACGATGATCATTTTTGGTGAACGAACCGAAAAACCTTAAACTGGTTTTTAATTGGCTTGTTTGTCATTGTCAAGCAATTGGTCGTATGGAATAATGCCGACCAAACGTTGTTTCGATTAACGATCTTGATCAGTTCAAATGATGATTAACATTAACGTTTTCACATTAGACAAAACGATTTTTTTATTTCAATCATTTTTTTATCGCAAAACCGGCTTCAACTATTTGATGTCGCTGTTGTGGTTTTTTTTGTTTTAATTCAATCAAGTTTAAAATGTCATATTTCTTTGTACAAGCTTTTAAAAAAAACATTCAAATTTAGATCACTAGAACGCATTTTTTCTTTTGTGTATTTAAAGTTCCATGATAATTTTTATATTTTTTTACAAATTGTCAACTGCAGTAATTCAACAGTAAAAATTTTCCTTCTTTTCCATTATTTATATAACTCATAAAATGTAAACTTTTTAAGAAGTAAGTTAATATTACGTAATTGCACACAATTTCAAATGATGATTCAACATTTAATCCAACAAATTTTCCAACATTTAATTCTAATCCGTAGACTATTGAAATTAGTGAAAATTTAAGTTCTTAACTTTAATCTGTTATGATTTTTTTGTGGTTTTTCTACTGATTACTTTTCCTGACCTTTCATAATTCTGAATTCTAGTCTGATGATTCATCATTACCCGACACAAGTTATTACACACAGTTTTTTTTTGGTTACACTATATATGTAAAATTTTTTTGAGTGTTTTTGATAGAATATATTTTTTTCTATTTTATTTAACCATTAATAACTTTTTCTCGAAATTGAGTAATGAAGTAAAAAAGCGAAAAAATAGGAAATGAAAAGAAGCTTCAGAATAAGGCAAAAAGTTGGTTCCCTCCTCTCAAATTCATCTTTCATTTCTTCTTCTCCCACATTTTCAGTAGCATGTCTCGTTTATTATTACATAATTAATTATTAATTAAAATAAAGAATTCTTCTCATTCTCTCCATATATTTTCCACAATTAACTTTTGTTTGAGTTAAAGTTGTTGAACGTTTTTATACGTCAAGAGTTTTGTGTTTCCTATTGTTTTTCTTTTTCAAAGTGTTTATATGTTTTTTCGGATTTTATTTTCATGTCGGTAATTCGATTCGTAATTACATTGAATATACATTGAATGAACTAGAGTGAAGAGAATGTTCGTGTTTCTTTTCTATCTTTTTTTTCATGCTTGTCACCAACCAACAAAAAAAAGAGAACGAAACAAAACAGAAAAAAACCGATTACTAATTCCATAGAGCGAACGAATGAACGAACCAAGGTCTAACAAATAATCATTTAGTTGTGGTGGTGATGTAACTCTAAACAGCAGACATATAGTGAACTAAATGAACTCTGACCAAGCAGAAAATTGCTTTACTGAATGAGAAAATACATGATATAATAAAAAAAAGGGGAAAAGAAAGAATAGGGTGGAGGGTTGAAGATTTTGTCTTACCACAGCAGCCAGGTCACGCTCTTCTAGCCATCATCTTCATCATTATCATTCTTTGTTTCGTTCATTTAAAAAAAACTAAAACAAGTATTCGTTCAGGGTCATCTTATACCACTTTAGTTTCATCAATTCATTATGCACGAACAACAACAACAACAACAGGAGAAGGGTTGAAAGATTGAGGATGAGAGTTAGTATACTATTGCTATAGCTTAAGAACTGGGAGAAAGAGAGACCGCTTTAAAAATAGATTATTATTTTATTTTATATATATTTTTTTCTGCTAGATTAACATTCTACAAATATCATTTTATATTAAACATCACGATGATGGTCATCATCATTATCGACTAAAGATTAGAGTACGACGCCAATCGTGATAAAGATGATGATGATGATGATAATGATGATTCAATCATTATTTCCATCACTTTTCTCTTTTATTCTTGCATTCTTTTTATTCGGTTTTTTCTTTTTCTTCCATAATGATGATGATAATGTACATCACCTCCTACTACTTTGCCAGAATATATTTGATTTAATTTAATTTATATTTTATTACACCATAAAATGATTTGTTTATCCGCACCTTATTCATAACTATTACTCTTTTTTTTCTTCATCATCTTTTTTTCTTCCATGCCATCCTTTTTTCTCCTCCTCTTCTCCATCATTATCGTTTAACTTTTTTTTTTACTTATCTCATCAAAATTCATTAACCTTATAGTGTGTTTAGTGATGGTGCCGATGTTGATGGTGATGATGATGATGATGAACCACCAAACAAAATGAAAAATAAATTACCCACGCTAACATTCATTATATGAAAAAAAAGTAAAATTTTTCGGTTTGGGAACAATCACCGACCAAGAATTATATTTTTTTTTTTTTTTTTTTGGTTGATTTCCATTCCCCTACTTTTTTTATTATTTATACATGTAACAAATATATGAAAGAAAGAGAGCAATTTTGTAAATGAAAACAAGATAAAAGAACAAAAAAAACTTGTCGACGTGATACAAGAAATATGAGTGAGTGAAGGAACGAATGAGTCAGTAAGTAAGATGAAGAAGAAGAAGAGCAAAGGACAAGATGATGGTTGATGAGATGAGAAATGGGAAACGACATGATGAAGGAGAATAAGTTGAAGAAAAATAAAAATAAGAAAAAGAAGAAGAAGCAAACTCGTAAGATGAGCTCGATGATGGTGTTGGTGTTCAAGATTATGATGAGAAGACGAGTGTGGGAGGAGGAGGCCACCTAAGATGAGTGAATGCAAGGAGTGTATGATGACAAAGATGAAAAACAAGAATATAAATCGAAACAACAAAACTTGTAAATAACAGCACCAAGGAAGAAAGAAGAAAATAGGAAAAAAAATAAAATGAAGAAAATCACTTACAACTTAACAACTTTGCAAGTGTTAGTTGATAGGTTGAAGAGGAGAAATGAAGAATGAGAATGAGAGATGATATGACATACAAACTACGACAATAACGATCAATTTAATTATCCTTTTATTTTTTTCTTACCATGTTTTTCTTTTCTTTACATTGTCGATCAATAATTATCCAATTTCTTCAAACTTTTTTTATGATTATTAATATTATGAAGTACAAAGTAAATGGTTATTTACTAAAGTGAGATGAAAACGAAGACATTTATCATCATCATTATGATGATGACGAGAGCCATCAATTTTTTTACTTACCGATTAGACTGTTATCGTCACGAAGCAGGAATATTTACGTAAAATCAAGTTTAGGAAAAAAAATCTTGATAATGATCAACAAAAAGGAAAGAATAACCATTAAAGGTTAATTAACTCTTAATTCAATTTTATTTTTTCCAAATATTTTTATTTTTAAATTAATTGGACTAGTTTTTTTAATAGAAAACTTTGGGTATACGAATATGTTCTCGCACCACCTAACCTTGATAAAGGTATATGCCGTAGGATATATTTTCGCTGAATTCCATATCTCTAAATGATTTGTTATATATCGTGTTTCGTTCATTATTTGATTTGTATATATTTCGTTACCGAATTAATTGGTTTTCTTTTTACTTCCTATTCTTTCCGCATTTGTATATTATTTTCTCGTTCTCATTTTTTGTTGTTGTTGTGTATGTCACTCATTTATATTGTTAGCATTGTATGTAGTATCTCCTATTTTTTTTCTTTTAGGTTTTATTTTCCTTCTTCTTTTTTTCTGGTTTCAATAATACTCCCTTTTGCTTTGTTGTTGTTGTTTTTGTTGTCGGTTTCGGGTGCATTTCCCATTGAAATTGGATTTAATGTCCCCTCCTGAATGTTTGAACCCTCTCTTTCAGGCAGCAAAAAAAAAACATTGAATGTAACGCCCGTTTTTCCTTCCTCTGCGGATCTATTCTAAGTATTCTCGCCACTTCTTTGGTATTCTACCGTCTTCTTCTTCTTCTTTTTTTACTTTATGTTTAAGTGAGGTCTAAACACACTGGGAAACAAACATGTACATTTTAGTTGGGGTAGCTAACATTATACCTATTCCAGCTTTCTCTCTTTTTATTTTGTGCCAACATCGGCATAAACTGCTAGGCTAAAATGGGGAACACTGAAAATGCTTCATGTGTTCCATGATTCTTCTCTCCTCACTCGTTCACACACATTCATTTGCTTCATCATTTTTCTTTTTTTCCTTCCATTTCATTTTCCCCATTTGTTCCTCCTCTCTCTCTCTCTCTCTCTCTCTCTCTCTCTCTCTCTCTCTCTCTCTCTCGATGATGATCACATCTCTCTCTCTCCCATGGTTGTCTGTTCTTCTCTTGTGTCGGTTCATTCACTAACTTCAGCTTTCATTCGTGTTTGAATGTTGACGAGAGAGGAACCCACCATCACCACCACCACCACCACCACGACCGTCATCATCATCAACATTGGAAAATAGCCCACAAAACTTTGATCAAACCAGACCAGACACCACGACTCTCTCTCTCTCTCTCCCTCCCTCTCTCTCTCTTTCTACATTGCTCGCTCTCTCCTTGTTTTATTAATATTTTCACGACTTCTTTTTTTTATTTTATATATATAAATGTATTTGTTTTCTTTCCTTTTAGTTCAAAAAAAGTTTTGTGTATGTATGTGTGTGTATGTGTTTTGATTTTCGAGGATAACAACAACAACAACGGTGACGACAAATCATCATCATTATCATCAACACCGTTTTTACCATCATCATTATAATAATAAGAAAAAAAAGAACAAATTTTTTAGTGTTCATTCAATTCATCTACACCAATATATTTGTTGCTTCTCTCTGACGTGCTCATCACACACACACACACACACATTTCCTGTCCCATCAATATATTCAGTTCATTTGTTGATGTTTGAAATGCAACACATAGATAGATTTACAATAAGTGAAAAACTAAATAATTAAAAAAGAAAAGACGGGACAACAATTACAATTACAACCAACAAAAGTAACCAAAAGAAAGAAGTAAAAAACGTCTTCAAAATGATAATAATCAAAAGACGAATCGACAACAACAAACAAGCAAACTCACCGAACCGATCAATTCAAAGCAAGACAGAGAGACAAACTTATGAATTAGATTAACGATACGAGACAAATAACAGCAGTAACAATAATATTATTACCTTAAAGGTGAGGGCGAGGAGGAGAGAGAGGGAAAGAGAGAAAGGGAGAGAGAGAGAGAAGCTAAATAAAATAGTATATAAATAAAAAAAACAAGAACAAGGAAAAAAAAGGACTTTCCTCTCCAGATCTTTTCAACAAATTTGTTTTTACTCGACACCAACACCACTACCACCATCGCCGCCATAATCAATCGACAACATTGATTCAAGCCAAGAACAACAATTGTGTTTAGTGCATTCGTTTCCCCGATTTTTTTTTGTTTGCACTTTTTGTTATTATCTAAATTTAGTGTACAAAACTATCGGCCAATAGTACATTGGAGAATACCTTGCGAACACGGCCAACTGGAAAAATATTCAATTGATTTACCTAATCAAACCACCATTTATACTCATTAAACGGAAATGTAAGTTTTACCACAAAAAAAAGAATATTTTTTTTGTTCTCTTTAATCTATTATTAATATGGGTTTTAGTGAAATGATAATAAATAATATCATCACCAAACATGTAATTGAAACTCAAAACGAGTCCAACTTTGTGCATGCATTGATTGACAAACTAAACATACAACAAAAAAAAAAAAAAAAAAAGCTTTATTCAAAATTAAATTGACAGTATTTTATCAACCATACATAAATCAATATCATGGAAAGATCAGGCGTTGGTTCATCAAACTTAACGATTGGAGTCTAAAGTGTAATCTAATCTAAACTCATGATTTTATAATCATTTTATTATTATTATTCATTTAAGTACATGCAACGACAATTTAATTAACTTTGTTGATATATACGCCTACATTCATTCGATCATTTCCCGTGCATTTGTTGAACAGGTCTTTCCCATTTGAACCTGATCTAATCGCATTACATGTATGATTTCGTCAAATCTTTACATACATAAAAATATATTCTTGAACTTGATTAAGAGACCGCGGATTGAGAGCAAATACATAAATATATATATCTAAAATATGAGAGTTTAGTTTTGAAGAATGTATGAGATGAGATTGAACAAGACTTGCCATTCTAGCCTATGGTCGTTGCTTTCGCTTTGAAACAGGACTCTCCGATCTATGTTGATGACATTGATTGATTGATTTGTTGTTTGTTTCAATCTTTCTGCTCTTTTTTTTCTCGTTCTTTCATATAAGCCTGTCTTCATCAGGAGTTATTTTTGTTCGCGTCCCCTCTGATTACACATTCGTCTTATGGAAGAACAGATGGGGAAGAAGACACTCACAACACACACATACAACTAAACATTCGACTCATGATATATATTTATATAAAAAAAATAGTAAACTCCAATTGTGGGAAGCAAGAAAATTGATTGGGAGGGTTCTAAGAACGCGCGGAGGGGGTCAATTCATCTTTTCCCGTTTTAGTAACAAGAAGAAAAATTGATTTCTTCTTTTTTTTTATTCTTTACTTGTTATTGTATTTTCTCTTCCGCTCATTCACTAAATCCAATTCCGTTTTTTCTTCTTATATATGTGAATAATATGAGAAAAAATATTGTGTCAATCTTATTTCTTTTTTTCCATTCTTTTTTTTTCAATCTGAAATCTCAATTTATTTAGGTCTGAAAGCTTTAATGATTTAGTTGTTATGATGACAATCATTAAAAAATTATTAGTTTTAATTCTATAACAACTATTGACGTTGCCCGCTTTCAACACATTCATTATAATTTTATTATTACTTCTTTTCCGCTCTTATAAAATATATTATTATTATTAATAATGTTTTCCGATTGAATTTTCAAGTACAAGTACCCCAAATTTTTTTTGTTAAAGTTTTTGAATCTGACGACACAGACACAAACACAGACAGAGACACAGACACTTAACAACATTGAAAACATTGGAAAGACTTCAATGATCGATGATTTGTACTATTTATTGTCGATTTTTTTGTTTCATTCTTTCATTTATATTCTTGACGGGAGAGCAACAAACGGGATCCCGTAATTCGTAATTTCCGTTGATGAAATTTTCTTTCCTTTTCAAATTTTTAATCCCCTGATTCCGTCTAAATCATATTAGAATAGAGCAGAGGTTCTCAAAATAAGGTTCTATGGAGTAGTGGGGTATTCCAACTTTGAGGTTGAGAATGGACACTTTCAATAAAATTGTATTGTCACAAATAATGACTTCACTGAATGAAACACTAAATATAATTGGTATAAATACGTTACAGTGAAGCCAACTTTTTGGTAAATTTGAATTGTATGATAGTGATAGACTTTTTTGCTTCAATTTTCACTTGAATTATTTAAACTTGTTTTACCCACCTACACACATTCATTCATTCATTCATTCATTCAAACACAATTGAACTTTTTTTTCTAGTTTTTGTTTTGTCCTAAAATCTTCTATTAGTGAAGGAATATGAGCGATGTATGTTTAGTTTTCCGCCTCTCGATTCGACACCGACATTGGCTCACGCAAACTTGTTATTAACTTAGAGAGAGAGAGAGAGAGAGAGAGAGAGAGAGAGAGAGAGAGAGAGAGAGAGAGAGAGAGAGAGAGAGAGAGGATACTGCTGCTCGACATCAACATTGACGCCCGACCAATGTGGATGATGATGACTGAACACAAAAACAAACTTTTTATTTATAATAGAGGGGAGATAGATCTCAGGGCTTATTTGCAGTTCAGCTATATCATGTAATTACCCACCAGATTTTCTTTCTTTTTACTTTTTTTGTGTGTGTGAGCTCTTTCCAACTTATTGCTACCTACCCTTCGACGGGCGTGTGATTTCAACCATCCACAATGTTCATCATGATCGTGGCCGACTGTCAATGGAAAAATTCCCTTCATGCAATTCAATTTCAAAGGATATAATAATTTTTTTCTCTTTTTTTGTTTGGAGAATCATTGCCTATTTTTTGCTGCTGCTGCTTCTCGGTTCAGTTCAAATTAATATTATTATTATTATTATTATTGCAATAGTCGTTCTCTTTTTTTTGTTTTTGTTGTTGTTGTTGTTGTTGGATATATGTTTTGTGATTAATTATTTTTCGAATAATTAGTAGTAGTCGAAATGAATCGACGAACAAGATTATGGTTAGAGGGAACCGAAACAACGACAACAACAATAACAAAAGTTGTTTTCTCGATCATCACGATTTGATGATTATATATATTTGTGTTAATTATTGATTAATTACTTCACTCAATAATGGAAACGATAGGAGTATTGGTTATAGAATGTATGAGACAGGCCAAAACGAGAACGAGAGAGGGACGCAACCCGATATCAACAAAAAAAAATTAGAAAATAATTATATCAAGGTCTTTTATGTTGTGGTAATGATATTGAGCGCCGATTCAGATATTGTGTTTAGCTATTTTTATATCATTTACCATTTTGAGTTCAAATGGAATAAATAAAGTTGACAAATAATAAATAGAAAACAAAAAATGAGTCCTAAAGAGATTAACCTCGATATTCCATTTTTGCTCATTTTTGTTTGATTTAATTTAGGTTGTTTGTTTTCCTAGGTTAACAAATGACAACCAACCAATTTTTTATACGAAGAACAAATAATTAAATGAAAAAAATACACGATATAAACCGGGTCGTTCATAAAGTTGTAATGTTTTTTTACCACAAAGAAATGAAAACCAGACGAACAAAATGTGAGAAAATGATAGAATGTGAGAATAAAAATAATAAAAATAAAGAAATAAAACTTTCATTTCGGATTTACTGTTTTCTTTTTTTGTTTCTAGTAGTTGTCTATGATAAAGATTGATTACTTTTTTTTTGGTTAGTATGTTCAAATGAGAGTGAAACCCTCCTGTGAGTTAGGCGAATATACGATTCCTGGTTCATTGGAACCATGGACGCTGATCCTATCTCATCAATTGCTTGTTCGGTTTGTCCGTTATGATTGGATTTTTTATATTACTTTTTTTTGTTCAAGATATATCCAGAATTAAGGAATAACAAGAGAAAAAATAAAGTAAAAGAACGGAGTTTTGTTCGCTTCAGTTTAAGTGCAATTCAGTGGTTGCAATTTCCGTGGAATCATTCTTCTGTTTGTCTGTGTGTGTGTGTTTGTATGATTGAATTACCAGAATGAGGAAAAACAAAAAAAAGACAATTTTTTATATCATTCTTTTATATTTCTTCTGTCTTATATTATTATCATTCTTGTTCGCACACAAAAAATAAAAGTAAAGTCTAGAAGAACACTATTTGTTTTCATTCCTCTTTTCCTCTCTCCCATTTATATATATATTACAACAATCTTTCTCTTGTGTGTTTTCCCCCTCGTTTATTCGTTTGTTCATTCATTCATACATTCATTCATTCATTCAATCTTCCATCTACTTCCATTCCAACATTTACTCATGGATGGATTCTTCCAAATCAAACGTAAAGCTATTATAGAAAAAGAGAATCGACCGAACCTCGTGTTTTAGAGCAATGCTGTTCCGTCAAAATGAGAGAAAAAGAAAAAAAAATGGACAGATTCCCAGGGTGGAAATACACAAGCTTTGGTGTTCATTCATCCGTTCATTCATTTTGGTATGGTGTAGTAGTGGAAAGCAATGGCCGATGTTCTCTCTCTCTCCCCATTCTGAACATGGGCGATGAACAAAACAACAGCTCAATTGCCCCAATCCGTTGTGTGGAGTTTTTATCCTGTTTTTTTATATATTTCTTTTTTTTGTTATTATTTTTGCTTCAATACAATACACAATAGCAAATAACATTCACGCCCTTTCCAATAGCAATCTTCACTATATATACTATATATATATGATATAAAAAAAATGATTGAACAAAATAAAATAAATTTCCTTTTTTTATATGATTGTTATTATATTATTGGATGGAATATTAAATGAAACAAAAATAACAGGAGGTGGAATATTGTTATTTTTATTTTTAGTTTGTTGTTGTTGTTTGGTTGGTTGCCACATTATTGAATTATTTAAGTTTCATATTTAGTTTATAATCTAATGCAACGTCAATGTATTCATGTCATTCATTCATTCATTTAATTTTTGTTTTTATTATTTTACTATTTATTATTGTACAACTTTACTTGCACATAACACGATGATATGACGAGAATGGATAACATAACGTATACATTACATTTTACATGTCTCCGTTTTCTTGTTTAGGTTCCCAATTTGATACGATCCTTTATTAATTTATTATTTTTGATGATCAATTTTTTTGTTTTTATTCTATACGATTCCTATTATTCTGCTTATTCCTCTTTCTCCTCTGTGTCTAAGTTGACTTTTTCTTATTTTTAACGACTTTGTATGTTTAGTCTGTGTTATATATGTTCAAATGTTATTTTTATTTTTTTCTTTTTTTGGTTACTTTTTTTTCTTTATTTATGCTATTTGTTTCGTTCGTTCATTCGCATTCTTCTCTATTATTATTTGATGGGAGAAAAAAAAGGGGAAGAAGGGAAATTGAATGGCTGTCTCCATGTTTGCGGGAAGGATCGTTTGAGAGAGTGAGAGAGAATGGTTTGGAATAGTATCTGACAGTTGGGGAGTTCCACTCACACACACACACACATATATATACACTATTTTTATTTTATATATACAAGCGAATTGCAATTGATCGAGAGAAGAATAATAATAAAAAAATCGAGAAAAAGAAAAAAAAAGAACGACGGGAGAATCTACTACCAATGGAGGCCGACGACATGCTTCAGTGGTTCTCAAATATCTAATCAAATCAAATCAACGAGAATGAACGAAACGAAAAAAAACCAGGAACGAAAAGAGACGTATTGAACAAAAAAAACTTTGGTCCAACAAACGAACAGAATGAAATTGAGGGGAATCATTGAATGGGTGTGTGCGAGTGTTTCCTAACCAAAAAAAAGTGAGAAATAAGAATTTTTAGCTTTACTTTTGTTCCCTTTCCCAGATAGGTTTAGTTGGTTTTAGTTGTTTGGTTGGTCGGTTGAATGAGAATGTGGCGGAAATAAAATAGGAAATAAATCACTTTCATCAATATTTATTTTATTCTTTTTTTTATATAGCAGGGGTTTCTAAATTACTTGCCCAAAAGCCATATTGCAATAATCTCAGTCTATCACTAACGTGATTGAATGGGTTCGTGAAACGTAATTTGGAATCCTCTACCCTATAATATAATATGAACTTTATATTTTTTATGTTGGTATATTTCTATTCCGATTTCTATTTCAAACTCTGATTTATTTATTTATTTATTCGTGTAAAAGTAGTTTTGGTTATTTTCCATTCTTCTATTTTTCTTTTTTTTTAATATTCGTTTCCTTTCGTTTCATTTTGGGCCAAACCTGTCTTGAGCCTATGGATTTGGTTTCCATTTTTTCATTTTTATTTTTGTGTTCAACTTTCAATTCCATTGTTTTGATGTCATATTTGTTATTGTTCTTGTTGTCTAGTCCTCCAATTCTATGTGATTTGATGCAATCATTTAGCTTTTTTTTTGTTTTTTATTGTTGTTCGTTTGAATTCTCCGCCAAATTTGGTCGTACACATTTTAGATTTTTCTTTCTCTTTCATGTTTATGCATCCTACATGTAAATCTCTCGTTTTTCAAATCGAATCACATATTACAATAAAGAAGAAAAAAAAGTTAGTAAAAAGAAGAAGACAAAGACTAAGATAAGAAAACGGAGGTTGAAAAAGGGAGACAATATATGAACAAATCACAATTGAGATTACACGGTTCAATAAATCCTTACGATTTATATTATTTTATTTTATGTATAAGAGAAAAAAAACTTATTTATAAATGTATTCTTATGTTTGAAATGTATGGAATTTATTTAAATTCTTTCAATTTGACTTTTGTTGTCGTTTCTTTCGTTCTTTCCTCATTTTTGGCTTCCATTATTCATTTGAGTTGGTGTACATATTTTATTCAATTCGATACAAGTCTACCATTGGAAGATGGAACTACATCATTGGAAAGAATGAGATTCTTAAGGGTTATTCATCACAATCATTATCGTTAGTTAGCAATTCTTGTGGTAGTAGTCTTCTTTTTCTCATTCTTTCTTCATTCTTTCATTTCCCATCTTTTTTTTCTTATCAATGTTCGCGATTCTTGTCGTTGTCATTGCTTGTTTTTGTGTTATCATCATCATCATCAACTTGATCGTTTTAAAATTTAATTTTCTTTTCATTCAATTCTTTTCTTCTTCTTTTTCCTTTACGTTAACAATCACATTTCAATTTTGTATCTTGAAAACGAACCAGACTGGTATTCATGTTCTCGTCAGATCTCATCATAGCCATCTACAATGATAATATCATTAAGTTCGCTCTGTCGGCATTGATATCATTCGCCAACATCATCATTGTTGATGATGGTTAACATCTCATCTCCTTTCTTTTGTTATTGTTGAAAAGATTTTCCATTAGTCAAAAAGGAACCAAAGGAGGAATGAAGAAGAAGAAGAAGAAGCAAAGAATTATATATCTATGTAGTGAACAATAATAGTGCAAAACAAACCAGGAATCTATTTTAAACAAATTTTATTTTATTATTGTATTTATGTTGTTCGTTTTTATATTTATTATTATTATTATTATTAACTTTGAACTTGTATTTTGGCAAAATTGAACATTAGTTTTTTCACTGTTGTTTCAAATTCTCAAGTGTTTTCCCTTTATTTATTGGTGTTTTTTTTGTTTTTGCATTTCAACGTTTGTTTAAACAGAAAGATGACGAAGAGCAATTGGAGGATGAGGAGAGCGAAGAGGAGGAGGAGATGGGAAAGTTGAAACTTTTATCATAAACTTGCATTTCATTGGAATAAAAAGGGAAAAGTTATAGAATTTTTTTTTTTTTTTGCTGTTGTTTTATTATTATTATTATTGTTGTTGTTGATGGTGGTTGTGCTATTCCTGCCTAGAATAAACGGTGAAATGAAACGGCAACAACAACATGAAAAGTTATTTTCCATTTTCGTTAATAGAAACATCGAGAATTGGGAGCATTTACTTTCCATTATGTTTCATTGATGTTGTGGTGATTTACACTGTTCCAACCAATATTCTCTTCCCACTTTTACTAATTCATTAGTATTCTATGGATTTCATCAAACAACAAACAACATATCATCCAATTGCCACTGCCAAAAAGAAAAGAAAAAAAAAATCAACCATCCAATAATTAATTGAGATGCTTTTTCATCTTCTTTCCATTCTTCATTGTTGTTATTTTATTTTTGTTGTTGTGTTAATTTATTATTATTATTATTATTTCATGCCTCTTTATTATCTTTGTTCGTTTTTTGATGAAGAGTGGAGGGGGAGCCGTATATTTCCATCTAATTTATTATATCCTTCTTTAGTTTACCAATTTTGGATTATTTATTTAGGGATGGCTACGATATTTTTTTTGTTTCGTTGTCCCCCTCTTTCTTTTTCTCATATCGTGTTTTGTTTCAAACGAATTTATAGCGTGTACGTGGAATTTTTTCCGTCTTTTTAGAGAGAACAGAACAGAAGCAAGTTTAAATAATAAAAAAAAATGTTTTCGCTTGAAAACGTCCAATTGTTTGATCATAACAACAATAATAAATTCTAGATCTTATTTATTCTATAAATTTTCAAAAACGTTATTTTCCATCACTATACGTTTTGTAGTCGTTTAAGGAACTTAAACCTTAGTTTCAAAATATGTTAAAAAAGAATTTGTTCCCGTTCCAATTGGGTCATCATTATCATTTGGAAACCATTTAATATCAACATCGTTTTAAGATATACCATTCATTCATTCATTCAATCTAACAATCAATCAATCATTTTGAAATTAGTTTTTTCCATCTTGCGTTTCATTACAACTTTTTTCTCCAATATACTGAAAAATAGTCATTAACCCCAACTGTGGGAGATTTCCATTTTTTAATCATATTTTAAAGGAAAATCTATATTTTCAAAGTTTAGATTTTTTTTGCTATTTATTCTGTTCATCACAATGTAGACGTCAAGTTATTGGTTAAACTAGATTTTGGTAAACTATTCTTCCATCATTTCTATTTCGGTTCATTCATCACCAATTCTGATTGCTTGTTTATTTCTACTCAATCACTAGAAATATACTTATTCTTATTTGCAAAATCTAATCATTTATTCGGAATCATATTTACTTTTCGTTTTCTATTCATACACCCATATATATTGGTTCACAGAGAAAAAGGGTGAGATGATTGATATATGGAAATTGTTGGAAAGTCACAATGCGAGGGGGAGGGGAGGGGAATTTTCAAGAATTGGTATTTAGATTTTCGAATCATGGAAATTCATTGACAATGTCAACAGCTGATGCATGAAGCAACACAAACAGAATGACATATTTGAGAAAAACCCATTTTAACTAATTATTTTTTTTTCTCATTGCAGTATAAATTCTACGAGATTGTGTGTAAATTGATAACTTGTGTATTAAAGCGACCAAATCATACGAATACAATATATTGATTTAAATGGTGAACACAAACATAGACACAATTACCGATCATTGGACTATAAACAGTTGATCATCGTTTTAAATGTTCAAATACTCGACCCCGTCGTCGTACTATTCGTCGTATCATTTTCCAACGTCAGGTGGCACAGTTAACTTATTTACGGACGACAACGATCACCATAGTCCAATCTTAGGCTCACCATCAACACCAACATCAAGTTCGGCTAAAGCAGCCGCAGCCGCAGCAGCCGCCGCCGCAGCAGCAGCAGCTGCCGCAATGATGTCCGCAAACTATGGTTTGCTTGCTTTCGATCCAATGCGTTCCTTCTTTGCTCGAAATTTGAGTCCAAACACATTATCGACAAATTCAACTTCTCCTACCAATAGTACAACCGTCACATCTAACAATACCAGTAGTAATAATAACAACAATAACGTTCCATCTCCATCTCCTTCATCTCCGGCTACTTCGGCTGTTGCATTCAATCCAAATTCACCATCGATCAATCAACGGCAATCACAGAACAACAATAACAATAATAATAATAATAGTAGCAGCAGTACAAATAACAACAACAACAACAATCCAATGGATGAAACCAATCCTGCAGCTCTTGCCATGCAATCGGTTTGTATTTTCCACAATCATTTTTTTCATTTAATCGCCCTTACCATTTGTTTTTATTATGAGTTATTCAAAAAAATCTTGCGTTATTATTATATATATATAATTTCAATAATTTCAATTAGAATATACTTTACAAAAAGCCTTTTCTTTCTTTTTTTCTGTTTTCTGTTCAATTCCTATTCGACTCTACCATTTTCGAAGAAGATCTAAGATCACACATCTGGATCCCATCATCGCAAATGACAATTTTCTTATGTGACAAGTGTGTACATGTGTGTGTGTTTAACATTTATAGTTAATTTGTGAAATATATTTTCTCGCATCATATCTCATCATATCAAAAACAGCGTCATTGTCGACTTTGAAGAAAACGAACAAGAAATTTTAATAGAAACTGAAGTTGGACGTTCAAAAAATATAATAATTTATTAAATAATTATTTGATCTATAATGGTCAATATAGGAGTCAAGAGAATGGTTATTTAACAATCATACTTTAATAATTATTTTTCCTACCTAAACCGCCTCAATTTTTTATATTATTTCCATGATTAAATTTCTCAAATCTTATTTAGCCATTTTTTATATTAAGTTTTTATTCACAAATATACATTCGCGGTATATTCTAATCTAAATTCACTTTTTCTCTTGTTTTTTTTATTTGGTTCCTCATCATACCCTCAAAACAAACAAAAAATATATATAAACCATTATGTTTGATTATTATCATTTCAAAATGAAGATCTGTGGCCCAAAGAACTACTCGTTGAATCATCGTTCGTCGCCATCGGCATCGGCGAATAGCGCCAATTCATCGATCGGTACCAATGGATCGGCGAATGGGGCAAACACAAACGGAAGAAGCATTTCACCTCCGACTAATAGTGAACGATTGATGGCAGAGATTGCCATGAATAAGATGATGCAACACCATCATCAGCAGCAACAGCAACAACTTCAACCACCACATAGTCAACATCAACAATCGTTACAACAACAGCAGCATCACATGGAGAATCTTCACCAACAACAGCAGCAGCAACAGCAACAACAGCAGCAACATGCCAATAGCCAACAATTACAATCGAACGGGCAGCATCATCCATTATCGATGTCACATCATCATCCACATCATGGTTCACATCATCAAGTGGGAGTTGCATTGCAATCACATCACCATTCAAGTGGATCAAACGGATCTGGTGATAAGGATTTTCTATGTGAAACATGTGGTAAACGTTTTACACAAAAAGGTTTGTTTCGATCAATATTTTCAATTTCATTTCATATAATTAATTTTCGAAACTTAAATCATTGATAGGAAATTTGAAGACACACATACGTTCGGTACATACGAAAGAGAAACCATTCACATGTCATGTATGTGGAAAAAGTTTTTCCCAAAAGGGTAACATGCAAACGCATGTTCGTACGCACAACAAAGATGACCGATTTCCGTGTAATATGTGCGGAAAGACATTCTCACAGAAAGGTATGATTCGTTGATATGACATATTCCATTATATAATATTGATTGAAATCATAATTTAGGTAACCTTAAAACTCATATGCAACGACACGCCGGAACGTTGCCTCCATCGAAACGGACAGGTGCAAGCAGACGTGGTTCAAATCGATCGAATGGTATTACGGGTGGTGCCGGTGGCACGACATCATCGAATGGATCAAACCCGATTCTAAGTCAGATGCATGCCTATGCAACTAGTGCGTCCGGTGGTGTACTTGATCTAGGAAGTGGCGGCGCCGGATCGCAATCGTCGCCATCGCATCGTTCATCATCGACCGATGATGATGGAAGTTCATCACCATTGAGCAGTGATCATCTAGGAGTACCACCATCTCAACAAACATCATTATCACAACCGTTGCTTCAAACGCCGGCCCAATCGTCGCATCATCATCCACACCATTCCAATCATCTACTTCATCAACGTGGATTGATCGGCTCGATGAGCAGTTCAGTGGTTAATGGGCTTGTTAATTGTAAGGATTGGATTTCATCATTTAATGTTTTTTAAAATCAAAACAATATATGACCATAAATAGTTGATAAGTTATAATTACACAGTTCACATTATAAATATCGTAAATCTATTATAAGTCAATATAAATATTTAATATAAATTATTCACACAATTTCTATAGATTGTTTTTTAGTGTTTATTTTCATCTAAAACGATTGTTTGATTCATTATTAATTTATGTTTATATACTTTTAAGCCGGTCAACGAAGTCCATTGAACAGTCCCAGTCCAGATGGAAATGTCAGTCCCATGTCGTCGATCTATTCGAATGGTGCGGCAAACAGTCAATTGGCGGCACGTGCATCGTTGTACTCCAATTCACCATTGGCGGCTGCAACTTCAAATTGGTTGACATCGACCACCACGGGACCAACAAATCTATCACAAAAGGCTGCAGCCGCGGCAGCGGCCGCCGTCGCTCATCAACGGCATCATTCGACGAATCCATATTCTGAGTTACCATTTAGTTCGTTGGCCGGACATCCTGCCTACAGTTCGTTTGCTGCTGCTGCAAATCCATTATCAGGTTTATCATTGTTCCGTGGTATGGCTGGCATGCATCAATTGGCTGGTGGAATCGTAAATGGATCTGGCGGCTATTCGGCTAGCACACCGGGCCCGGCAAGTCCGGGTACCGCTCCCGAATCGAATGGTACTTCAACGCCGAATGGTGCAAGTGCCGGTAATGATAACAATGATGATCATGATGAAACGGAATCTGGTTCTTCCAACCGTAACAAACAATCGGCCTCACCAACAACATTGGCTTCAAGAACAGGTAATATTATATATAAATATATTTAATTTGATTTGCAATTCTAATTTATTTTTCTTTTTTTTAACTGAAGATTCAAAATGGTGAAATATTTAAAGTTTAACTTAAATCTATAATTGAATGCAATTCATCTTCATCGTTGTCATGTTATCCTCATTTTGCAATATCATTTTTCCCATTTGATCATTTTAATCTAGTCTTGTGAAATACTTTGTCAACAAAATAAATAACAAACAAACAAACAAAAATGAATATAAACACAAAAACAAGAACCAAACAGAAACCAACTAACCAATAATTATGGTCTCATTCATTTCATTGAAACACAATATTACACCTACGCTAACACATTTAACATACAACTTTCCGATTTTTATCATCAATACAATTCCCTTGCCACCAAGCCATAAACATGAACATAATCTATGAATCTCAATTCCGTTTGTTTTGTAACTCAATCTCAATCTTTTTCTTTCATCTCAATTTCATCATCTAACAACAATCAATTTAATCCCTCTTTTTTTGTATTTATTTTTCCCTCTATTTATTTCATCAATTAACACTATCATCAAATTTTAATTTGAAAGTTGTTCAGTGACAAACAAAATTATTTGAAATGAAAGTATCCAAAGTTACAATTGCAATATAATAAACATCTTTTTATTGAAATTTGTTATAAATTTACTTCTAATTTTAAGTTTTGGGTGAATAATCTTTTTGTATCTATTTAAACATATTTTTTTTTGCTAATGGAAAATATAGCGCCATCTAATGAATTTCGTATATTACTTTTACGCCTAATATTCTGAAAACGTATCCTATGTTTGATGTTTGTTGACGTCTTCAGCTTCATTCTTCTCTCATCCTATCTTCTTAGAGCATAAAAACATACAATCATTGTTAAACCACATTGTACAGTCTTTTTGTTGAAACCGAATTATGAAACCAAAAGGTACTGAAGAATAACGTTTATTGTATGTTACCAATACCGGGTGACTACGATTGTTGAAGCAATATAAAGAGGAGAAAACATTTTGATTTACTCATCACTTCTTCACTTGATTGACTACAGGCAAAACAAAAACAAAAACAACCTACGATAACTGTCCATTCTCCACCTTCTACTCAATATTGTTAACAGATTACCATATTCGTTGACGTCTGCGTTCGAGAGAAGAGTGGGAAGATTGAGCGAACAAGCGAAGGAAGAAAGGAAACCCTCGACCATGACGTCAATGAAAATGTTGGATTAAATAGGAAATAAACAAATGTTTGTCACATAGTTTTTTTTGGTAAGATTAATTGCATTTTTTGACATATTTTAATCCTCATTTATTTTATATTGCGCATCCATAAAATTTCCATTTAATGTTCGGTCCGGGCGCTACCCATTGGTGAACCAGTACCTATGACCATTGCTGCTACTACCATCACTTTCCGACCTCTGTTGCCATTGGCAACTGTTCCATTTGGAACCGACCAATTGTTCTCCTATTGCCGGGCGGTATACACTAGAAACCAAACCCAACATTTCTCGTCTACATCATTTAATAGTACTCATATCAGATACACACCGTCGGTGAGTCAATGTTTCTATGTTGAGAAATAGCTCGCAAACATTCACCAAAACCTATTAACCTACTCATGTTTGTCGCTAATCTTTACATTGGTTACATTTTTTTTTCATGCATTTCAGTTTGTGTGCAAACTCTCATTCCCTCTCTATTTGTGTGCATATACGTGAACCTCATACTCACATTCTTCACGCTCGAAAACGTTTTGCGTGAGTCGAGGTTTTAAATTATTATTTTATATATCGTCACTGTTTATTGCTTATAAGCATATATGGATATGAACATAACGACCACCAACTTTCGTTATGGTGTATGGTGATTCGTCAATAACGACCAGACACATTGTGTACAACAACCACCAAACCAAAACAAATGTCAAACTCGTCCGTCCATCAGTATTAATTGGTATGTTTAAGCTTAATGTGCCGTGTTTCAATTTAATTTCATATGTCATTTCTTGAAATAAATAAACATTTTTTTAGTTTCAAATGAAACTGTTACCACGTCGAACGTAGAATTCGACACCGGTTTGGAACAATCTAAATGTGATATGTTTATTGATTTAAATTCGACTGAAAATAGCGGCAAACAATCATCGTCTTATTCTGATTTCAATCATCATCCAGACTTTTGTCATCATCTAGCATCATATCACTTTATTTCAAAGTCATCGTCATTGTATCAATTGAAACAATCGAGACCTAATTCGAGTCGATCGACGCCACCAGGTGTTTCATCGATGTTCGTTGCCACGTATAGTGGTAACAATGACGATGGCGGTGGTGACAGCAACAATAATAATAATAGTCAACATCAATTAAAAACAACGAATATTAACACTAACGCCGCTTATAATAACAATAATAATAATAATAATAATCAATATAAAGGTATTTATCATTTATTTATTAACTATTATAATAATATTATTGTTTTTGTTTCAGTGCCAATAAATCATGATCCAATGAATTCTCATCATTATTCGCAATCACAAATACCTAATAATACCATATTGGAACACAATCACCCAGTCCTGTTAACGGGACAACATCCACATCATGCTCACGAACAAGCTGAATATTTGAATCAGCATAATCATCCACCAGTATCATTACACGAACATGTTCATCACAATCATCCACCACCTCATTTGGCTCAACAAACAAATCATCTCGGTTGCAAAAGATCAAAAAACGTCTTAGCACCCATTTCGAATGTTTTGGTTTGTAATATTGATTAGTATGCATTTCAAATATAATAAAAAATCTATTTTTTTTTCTATTAGCATTATCATCAAATGAACCATCGGTTTCCGATCTAACTGTAGATGATGGACTCGTGGAGATGACCAAATTCACTCCATTAAATGATGGAGCTGACCTAACAAGTGGTACGGCTTTATATCGGCCGGTACCCAATGGTCTACCAAAGACAATCACAGTTGATAATTTGATCTTATCCGGCGGTGTCGGAACAAAATCATTGATTAAACATAATGATAGTGATATTGTGATCGAAGGAGATGAAGAAGATGAGATTATGGAGGTCACCATTCCGAGTGAGGTGAATGGGCAGCAGCAAACGATTGCTGAGCCACCGAAACCACCTCCGCGATCCACCTCAATCTATCATCTACAACGATTGCAGCAACAAGCCATTCAACGAGCATCGGAAGCCAATGTTCCAATTGATCCGATTGTTGTGATGCGTGATAAGAGTAAAAAGGTTACAATGGAAAATAGACCAAAATCGGATTATTACGAGATTCGGAATCATCAATTCGTTGACAATCATCCAGATCATCATACGAATGGACAACGACCAATTTCGATGTATGTGGATGCAACAAAAGCCAAAATGACTAGAACTACCAGTGTAGGAAATCGGCCTAATTCGATCTCAAGATTTTCTGCTTACGAAATATCCGTACGTATCATTGTCAACATTGGTGTAGTATTGTAAGGATTGATTGTATTACAGAGTCAACATGGTTATGGACGAATGGATTCCTACATGAAGTTGGATCAATTGGGTGAAGGATCATATGCAACCGTTTATAAAGGATACAGTAACCTTTTGAATCGAGTTGTTGCATTGAAGGAGATCAGATTGCAACCGGAAGAAGGAGCTCCTTTCACCGCTATTCGTGAAGGTTTGTTTTATGTGAATTTTTGTTTTCATTTATTAATTATTTTTACATATCTCATTAGCATCATTATTGCGGGGTTGAAGCATGCTAACATTGTTACGTTACACGACATAATTCACACTCGGCAAACATTGATATTGGTGTTTGAATTTATGGATACTGATTTTAGTCAATATTTGGATCGTCATCCCGGTGGCCTGAACCCAAAGAATGTACGCCTCTTTATGTTTCAATTGTTACGTGGTCTTGCCTATTGTCACGAAAGGCGAATTCTGCACCGTGATTTAAAACCCCAAAATTTGCTCATAAACGAACAAGGTGAATTGAAATTGGCCGATTTCGGATTGGCTCGAGCAAAATCAATTCCATCACATACGTATACGAATGAGGTGGCCTCACTTTGGTATCGACCACCCGATATTATGCTTGGCTCAAGAAACTATTCCACATCATTGGATATGTGGTCTGTTGGTTGCATTTTTGTCGAGATGGTTTGTGGCGCGCCCGCATTTCCCGGTTTAAAGGATACAATTGATCAATTGGATAAGATCTTTCGTGTCTTTGGTACGCCGTCATTGTCCTATTTAGAACAATATCAAACCACTGAAACAATAGATTGTAAGCTTCTTATTCTTCTTTTGTTTTTATTATGTTATTCGATTCCAATTTAATCATATTTTGCCATCTCAGTTAGTCAATGTGCTTATGTTGCTCAAACATTGGGACAATCGTTTCCTAAATTGACTCAAATGAATCAAGCTGAATCGTTGGCTCGAAGTTTTCTAAATCTTGAGCCACGTAACAGAATCTCAGCGCGTGATGCACTACATCATCCATTTTTTTCCGATTTGCCTTCAAAACTTTACGAGTTACCTGATCGTATGTTATCTAAATCACCTTTTAAACTCAATATTTAATTTGATAATCTTTAGATATTCCAATTGTACAAGTTCCCGGCTGTTCCTTGGTGAACGAGCATAATAATTTTCCATTAAGTGTGATGAAAATTGCTGCAAAGATGAAGAAACAAAAAGCACCGCCACCACCACCAGTTCCGCCAGGTTTAATTGTTGCTGCAACATCTCATCAAAAACCATAGTCAACTTCTAATATAACAATTAAAAAAATTAGAATTTCGATATATTTTGTACAAACAAAAAACTTTATTCCCACCTTAAAGCCTTAAAATTTTATATAAATTTTATTTCTTAATTTGCAAGTAAAAATCTCAACTGTTGAAACAAAAACTAAATTGTTTAGGTCAAATTGAGCATTCAATTTTGATTCATTCAAATCAGAAATTACATTTATGATTTTGTGCAATAGATTTAACTTGGTTTTGAAAACTATCATTCCATTTCAAATGTTGTGTTCGCCGTAATTACTGCGATAACCACTTGTTTGGTTAATTTGTTCCTACGGATTTAATTTACCAATTTAATTTTTTAATTTTTTAATTTATAAATGGTTGTCATATGTATATTTGTAATGATGAAAATATAATTCTATTTGTATTGCTAAACATGCATTGTTTTTATTTGAACTATTATTTTATTTTGAATTGTGTTTTAAGCTAAGTGAGTTTGTTATCTTTTTACTTATACTAACTTGTTTAATTGATTTCAAGTTTGGGTTCCTCCAACCTATTTTTGGTGTATTTTGTCGATTTTTAAAATATGATTTAGTTATACGTTCAATGGAACCATAAATGGCAAACACGATGACCGCACATAAAATTGCAAATGTAAAAATTGCTAATTTCAAACCACTTTTGTAATAATTAACTTTCATTGATAACGATTCGATATGGTCCAACCAATGGTCAGTTAGCATTATTTTCGATGTTGTTGATTGTTTCCAACGTTTAAACAGTCTCCATGTTTCACTGGCAATAATGATTCCAATTAATGTGTATTCCATTTTTGTTATATTCATTCGTCGATATATTTTAGGTTTCGATTGTTTACTATTTTCATATGTTTGATTGGAACTATAATACAACGGCAAATACATTAAAATTATGATGATAATAATTTTTCTCATCTCATATCACATTTGATTGCTTCAGCAAGCTCAAATTGTTGTCAACATTTTGTTTTATATAAATTCCAATTAGAATAAATGGTAAAATTCTAAAATTCGTATCTTAATTTTTTAATAAACAAATTATGTGGTTATATAAAAAGGTTGTAATACATTACATTGTAAATGACGTTTTGTCATTTACAATTTTATTTCATCACAATGATAAAAAACAAAACACATAAATCGGTTAGTAACGTATCGGAAACATTTCACTATTACAAATCAATTCGTAATGCAGTTTCAACTGAACGTAATAATCCTAATTTCATTTATAATGACAATGGAATCTATGGTAAGCTGAATGTTGAATGTTTTTTTCATTGTTTCCTAAATGATTGATTAATTATGTTTACAGCTACCTTATTAATAATAATCATTATCTTAATATCTATTATATTACTGTTATTGATGTTTATATTTAATCGATACTATCAATCGAATAGAGAATACAAGTTATTTGTACCAAGAATCAGAACCAAATCTAAATTGAAAAGTGATACTAAGAAAAAGATCATATCTACCACCACCATGACTACCACCTCAAGTGTTGGTAACAAATTTTCAGCTAATAAATATTCGGATAAGAGCGCATATACTCCCATGGCAACATCATTGATGATTAAAACGTTAAAAAGTGATGAAACCAACCAAACAGTATTGAATCACAATTTTCATTTACTCGACCGTTACAAGGCTATTGAAAATGAAAGAAAACGGCCGATTCCGGAAAAGAGTAAAACAAAAGATGATATTTCAATTAAATTGATACCAAAGAAAAAAACAGAAAAAATTTTAAACAAATCAAAATTATGATTTTTCCTCAATAAAAGAATTTCATTACATTCATTTGTTAAAATTTTTATAACATTTTCTATACATATTTTTTTACAATCAATTCTTTACAATTTTTCTCAAGGTTCAATTTAGTTCAAGATTATTTTTCTTTTTCTCTAATTTTGATTGTCAATTAGATTGTGTAAATAAATGACTTTACCATACAATTCCCAAAAGTCTCTAGCATAAGGGAATATACAAAAAAAATCAGTAAAGTCAACAATAAAATTTAATGTCAGTTGTCAAGACGGCTCAAGACTCTTTAACTTGTCTCAATCATTTCACAGTTTAATTCAATAATATTATTAATGTAACAATTTTCAAATGTTATCACGACCTTGAACCGATAAATTAATCATTAGATTTATTTTTTATTTTGATGTTTATTACTAGTCTGTTGTCAAACCACAAGCGACCTCTGGTTTGTCATCGTTGACGAGCTAAAGGTAAGTGCTAAATTTCTGTTAACATTTAATTTTTTTTCATTGATTACGTATGTTTTCCAGTAATTTAAACTTATGTTTCATCGTTAATAAATCTTTTTTTGCTTCGTTTGAATTTAATCAAACAATTTTTTGAATTTTTATATTTGATTCAGTTTATCGATATATACAAATAAATTATAATAATCATTCATGGCACGATTATAATGGGCAGTTCCCTCTATAGATTTAGGATATTTCTTTTTATTTCGGAAAAAATTCAATAAATTTGCTTTCAACTGATCAACTATTTTCAATGGAAAATTAAAATAATAATTCATTTCCAAGACATTATTATTTTGCGTCATTTTCTTTTTAATATTACAACTAATTTTATTAATTCAATCAGTTTTTCCATCATACTGATTGGTTTGATTGTCTTTCCTTTTTTTTCTGGTTATGGCTTTTAACTTAGCTTATACTGTTTAGTTTTGGAAAAAAATTAAGCACACCCGACGACATTGAAATCGATATATTCATTTATTTTATATCTGTTTAGGCTAATTTTGGATTTAATATCCAAATTAATGACATTCATTTATTCTGATTGGTAGAGTTTATTCAAATCACATTAATACATTACTATTATTGTGGAATTGTTTAGTCATTTTCAACTCTTCGGTTTAAAAAATTTTTATTTTATTCCATCAAAGGAAGAATTCTTTGTTATAGGGCAAAGATTCACATGAAACGAATAAAAACATTGCAGTGAAGCCCGCATCTAAATAGTTTGAGAACCTATGTTGGCTTACATTGGATTGGTACACTCAATCATATTGTATATAATAATTTATCAATTTTTCCTTATTATAAGAAATGAAGACAAAAAATTCTTTTCATCATTTTAATTAGCTTTTAAGACAGCATGAAAAGTAAACGTTTTCTTGTACCATATTTCAAATTCAATGGTTTGTTCCCGTTACAATACCATTTCCTATCCTATACTTTCAACTGGGCATCTTTTGCAATCATTATATTTCAATGTGTATTTTGGCATCAATTCTTAAGGGGGATCGACATTATTTGCTGACTCTAATTTACACAAAGTAAATTTGTATTCTTCGATTTTATTCGTTTATGTGTATGAGAAAGAAAGTCTGTTCATCTTACTGTTTAAACAGCATCATGTTTTTTAGTCACTCTCCTGTCTTCAATGAAACTTCAATGCAGTCAAAATTTGAGTTTATATGTTACTGATGTTTTATGCTATTATACTATTTTACTTCTATTCAAAGACTTGGTGTTTTGTTGCAAAACTGCATATATTTAATTTATAATTCAAAATTCTATCAAATCAGTATTCAATGATTTGTCCAATATGTTATATGTATTTATAGAACCAAATTTCTTTTGAATTTTTGTCGGTTCATCAGGTTTTTTTTGGTTGGCATTTTCGTTAGAATCACTTTCACTTTGTTAAATGTCGAGTAAAGCGATCAGTCTTATTTACCATTTAGCTCTAAAGAATTGAATCTCATTTACAAGCATTTTTCTCTTTTTTTTGAATTTAATATTTTAAATTTGTATTCTCATTGGCATTGTTTGCAACAATATATTTCTCTAGTTTCAATTTGTTTTATATCATCACGCTTCGAAATGATCCTATTACAAATTGTCTTGTTCATTGTGTCAACTTTCTACTTTAAATCATCTTATAAGTTTATTTTTTTGTTGTTGTTTTCCATTATTGTATATATATAGGTCACAAGTTTCATTGTTAGTTTTATATTTCAATTCCTGTATCATCTTTTCATCAATATTTTCATATTGATTTCTAATTATTTAAAGAAACACTCGTAAATATCGATTTGACCATAATCGATTTTATTTTGTTGGTTAAGTTTTTCTTTAATTTTTTTTGTCTGTGAATTGAATTTATTACTTTCAATTCAAGTATCAAATATTTTAGTTTCATTGTTCTGTTAATCAATTGATTTTTTCATCAAAAGGGCTACAACATTTGTCAATGATAAATGACATGAAGCTCGTCAACTATAGTTAATTGTCGATCGATACATTAATTTCTTATAATTTGTTGCAAATTTTTTCCTATTATCATCTATTGTCTTTTCAATATTCATTAACACCACAAATATTGTCTTTTATTTTATTATATAGTTAATAACTCGTTTCCGTCGTTTGCATTTAAATTTATGTTATGTTATGTTATGTTGCAGTTTTATTATTCTTTTCAAGTTTTTTCTGATGAGTTATTTACTTTCTCGTTACTCATTTCCTTTTCAAACAAATTGTTCCGGTTTTTATATATACGACGCGTTTGATATCGTTTGTGTGGTTAGGCAACGGAATTCTCCAAATGTGGTCTAAATCCGGTAAGTTAGAAACGGTTTTCTTTTGTTTGATCATTTATTTTTTCTAATATTGAAGTAAACTTTACCTTATTGTTTTATTTTAGCAAATGAGAATAAAAATTAATTGCAGTTTGTAAATGATAATTATTTTTTGAAGGGGGAAGTGACAAAATTAATTTATGCACGTCTGAACAACCAGGTTAAAATAGTCGGTGACAGCTGCCAACTTAGTGATTGTAGGAATCATTGTTTTTTTCAAATTACTATTATTTTCAAAATAATATTGTAATAAAAAAAATATATTTAGTTTACCAAACATTTCCCTTATCCATGTTTTACCTCTGTAAATGACAGACATAATTGAGATCGATACCTTTCATACACTAAAATATCAACCAGAGAATTAGTATTTCCGTACATTGTAGAAGGTGGATTCGTTTCACAGTGCAATGAAACTGTTTTCTCATTTCATAAAATCAATATCAACTTCTATTTATATAATCTTTTTATTATTTTCCTATGTTGGATCGAAAATGAAGCAAATGGTGTCATTTTTAAAAGCCATTCAAAGGTAGTGGCTACTTTTGCTGGCGATGGTGGTGGTGGTGGTTGTCGTCGTTGGTGATATCTTATGATTTCTTCTAAATTCATTCATTTATTTGTCACTCATTCTCTTTTTCTTGTCTTCTTTTGTTGGAACCATTTTCCTTTTTCGATTTGGGCGTGATCGAGCACGTCGCTTCTGCGTTCGGTAAAACCGATCCACGACGGCGCCGTTTATTTTAGTCGACACTTTGCCTTCGATCATTGCCTTATATTTCATGAATGATCATTTGCGACACGGTCTCGAATCGTGAAACACACATGGAGACGACACATGGAAACACAAACAACAATAAATTTGTTCATTGGAGAAATGTTAACAATTCAAAAAAAAAACGTTAATATTATATTATGCTTCTTCACTCACATTGATGTTCATTACATTTTCTACAAATAAAAATAAATATAACGTAAAACGCATGAAGAAAAACTTGAATGTGAACAAGTGAAATGGCTAATGAAATCCAATTGATTTCGAATGGAAAGTTTTTCTTCTTTCTTTCTCTTCTTCTTCCTCATTTTAGCATCACCGCCCATTAATTTTTCTTGTTCTTTCCTTTACTCACGATTGATTGATTATTGTTCGTATTTGTTTTCATAATCATTTGGATCGATACACGATTTCAATTCATTCAACTTGTTCAATTGGTTTCGAGTTTTTTGTTTGTTTGTTCATTCGTGTGTATTCGTTCTTGTCCCTCATCTTCAATTTTGATTCAATGATTTTTTTTCATTTTGAACTCAATTGTTGTGTCAATTCTTTAACCTTTCACCAAATTGAAAAAAAACTATTATACGACAAAATTTATAATTCATATTTTTAAAAAATGCAATTCATTAAAGTTAACCACTTCTTGGTAATTTTCCACCACAAATTGATTCTTTCGTGAACATTTTAAAAACTAATTATTTTTCATTTTATCCCTATTATAGTAAATGTAAATAAATGGAAAATTTTTTCATTATTCTGTTTATTCTCGATTATTGATCTCAAACGTTGCCTTGATCGTGAATATTTAACTTTTTTTCCATGATTAAAGATGAGTGATCTATCTTCGTTCAAACGATCAGAATCGCCATTGTTGGACAATTTAAATGTTGATGATGAGCATCAAATTCCAACATGTAGCACAACATATCAAGAGCAACAGAGATCATCGTCATCTTGTTTGGTTGCGAATTCTAGCACAATGCCATCATCGACATCATCGATGACCATAATGATTAATTCGAAATGTTTGTTTAATTCAACAATGTCTCCCATGGCGGCAACATCACCAATTATTCCATCATCATTATCGATTTCACCATCGATGATGGTCACCAACACCAATCAACCAGAGTTTAATCTCAATTCACCTTCGAATCCGACACAAACGTCACCGAATATGGGACGAAAGATGTCGAAATCGTCATCGTTAAGCATGGATCGGGCCGCCTTTCTTATGATTCGTATAAAACGTATCTTTCGTAAAAAGAAGAAAAGCAAATGGTAGGTGGAATCTATTTTTGGTTTTTGTACGTTCTTTGACATCCTCCTCCTCCTCTTCTTCCTCAATTCATTGTTTACATTTGATGTCATCAAACCCTTAAGCTTTGTTTTAGGATTTGTTGCTGTAGATATTATACTCATGTCTTGACATTAGTCAATTAGGTTCATCTCTGTTTTGCAATATATATAAGTAAAAAATATATTTATATCAATATTACTTATCTTCTACGACATTGTTTCTTTGCCGATTAATATGTAAATGTATTCCACTCTAATGCACTAATGTTGTTATTATAAATATATACTTCATCTTTCCCTTCTTTCCTTTTATCTTTGTGGTTTATTCTATTTTTTTATATGTTAGCAAACATGATTTAATCTTACCATTCTATTTATGTGTATCCTATCATTCATCTTTTTTGGGGTCTATCTGTCAACGATGACAGATTGACGATTCCAATTGAGCCGTATGTTTGTTGCTAGGTTGTTCTCTCATTCTTTCTCCCTTTTGATTCAATTCTGTAGAATTAGCAATCTGATTCGGTCGTTAGCTTTGTGGTCCATCAACCGAAATGATGATAGACTTTGATTCAAATCAGGTAAACCATATTTTACGTTGCTTCCTTGTCAACCACTTTTTGAGAGTTTCTGTTTCATTAGACAATTCTTCTTTCTCACAACTCTCATCTTTCATTCTCATTTTAATTATCTTTTTTTTGTGTTAAATTCATTATTCGTTTTTGTTTCTTTATTCTTTTTCAACATTCAACGAGCAAAGTTATTTATTATCATTATGATGATGATGATTACAATCATAATTACAATTTATTTTTTATTATTATTATTCTCATTCATGTGTTTGGAGACAGCAATCAAATTTTTTTTATTGTTGAGGATGTTTTCTGGCCTTCAAAGTGTTGCTACTATATTTTGTTGCATTCTTTCACTTAAACAGAGAGGAAATATATTTGATAATTTTGTTTAAATATAGTAATTTAACTTTCATTTGTTTTTCCGTCTATTTGTTGCCATTTATTATTATTATTATTATTATATTTTGTTTGCGTGTTTCAACGCATTGGACGACAAAATGAATTTTGAAATACGAGTACGACCCAGATCCAGAAAATTCACATAGTAACGCACCCAGGCCTGGAAACTAATGGTCATCCTGAACGTCAACTTTGTTGTATTTGACTCTACGATCCAAAAATATGGATTTTTTCCATGTGTTATCTTTTTTCTCTTGATGGACCATTTTCTTCTCCCATTACTTCTTGCAACCTAATAATATTACTTGCCTTGATGCTATAAGCTTGTTGATGTTGATTCTATTGACAATTTCTTCGTTTGTCCTTGTCGCTGTCTTTATTATGGGTGTTTTAACATTGTACTTTCCGTCGTGAAGAAAAATGTGATTGGGAAAGTTAGAGATTAATACTAAATCTTAAATACTTTTTGAGGTTTACTTTATATCTTTCTCTTTTTTGTAATGGTTCAATATTTGTTGTTTCCATCTTATTTTTTTTCTCTAATATTTACTATACATTTTATGGATCACATTTTGTTTTTTTTTGGATAAGATAAGAACAAATCTTGTCGTGATGCAAGACCATATCTTTCATGCCCGTCTAATCGTCTCAAAATTGAGTGTGTTTTGGGACCAGAATTATTCTTTTTTTTCTTTCTTTGATACCACCATGTTTGTGTTGTTTATCCTTTTTTTTGTGTAAACAATTTTTTTTGTTTAAACTTATGTTCTAAGTTGTGATTACTGTTGCAGTTGTTGTTCTTGTTGTTGATGAAGATTATTAGCCCTGATGTGTTAACCCAGCAATAGAAATGAGAATAAAAGTACAACAAAAAAAACATATATACACAATGAAAGAACATGAGAGTGTCAGTCTATCGGGTTTCTCAATGTTTGTCTGATGGATTGGTTCAATTCAACATTGGTTCAAACGGTAGTGTCAACCGAAAACAAGCCAGCCCATCATTAAAAGCTTTTGTCTGTTATTTTTCCATCTTCAGTGTATGATAATATTTACATTCACCTGCTCTAGTCGGCCATGATTTATGTTTTTTTTGCTTGAATTAATTTGGTTTAAATTTTTTTCTTTTCTCTTTTCAATATGGAAATTTTTTTAATAGATTTTTGGTATACGTTTAATTTTATCTATATATAAATTGTTGTTGTTTGTTGATCACGTTTGTTTATAAGCAAATAATTTATGTACGTATTATATAATAATATGCTATTTATAAATAAAGGCTTATAATCTCCAAAATCTGGTGTCATTATTTTCCAAACTTTTTTTTCATTTATAGATTAATTTATCTAATTCATTTACTATTATATTGTTTGAGCTTTATAGGTTTATTTATTTACTCTATCCTATTGTTTTTCATGTGATATATTAATTCTTGTCTTTGATATTCCACTATTATGTAAACGAACAATAAAAGATTAAACAGTTAACTGGTATTTAATTAATTAACCAACGAGAAGTCTCTATCTCGGTTTACTCTATTTATAAAAGTCTGTATTTATTATTATCATCCGATTTTGGGAATTCTCACAATCTTTTAGTGTGGCTCTTGTTGTCTCATCGTACACACGTTAAACATTTATTTTTTTCTGTTTATTCTGTTTATATTCTCATTATAACGCCTACTCTTTTTTTGTGAGTTATTTTTGTTTGGTTTTGATCCATTTGATCCATTCTCAAAGAATGAAGATAAACTAAAATTGTGATTATTTTTTGTTGTCATTCCCTATTCCTAAATGATGGAAAACTATAGTTTTTAGTTAAAGTTGACATTTGTTATAACATCTCATCTTTGTTTGACATCACCATTTTTTCAGGATTGTTAACGATTTCTCGTTTATTCGTTAGTGATGTAATAATCAGCAAAACAAAACAAGACAAAAATAAGCAGAAAAGAAACAAGAACTCATACTCTGAATTTTTCTACTTATTTTGTAGACTTTACTTTGTGTAAATAGAATGAAGGTTCGTTGTTATGATATAATAGTTATTATCTCATTTTTTGGTAAATAAGATATTATGTTATTTGAACATTGATTGCGATTTTCTCAATGGCCAACAAACGGTGGGTTAAATAAACCGTCAAAAAGAAATTATTATTATTATTTTTGGATTAAATTTATACTTTACTTTTGCAATGGATTTTACATTATTTTAAATTGGCTATTTTAAAGTTTTCCTCAATGTTAGTGTGACCATTTTTTGTTTTGTTTTAAAACAAGTACATATCCATTTAAAAGTTGAAGTAGCTATACTTTTTCATTAATTCGTGTTTCTTTTCCCTTCTATTCTCTTCACACCAACCAAAGTGTAGTGGAGAGAAACTAATTAACTAGATTATCATCAAACTGTTGGGTGAATGGAGTGAAGTGATACCAAATTCAGGCTAGTTTTGAAAGTTTTTTTTGAGGTTTCACCAACAACACAATTCCCGTCAGCAATATTTATTCTATTTTTGTGCCTTTGGCCTTCATGTCAGAAAAAAACCAAACTCTTGATTGTCTTTTCAAGTTTTAGGTATAACATTTTTCCTTTTATTTTGTCGCATTTCCATTCTTGATCGATTTTGGTATAAATAGCATATATATTATCTAAATTTTTATAAAATATCCAATAATCGATATAAATTATCATTACAAGATTTCGTGTACATTGTATTTTGTGTATCCCATTGTTATTATCTTTATCTTATTTGTGTGTAAATATATATTCATTTGCAATTCAATCACATTTCAAATAATTTTAGTTTCCTTTTTTTTCTGTCTATGAAGTAAATAAAATCTAATTTTTGAATTCGGTATGTGATTGAACTTCTTGATTATTAAATCACAAGATTTTGTGTATAAAATTACAGTACAAATAAAGATAAAATCTTGTGTTCTTTATTTGTTCGTTTATTGATTCACCGAATTTGGAATAACGAAGAATATTAGTCGTTTGATCAATTGTTGGAACTTTATTGGTTCGACGGATGTGTAAAGCTAACAACCTAACTAAACCTGACAGTTGATTTTCGTTTTTTCCTATAGTTTATGTTGAAACCTATTAATGAACCTTTGAGACTATTGTTTTCAATTGTATTGAACCCCCGTCTTGAAGCAAAAATTTGTTCCTTATTTTTCTTTGTGTGTTGTTTATAGAAAAATAATTCAGTTTTAAGGATGAGTAACGTTACATTTCATCTTTAGTAGATTCATTCTTCCATATTGACGTAATGTCTTATGTTTCGAACCGTTGGAAAACATTTTCCATTCCATTTTTTTCTTCATTCTACGTTCTTTCATTTTCTCAAACATTTTTTTTTGTTTTGTATTGTCGTCCTATTTTTCATTCATTCGTTATTTCAATCGTTTGCTTGAGTTCTGCAGTTGATGTATTTGGGTATTATATATTTGAACGAATGTGTATTTGAGTGTGTCCTGAGGTGCTCCAATGTTTGATATCGTTGCCAAACAGAATCGTAAAGGTTGTATTGGGTGAAATCAAAGTGAAGAAACTGGTTGAAAATGTATTGAAGGGGAAAAAATAAGTACTCGAGGGACTTGCATTATATCACTATATACTAACTTTTACTTTCACTTTGTGCGGCGATTTGTGTGAACAAATAATATAAATCAATGTGTGTATAGTTGGGATGGTGACACTTTTGATTCAAACAATAGCGATACTATTGAGCCGATGATAGTTTCAACTGAGTTCAAAGGATTGTTTGTTCGACTCGTCATCCAGGAAACGTTGAATCATAAAAACCGGAATAACACTACACATCAAATGGGAATTTATTTGTATTTTTAAAAGCATTTGATTCACTCATTCACTTCATAATCGTCATTTCATCTTTCCGTTGTATTCAATTGTTGTTCTTCTTGTTGTCAGTGTCGTCATCGTCATGTGTTGTGGCCTCAATTGATTATGAGATGTTTACTTATCGGTTTGCATTTCGGAACAAAGAAAAAAATTCTTTGATCAATTGCAATCCATTCGAATCAATTTGTGAGTTTGGAGGAAGATCGATTCCAATGCTTTTACGATTGGTTTCATTTTCAATTTACCGCTTATACACTTTATAGATTGGCCCAGTTTTACTTTTTCTTCAGTTTTCCCTGAAGTTAAAAATTGAATTCGTTTGTGAACCTGTTTTTTTTGTTAAATTTTTAGTTTATTGTAATTTTATAAATACGAATAAAAGATGACAGTTAAAAATTTTTATTTTTATTGTGTATTTATTTACTTGTCGGAACTCTATTTTTAGTTATTCTCATTTCTGATTTGCTTGTTTACCCTTTAAATTATATTTAAATATTTGATTTAATAAATTTGGATACAATTGGCATTTCATATATTGTCACGTTTTGATTTCTTATATTTGGTATTAATAAATTACGCACACAAAACATGTTCCACAGAATTTAGGGTTCATTTCTTATTTTCGATAAACATTAATTCACAATCTTACTCTTTTTTCTATCATTTTTTTTGTCTAGAACACCAAATGGTTGCCATTTTATATTCTTTACTTATTTCTCTTATTAATTTGCTCATATTTCTTAATTACATTGTCAATTAATTAACACCAACTTATACTAATGGGTCTCCTTTTTTTCATGATATATTCTCATATTATTTATTATAACAATAAATTGGTTGACGACTACCACTTACTGTGTGACGTTGCAACTTTCAAGTTGTAATAAACTTTTAGAAATATTTTCTATTTTATATCAGTTTATAGGCCCTTTTTCCATTACTGTTTTAACCTTAGACTTTTCGTTTTCCATTTCGAACCTAAGTATAAGATTGAACTGTAATGGAAAAATCTGATTGTCTTAAGTATTCGAATTAAATTTATTTAAATTAAATTTATTTAAGCATTTTCCAGTTTTTTAATATGGTGACCAGAATTATTAGGTTACAAATTATACTAGACAATAGCTATCCATCGGTCAAAGCTTAAACCATTGGTCATCATTTAAAGTGCGCACGTTCACATTTACGATATAAAACGAGAAGCACATTGTCATTTGCGTTGTCACTTCTTATGCTTCAGTTTTCGTATATGCATTTGTTTTTTTTTTACCAACAAATATTTTATCTCGAACATTTAATTTGAATTTAGATCAAAAGCAAATACATGTTTTCAACAGCAATTTTAATTATTTGAACTCGAATTTTCAATTTGGATGCTTAGCGAATACGTGATGTTGCCAAATTATTTTTTTTTTTCAAACATACTGATGTAGGGCAGCCAGATTTTTCCACAAAATCTGGAGATTTGTTTAAAAAACTGGAGAAACTTAAACCCATAAAAATAAAACTGAAGAAAAACCTGGAGTTTTATAATTTAACCCTAAGCATAGCAGCCTATGTTTGTGTACAAATCTCTGATCAATTTAATTTTTTTAATTCAAACATATTAATGTTTTTAAATTTTGCTTTGTACAAAATTCTGACAGGTTCACTAGTTATCGATTCTTTTATAATCATATTCAAGTTTTCATATTTTTCAAAAAGTGCGCACAAATCTCTGGTCAGTTTAAACAAATCTGGGAAATATTATTTTGAAATTTGGGTAAGAATCAACTGGTTTTGCGTTTCGTTAGGATTTTCAGGTCCGTACAAAAGCTGCCTCAAAAAATTTATTTTACATCTTTTTCCTTTAATGCCTTTGTCTTAAAGTTGAGGTTAGGACAATAATGAATTTAAAGTTCGATAGAGCGTTAGGACCTTTTTCCATTACAATTTTAGCCTTTAACCTTTTACAATTTACTTCACTGCATAGCATTGAACAGAAAAAAAAAAACAATCGACGTGTGCGGCCAATAGGAACGAATTGGATTGAAGGATTGTGTTTGTGTCTTTCATTCTTTCGTTCTCTTGTTTCCTATTTTTCTATTCACGTACGTGTGTGTACGATTATATGAGAATTGCACTTTCACTTGTACCTAAACAGCACAAGTTGTACAGTTATATATATTTCGAGTGTGTCGCACCGGACGACTCATTAACTTGCTAATGACACCTTTTTGTGCCAATTCAATTCGTTCCCATTCAATGATCCTAGCTTTATATGTCGAATTATTGTTTGGTTGTGAGAAGTCGCATAAGACCGGTAAAATATACTAACGAAAACTATTTCGGATATTACAACACCCATGTATATATATAGATAGATAGACGAGAGATCCTTGTTTGCAAGTGTCGTTTGTCGATAATAATAATAATAATAATAATAATAATAACAATAATAGTGTCTAGTGCCTACTCAAATGTTTATATGAGAATGTCTATGTTCGTTCAAAATTGGTGCAACGAACTAGAATTGATTCAGTCAAATATCTTTACTTTTATTATATTCTTATTTTGAAACAATTTTATTCAATTTTCAACTCTTATGTTTTTTTTAAGTAAAACTTACAGATTTTTAATGTAATTTTATTTCATTTATTTTAAATATTAACTTATAAATTATAGTTATTGAATTTTACGCAAAAGTAATAACAATTTTTCGTTACTGAAATATTTTTAGATCATTTTTCCTTTCAATTTGAGTAAATATTTGTTTTTAATTTTTCAAATTGATTATATTAGCAATTTATTTTGACAAGCAGTTTCTAATGTTTTATTTTATTTAAAAAAACTCAATGATTTGTTTACAACTAAAGTGTTGGATAATTACCAATTTTGCTTTTCTCAAGAAACTATTTATTTTAATATTCTATACAAATTAACTTTACTTTTCTTTTTATAGTGATGGACCAGCAAAAACAAATGGAACGAAAAAAACGAAACCACCAATGTTACGTGCTCGTACGTTACCATCAATCATAATTCCACTATTTGCCGGATCAGCTAATTCCAATCGATGTCCAAATAATAACAATAATTATTATAATAATCAATATTTGAATAATGTTGGTCAAGAATGTGGTAAGTTATTTTCAATTAAGTTAATTCATTGCTTTGATTCATCTAAAAAGTTGTTTATAAGACATATGATTTTGAAAGATTTAATCTTATGTTATATTTAGAATGAATTTCCTGCTTTCGGAAGTATGATCTGGAGATTTTTAGCTTTAGATACATTAACTAGTGAAAGCTTTTCAAAAACATTTGGTTCATTTGTCAAATACATCATTATGGTTTGGTGTTAAATGAATACACTGACCATCATCGTCATCATCATCATCATCAACATGATCAACAACAACAACAACAGCAGCAATAGGCTTAACATTTGATGTTGTTGAATGAACTTTGAGCTTTTATTTATTATATATAATATTATACATTACATTAGATATAAACGAGCTCAAGAAAGAAAAAAAGCAAACCAATAAGTGCATCTCCGCAATTTTTATGTAACTAACAATCAAATCCATAACAAATTAGATTAGATGTCCGATTGATGGAGAGATACTTTGTTGAATGACGTTATGTGACCATGAATCTATAGATAAAGAATGTGTACACTTTCTACAAATATATATATATCGGTGCAAGCCAAATTGGGTATTCGCAAAAATAGTTACAATCAAATATGGATGAGAATGGCGATTCCACAATAAGGACAAGACTCGCTTTCTATAAAAGATGAATTTTTTATTGTTCAATTTGTTTGTTGAGAAATTTTTTCATTTTATTATTTAGTTACACATAAAATAGCTTATCTTCTGACATTACTTAATGGCCATAAATCATCTTGCTTTTGTGTATTATGTGTGTGTGTCAGTGTATGGAACAACCCTATGAACCATTGAAATTGTTGGTTTTCCTCCACTTAATCCAATCCATCTTATTGTTGGATGGACGGGTTTTGTTCATTTCAATCAAAATGAGAAACTTTTCAATCATTCTCCTACTCTATTACGTACAATCTTTCTATGTCATTCAATTTAATATTTACGCAGCTTTTTTTCTCATATTATGATTCAACAACAACAACAACAACACGTCACATTATATTGAGAAAGATGGTATATATTTATTTCCATAATAATGTATGTTATCTCATTCTCAATTTCTTATTTTCGATGTCTATTTGTGGAACAGATCAATTATGAGTTACAAACTTAGTTCAATGGAAGTACCTAATGCAATAAGAATATAGATTGCAATTTAGTAGATTGCTTTTTTATGTATGAATGAATATTGCACAAATATTACATTCGTTTTATGCATATTATTACATCATCACACTAGTCACTCATATTTCATATTCACAAATGTTTCAAGAATGTCTAACATTTGGTCGAGTTTTAGCATTGAACATTCTTATCGACTCATTATTGCCGACTTTTATGTTATTCACCACCATTTTAAGCTATAGCAATAACTTGCCAATAAGAAACACCTATTGGATAATAAGCAAACAATATTGCAGTAAATAACATTTCGAATAAATTTTTTTTATATCAAATAGATTATTCCATAAATAACGATGGAGGACGAAGTCCCGATTTGTTACTTTCATCGAAAGATGGCTTCAGTTCAAATGGCGTCTCACCCAGACACTCAGTTTCATCTAATAGTTCAAATGGTTCAACAATATCCAACACAAAGGTCAACTCACTTTCGACTAAAACTGATAAGTTAGTTTTTAACAAAAAAATGTTTATTTACATCTTCATTTTATTAATAATGATATTAAAAAAATAGGAAAACTGGTTTTCAAAAGTTGACTCGTTTATTGAGTAACAATAGCAATGGAAAGGTGTCCAATACAATCAATTGGAAAGGAACGTCCGGTCAACAACAACAACAACATCATCATTCAAACCAATCACAAGCGCCGTTGGTAATAGTGAAAGAAAGCCATAATATATCAGATAGTTCATGTTTCTTTTGGAATCATCACAAAAATCAGAACAAGTTAAAACGAACTGGCAGTGTTGATAGTATGTTATCACATGTCGGCGGTAGCAGTAATGTTGATCAATCAATGACGACAACAACGGCGACAAAGAATGAAAACGATACCAATCAATCGACAAGCCATAAACAATCATCAAGTGGATCATCGTGGCATACACCAAATCGGTTGTTGAAGGCATCACCGGTTTTTAGTACTAAATCGTCGACCTATTATCTTGGTTCCGAGATACCAGTTCCGTCTTCAACCGTTCTATTGCCACCTGCACCATCATCACCTGGTCCAATCACCAATCATGGTTCATCATTTTACGGTACACGAAGTGGAGTTCACAAAATTCCCGGTAAACGTCAGATGAGCATTGATATCAATGCAATGCCAGTTGAAACATTGAAAAAATCTGATCGTAAACGATGGGAAAAGTTAAGCAAATTTAACTTTGATCAACAAGGTAGGTTGAAAAAACCTTTTCTATGTAAAACCGTTTTTTTGAATATTTTGTTTTCTAATTTTATCATTTATATATGTGTAGCTTAGTTTGTTTGTTGTGATCATGATCTACGTAAACGTCATATGATGGCAACTAAATAAGGCATAATCCTTTAGTAATAGACTTTTTTTGGAACTTAAATATCTTAAATATACCAGTTGTGTTGTCATCACGAGTTTGATTACCATTTTTTTGTTTGTTTGTTTGTTATAAAACACACACACACACACACACACACACACACACACACACATAAACAGATAGTAACATTCAGTTCAATGATTTCATTTAGTATGCAACGGAAATGAAAGAATAAGATTCATTTCATGGGTTATCAGGGTTCACCGGTTTACAATCAACCATTTTGCCGATTCCAGTAGACAACACTGACAACAATTCAATGAATAATTACATGCATTTTATAATGTGACCAAAAGTGTGCAGCCTTACAAAATCATTTTAGATCTTTCTTACAATTTGTTTCGTAGGAGGTCGGGGAGTAAATGGCTTGCGAGTTACATTGCGAAAAGATTGCTTTACCCTGAAGCACGATATATAACAATGCAATGAGGGGAAGGTAAATTTAAGCAATAGTAAACATAAAAGAATTTATGATTGAATTCTTTTTCAACTAAATTTTCTGGTTTAAACATGTATCTTTATTATATTTTATAAATATAATAGTAAATCAAATATTCAAATCTGAATATACATTATTTTTTCAGCAAATATACATTAACAATACATTTGAACATAGCAAATAGTACAAATTAAACCTTAAACTCACATACATTTTTTAAAGTTATAAATTTTTAAATTTTGATTTTTGTATACTTTAGTTTGTATGTTTTTTTTGTATTTAAATTTAAATTCTATCCTTAGGGATTTTCCTTGTATAATCAATTTCCATAAAGATTTCACAATTATTTGTTCAATTGTCAGCTTTGTTCTCGGCGGTTGAGAACGAAAATTTTGAACGAACACAATTGGTGGTACAAACAACCGACGTCGATCTCAATAGGTAAATTAAATCTTTTGTGTCTCTGTTTCTGAATCGATTAACTTGACAATCTACTTTTTTATTTACTACCATCTCGTTTATAGTACAAATTCGGACGGATTCACGCCATTGGACATTTCGTTAATGTTGCTAAACATTCCGATCATAAAATACCTACAATCATGTGGCGCAAAAGAGAGTGATGCTTGTAAGCACATAACCTGATTCTTTATATTTATTTGTTTATTTCACCAAAAAAAATTGTTTGTGTTAATTTATTTCAAAGTCTCGAATCGTGTCGCAAAACGAGAACGTCACCTATGTCAATTGTTGAACGAAGCGGAACGTTGTGTACACGATTTGACCAATTGCTCACGGCAATCATCAATTGGAAACGGAAGTCTCAGTTCTGCATTATTAAAGGAAAAGGAACGGCAATTGGTGTTTTGGGAACGACGTCATCGATTATTGCAACGATTGGCCAAAGGATTTGAGTTGTTTGGTTCGTTTCCTTTATATCTTAGTTATAGATGTATTGCAATTGCTTACCTTTTCTATTATTATTATTATTATTATTTTGATGATAGACAATGATGTCAGTTTGCTGCCAAACTGTTTTCACAAAAAAAAATATAACCAAAAAACACATTTTAGCAAAGTAGACACTATTTTTAAACGTTTTGATTCGTTTGTTAACAAACTGGTCAAACAATTTTAAACTATTTTTATCTTATATTTCTTGTTTGTTTCTTTGTTTTAAAATTGAATTAAGGTCTTTTGTTCACACAATAGTTTGTTTGAAAACAGGAATAGTAATAATAAAAAACGACAACGATTTGAAGGATAAAGTAAATTTGGAAGAGGCAGAGGAATGTTTAGTTCAATTTATATTTGTTCAAACGATTTCTTATTTATTTCATTTTGTTAATTTTCAATTTTTTTTTCATTGAAAACATTGCAGAATCTCCACCACCTCCATTATCGGTTCATGTGGAAGTAAAAGGTGCAACCAGTTTATTAGTGCATTACTTTCCTCCGATCCGATTACAGGAGAAGAGAAACATTATTACCAAATATAAAAGTATATATATAAAAATAGTTCAATTTTGAAGATTTCTCATGATTAATTTAAACCATACTTCCATTTAGTCGATTGGAGTGACAACTCATTTGAAACCGTTTTGGGATCGGTTGAAATCAATAATTTGGCATCGAAACATGAGTATGTGATTGAGAATCTAGAATCGGAACGATGCTATCAAGTTCGTATCGCTTCCGGCAATTGTAAAGGTTATTCGGAATATTGTTATCCTCTTATGAATCAATCGATTCCTTCGTGTAAGTGTCACAACAAAAAGTTTGGAATTTTTTTCTTCAATTTGATTTATCTATTCAGCATGGAGATCGATCGACCGCAAGGCATCGACCTTTTCATCCTCTGATCGTGTGATGGAAATTGATGATCTATTCCGACAAATCATCAACTCAAAACAAGTAACCGAGAATGAACTAAAACGTAAGTTTCCATATCAAAACATATTTTTTTTGAATCAATATTTGATCTTTTTGTTTCTTCCTGATGAGTATTTTGTGTGTGTGTGTTTGTGTTTGTATTTGTGTATATATCCAAATATTAATCTTTTTCCATTATACGATTATTGGACATAATAAAAACAGGTCTTTCGATTGACACTGAAGCCGGTGCAGCCCTGCCGCCATCGTCCTTACAATCGCAGAAGCGTGTCCGCAAATCGATCAAGAACTTTTTCGGTGCTGCAAACAAGTTTCAACGTGTAATGAAACGTGGAATCTTTTTTGCTTCATTGATCTATCACGAACACCGAGTTTTGGTCACAAACGATGAAGTGTTGCCCATCATTGAAATTGGTACGTAATTTTCCTATTCATACATTTTGCACTCAATAGGCCGTTATAATGAAAATTATTAAAATAAATAATAATGCATTAAATTCCTTTAAATTTTTATTTAATTAAAAAATATAAATTAAATAGGATTTTCTTAAGCAAAGTTAAAATTCTCCTTATTAATTTATTAAATTTAATTGATTTATACAAACGCCCTTAAATTTAAAAAAGAATATAAATTATTTAAAATAATGTTTCAATAAAAACATTAAGAAAATTATTTACTGCACAATTGCATTATTCATAAGATTATTATGGTTTTTATCTTCTTGCACTCGTAGACGACATCTACCCTTCGACCTTGCAAAACGATTTCTATTGGTTATTAAAGATTGCGTGCACATGGGACGATATCAAGATGTTTCGTCGCGACATGGAAAAATCGCAATCGTCGGTTGCGCACTTTCGTACCAGAATTTTGTTGGCAATCGAACAGATGCAATCATCATTGGGATTGTCCGATTTGGGCCAATTGTTTTACAAGCCACTTCGCGATTCTGAGGGAACGGTTGTCTTGTGCACTATTCGAGCATTGTCCGATCCGAAACAAATCTCCTGTCTATCATTAAGATGGCTTCCATTGGTAAAATTGCACAAACGTATGTATCAACAGCAGCAAGCGGCACAATCACAGCAGCAAGCCATCCTACAAAAGGAATCATTCTCTGAACGGGTCTCCGATTCTGGTATCTCACTAGGCGGTTGCGAGTATTCTCCTCGTTTGATCGGAAACATTTTGGTCAGTACGTTAAATGTAAGTTAATGAATCTTGTGTTTCTTTCGATTGAATCTTCATTAATTTTCGGATAAATCTTTTTTATTTTATTGTCAGTTCATTTGAAGTTGGTTGAGCCTAAATTCTTTTGATGTTTAGTCACATAGAGACGAACCAATGAGATAAACCATTTTCATAGTAAATATGGGAACAAAAAGATTAATGGGGTATATATCGGTCTCTAGACTAGCTTGATTGGTTGTTTGGAATGAATTCTTTACAGAAATAAACCACTTATTCACATTATTCATGTTTTGCTGTGTGTTTTAGAAATGGAATGTTACTTGGATTAATTTGCTTCAATGATAAAAGAAGTATAAATTGGACATTAATTTTGAATAGAGTTTTCAATAGAATTTTGGGAATCAAAGATTCCAATCTTTTTTCTTTGAAGTAAACTCACATTGACAAATTAAAATCTTAGAAATAATAAAGAAAAATGTCATAGCATATTTTATTACTTTAACCATTCATATACATGATTATGCCTTTGAAATGGGAAAATACTATAGACAAAAAAAATATAAAATTCGGCCTAGCTTATACGATATTCAAATGTCAAGATTCAAAATTGTTAGTTCAATTGGATAGTTGTTAGTTCGTCCATTCTTTTTTTCTAAAATAGTTTTGAAATAAAATTATTAAACTAACTAACTTTGCGTTTCAGTCGTATTAATGATATACATTGATGTTGGTGAAACAATATTAAAATCATTTATTTGTTCTAATCGGTCATTAAATCCTATTTGATCAAATAATTCATTGGTCATTTGTTCTGCCCCAATTTCTTCAAGCTGTAGTTAGCCCTTGCCATCGATCACGATACCATTCAGCACCGTGGCTTTAATCAAATCCATGAAGCTCTTGATCATTGTAGCCAAAAAATCATTGTGACCAAAGAGATGAAATGAGAGAGTGTAAAAAGGAAGTGTGGAAAACGAATGCGTGTGTGATCGAGAGTAATGTCAATCGAAAATAGTGAGTTTAATCAAAATGTGAAAATATAATAAGAATAATAAATTAAGTTATGATAAAATAGACAAAGGTTATATTTATAGAACGAGTTAATAATTCGAGAACTATTAGTAAATTATGACGTATTAAAAAAGCGCTACAGTAGCCCGTCAGTGTCACCGTCATATAATGGATAACAAAGAGGAATAATTTAAAATCTATTTTAGAGAATAAATAGAATAAAAAATAAATAAATACGAAAATAGGAAAAAAATTGATTCTGAATCGATTATCACATCACTTTTGTCGACCGGAATTCCTAATCCAATTTATAATTGTATTGCAACTTGAAATAACGTGACAAGTCGTTTTAACGTTAAAATAAATTTATTTTTTTTAACATCAATAGGAGATGATCGAATTTCATCAAGCATGTAATACACAATTACCGCGTGGCCTCTACGTTGGCTATGTGAAGCTACGTTCATCAGTGGATATGATGTCGGTAATGGTGAGCAAAGATCATCCAAATATATTGCCGCATGCAAAGATTCGTGACAACCCACATATATCAAGAACGGAATGGTCTGCCTTAAAGTATTGTCTTCGACCGGAATCGGTTGCCAATGCCGCATCGGGATCGTCATCGTCATCATTGATTCATTGCAATCTATCAGCCAGTGCCAGTCAACTATACCTTTCCACTTTACAACAACAAAAAGAAGTAATTGAATCAAAAGTCGATTCTGGTTCGACTTATGGCAATTATCTCAATGCCAATTCGCCGACTCCTTCGATAAATCAATCAGACAATCAAAGTGTTGGCATGATATCTCCAATTCATTCAAATCGAGCTAATCATTTATCACAATTATTTCAATTGGCAATTAATGGTCAACAATCATCTAATGTTTTATCGTCGACAAATCCCATAACAATACAAAAACTAACATTCTCTGAAAAGTTGTCTTTTCAACAATTGCTTAAATTTTTACAAATGTTATCGCAAACAGCTGGACATTTTCTACAATCGATTGGCGTCACCGATGGTGAACACGCCGATGCTCATCGATTATATTCGTTGGAGGTGATTGAATTAAGTTCCGATGTTTCATTGATTCTTCTCCTTCCACCGGTCGATGAAGTTTGTTCCATGTTCAATCATTCCGATTCGTTAAATCAAGTTCCAAATTTGATTTATTTACCACTAAAAATTTTTGAACTTAGTAAATATTCAACTTAATGTTCAATTGAATTTTTATTCTAATCTAATTTATGTCCTTTCAGTTCATATGAATACATATCAACCAAACTTTACTGGAAGATATTCACGTATTTCGGCAATGTTAGAATCGGATATTATGGTTGCACAACAAGCCCAACGAGAGGTTTGATCAAATAATTTATCCGTGTTTGTTTATCAATTATTATTTTCTCTATTATCAGGCATTTTCATCGGCAGAAGTTAAAACAGCCAAAGCACGAGTAAATCAATTGCAAGAATTTCAAACTCAATTGGATGAATATTGTCGTTCGATGCGATGGATCATGGATGTTGTAGCATTCGCACGTGATCGACAACTTGCAGCCGGAATTCCATTGTTTGATGTACAATATACGCTCAATTGTGTTGATAAACAACTATTGGAAGAGGACAATGATGACCGATTGTTTCATGTTCCCGCAATTTCACTTTCGACACCTTCCGATCATCCAATAATAAATATTCAAAGTGAATGTAACTCTACGCCGTCTTCACCGCCAGCAATTAGTCCATCTCCGTCCTCTATGGGTCGGCGTAAATCCCGAGACGATTCCTTCCTAGAAGAACATCATCGATTACAAAATCATTTTAATAGTGTTCATCATCACCGATTTCATAATCAATATGGTTGTAGTCATCAAAAAAATGGAACAGCATTTCCGTTTCATTGTGATTCATTGGAATCAGGTTGCAATGATTTGGACCAATTGTTACCAGCAAATATGAACCCGTCGGTATTGGTTGACACAAACGCTACCAATTTTACCAAATATGGCTCACATTACGGTTTGGAAACGATGGAAGGTGTTTGTAGTTCTGGTGCATCCTCAGAAACACACGATCAAAATAATGAACAACCACAAGCGGCAAAAGGAGATAATGAATATTCGAAATCATCGTTTTCCTTACAAACGGAACATATTGTTGGATTCAGTCAACCACGAGGATCGTTGATGGTCGATAAATCATTGTTAGAGGATATGCGTCGATGTGTATCGGCATCAAAACTGATTGAACGAACCGGTTCAGATGATTCTCCAAATTCGATATCAACACCACCGCCGTCAAATCATGCTGGTTTGATTCACCGACGAATGACATCGGCAGCCAACTATTTCTTTACAAACGATTGCGATGATATTGACACTGAATCAATAAATCCGCCAAGTGATCATCACCGACCATCAGTTAATTCAATTGATTCATTCTCTGAGATGAGTATTGGTGGAAGTCAAATATCATTGATCAGCTCTAGTCATAATCAATCAATTGATATTGACTATTGTAATGTTCCTATGTTTTCAAACAGTAAACCAACAGAGTTTGGTGAAATCTATCGTCCATTATCTCGTTTGTTAATGTTATCAAATGAAAACCTTGATCAACCACCATTGTTTGAGGAAGAAGAAGAAGAAATGCCAATACCAGAAAGGTTGGTAAAACAACAATCAATAGAAAATGAAAACAAAATGAATGAATTAAATGTTGAATCAATAAATCCAATAAATGTTCAACTTGATATTCCACAACTAAGAATTTGGTCTGATTCGACCGAATCAATTCCCAAAAAGTTAGAAGAAGAATTTTTAGCAAGTGAAACAATTGATTTGAACATTCCAGAACCTGAAACTGAGCTTACATCTGTAGAATCAGAAAATTCGCCAAATCTTATTGAAGTTGATTCAAATTTAACATTTTTTAATGACAATTTTATTGATCTTTTATCAAATTATGTACAACCAGAATCAACAAGCACCGAAATGTTGAGTAAACCAATTATCCCAAATCAAAACAAACCTTCAATTAAATTGAACAAAATGTTCTACTCGGGCGATAGTTCCGTTTCAAAAAGAAAAATTTTGAAATCAATTTACAACAAAACGATAAACGATTAAATCAACCACATTATAGAAATGATGATAATGTTTGTTCCACATGTTGGTGTTCATGTTCAATTTCAGATTCATTATCAAGTGAATCTGAATGTAATTCTGATTCTGATCATCACCATCATCATCATCATCACCAATATTTTTGTCGAAAATTATCGAACAGTTGTTGCCATTCACCAACGGCGCATGTTCCAAATTGTGATCAAAGGAGACATCGTAGCAGATTTTGTTGTCGACGTCATTCAAAATCACGTTCCAAAAGTAAACGAAAACAAATTAATTTAAAAACAATTCACATTTCATATGAAACGAATGTAGTTCCAATAGGAACAGCAATTGAAATCTATGTTAATCAATGTACTAAGGTATCGGATATTATACAAACGTTGGTACTTTATCTTCAAAAACTTGCTGAACGATTCGAACACCACCGTCATCATCATCATCATCATCATCATGTTCAAAATCAACAAAGTTTGAATCGACATTCTCAACGTCGCCGGTCTTCGTGTAAACCAACGTTAGAAGACGATGAACAGAAATATTTGTTAAAACAAAAATTAAAAATTTTAAAAAATTCAATCGAATCATATCAACCAGAACATGAAAACGAACCAATCGAGTTAAATCCTATTGATTCAAAATATAGATTATCCGCAATATTTGATTCTAATGTAAAACATTTAAATCCAGATTTTCCAATCTTATATCTTCAATCACCATGGAATGAAGCAAAGTTATTGTTGGAACAAAAACCAATAAATATCTGTGATATTCATACCGATTCAATTGATGATGATGAACGAACGAACGAATTGACAAACGAATACAAAAGTCAATCAAAATTGATTTCATAACTATTTGGTAATTTAAATTTTTTAATGTGCTAATTTTAAAAATAGTTTTTATAATTATTTGTTTTACAAAATTTACTAGATTGTCAATGGAAGAAAATCGAAAAAAATATGAAAACAACGAAAAGCATAAGGAATGAATGAACAAAACCATTTCTTGAGCTTGTATTCAACTTGTTTTGCTGTTCAATATATGGCCAAATTACTTTAAAAATCGAGTTTTTATCTTCAATGTTCTTTGAATGAAAATCCACAATCCTTTTCTTGCCTTGTATTTGTTGCCGATTAACACCCTCTTTAATGAAAACACCCATTACCCCTAATTGCAATTGTGATTTTCTCATTTCAAATGAAATATACAAATATGATTCTGATTTACGATATAAATAATAAACTATTTTCACAAATAAATTGTTTTTTACTAAATTTAGATGACGCTACCATCAGCCAAAACCGTACTATGTGTATGGGCTTAAAAATGAATTCTAATGGTAAAACCTAGAGAATCGAATATGAATGGTAAATCAATCGATTCCAATTGATTGATTTTTTTAGAAAAATTAATATATATGTATTTAGTAGTGGTTTTCAGTTGAAAAGTACGTTTATAATTTATTGATTTATGTATAGGACAATGTTTACAATTGATCGCAGGTCAACACATTTCAATTTCAATTCCATTTAGAGCAAATCGGACAAAGAAAATATTTTCTGATATTTGTATCAATATTGAATAGTACTAAAGATATAAAGATGAAAATATTCCATTTTAAAATGATGTGATGAATGGTAAGTATAAAACAGAGGTTTTCGAACTATTTGGTTCATGATATTGAAAAGAAAATGTTGGCTTTCCTGTTATGTTTTTTTTATGGAAGATGTTGTGCACAATAATGCATTTCATCTCAATTCCATTACCAAGGCCACTTCACAAGCTTTTAGTCTCAAAATAAATAAATGTTTGTGTGCGTACGCTGAGAATATCTAATAAAAATTAAATTTGATTAAAGAATCAAAACAAACTTTATTAACAAAAAAAACTACTGAATTTTCTTGGAAAGTTACAATGATGAAAACTTCATCTTCATTCATTTCATCAATCAATTCAAATCCTATTTATAATAAACAGATATATTGAAAGTTTTTGTTTATTTAATTATTATTATTGTATTAATAGTTATGTTCATATTTTTTCAAGCTAGAAACTTTTTACATTGGATTATTTATTAACGAATGATCTTAATTCGATTACTCACTAAAATATAAATGAGAATCTTAAATAAAAATAGTTAATTGCATTAAATAGAAAGAAAAACAGGTAAATTCAATTATTTTTTAAAATTATCTTTAAATTAAAGGAGAAGATCTAAAATTGAATAGACAAGTTTATTAGAACTTGAAAGTTGAGAAAACTTTTACATTCAAAGTATCTAGATATCGATTCATTTTATTCTCACAAAATAAACCAACTTAACTCTATTTTCCAATCAATTTTTTATTTATATTGGAATTAAGCCGAACTTATTTTGAAATAAAATCTGGATCAACAAAAATTTCCAAATATTCAATTTATAACATAGACACGTGTTCAAATATAATTGAAAAAAAAATCATTTTGAAAATATTCCATATTTTGAATTAAATTTCTTAATCAACTAAACAATACTTTTTCCAAGTAAAATTTCTTTAAACTTTAAATTTATAAAAAAAATTATATGGTTAATTTATGTTGACATTTAACTGATAATTCTGTTTTGCAACATTTCTTTTTACATGAACAGGTTGATTGACAAATAACAACTTCAAAAAAGTTTGCTAAATTACTCATTGAACCCCTATAAAACAAGTTGACAATTATTTTTGGTCAACCTTTGCGGTTGATTCATTCAACTGTGTAGACCACAAAATATTCCAAAATTTGATTGAACGACAAATGACGATCATTAGAGCCTTGAACTTCTTTTTTGTATTTCTTGTGGTTGCTTCATCTAATGATTTAGTTCATTAAATAAATAATTGAAATCGTTTTCCAATCAATTCATTGATTTGAGCCACACGAACAATGTATATATTTATTTTAATTGTACCATTGATTAATCATTTAATTACATTTATTTGGTTTAGTTATCTTCATTGTTAATTAGTTTAACGTTTTTTGAATTATATTCTTAAAAATTCTTTTTTTAATAACATTTTGGAAATTTTCCTATTAAAAACTCATAACAAGTTTAAATTAAAATCATGTTTCCAGCTTGCTTTTAATTCTTATTTAACGATTTGTTTAGTTAATATTATTATTTCAATGTCTATTTGTGTAGTGTCCATATTTATGAATTGATTGTTTGAGTAGAATTCTAATGAGAAGAAATTGAAAAATTGAAAACTCAGGTTCTTTAATATGAATGAGAATTGAGTTGAACAGCTGTTCCGTTCATCATTATTTTTGTGCTTGATTAGTGAATTTCCCTCATTTCATGTGATGGTTCGTTTCATTCATTCACTCAATAGTGGACAATGATCATAGAAACGGAATCAATGTTCATCCGTTCTATTTGTGATACTACAAATTTAATGTTTGCATTTCGTTTCATGTTCAATTCATTGGTGGTTTTTATTTCTCTACCATTCTGATATTTTTCTTTTTCCCCTTCTTACAAGAACAATAATTTCTCATTGAATTCTAGTAACTCTGTTAGAGAATAAACGGAACATGTAAACAGAGCATGCGTCAACTTATACATACATACATATTATATATATATATATTTGTACAAAACTGGTTCATTTATATTGGCGATTCAGTTTAATGTCGACCGTCGTTTGGTTTGGTTCACACTAATTCCATTTATTATTCTTCTACATATACAAATGCAACAAACACACAAAATCTAATTTTTATTCTATTCCATAGTGTCTTTATTATTATAAATAAATAAAAAAAAAGTTGTGATCAATACATTTGCTAATGATCAACGTTAAAGCGTGCAACAGAATATAATCGACATATCATGGGCGAATGTAATCAACAAAGTTATTCTCATGCTAATCAACAGCACCATTCTACGTCCGATTCAATTTTACCAGAATCGCCGATTCCATCAATGAGTGGAATGCAAACGCCAACCATTGGTTCGCCATCAATCATTGGTGGCAATCATCCATCGACCCCGACCAGTTCGGGCAACTATTATCCCAATTTTCCGAGTTCTATCAATTTGGCGTCATCATTATCGTCACCAAACGTATCATCGAACAAGTCGACCAAACATGGTTCAACATCGTCGACATCGTCGTCGCTTAGTATGGATCGTGCCGCATTTCTATTGATTCGTATTAAACGTGTATTTCAAAAAAAGAAACGAAAAGGGTATACTATATATTTATATATATATGTTTTTCAGTATTTATTTAAATTGTGCGTGAATCGTTCCATTTGGAACAGATTTTTTCAACTTTTTTTCATGAGGTTCCACTATTCTCTGTACAGTACATTTGAAGCTCGTTTCAATTGCAAAGTAACGTTGAATAATCTACCACATATTCATTGTTACGCCCAATTTTTCTTTCTTTCTTTCTTTCTTTTATATTCTTCAACATTGGTCTATAATGATTAGTTTCTCTTGTCTGTTTGCTTTCATTGATTGTTTCATATATATATATGATGAAGCAACAAACCCTCATGTGAAACAAAATGAAATTTTTCCTATTTGATTTTGTTGTTGGTTCTTTTTTGTTTCGAACTCTTTTTTTATCGTTGCCAAATTTAGGATTCATTGTTTTTTTGCCATGATTTTTGTTTGACATATTTGGTAGTGTTCCAATTTTTCCAAAAGAAGGGAAATATCATAATGTGTCAATTACATTTTCATGTTTTTTTATTATGATTGTATCTTGACACCTTAAAGCTAAAATAAATTCAAATAAAGCAAAAATGACTAAATACGATGACTTTCAAATTATTTTTTGTTTGTTTGGCTTCTTTTCATTCAATCAATCGAATAATTTTCTTGTCTTATAACTTTTCATTATGTTTTTTCATATGTTGCACTATAGTGAGCAAACATGTCAATGAAGAACATGAAACGATATCATGTTTCTTTTTTTTTTTTGCGTATTTGATCGAAAGTAAACATTGCCAACTTTTTACTATCCTTCAATGTCTACGTGAGTCTTGTATGTTAGATTTTATTTATTTATGACCATGATATAAAACCATTATGAATGTATCATCGTTGTACTCTTTTACCATCGACAACAATGGGTCATCGTAATAGGGTTTCCAATTATTGAGGGAAATCGTATGGAATCATGATATTGTGCAACTTGCACTTAAGTTGAAACAAATAATGGATACTATCCAGAACATTATTTGCACATTCTCAATTGTCAACACAAATAGAGTACAATTTGATAAATCTAATTTTTTCCTTCAAATTTAATTTTATTATGAACATCTCAATTTGAATTTATTGTTCTCGTGATATTTTACGTAATTGAATTTTTTATTATTGAATCCAGTTTCAATGATTTGTTTTCTATTCTCTCTCTGTGTGTGACAAGTCGTCGTACAAGACCATGTTTTTACCTTTATTTCGACATTATCGGAAAACCTCTTTTTTTATACTGTTGTGAAGTTTATAACTAACTAAATTTTCAATTTAGTTTGCATCGCATGTATAAACACAAAATGCGGGATGTTCTGTTCAAACAATTTTTTTTCTATTCGTCATTTGAAAATTGTAACACAAATTCTATTTCCGTCATTGTAAATTCACTGAACCATTGTTGGTTAGAAAATGGATTGAATGTAAAATGGTTGATCGAACCTATTTCATTATATATTTCCTAAGTATAGAATCGATTTAAATGATAATGGTTGATTTACATTCACTATTACATAACTTTATTGAACATAGTATTTACCTGAATTCTCATTCTCAATTATTGTATATAAAAATATATATTCCGGTATTGTGACCATTCTACATTTATTTCTACTTATTCACTAATTGTTTTTAATATATAATTCTAATCATTAGATTGTCTATCTTAACATTTAAACAATAGCGGAACAATTTAAACGTACATTCCGGTTTGGGTGAACCACTCCCGTATCGACGACCCCTAACGTAAATTGCAGGGCAATGTCTTTCACCAATCCTTTTACCAATATAAAAAATGTAAATTTTGCTTATGAACAAATGAAGATTCATTTTTTTTGTACTCAATATTTTATCTATCTATATCTATCTATCTATATATGCCCCTTTCGGGAATTGTGGGCCGGCACCGTCCGATTGTAATCGAGAAAATAAATGAATTGAAAGATTGCCCACATAAATTACGTAATGTCAAGAGAATATATACATTTTTTGCGTTTTTTTTTTTGGTTTTTGGTTTTACTTTCAACCTCTTACACTCTTTGAGCAAACTATTCGTGACAGTTGACGGTAACGTCCATATATATGTTGACGTCCGTTTGTGGCCCACCCAAATTGGTCTGTTGATCCATCATGTTCATCACGATCATCATACATATATACGATATATAAATATTCCATTTATACCTGTCCTGTCTACCAAATATGAACAATGATGGATCAGAAATTGACGCCATGAGACTCATTAATTTGATATAGAAGAAAAATACTCTATTATGTGCCCCATTAATACATTTGAATTGTCGTTTTTATCGTTTCTTGTTTACTTTTTGGTTTTCATTCTTATCATCCAATGTCTCAAACATGTTAAATCGGATTTCAAGTTAAATCGAATATATTAGTTCGATGATTGACATTTACTCCATTGTCAATTTATTGTCCAAAAAATCGAACTTTGTATATAAACAGACTTTCCTTGTAAAGTGAACTTCACTGTAATGCCTTTATATATGTAATGAATATTTATCATCGGTATTGTTCTCTTCCACAAGATTATTTAACTTTTTTCTGCTCGTTGCTCTTTAGTAATTTTGTAGAGGCTTTTCCATTTTTAAAGGATTATATCATAACTGACAAATGAAAAAAACAAACAGGATGAAGAAGAGTCTATCCATCATTGGAAAATATAAGCCAAGTTTAAAAGTACAATAAAATATAATCGTTTTTTATTTAAAAAAAATAAGTAGCTAATGAATGTGAATTTAAAGATGAGTGAATTGTTGAGCATTATTGTTGGCATTGTTTCAACATGAGTAATTTTTCAAATTTATGAACGCAATTTTTCCATTTTTATTCTCAATTCTATTGTGTCTGTTCATTGGTTTGTTAAATTTGATCTTGTTTACAAATTGTTTTTTCGTCTATTTATTTTTAGCTTGAGTTTTAATTTTTTTATCCTTATTTTTGTATTAAACTTTGATTTGATTATTTACTCAATATTTGTATTTATTGTTGTGTTGAAATTCATTAAAAATATAAATTTTGATTAAATTGCTAATTTTAGAATCTACCATTGTTTACTGTGAGCAAAGCGTAAATTGAATTTATTAACATTCAGTTCTGTTTATGATTGGTTTCCATTTGATTTTCCTTCTTGTGCCATAAAATGAAATGGAGTCGATTGTTTATCAGATAAAAATTCAATATTTTTACTTTATTTAAGCTATGGATATTAAACTAAAAATGTATTTTACAGCTATTTTAATAAAATATTTTGCGTTTTAAAGTTCTTTAATGCTTTAAAATAAATTTAATTAATTAATAAACTGTAAATTGCTTATTGCATACATTGATTATTACCTATGATTAGCACAAATATGTTTGCAAACATTAGTTACATATAAAAATGTTGGTAATAAATGAAATATTTTCTCTTTATGAAATGTGGGATAAGAATAATCACCTTAACATTATCATATAATAATTTTGAAGTAATGCAATTTGCTCTTTCATTTGATTTATTTATTTGTTTATGTTTTTCTGTTTGGTTCGCATCATTACATGATGGATTCAATAATGGATTTGCAATGTTTTCCGCCTATATGGCCAATTGCTTGAATGAATTACAAACCTTTTTTCTGTGTATGTGGTGTTTGATTATCCCAAACGAATGCCACTTTGGATGAATGAAAGACTTGTAAATGCCATTCTTTCAATGTTTCCTTGGTAATGATGATTTACGTTCGATTATCAATGAAGATTGCCGCGTTTCTATCGGCGCCATAAATCGATTTAGAAATTACATTTTTTTCGTATTAGCCGATACTTTCTTTTTTTTTGGGTAACAACCAAACAAGTTTCCTGGTTTTCACAATTTTTTTTCACAATGTTCTTTCAGCAAATGTCACAATTGTTTACCAATATCTCAAACAAACGGTTTGCGAAACAACTTCTTTTTTTTTGAACAACTACCAACATTCAATATGCTGGTATATTTATTCAATGTTTGTCTGTTCCACAACCATTTTAGGTATTGTTCAAATTCAAATTTTGGCCACATTTTGGAATAAATTCGATTAGTTACTTCTATTTTAACTTTAACTATTATCCATAAATCCTATTATAGAAAATTGAATATTTTAATAATATTTAAAATGTATTGTAATTTATCGTATTTACATCGTAATCGTAAAATATCCATTCGATATATATTGTAATATGAGTCTCGTTAAATTTTTATACATTTGGCCGTCCATTGTATATGAATGGTTAATGCGCTTCCATCATTTGCTTCTACTAATATATCGTACATAATGATAATGATAATTTTAAATGTGAATCTATAAATTCTATGCCAATTACCAATGTCACCATTGTCTGATTGGATTCTATATCCAGTTTAATTTGTGTTCGTATGTGGCAATTGTTGAAAGAGATTTCTCCTAATGTTTAATTCCTTCAATCTGTTTTTTCTTTCTTTATTCGAAACACGTTGATCAATGGGAAAAAATCTTCCGTTTCAGCATGTTTCAATATGTGTTCACCACACACGCACACATCAATGAACTCTTGAGTCTTTCCACTTTTCCTCTTTGGTATTTTGTATTTTTAATGTTTTTCCCTTTTTTATATATAGAAAAAACTATCAATTCTTTTCTCTTCTTGTCATTTCAATGGTTTTGGTTGGTTATTGCCAAAATGACCAAATATACCATTTAGCGCGATCACGATTGTTTTCATCTCTATATATTTGTATTATTTAATGTTCATCGAACTTTTTTTGAGCACTTATTTTTATAGTCCAATTTATTCGATTTCTTCTCTTGAATCGGTTCAAGATGATTCCCTTTTCTCGTAAACAATAATAAGAAACATCTTTTTTTGTCTGTTGTCGTTTTGATATATCTTTCAAACTGAATCTCGGCGATTGTCTGCTTAACGGCCGATTTGATTCATTGGTGAGTTTTTATTTTTTGGGGTTTTCCCTGTCTAATATCTAAATTATACTTGATTCCATTCAATAGTTAAAAGTATTTTGTTTGGATAATATTTTTCCAACATTCTTATTTTATTTATTTATTTATTTTACAACCATAATTGTATTCTTGATATTTTTTAATATTTGATTTTATGGTTATTTCCTATATGTAAATCGTTTCCATTTGGTTTGACATTCATCGTCCAGTGTCAAAGAGTACAAGTTCATAAATTCTTTTTTTATTTAAACAATAATTTATTATTACATTCAACCACATTTCCCTTTATTGGTTCCAATATTTCACAATCTATTCTTTTTAGCTTTTAGATTTAGTAATTCAATTGTTGAAAGTTCATAACCAAGAACGGATGTAGGCGTTTCTGTTGGATTGGTTCTAATGGTTGTTCCTTTTACATCAAGTCTGCCATTTCAATTAGTGACATGTAAAATGAATTAAGCATAATTGCATTTTTATTTCCTGTTTTACATCTTCATTCATCTCTTCTCTTTTAATTCTTTTCTTTTTGGTTGACGTATTCTTTAACAATTTGTGGAAAGTTACATTTAAATTAAGAGAATTACCTTAATTAAATGAACGCATACTTAATTATAATCTTTATCATACAGTTCTTGAAAATTCTAGTTTACTTGCATACTAAAGTGTAGTTGACAACTAACTAAGATTGTTAGCTTGAAACATCTTGGTTTGTGTGATTTTTTTTATTATAAAATTGATAGAAAAAATTATTTGCTTTAACAAATATTAGAATTTATTTCAAAATTTATACTTTGGTTTCAGGTTACTTGGTTTTTAGTTACGTTTTCTTTTTTAAACTTTTTATGAATCCGATTCAATATGATTATTGTTAATAATTCCAAATCGACTGTATTGGCAAATAAAATTATTGGCAATTCTCAATTTGTTCAGTCATTCAATGATTTATGTTTTCATATGTGACGGATTTTTTTTGGCTAATACATTTTATATTTATGCTGAACAGCAACTTTTTGTTAAAAAATTTACATTTTTCATTAATCCAGAACTCAATTTACCACTAAAGTTAATGGAATGTTCGGTTTACGGTTACAACATTTTAAAATTTGAAAAGTTGCATCTATGTTTTATCCAAATAAAACGAATAATTTAATTTGCGTATTTAAGCCAATCTCTTTAATTTAGATTTTAAATTTTAATCCATTTCAATTAAAATGAATTGCACATTATAATCTATTTAATGTTTTTTTTTATTTTTGGATTTCTGCACTTTCAAGAGTTTTTATCTTTTTTTTTTCTCAACTGAGTTTTTTTCATTTTGTGTTCATTCATCATTCATTCAAATTGTTTTAATCTATTGAACAAACAATAAAGAATAATAATAAGGGGAGTAAAAACCTGAAGCGAGCTATAAAACAAACACTTTTGTCAGTTATCATTAATATATAACATCAATATCTGAGTAAAACAATGTGTTTCCATACCTTTTCGTCAATATTTGATGAGCTAATCAACGATAAAACTGAAACTTGACTAAAAGTGAAATTAGAACAAAGTTGTCTTTGAAGGCCTATTTTATTCAGTAAAATGTTCATTTTGAAATTCTAGACTTTTTATTTCTTAATTGTTTTTTGTTGTTGTCTACCAATATCACATTTTCAATTTATAGAAAGAATGTCAAAGTTTAATTGTAAATTATACTAATGTACTTCTATTGCTGACTAATCAATCTTATAAAGTAAAATAATTTGAATTACTTTTCTTTTTTTCTTTTTCTTTTCTTTCAAATATTTGATTTCCTCATTCTTCAGTTGAAGGTGGCTTACTTTTATTATATTTGTTTTTACTGTATGTTCGGTTTGTCAATAACCTTATTTCACAACCTCTATTCCGCATGTTTTCTTTTCTTTTCCATTTGTTTAAGGTAATTTTTTACATTTACAAAACAGAACCCACCGTTCTTTACATTTCTTCAGTTTGTGTGTGTGTGTGTGTGTGTGTGTGTGTGTGTGTGTTCATAAGATTTATTCTTTGATCATAAAAAAATGTTAGGGTACATTGCTCTGCCTATGGGACCCAAGTATTAGGCAGAAAATTGATTCGATGAGAAGGACAAAGTTGACAAAAGTGTACGAAAAAAACCATTCTTACCATTCGCCAACACTTTTGCTCTTCTATAGTCGAAATCAATTCCCGATTTTGTTCAATCGTTTTTTTTCTTTCACATCTATTCTTTATTCTATTTAATGAGCATTTCTTTGTTCCACCCTCTTCATTTTCGAATAGTATTTTTTTTACATGTTTTGAGTGTAGCTTATGAAATTTATACCAAATGTAGCCCCATGTTTTTTACTCATCTAGTTTACGATTTTTTTTTCAATTCCAATGGGACACGTTGGTAAATTTGATTTTTGCATTTAGTTTGGAATTTATAATTGAGTGAATTGTTATTTGCTTTTTATGGTGTTTTTTTTCAGAAAATAACCTTGAATTGATCGAGCGAACAAACATCCATCTATAGACAAGATTCCTTGTTTTCGTCATTCTTTTTTTTTCATTTTAATCGAAAACATTTTTGTTGATTCAATTTTTTCTCCCAATGATTGATATTGTAGAAACTAAAATAACCAACACCGATTTCAAAGTATAAAGCAACTCAAATAAAATTCCATTCGTTGACCTTGTAATATAGCTTTTGAATTATGGTTACTTTATCAAACAATGGCCATGTTTTTTTTTGTAAATATTAATTAAAAACCAACAATATACAAAAATTTATTTTGATTTCGTTGACTTTGTGAGACAAATTTGCATTTTTCTTTTATTACTTAAATTACTTTGAATTTTCGTGTTATGGCATGTTTTGCATGAGTGAAGTTTATCTCTCTCTCTCTCTCTCTCTCTCTCTCTCTCTCTCTCTCTCTCTCTCTCTTCTTTTTATTATTCTTGAAACATGGGTTTCTTTTCATTACAATCACGAACGTCAAATTTGTTGATGCTGAGCATAAAAAAAAAGATGAAGAGAATGAGGAAGAATAAATTGTAATTAACAATAGATGCAATGTTCAATGGTCCAATGATTGCTACATATTTTTTTTAAAAAAAACATTTTGTAATTTTTCTACACAAAAAAAGCATAAAAAGCATAAAATGTAATTATTACACTCACACATTAATTTTAACATGTGTAGATTTAAAATCCACAATCAGTGTAAATAATGATAATCGATTTCGATGGAACACATTTCTTTCAGCACCCGAAGGAAAATGGTAAAATCCGAAAATAAATGAAATACCAATTTTGATTGTAATTAAAGTTAATATCAGGAAATATGGGATATTTAATTTCATTCAAAGACATATATGTTTTTTATTAATATTGCTAAAGAAAAGTAGATTAATATGATTATCAATTTCAATGTACGAAAAGGTTTTTTACTTCTTTCATTTCATTTTTTTATCAAGGAAGTGTGAACTTACAAAATGTCTTCCCATGGGCAACAAAAAGAGAGACACCCGATTCCCTAATGCTCACGTCATTCTACAAACGATACAGAAAAATGTCAAATACTGAACAAAATAAAAGAAGATTCACTTTGAGCCTTCTTAATTTTATTTATTTTTCAAACTCTTTATTTAATACTATTTTCTCACATTTTTTTTTGTTTATGACAAAACGTTTTCGAAAATCGAGATTTCAATTTCATGCATTCTATATATTTGAAAGTGTTATAAAAAGAATTTTCTTACGTTAAGCTTTAGTATGTCACTGATTCATGACGGGAAAAAAATTACAATTTAAAATGTTACGATTCGAGTCTATGTATTAATTTCAACAACGACGACGTCAAACGTTGATAAATTAAGGAATTTCATTGTATACCCTGATATGAATATATGAATTCATAAAAAGTTGTCGTTCTATATTTTGTTGGACATGTGAACGAGTGGAAATGAAACAAATTATGTTTCAATACGGAGTAAACGGAGACAACCAACAATCGGCATCCAACAGTGTACGACAACCAATTGTGTATACCCATTCGACAATGGAGACCGATTCTCTATTATATTTCAAATCTTTTTCTTACTTTCACTTTTGTTACCGGATTCTTTTACCTAGTTACTTATTTCTTTAAATCCATTGTGTGTTTCTTAGTTATGTATGTACTACACTTTTGAATTGACTTTGAACGGTTCCGATGACAACATTTATATATTTGCAATTGAACAAGTACACAATTTTTTTCGTTTTGTTTTGTTTTGTTTCGTCACTTTGATTCTTCAGTCAATTGGTTCAATGGACATGCAATATAAATATAAAAAAAATATATTTCTATAAATAAATTTTGTATCAAACGAAAAGATTCATTTCCGATCTGTTCGTTTTCTTTTATTCGTTCTATATTTAATATTGTGAAATCGTCTTCAATTTCGAATATGTTACACTTCTCTTGGTTGGCCATCTGAAATATTTGAATATAATTTTTCATTTTTATTCATTATTTTTAAGATTGTTAAACTGAATCTATTTTTTTTATTTATATTATTTGTATATATAGCAATAATACAAACGATGGAAAGGACGGAGGTGATTCATCGAAATCGAGAAAATTGAAGCCACCAATGTTAAGGGCTCGTACACTTCCCGCAATTATTCCACCCGCATTTAATGTGGTTCAAGCACCAATGTTCAATCGAATTCATAATATCAACACAAATGGTATGTCTTGGTTCACAATTATTCTCTTCCGCTCTTTTCATCGGACTGAATGTCCGATTTGTTTAGTTAGAATGAAATATCCAACATTTCTCATGGGTGTAATTTGTTCTTCATCATGGAACACAAAGCGAGACAATTTTTCAAATGCAATAAATTTTTTTGCGAAGGGCTTAGCCCGTTTGTTATTGGTTTGTTTGCATCGAGTTCCTCTCGTTTTTTTATTTAAGTTGATGATTTTTAAACATTTCGTTTTTTATTTTCTCTTTGAAAACAACTATTTAAAACTAATCGTGAAATAATTCTCTTGAGATACTTACATTTGATATTTTTTATTAGAAAATGTATAATTTAATACAATTTTTAAATGGAAATAAATTTTAAATTACTATCTTCAAGGGAATAAACTTTTTTGTTTTTAGATTTTTTTAAACGATTTATTTTGGAATATTATCAGACATTGGCATTAATTCAAATTTGGTGTATTTACACTTTTAGAATTTAAGAAGAAAATGGAAAAATTCATGATTCTTTATTGCATCATTTGCTTTTTTGATTTTTTTTGCTTTGATTTAAATTAAATTACTTAGTAATTTTACATACATTTTTAAAACTCAACAAAAATCGAAAAATTCTTACAAATTTACGTGGAAAGTTTCATTTGCAAATTGAAATATTCATTACATTTTATTATTTTATTATTATTTATTCAAGCCACCATTCAATTTTAACATATTTTTTTTGTTAGATTGATTTCAATAGTTTTATTTAATTTTATAGTTTTCATTTTATTTCATTCTATCAATTTGTATGTATTGGTAAAATCAATTCAATGTTTTCATTTTTTTAAACAAATTTTTCAGATTTTACTGAAAATGTATTTTATTCTGGCATTAATGTACGCAGTCCTGAATTGTTACAAAAGGATTCAGGAAATGATTTATTGCCTTCAATGGGAACACCGAGAGAATCGGTTTCATCCAATAGTTCTAATGGATCGTCTTCAATCTATTCAAATAATAAAACTGATAAGTATGGTTTAATCAATGCTAACCTAAATATATATGATGCAACTAATTTTTGTTTAGAAGAACCAGTTTTTCACGTTTTACCCGTTTGTTAAGTAACAATTCAACCCCTAAAATATTGACGCCAAATTCCGGGTCGTTTTGGCCGGGAAGATCTGCAATCAATAATACACTATGTCAAGATGGATTAACCGATGCTTCATGTTTCTTTTGGAACAATAACAAAAATCAAAATAAGATGAAACGAACTGGAAGTGTCGATAGTTTACTCAGTCCAGTCAATGGGCCGTCAGAGTTGTCAAACTTGGATCAATCGAATACGGAAGTTGCCGATCCATCGGTTGAATTCAATCAAAACAAAATGCAAAATTCAAAACAGTTGAATCGAATGTCCAAAGTGTCACCATTGAATCAACCAATAGGATCGACCATAAACGTCAACCAAACAAAATCATCAACATATTATTTAGGATCGATGCTCAACACCGAACCATTTGGTAGCCGAGAACATGCATCATTCTATGGTGGAACCGTTTCACGATCATCAATTGGATCGAGTAAGATTCCGGGAAAGCGGCAGATGAGTATTGACATCAACACTGTTTCGGTTGATTCATTGAAAAAATCCGATAGAAAACGATGGGAAAAGTTGAGTAAATTCAATTTCGATCAACAAGGTATATATATAATATATTTTAACAAAAAAAATTTGCATTCATTCCAATTACCATTTTCAATATGATAGAAATTTCCATTCTCTTTGCATTCACATTTTAGATAATAATTTGATTATGAAAATCAAAATGGAAACAAAATCCACTTTAAAAAATTCAATTTATTTATTTTTTTTGTTTTAATATTATTATTTTTCAACTAGCTTTATTCTCGGCGGTTGAAAATGAAAACTTTGAACGAACTCAAATGATTGTGGAAACGACTGACGTTGATCTCAACAGGTAACGTTAAATATATATATTCATATAAAACACCTTTGTCATTGATTTTTTTGTTGTTGTTTCTTTAGTACAAACTCGGACGGTTTCACTCCATTGGACATATCATTGATGTTATTGAATATTCCAATCATTAAATATCTACAATCATGTGGTGCAAGAGAAGGTGACGCTTGTAAGTATATTACACAATTGAAATTGTAATCAATTTACTTGCACTTTTTCCAAACTTTCGACTCACTTACGATTACAATTTCCTTTCTACATATATTCTGTCTTATATGGGAAAATATTATGTAACCAATGTGTACCGTCTCATCCAATTATCTTGACATTTCCTTTCTATATATATATATATCGATCGAGACAATCATCTTCTTCAGCCACGATACTGAGATGACAGGTTTAATGTGGAACTGTGTGGCAAACCTAGAGTACAGGAAAAGAGAATATATCGTTCAAATCATGTCATACCAATATAGAGTGTGACTGAATATATTGAAAACACATTGACACGCAAAATAGGAACATGTGTACATATATATGGTTTGTGTTTGCCATTTTTTGTGTTTTAGAAATATAAAAGTAAGAAGGCTCAACCGCCAGCAACAACAGCAGTAACAATAGCATCACGCTTCGCCGATTAGACTAATACCCTAATTTGTTTGAAAGAGAGAAAGTATCCACTTCAAAGAATATTCCTAGTTTCTAGGTTCTACTTTGGGATAATTTTCTTTCAGTGTTGCTTTTAAATTGCAAATTATCCTTCATTGCAAAACTTATCCTTTTTTCCACTATTATCTTGGTGAAACGATTCTATTATTAGAATATTTTACTTTCTTTTCTTTATCATTATTTTACTTATTATTATTATTATTATTATATTCGTGTAAAACGAGGATAATGGTGGTTGTCTAATTTCCAATTTAAGATCAATAGATGTAAAGAAAATGTTTTACAATACATAGCATTATTTGTCGTTACAAGTATCTTTTATTTCATTTTTATTATTTTCTAAGGGTTAATCATGTTTCCAATGGTTTGTCCGCTATTCAATATTCCATTGTTAATGAAGCAGAAAATTTCGGTTTTGAGTACATTCTTGGAACCTAAACTTTATGTTTCTCTTGTTACTCATCATCATTTTTTTTGTGTACTCATTTTTCCGCAATTCAATATATATATATTCGTATAGTTTCAGTTGTAATAACAAAATTCTTTTGGACTTAATAAAGAAAAAAACAAGTTCAAATTGACTGATTCATTTGGCATCAGCAGAAAACAATCTTGTCCACTTTCTCCATGTTCACGTTCATTTTCTCTTGTTTGCTATAGCAACAAAAGAATATATTTATTTATACATGTGTTCCAAAACTAATAATATAAGACAAATTAATTTAGTTTTAGCATAGTTGAGTGATGGTTTCGATTGATTCAAGAGTGAACATGAACTCAAAAAACACTTGATACTCATACTAGAATCTTTTTGACATTAATTATGTTTTCACTAAACAATTTTTTACGGCCTAACCATAGTGCAATTGTACAAATAATAGCAAATGTTCAATATATATTGAACATTTGTGTGTGTGTGTTTTGTTTTATTTTTTGGTTTTGTTAGATCATGTCTTGTTCACAAATTTATTTAATTTTATTTATTGCATTCATCATCCTATCGTTGTAGTTGCCAATCGTAATCAACGTGAATTTCATCTTGTATCAATACTATCGGAATCGGAACGTTGTGTACATGATCTATCAATCTGTCTTCGCCAATCGACGGCAAGTGGCAGCAGTCTTAGTTCCGCATTGATGAAGGAAAAGGAACGTCAATTGATCTTTTGGGAACGTCGTCATCGGTTGTTGCAACGATTGAAACGAGGCTTAGATCTGCTTGAACCGCCGCCATCACCATTGTCGGTACATGTTGAAGTAGTCGGCTCCACCAGTCTATTGGTACATTACTTTCCGCCAATTCGATTACAGGAGAAGAAGAACATTATTACCAAATATAAAAGTAATAATAATTTGACTTTTAAACTTAAAAAAAAGTTGTACTTGAAACTAATTTGTTTTTTATTGTTGTTTTTGTTGTGGTGCTTAAACTTTTCCCTCTCTCTCTCTCTTTCTTATCCCAATTTCAGTTGAATGGAGTGATAATTCATTTGAAACAATCTTTGGATCGGTCGAAATTCACAATCTTGCCTCAAAACATGAATACGTAATTGAGCAACTCAATACGGAACGATGCTATCAAATTCGAATTGCTTCTGGCAATTGTAAAGGCTTCTCAGACTATTGTTATCCTCTTATGAATCAATCGATTCCATCATGTAAGTAAAATGTGTATTAAAACAATATTCATTTTTTTATTGGCCATAATTTTGATTTAATTTTAAAGCATGGAAATCACTTGATAGTAAGATTTCACCAATCTCTTCATCGGAACGTATGATTGAAATTGATAATTTATTTCGAGAAATTATTCAATCAAGACAAATTGTAATTGAAAATGAATTGAAACGCTTATCAATTGAAACCGAATCTGGTGGTGGTGGTGGAATACAATCGCAAAAGCGTGTTCGCAAATCGATCAAAAACTTTTTCGGTACCGCAAACAAATTTCAACGTGTAATGAAACGTGGAATCTTTTTTGCTTCATTGATCTATCACGAACAACGAGTTTTGGTCACAAACGATGAAGTTTTGCCTATCATTGAAATTGGTATCAAACATTTATTTTATATTATAGATGATTTATAATTTTTTTATGTTATATCTTTTCCTACACATAGACGATATATACCCTTCAACACTGCAAAACGATTTCTATTGGTTATTAAAGATTGCGTGCACATGGGATGATATCAAGATGTTTCGTCGTGACATGGAAAAATCTCAATCATCGGTCGCTCACTTTCGTACCAAAATTTTGTTAGCAATCGAACAGATGCAATCATCATTGGGACTGTCCGATTTGGGCCAATTGTTTTACAAGCCACTTCGCGATTCTGAGGGAACGGTTGTCTTGTGCACCATTCGAGCATTGTCCGATCCAAAACAAATCTCCTGTCTATCATTAAGATGGCTTCCATTGGTAAAATTGCACAAACGTTTGTATCAACAGCAGCAAGCGGCACAAGCACAGCAGCAAGCCATCCTACAAAAGGAATCATTCTCTGAACGAGTCTCCGATTCCGGCATCTCACTAGGCGGTTACGAATATTCTCCTCGTTTGATCGGTGACATATTGGTTAGCACACTTGACGTAAGTTTCCTATACTGTTCAAATGTGATTCAATCAGTCAACCATCCAACAAATGGATGTGACAATCGTAAAAGAAGAAGAAGTAAAACACAAACACTATGAAACATTTATGTTCAAGTTAATTCTTGTCTTTTATTTTCATGGTCATGATTTTCCCCCCTCTATCGTTCAAACCATTGCCTACAGACTATACAATTTAGCATATTGTCCGTATATATAAATTATATTTCTTATATATTTGTTACCGATTAAATCGGATCCATCGAACCATTGGTAACGACAAAGTCAGCAACCAATGGAACCAATGGCATAGTTTTGTTTGCCAACCGATCAGACTGCAGACATCATTAGACACATTAAGGCGCACAATAAGCATTCATGCATATAAGCGTCCACCAACCCCAACGACCATTTAATTCATTCGATCTTGCCCATTTATTCAAAATACAGAACATAGAAGTGAATGCAACATTTCTCTATATTCACATTTTTTATTGCTTTCCTCAACTTAAAATGCCATCGTTGATTGTTTTACAATTTGTGTTTGTAACATAAATTCATTTTTAATTATAGGAGATGATCGAATTTCATCAAGCATGTAATACACAATTACCGCGTGGCCTTTACGTTGGTTATGTGAAGTTACGTTCATCAGTGGATATGATGTCGGTGATGGTGAGCAAAGAACATCCCAATATATTACCACATGCAAAGATTCGTGACAATCCACATATATCGAAAACGGAATGGTCTGCCTTGAAATATTGTCTTCGACCGGAATCGGTTGCCAATGCCGCATCGGGATCATTGTCATCATCATTGATTCATTGCAATCTATCAGCCAGTGCTAGTCAACTATATCTCTCCACATTACAACAACAAAAAGAAGTAATTGAATCAAAAGAATTTCAATCGAGCACAAACACATGTCAAAATTATGGCAACCTTTTGAGTGCAAACAACTCTCCAACTCTTCAAGGAGTAAACGAATCAATGTCAACGATACCAACGACAAGCAATACACCAACATTTAGTACGACAAAATCTTCACATCTAACTCAACTGTTTCAATTGGCAACCAACAATAGAAATTTTAATAATTTAACAAATTCACTTTCAGAATTGTCTCAAACTTCACAACCAAGATTAACATTTTCTCAAAAGTTGTCCTTTCAACAATTACTTAAATTTTTGCAAATGTTATCACAAACTGCTGGACACTTTCTTCAATCGATCGGCGTCACCGATGGTGATCATGCCGATGCTCATCGATTATATTCGTTGGAGGTGATTGAATTAAGTTCCGATGTTTCATTGATTCTTCTCCTTCCACCGGTCGACGATGTTTGCTCTATATTCAATCAATCAGATTCATTAAATCAGATGCCTAATCTGATTTATCTACCATTAAAAATATTTGAGCTTAGTAAGTATTTTAATTTGATTTGTTAATTAGATTTTCATTTTAATTATGTTTTTCTAGTTCATATGCATACTTATCAACCAAATTTTACTAGAAGATATTCACGTATTTCTGCAATGTTAGAATTAGATATTATGGTCGCTCAACAAGCCCAAAGAGAGGTTTGATCATTTTTTTATAAATAATAAATTGTTGTCAACTAATTGACCATTTGATATTCTATTATTAGGCATTTTCATCGGCCGAAGTGACCACAGCAAAAACTCGACTCAATCAATTGCAAGAATTTCAAACCCAATTGGATGAATATTGTCGTTCGATGCGATGGATCATGGATGTTGTGGCCTTTGCACGTGACCGACAACTTGCAGCCGGTATTCCATTGTTTGATGTACAATATACGCTAAATTGTGTTGATAAACAACTATTGGACGAAGACAATGATGACCGATTGTTTCATGTTCCCGCAATTTCATTGTCAACACCTACTGATCATCCTACAATAAACATTCAAAGTGAATGTAATTCTACACCGTCGTCACCACCGGCAATGGCATCGATACCGATACCAAGCGATAATATAATGGGTCGACGAAAATCACGTGACGACTCCTTTTTAGAGGAACATCATCGAATGCAAAATCATTTCAATAGTGTTCATCATCACCGATTCCATAATCAATATGGTTGCACTCATCAAAAGAATGGAACCGCATTTCCGTTTCAAACCGATTCATTAGATTCGGGTAGCAGCGAAATAAATGAATTACTGCCATCTAGTTTACTAAATCATCAATCGATAAATGAAACCATTCCAAAGAATGTTTCCAATTTTGAGCTTCTTCCACCTAATACTATAGTAAAAAATAGTAACAATTCGACACATTCGTTGAATAATATTGACTTTAAACAACGAAGCAACTCTAATGGATTACTCTCAACTAATATATCCAACACTGACGATATTAGACGTTGTGTTTCAGCTTCTAAATTGGCTGAATTGATAAACACATCAGATTCGACTTCCGATTTTAGTTCTCCATTATCATCGAATCCGATATCAATGCAACCTCGATCGGAAAATTCCAATTATTTCTTTAGATATGATATGGAAATGTATGATAATGGAATTCCCATCAAACAATCAACTCATTCAATTGATTCAATTTCTGACATTAGCATTATATGTACTGGAATTAGTCGAAACTCAATTACGTCGATAAACAAAGGCTTAACCGATGATGTTGATTCATCCTCTTCACAATCATCTTTTAATTCCATGAATCGTTATGAATACGAAAATGAAACTTGTCGTCCATTATCACGTGCCACAAAACATTTAAATGAATCACAATTTGATTCTAATTTTATACCAGAAGAGGAAGAAGAAGCATTAGAATTTGTAACAACAAATGAAACTGTAGATTCCTTGCTTGACCATAATAGTTCTAGCATCGCAAACAAGCCAATCCCTAAAGTGATTTGGACCGAACCGTCAATAGAATCATTGGAACAGGATAGAATAGGTCAAAGTTCATCACCAGAACCAGTGTTGAGCGAAACCGATGAAAAGACGTCGATTATAGGAGACGTCACAACAACGGCTACTGAACAATCCAACAAAACCACCGGTAACATTGAGAGTCATTCATTTAATGATCAAACTACTGAATCAATTGATCATCTACAGCAATCACCATCATCGAGTCATAAAATCTTTCAACCGACAATAAAAATGATTAAGTTTGTATTCAAGCAAAAAACAAAATTGTGTATTTCTCATAAAAAGTATCATTACAGAATTAAGAAGCATAATCGAAAAGAGAAAGAAGTTATTATGAGCAGAGAAAATAAAAAATTGGAGATCATCAATGATTTATTAACGAAAGATCCTGGCGCATTAGAATACAACGTTCAACGACAAGTTAAATTGTGTGAGAAATCAAATCGAATGATAACAATACAAATTGGTTATCGATGCAGTCATGTTCCAACTGGAACAATGATCAAATTAGCAATAACTGACGGAACCATTGTGGGCGATATAATTTGTGCTATAGTCTCATTTGTACAACGAATTGAAGACCAATTGAACAGGTTTTATCATTGTGGCGGTGCTGATAAAATTCAACAACAACGATTTATTAACTTTACATCAACAATTAAACATCAATTCATACAGATTGATGATGCTAACAAACTGAAAATAAAACAAAACTATGTTTTATTAGCAATCTATTCTAACAATATAAAACAATTGAATTGGAATCTATCCATTTTCAATTTGCATACACCATGGAATCGAGCCAAACTATGCATTAGACGACAAGATAAATTAATTCAACGACAAACATGTGATAATTCGCTTTTTTGAATGAATATGTTACTCATTGCTTCGAAAAAATGATTAAAAAATGATTTAAAATTGATGAAAGAACTGAGGATGTTTATTAATAATATGAAAAAGACAATATAATAAAAATGGGATTACCTGAGTAATCTGAATTATAGACAGTTAATCATGGAAACTGTGTATATGAAGGACCAACCTCAACATGCAGCATGTATGGAAAAGGAAGGGATAAGAGTAAACATAAAGGGGTCACTCTGCAATGTCGTGACATTATATATCTAAAAACAATAATTAATAAATAATATTTAATATACAATTTATATACTTACTTTTGATGATGGATCGCTATTATTTCTCTCGTTACTCCAAACTTTAACAATATGTACAGTGGTATGAAAAAAATAACCGCCAAGATAGTTAGTACACATTCTCTCCAAATGTGAAAATTGTTATCAAGTTTGATACGCCATTTTGCTTTATCCATATTGGAACTTCGTGCTGATAACGTAAAATAATTTTAAATGTAGTTTCTACCGGAAAGTATTCTTCGTTTTAATTACTGAATTTGTCGCCTCCAAACTGTTGTTTGTAGACGGGTGACGAAGCGAAGCATCTTCGTATCAATTTTTATATTTTTTTCAAATATTCTACACTAAAATAATCAATGAATTATTTGGCTTCGTTGTTTCTGTTTCACTTTTTAATAAATAATTGATTGGCTACATCGAATATTGCTGCATTTGGAGCCAATTGTAAATGGTATATATCAATCTTTAGAACTTTTAATTTTTTTTTAATGTTCTTCTTGATGTGTAAACTACCATCTGTGGTTCGCGAACAATTTAAGAGTTAATTAAATGAGTAAAACTATTTATAACAGCATTCAGTAGTTTTTGCCTGAGAATCGAAGAAAAGTTAAAATAGTTTACTATTATCTAACATGTGAAATACTTTCCTAAATTTAGCGACATTGGCGAAAATTTAGTTTAATAAATCGAATGTGTTCTATTTTTTACTATATACGTATAACAAACCGTCAAAAAGGTTGGTTCAATCAGTTCAATAACAAAAAAAAATCATCATGATTCACATTCAACATTTGATTATTATGATAATAATGATGTACATCGATCAAATTGTTTTAATCGAATACAATTGCGAATATAGGACAGAAAATTGTGAAAATACTCAAGTCTGCTATCAAAACTTGGGCTGTTTTGACACTTGTACCGGTCCAATGGGACATTTGAATCGTGTTCCACAACCGCCCGGCATAATAAATGTAAAATTCTATGGATATGGATTGGCAAACATAAAAAATGGATACGAATTAAATGCAACAACATACAAAGGATTTACTTTAGTTGATCATACAAAACGAATAGTATTTTTAACGCATGGCTTCATATCAGCGTCTACCATGTTAAATGATTTAAAGGATGCTTTATTGGAACATGCAAAATGGGATAATTATCACGAGGTCGGAACTGTAATACTGGTCGATTGGAGAGCGGGAGCATTCTTCAGAAATTATAATCCATTGCAAATGTGGGACAATTATCGTTCGGCAGCTGTCAACACTCAATTGGTGGGCAGCGAAATTGCGTACATGATCGGTCAATTTGCCAAACATTTGGCAATTGATTCTGAACAATTCTATTTGATCGGTCATTCATTAGGAGGTCAAGCAAGTAGTTTTGCCGCCCGTTATGTTCAAAGAGATTATGGTATAAAGATTGGTCGAATTACCGGATTAGATGCGGCATGGCCATGTTTTGAAGGTTTCAATGGTTCACATCTGACACGAGAAGATGCAAACTTTGTCGATGGAATTCATACAAATATTCGAAAGGCCAATAGTTATAGTTTAGTTGATTTAAATGGACACTTTGGCTTTCGTGAACCATACGCTCATATTGACTTTTACCCCGCTATGGGCGAATGGCAGCCCAAATGTTTACCAATATTCGACGTTGAATGTTCTCACATTGCGGCAATCGATTACTATACATATTTGTTAAGCAATTCAATATGTGATATGTGGGGATTCAAATCTCCAAATGATACAAAAGAAACCGATTCGGTTGTTGGCTATTATGCTGATCGTGTAGACAAAACGATAACTGGTGTACGATATGCGTTTCCCACATCTAAACCGCCATATTGTAATTGTTCATCGTTTTGTTTAAAATATAAACCACCATACATTCCAGAATTTATTTAAAATAATTTTTTTATTGCCTATCATATCTTATGATAAAAACATGAATGAAATAAATCAAAAAAAAAGTTTGTTCTACTAATGGAACAAAGTTTCATAGGTTTGATTTACATTTGAGCAACTACAATCGAGGAGTTGTAATCTCCTTTATAGAATATGGCTCTTAACAATAATGAACCCCATAACATCCAAGAGGTGACTAAAATTCCATAAACATATTCAAGGATAGGATTCAATGGTTTTCGATTTTTTGGCGACATTGACGATGGAATGATCGATCGATCTCCCGTTCGTTCAATACGACTTTCAATTATTTTACGATCCACCACCTTACGATCCCATACGAGACCTAGTGCACCGCCGGCATCGATAAAAGCGGTTCCAAGATTGAAACAATCCTTCCATCCATGTTCCGATGCGGAATAGTCCCACGGAAATGCATGATGATAATTGTGATAACCTTCACCCATTGCTAAATAAGTAACAAAGTAATTTTCTCGTGGTTGTAACGATCGATCATAAAATTGGTGTCCACTTAGATGAGCCGATGAGTTGACGAACCATGCTTGATGTAATGAGACCACATAACGGAAAAAATTGCCAAATATTGCTATCCACCATGATTCGTTCCAACCGTAAACCATGACAAGAACGGGCATACAACCCCAAAACAAAAGAACCAATGGAATGTAGAAGCGTCGTTGAAATCGTACAACCGGATCGTTCCATAAGTCGGATAGATCCTGTTGCGCACCTTTCACCTTGACCAATGGATGTTTGCGTACCATAAGCCAACCGACGTGTGCAAAGAAGAAACCGCGTCGTGAATTATGCGGATCGGCATCGGTTTCCGAGTATTTATGATGGATACGATGATCACGAACCCAATGGTAAAGATCGTCCTGTAATGCAATCGTATGCATGATCATCAACAATACCCGAAATGTCCAATGTGCTTTGTAAGCTCGATGAGTCCACAACCGATGAGCGCCACATTGGACGCCAAGTCCGCCGATATGGCCGATAAAGTATAACCAAAAGAATGATTGCCATTTGCCGTATTGAAGTGCAGCGATCCATCCATATGTTCCCAATATATGTAACAATGACATTGTGAACACGTTACGCCATACAATCTGTGATTTGTATTCTTCATGTTTAGTGGTAATAAAGTTTTCATCCTTTACCAATGCTTGATCTTCATCGTTGATAATTGTTTTCGGTGGTGAAACGATTTTCGATTTTCGAAGACGACGCGATTCAACAGTCATGATGATCGTAGACCAAGATTTGCTCAACTCGATTCGATTGTTCAATGAACAAACACACTCAAAAAGAAACGTTCACGGTGCAATGTTTTTGGCGAATACATCAACGGACGAATACGCTCACCAAACCGAGATACATGGAGATATAAGGCCAAAACACCAATTGACTCTTGTGTGAGTTACCCAATTAATGCTTCACCATAACATAGATCATACATCATTCGAAGAGACAATATTTTCTTTTTTTTTTAATTTTTGTCATAGTTGATTGAACGCGTTACCTTCCACCCAGAGACAACAACAACAACATTTAGAGAACTGAACGATTTCCATAGTTGTTGTAGCACAAAAGTTCGCAACAGAACACAAACAGTATATTTACATTTTGAATGCAAGTTTGCATTGATCAATATATGCTTATATACAATAATTAACCTATAATTATGGATACTATTGAAAATATATGGTTTCGATTGCAATGTTGAAATAGGTATAATTGGTGTCACCCAAATGAATTGTTTATTATGTGAATAGGATTAACACTTTAGTTTTAAGAAAAGGGAGAGAAAGAAAGATGGCGATTATAAACAACCCGATTGGTGGTGGAAATAATGGTTGACATATTTCAATTGAGAAACAAACCCGTTTCTGGTTGTTTTTCTAAATGTTTAATTGTTGTTTACGTTAGGTTTGATAAAACAAAACAAACAAAGTCTCTTATAAATTACATGAAAAGGTATTGAACAATGGCAAATGAAAAATAATATAGAAATGAGACTAAACTTTCCGTTAACCGAAAAAAAACAACCAAAAATTGCTTTAATTGATCATAAAATTTAGTAACATCATTTCTAAATCCTTCATTAGAAATAGATTAAATCAATTTAACCAATGTATCGTATGAAACCATTTTCAATTTTTTTGCAAACCTTGTTGAGTATTAAGATAAAATCATTTATCCATCAAATTAAACATGACCATGAGGATCATCAATGATTAAATAATAATAATACGAAACATAAAAATTGTACACATTGAATGGTAGTCGTTTCAAATGAAAAAAAATATATTATTTAAATTATAACAAACATTATCGAAACATAATTCCAATTAACATGATTATGATGGTTAATGATCCATACGACGACAAGCCGAGACTAGCCGACTTTTTACAATGTGCCTCCGTTTTATATGGTCCAACACAGGTGGCAAACATCATCGAATGTGCAACATAGGTCTGCTCTTGAGTCGATTTCATTACATGGGACATGGGACCAATTGCATAGGCGACCACATCTTCACCACCATGAGTTGCTGATGGAATAGAGATTGCCGCTTGTTGTTTATAATCGATCTTACTCGTATCATTCAATGTTTCACCCTTTGTACTATCTCTATGACCGGGACCGGTTGCATATAAAAGTGTCGTATATGGAACTCCATCTGCATCAACTTCCTGCGCATGACCGAAGACACTTTCCTCTCGTTTAGCATATCCATTCAATGTAAATCCATGTGAATGGTCGGCGGTAACCACCACAAATGTTTCATTTAAATTGACCATATTCAATGTATGTTCAATTGCATCATTGAACGCTAACGTATCATACAATGAAAGATATGCCCTATTCAGATGATGAGCCTTATCGATCATTCCACCTTCGACCAATAGGAAAAAACCGTTCGGTGATTTTGAGAGTACTTTAATTGCTGCTTCAGTCATTTGTACGATATCTGGTTCAGTGGTATTATCGTCACGTTCTTTATCATATAACATGTTTCCTTTAGCAAATAATCCAAATAAATGTTTGACACGATCATAGTTGACCGATTCAAGACCGGAACGGTCATTTACCAAAACATATTCATCATCTTTAAGATTTTCCTCTTTCTTTTGTTTTTTCCATGTTGCAAATAAATCCAAATCATCTTTTCGACTACCGTTAAGTGTTTCTGGTAAGAAATTTTTTATACCACCACCCAAGATAACGGAAAAATTTCGTCCTGGTTGATCTTCAATCAATTGTCGTGCAATATCTTTACATCGACCTTCTTTGTCTTTAATGGGTGTCCACGCTTCATGATAGCGACTAGATGCGTGTGAATAGGTTGCTGCCGGTGTTGCATCCGTGATCGATGTGGTGGTCACTATTCCGATACTCTTTCCATCACGTAATGCTTGCATCATAATCGATTCGACACGATTATCCCAAATTAGATCACAATCTTCACTACCAAATGGTACCTTTGCATTCAAGCCTAAAACGCCCATGTTGGTTTTCACGCCTGTTAGATATGCAGTTCCTGTACCAGCAGAATCTGGTACTTGATAGTCAACATTATATGTTTTAATCATTGCAACATTAGGAAACGTTTCAAATTCCAATTTATCCATTTTTTCCTCTTGTCGTCGAAGTGTTCGTGCCGATGTGATCGTACTGACGCCCATTCCATCACCCAAAAAAATTATGGCATTCTTCGCTTTGGTTAAACTTTGCTGCTTGAGCGATTCGTGCAATGCCTTTTCCGATAAATCATTCCAATATTTTGATTCCTTTTGTTCATCTTAAATTTAATATCAGTTAACAATTATTAAAATTAGATAGATTTTCATTTACCTTCAACATTTTGTGCCGAACAAACACATTCGATTAAAATCAATATACTAAAAATGGTTAAAATAATGTTTTTGTACATATTTGATGATATTCAATGATAAATGAATATAATCAAATGATTGAATTGTTGAAAGTTTACACATGCAATATAGCAAAAAAAATCACGTACACAAAAATCAGCAAATTTCTTTGGTTTACACACCTGTTTAAATCCCTTTTTTTTCGATTTCTTCAATTACCTTACAATCATTGGAGATAACACTTGCATCTAATCTCAAGAATGTGTACCTTTTCTTCTAAATATTTTATTGTGATCTTGTTACAAATGTCCTATCATTATCACTGTTCACTAAAATGAATGAATGGTTGTTAATGTTAAGCTTTTATGACTACACCATCCTCATATAATACCAACAATAACTAATTAACAATTAACATTATTTTTTTTTTTGGTGGTGAGTTTATGATGACGAACTAATGCCATACGTAACATGGATTTTTTTTCCTAAATGTATGCGCTTGTACAGCAGCGCCATTTTCAGAGGTAAATGATGAAAGTGCGGATTCAATATAATCATAACTAATGAATCAGATCGTAAATTGTGTGATGTAGGTGTAGATTGTTGCAAATGATATTTTTTCACAATAAAACAATATTGTATCCAACTCATCACAAGTGGTTTAAACCGGAATGTTGATTTTACAATCCAATATATTACTAAAGTACATTTAGTATTAAAATTATATATTGGCTTTACTAATGAAGATCAATTCAATGTCACATTATTTTTCTTTGTATAATACATAAATAAACAAAAGAACATTGCAGTAAAATTAGCATTTTTTGTCGCATTAATCGCCATTTATCCCACCAGTCTGACTTGAACAGTTTACATTGGATTTAAAATTTGTATATGTCATCGGTTATTTTCCATTTATTTTTCATAATTTAATTAACTGTTGACAAGTATTTATTGAAAATATAATAAATAAATTATTTTTTAATTAAACAATAATTGTCAGACATTGAAGAATATACGACGAATATCTACGTTTAATCAATGCATAAAAAACCTTGTGAACGCAATTCAAACTAAAATAAAAAATGGTTACATTGTTTAGAAAAGAAAAGTTCCAGTCCAAAGGTTTAATGCAATATAATGATAAAATAGGAAAACTGCAAACTTTAGTTTGATTGGTAAACTATTGGTACAAATCCATTTGATAACAAATGTCAAGTATTAGAGTTGTTCAACTTTAAATATGATTGATTATGATGGAAATATATAAAAATGTGTCTGCAAAAACTACAATCCATTTTTTATTTTATTTGGTTTTAAAATAACAAGATGAGTTCTAACCAAAAATTGACGTTTTTGGTGGTGACACCACCAATCGTGGGACGAGTGAATGCATCAATGGGTTCCACATCTGGTCTATTGAAACGTGGTCATCGAGTCGTGTTTCTTGCCGATGAATCGTTCAAAGGACGACAAGAATCGTATGGTTTTGAAGAATATGTCTACAGTTTGACAGAACATCGAAATCAATCGAATGAAGAAAAAACATCGAAAGCAGGCGATAGAATGGCTAATGTATTGTTGGAGGGCGGCATTATCGGTCCAGTGAACCGATCGAAAAGTTTCGTAACCTGTTAAACTTGTTCGTTCGAGGACCATCTGGTGGTGCAATATTTAAAGAAATGGACCAAATTGTCAAAAAGGCAATCGAAGAAATTAAACCAGATTGTATTTGGGTGGATAATACCTATTTAACACCTGCGATCAATAATTCAAGTATTCCATGGGTCTATCAAATTAGTACAACACCGACATTTTCAACTTATTATGAAACATTTGAGGTTCCTCCTGGTGGATCTGGTAAATAATTTGATTTGATATTTAAAATTTTATATTAAATATGTTTTCTAACCAAAATAGGTTATTCATCAAACGATAATGATAAATCAAAATGGGCTGAATTTAATCAAGTACGACGTGATTTTTTTTATTCAAAAAACTTGAACGATTATATAGAAGAATTGGGTTTAGAACGTTATCCCAATGATATCCAAGTACCAGAAACTCGAATGTTAACCGTTTATGCTTATCCCGAAGAATTAAATTATCCAATGTTTTCTGAACGTAAAGATTGGTTCAATTTAGAGTGTTTCAACAAGAACTCCAATCAAGAACAGGCTGACTTAGATCCTAAATTTGTGAATGATACATTAAATGGTAAATGGAGTGGAAAGTGGATCTACTTTTCATTAGGAACAATGGGTTCTGTTGATGTTGAACTAATGAATCGGCTTTTGTCAATCTTATCAAACACAAACCATAAATATGTGGTATCGAAAGGACCTAAACATGAACAGATTGTGCTTGGATCGAATATGATTGGCGATCGTTATGTAGATCAAACACGTATCCTTCCATCTATGGATTTGGTTATAACACATGGTGGAAACAATACGGTTGGAGAAACGATGACACATGGAAAGCCAATGATTGTCTTTCCATTATTTGTCGATCAATTTGACAATGCTCAACGTATACATGAAACTGGATTTGGCATTCGTTTGGATCCATATAAATGTACTGGTGATGAACTTTTGAATGCAATCAATCAATTGTTAAATGATAAAAAGTTGTCTGAACGAATGAAAAATGTATCGAAACGTATGCGTAATTCAAACCGAAGTGAACAATTATGTGATTTGATTGAACAGTTACTATCAAAACATGTTAAATTAAACTAAATTGCAATGTTACTGATAAAATTAGACATTAAAATGTAAGGTTTATTTAGTTCGCATATCATTTAAACGATTGGTGATATTCCATTTGATAGGAAATGTCAATTTAATAAAAGTTTTTGATGTTTGTGAGAGAGTATTTATCTCGAAGATAAACCACCACCATCACCACCACCATCTCATGGTCTCTTTTCACAATTTATTTATTTATGATTTAACTGACCTTCATTTCCTTACTTTTATGTACTGTACCTATATATTTTATAGTTTTGCACTAAAATTAAACAAGAAAATGAATTCCACTCGAAAATTGACGATTCTGGTGTTGACACCCGACATTGTGGGTCGTGTGAATGCATCAATGGGTTCAACAATTGATCTATTAAAACGAGGTCATCGTGTAGTGTTTTTTACCGAAGAATCATTTAAAGGACGACAAGAATCATATGGTTTCGAGGAATATGTTTATCGTATGGAAATGGATGGAAACGCACAACAAAATCAATCGAATCAACAAACAACACCGAAAGCAGGTGACAGGCAAGCTAATAATATGTTAGCAAATGGAATCATTGGACCGAATGAACCAATTGATAAATTTCGTAACCTTTTGAGACTATTTGTTTTGGCGCCATCGGCTGGTGTGAAAATTAAGAAAATGGACAAATATATCAAGAAAGCAATTGAAGACGTTCAACCTGATTTGATTTGGGTGGACAATACGTATCTTACACCTGCAGTTTATTATTCAAAAATTCCGTGGCTTTTACAGATTAGCACAACACCGACTTATGCCTTCTTTGACGAAACATTACAAATTCCACCTGGTGGTTCTGGTAAGTTATTAATAAATTATCAAATAATCAAAAACTAATTTTTTACATCAAAAATAGGATATCCAACAAATGACAATGATAAATCAAAATGGATCGAATTTAATCAAGTTCGACGTGAATTTTTCTATTCAAAAACATTAAACGATTATATTGAAGAAATGGGTTATGAACGTTATCCCAATGATATTCGAATTCCAGAGACTCAACTGTTAACCATTTATTCGTATGCCGAAGAACTAAATTATCCATTATTTGCTAAACGTAAAAATTGGTTCAATTTAGAATGTTTTAATAAAAATGCAAAACAAGAACGTTTCGAATTGGATCCCAAATTTGTCAATGACACATTGAATGGCAAATGGAGTGGAAAGTGGATTTACTTTTCAATGGGAACAATGGGTTCAGCTGATCTTGAACTAATGGTTCGATTATTATCAATCATATCAACTACCAATCATAAATATGTAGTGTCAAAAGGACCAAAACATGAACAGATAAAGCTTGGATCAAATATGATTGGCGATCGTTATGTAGACCAAACACGTATCATTCCATTTATGGATTTGGTCATAACACATGGCGGAAACAATACGGTCGGAGAAACGATGACACATGGAAAGCCAATGATTGTTCTACCATTATTTGCTGATCAATTTGACAATGCTCAACGTATACATGAAACTGGATTTGGTATTCGTTTGAATCCATACAAATTTTCCAATGAAAACCTATTAAATGCTATCGACCATTTGCTAAATGATCAAGAATTGTATGAACGAATGAAGAATGTATCGAAACGTATACGCAATACGAACCGAAATGAACAATTGTGTATTTTAATTGAACAGTTGCTATCATAACATATGTTAAAAAATGTAATTAGACAAACAGGATTTATTGTCCAATGTCATCCTTGATGTCTATGAGTGATTGCCATAAATTGTTATGTGGCTGTTATCTTCCATTGAAAGAGACGATAACTTATGGTGTGTGTGTGTGTGCTTTGGGTGCTACTCACCATTGGATGATTGCACTTATTCCACTTTAGCAATAAATATTAATGTAAATAAATATAAGAAAATTATATATTTTTGGTATCGATACTCTTCAAATTGAATCGTTTAAACCAAATTTAACAAAATGAAAACCTCCATCGTTGTATGTTTATTCCGCTCGATTCCACCGGACATGTAAATGCATGTATTGGCATTGCTGAACAATTGGTTGCACAAGGTCAACAGGTAACGTTTGTACTCGAAACAGCATGGAATGGACGATTAGAGTCGAATGGTTTCAATGTAGAATATTATACCGATCCAACGAGACCACCGAATCTTGGTCCCAATGAACATTGGATGAGATCGATGAATCTTATCAAGGACACCCTACATTGTGATGCTTTATATAAAGCTGGTCATCAAGAGTTGAAAGAATTTGTCGAATTTCTTAACAATGAGTTACCATCTGATGATCAGATTGCAACAATTATTGAAAAAATTGATCCAGACATTATTATTGTGGATAATTATGTTACAGTTCCAGCTGTGTATAAATCGGGTCGTAAATGGATTATGATGACAAGTGCAAATCCATTAATTGTGATCTCGCATGAAGATACACCACCTGGCGCTTCAGGTAAATATACCAACACTATCAATGATTCAAAAATTGTTAACAATTCATTATTCAAGGTTACGCAATCAATAGTGATCGAAAACAATGGCGATTATTTGAGGAAACCTTTTGGAATCATTATGGACCGGTAATCGTTGAATTTCAATCAAAGGTATTAGCATTGGGTGGAATAGAGAAATTTCCCGATGGATCAACGTTTCATCCATCACCATATCTCAACATTTATGCTTATCCAGAAGAGTTGGACTATCTTGATGTTCGTCCATTGCCACCAACATGGAAACGGTTTGATCATTTTATACGAAATTCAACCACAGAACATGTTTCATGTTTTGAAGTACCAGAAAAGTTGCGTAATCAACCGGGTCGATTGATTTATGTATCAATGGGTTCAATGGGTTGTGTCGATCGTCGACTAATGGAACGATTGGTTAAAATATTCTCCGGTTTACAGCACCGTTTCATGATTGTAATGGGGCCAAATCATGGAACAATTGATCTTCCATCGAATATTTATGGCGACCGAAGTTTACCTCAAATCGATCTCCTACCAATGGTAGATCTATTTATTACACATGGTGGAAATAACTCTATACTTGAAGCAATTCTATTTGGTCGTCCAGTGATTGTGTGTCCATTATTTGGTGATCAATATGATAATGCAACCAGAGTGGAAGAGAAAGGTTTCGGTCGACAGATCAATGCATACACCTGTAACGATGATGAATTAAGATCGATGATTGATGAAATGTTAAATGATCACCAAATGTATGAACGATTGGAACGTGCTAGTAATAGAATGAGATCATCAAATAGTACAACAAAAGCAGCAGAAACAATTGTTAAATTGTGTGATACATAACATATTGGATGATGTTTCCCAATGGGAGACAAAATATTATCATAAAACAACTTTTATGATTCCTTGTCTATAGAAAAATTGATTACGATAGATTATTTTGGTGGTGGAGTTTTCATTAGAAAATGCTTTATAGAATGCATTTTATCGAATATCGAGTTGTATAATTTTTTTTTCTTTCTATAATCATATCAATGTAACACCAACTTAGTAAATCAATTGACGACAATCACCTTTCTGTTTGATTGCATAGATGGTAAAAGGCAATAGGCAAAAACATTTAGCAAAGGTAACATTTTTAACCCCCATTAAGCTGTAGTTGGCATTATAAATCAAATATCAGCGAAAAAATCATTATATACCACGTGTTATAAAATGAATTGAAATATTGTTGAATTGGTCATCTTTGGTATAACAAATAAAGTTGCGAAAAATAAAAAAACTCAATGTATTGTCGACGTTTTCGGATCATCACACGACTATCATATATAGTTATATTTATGTCTATAATATTTTTATTCTTATGGTTTCCTCATGGTCAGAAGAAACCAACACCTAATCATATAAACAAGATAAAACGAAAACCATCAAATGAGATTGAAGTTATAAACAATCTTACAGTAAACATTGAAAGCAAAGAAGTTTTGAATAAATATTTAGTTAAAACAAATCAATGTACCATCGTTCGACGACCATTGTATGACAGTGAAACAATAAAATTCATTAAGAAATATAAAAGCAAAGAATTTGAATGTAATCATAGATCATTAATGGATAAGATTAGACGAGTGAATGCTACCACCGTCTATATTCCATCGTTATTGAAAGGATGTCAAGCAAGATTGATAGAACGATATATTCTAACAGATGGCGCAAAATTTGGAACGAAAAAAACCGATTTACGTGAATTTAACGATTTTGAAAATGCCGATGCCGTTCAAATTGAATGTTCAGGTAATCTTAAACGTGTGATACCATTGGTACCATTTAAACAACCTTTGAGATGGCCGAATATTCCTATCGTTCAATCGGAATATCCAAACAATTTCCGACCGAATGTCATTATGATTGGAATCGATGCCGTTTCGCGACTCAACTTCTTACGACACTTTCCTCAATCAAGTACATTTATGGATTCAAAACGTTTTCAATCAATGTTGGGTCATCATAAAGTTGGCGACAACACGTTACCAAATTTGTTTGCAATGTTTTTAGGTGAACAACAATCGACATGGTGGAAACAGTTACCATGGTCGAAAAAATTAGATTCACTTCCATTTATATTTAAATACTTTTCCAATGCCAACTATCTAACTACCTATATTGAAGATTATCCATATTGTGGATTGTTCACTTTTCATGGTATCGAAGGCTTTATACTTCAACCGACCAATTATTATCTTCGTCCAGTAAATTTGGTAATCCGTAAAAATGGTTTGTACAATAATGTTTGTTATGGTGATCGGTTGGAGATGGAACATTATTATGATTATGTTCTTGAACAATTAAAATTATTTCGAAAACGGAAACAGAATCATTTAACATGGATACATCAATCGACAGTGTCCCATGATGACTTGAACAGTTGCCAAAATGCCGATGTACCATTGTGGCGTCTATTGACAAATATATTTTCAAATGGATATAATAACGATTCTATTATAATGATCTATTCTGATCATGCAATTCGTATCGGCGATTTTCTACAAACTGAATCCGGTTATCATGAAACACGTTTACCATTTTTGTATATTTATGTACCGGATCGTTTTCAAATTAAAGTAACGACCAAGAATGGAATTGAATTGTTGAATTCAGAACAAGTGCGAATAAAGCTTCAAGAAAATTCACGAATGTTGACCAGCCACATGGATATTTATGCTACACTTCAACATATACTTCATGGATCGACACCGCCAACTCGTTCTCAATATGGTGTATCATTATTTGACACAATCTCAAACAATCGTACCTGTGATGAAGCTGGCATTCCCGAACAATATTGTCTATGTAAACAAATGAATCCATTCACTGATTCGAAAGCAACAAAACAATTAGCTGAAATGGTTCTAGTTGAAATCAATCGACGAATGAAACCTTTATCAATGCAATGTGTCTCATATACGGATGTGAACGTTGTTAGTGCAATGATTGGAATGCGAACGAAAAAGTTAAAATGGGAACAAACGGAAAAAGATATAATAGCCATGATTTTCACCACTAATTTTGATGCAAAATTTGAGGTAAACCTAAATACTCGTTACGACAATCAGAAACAAAGTATAAATCTTAACGAAACAGAAATAATTGGAAAGATAATTCGTATTGATCATTATTCGGAACGATCGTTTTGTATTGCGGGGAATCCATTGGAATCTTTTTGTGTTTGTTTGGAATCGATTTAATCGATAAAATATTATATTTACTGATAAATTCAATAAATTAACTGACCATAAATTACTGACAGAAAAATACTGACAAATTCTAAACGAGTGGTTTATTAGATGACAAAATAGCACCAAGGGAAGGATAACATATCAATTCTTTCAAAACATCATATATAGGATGAAGAGTAATTTTGTTCCGAATTACATCGTTACACAATTCATTTGTTCACTTGATTAATTTTCCTTGATCAAGCAAAATAAAAAAATTGTGGAATAAATCCGAAGTTTGACCCGGTTGAGTGGGAGTTTGTTAGAATCGTCAAATTGTTTGTAGTGTTCGAAGAATTCCTTGAGGAGCACTTGCAGCAACTTTAGCGGCTTCAATGAATTGACCGGTGCTGAAAAGATTGTTGAATTTGACAACAAACAATTCGTCTGCTCCTGCCAAACTGTTTCAAGAAGCGATGCGCAATGCAAGATCAGTGTTTGACAACTATTGATCATTGGTACGATTGGGCTTATCCAGAAGAGTTGAACTATCTTGATGTTCGTTCATTGCCATTAAAATGGAAACGATTTGATCATTTTATACGAAACTTAGCCACAGAACATGTTTCATGTTTTGAAGTACCAAAAAATTTGCTTAATCAATCGGGTCGATTGATTTAATGTATTGATGGGTTCGATGGGTTGTGTCGATCGTTGACTAATGGAACGATTGATTAAAATTTTCTACTGTTTACAGCACCGTTTCATGATTGTAATGGGTCCAAATCATGGAACAACTGATCTTTCATCGAATATTTATGGCGACCGAAGTATACCTCAAATCGATCTCCTACCAATGGTAGACCAATTTATAACACATGATGATGATGGTACATTACTTGAAGCAATTTTATTTGGTCGTTCAGTGATTGTGTGTCCATTATTTGATGATCAATATGATGATGCAAACAGAGTAGAAGAGAAAGGTTTCAGTCGACAGATCAATTCATACCCCTGTAACAATGATGAACTAAGATCAATGATTGTTGAAATGTTAAATGATCGCCAAATATATGAACGGTTGGAACGTGCTAGTCCTATAGGATGAGGACATCAAATAGTACAACAAAAGCAGCAGAAAAAATTGTCGAGTTGTGTGATATATAATACTATACATAGAAGATGTTTTTCAATGGGATACAAAATATTGTCATAAACCAACATTAATGCTTCTTTGTCTATGGAAAAATTGATTACAATAGATTATTTTGGCACACAATCAAGTTAAGATTATTTTTTTTGTATACATATATTGAGGATAACATCAATGTTATGGAACAGTTGAGATAGTCAATTGTCGCGTGGCGTTTCCATAAGAAAATTGTTTATAAAATGTTCTAACACATTTATTCGAATGTTGAGTTGCATAAATATTTTTCTCTATAATCATATCAGTGTAATAACAACTCAGCAAATCAAATATTAACCTTTTTTTTTCTCTTTTAGTTGCGATGACAACAATCACCTTTCTGTTTAATTGCATAGATGAATGGCAAAAAAAGGTAACATTTTTAATGCTATTTACCCCACTGAGCTGTAGTTGGCATCATAAATCAAATATCAAAGAAAAATCATTATATACCACATGTTAAAGAATGAATTGAAATATTGTTGAATTGGTCACCTTTGGTAAAACAAATAAAGTTGCGAAAAATCAAAAATTCAATGTTTTGTCGACGTTTTCGGATCATCACTCGACTTTCATATATATTGATATTTGCATTTATATTATTTATATTATTATGGTTTTCTTATGATCAGAAGAGACCACGACCTAATCATATATACAAAATAAAACGAAAACCACCAAATGAGATTGAAGATATAAGCAATCTTACAGTAAACGTTCAAAGCAATGAAGTTCTGAATAAATATTTGGTCCATACAAATCAATGTACCATTATTCGACGACCATTGTATGACAAGGAATCAATAAAATTTATTAAAAAATATAAGAACAAAGAATATGAATGTAATCATAGATCATTAGCGGATAAGATTGTACGAGTGAATGCTACCACCGTCTATATTCCATCGTTATTGAAAGGATGTCAAGCAAGATTGATAGAACGAAATATTCTAACAGATGATGCAAAATTTGGAACGAAAAAAACCGATTTAAGTGAATTTACTGATTTTGAAAATGCCGATGCCGTTCAAATTGAATGTTCAGGTTATCTTAAACGTGTGATACCATTGGTACCATTTAAACAACCATTGAGATGGCCGAATATTCCTATCGTTCAATCGGAATATCCAAACAATTTCCGACCAAATGTAATTATGATTGGAATCGATGCCGTTTCGCGACTCAACTTCTTACGACACTTTCCTCAATCAAGTACATTTATGGATTCAAAACGTTTTCAATCAATGTTGGGTCATCATAAAGTTGGCGACAATACGTTACCAAATTTGTTTGCAATGTTTTTAGGTGAACAACAATCGACATGGTGGAAACAATTACCACATTCGAAAAAATTAGATTCACTTCCATTCATATTTAAATACTTTTCCAATGCCAACTATCTAACTACCTATATTGAAGATTATCCATATTGTGGATTGTTCAATTTTCATGGTATCAAAGGCTTTGTACGTCAACCGACCGATTATTATCTTCGTCCAGTAAATTTGGTAATCCAAAAAAAGGGTTTGTACAATCGCGTTTGCTATGGTGATCGGTTGGAGATGGAACATTATTATGATTATGTTCTTGAACAATTAAATGTATTTCGAAAACGGAAACAGAAACATTTAACATGGGTACATCAATCGACAATTTCTCATGAAAAATTGAACAATTGTCAATTTGCCGATGTACCATTGTGGCGTTTATTGACAAATATATTTTCAAATGGATATAATAACGATTCTATAATAATGGTTTATTCTGATCATGCAATTCGTATCGGCGATTTTCTACAAACCGAATCCGGTTATCATGAAACACGTTTACCATTTTTGTACATTTATGTACCGGATCGTTTTCAAATTAAAGTAACGAATAAGAATGGAATTGAATTGTTGAATTCAGAACAAGTGCGTGTAAAGCTTCGAGAAAATTCACGAATGTTGACCAGCCACATGGATATTTATGCTACACTTCAACATATACTTCATGGAACGATACCGTCAACTCGTTCTCAATATGGTGTATCATTATTTGACACCATCTCAAACGATCGAACTTGTAACGATGCTGGCATTCCGGAACAATATTGTCTATGTAAACAAATGAATCCATTCACAGATACAATAGCAACGAAACAATTAGCTGAAATGGTTCTAATTGAAATCAATCGACAAATGGAACCAAACTTAATGCAATGTTTCCTATTTACAGATGTGAACGTTGTTAGTGCAATGATTGGAATGCGAACAAAAAAGTTAAATTGGGAACAAACGGAAAAAGATATGGTAAACATGATATTCACCACTAATTTTGATGCAAAATTTGAGGTATACCTAAATACTCGTTACGACAATCTGAAACAAAGTATAAATCTTAACGAAACGGAAATAATTGGAAAGATAATTCGTATTGATCATTATTCGGAACGATCGTTTTGTATTGCAGGAAATCTATTGGAATCTTTTTGTGTTTGTTTGGAATCGATTTTACCTTCAACTTCAACCATGCTTAATGATTTTAATGTTACCGATTTAAGATAATAGATGTCGTTGTGTTCATTCATTTGATATCATTTACCAATTTGAAAAATATTCCAAATTGATCAAATAAATGTTATTCAATAATTATAATAACAGCTAATTGTAATTATTTATTTATATAATCAAATTATAATATCATTTAATGATCTGTTTGACGACTATTGATCAATTTATCGATCAACATGAGAATTGATCATTGATACGATCGGGCAACTGATATAATGCTTTAGCATATTGTTCATAGACACGATCCGAATAGAATGTATAACGATGTTTATCACTGTACGGAATGAGACCTTCCATAAAGCCAAGATGTCCACCGCGAGCCGTAATCAACATTGCAACCTTTCCACCATTACGTTCCAATTGTGAACGTGATGGAAGATCAGCCTCTTGTGCAAACACATCGTCACCAGCTTGAACACATAACGTGGGAATTTTGATCTCATCCGTTCGATGACGATAACTACATTTTGCATAATAATCATCAACATCGGCATAATTATCAAACATCTTAATAGTATAATTGGAATCAAACTCTCGTAACGTTTTCATATGATAGGCGGCAGCAATGTCGTAACGTGTATCGGCAGCAAATTTTGAAACATGTTTCTTCAATACCTTGAATAGATGTTGAACCAACATCTTATTGATTATTGGATTGATGAAACCTTTCTCCAAATTGGCAACACCAGCTGCACAATCCCAACATACTGAAACGAGATAGGCGGCATCGACCAACGATTCACGTCCGGCATGAGCCAAATAACCGGCTAGAACAGTACCGCCCATTGAAAATCCTGATGCAATCAATTTTGTATTAGGATTTTTTGAACGAATATGTTTTACAACGGTTTCAAGATCATCGTATGAGGCGGCACAATACAAACGTGTGGTCTTTAACGGCGTACGGCCTAAACCGCGATAGTTCATTGACACCACTCGATATCCAATCTTTAACGATTGTAACGCTAATGTGCGAATATACTCAGCTTGTGATGTGCCGACAATGCCCGGTACAAATAATGCAACCGGTTTCTTCATATATTCGGCATCATGTACAATCGAACGACATCCATCTCCAGAACATTCGACATATTCTTCACCCTCCGGATCATACCAATCGACCGATAGAACTCCGCCATCTGGTGTGTCAATATACTCACGATGATAACGCAATTTTTCCGTTATTGACCGAAATTTAGATGATTGTTGTGTTAGCAAAAAGTTATGAAAACACCAACTGGTTGGCCAATAACGTTCATGAATTGCCGGTATGTTTGCCGATAGCCAATTTCCAAATTCACCTTTCGGTGCATGGAACTTTACCTTCTGTTTACACAAAATTTGTGTTGTGAGCAATAGGCAAACATGAAAACAAATAATAAAAACAAACCTTTACAACGATAAATAAATAGTATAGTATGTACACGATGATTAGCATGAGAATCCATTGAAGAAATGCCATCTTATCGATCTTATCGATATATATACTATTATTTTTGAGCAAATACTTAATAATTAATTTGAATAAATATCTCCTATATTCAAAATAGGAAACTAAATCACATTTATGATGACAGAAATATATGACAACATACGACGACGTCAACTACTATGCGTTTAGTTGTGTTTGAGTGAGTTAGATACAGTCGATGATGGTGGTGGCGATGATGATGGTGATGGTAGTGTTGAACTCACCAAACAAGTTACGTATGGAAGTTCAATTATGTTCGTCAATGGTTACATTCGAAAATAGGTCTTCTGATGTTATATTGCCAAACGATAAGAGACAAGTTAAATTGAGAGAAAGAAAAGGTTATAAAGCCTTTGAGTACAATAAATGATTATGTCGTTAGTGATTTGGTAATCAACTGATTGGGACAAAAAAAATCATTGATGCACGAAATTTTCAACAATATAAACTGGTAAATTGCTAAAATATAAAGGAGGAAAAAAAATGCGAAACACAAATTTCAAAAAATTAATTTCCCATAATACAAAGTGAATGAACTAGAAACAAAAAAAAATTAGATATGATGATGGTATATTGAACCAGAACCATTATTATTTATTACGTGATAAATTAGCTATCAAATGTTGTGGTCAAATAAGGAAAAAATGTAAGATACAATTTTCTTCTCACTATGATTCACTATGAGTTAGCTTGAATCCAGCTTCGTAGATTGGCAACATTGGCATAAACATTTGGATAGGTAGCGTGCAAACATGATGACGATCCCCATGAGACGACGCCCACTTGAACATTATCTTGAATCAATGGTCCACCGGAATCACCATTACATGCCGATTGTTTTTTCGAGTGAGCACACAACATACGATTGGTAATCGAATTGACCGAACTCCAAGCTTGTGCGCATGTGGTCTTTGGAACCACCTTCAATTCGGTTGCCTTTTGCAATTTGGTTGGCAATGTACCGCCACTAGACAAACGACCCCAACCGGTCAAAATAAGTGATGAACCATCAGCGGGAACCGATGTTGCCAATGGGATCACTGCTGCATTTGCCGATGGTGTGAATGGTTTCGATAGAACGAACGTTGCCACATCATAATCAATGGTATACGAATCGTATTGTGGATGTCGGTTTACCTTCTTCACGGCAACAGTTGGTCCACTGGTTCGGTCATTGGTACCATAACGTACGTTAAAGACTGATGGATTATTTTCATAACTATTATTAACAACAAAATTTGTGTAAAATTAGTTAAAAATCATACAAAATTATGAAACAATACATACCCATGAACGCAATGTGCGGCGGTAAGTACCGTTTGTGAGCCGATCAATGATCCACCACAGATGAACGATCCAGAACGGATCATTGCAATTTGATATGGTGCATCGCCATTACCAGCGTCATTGCCACCCACCACCCTCACAAATGGAGCATTAGTATTGATCATTTCATTCTCCAAATGAGGATGAAGGGTTCGAATCAAACCGGGAAGTGGTAAACGCAATTCCGATGCTGATGCCAAACTGGCTAAACATGCCAATGTAATAATGGCAAATTTCATGATTTTGTTAGAATTGTGTTCACTTGCTTTCAATCAAAAAGAAAGTTAAAAGGGTAGAGAATGGTACGCTCAATGGTGTGCCTTAAATACAACCTAGATGTGGTTCTTATCATTGATTATTGTGTATATATCGTTTGAAAATCATACAAAAGTCATTTTAAAGGGCAATATTGGTCAATCTAACATTGATGATGCAAAATAGGAATCATAAACCAGATTTTTGTTTTGAATGGTTTCATGGGAAACCCAATCATACAATGTTACTGTGCTATATAACAGTACCAATCGTGCAACCGTTTGCATCCATAAAGCCCTTGAACCATTAAATAATAAAAATGGATTTATGATTTTTTATGATCAAATCTAATCTGACATTATCATTCGTTTGAATTCATATAAAATTTGTACATAACTATCTACAAATTAATAAGATGGCACGATTTGATAAATGTTAAATGATCCTTGAGTTTTATGATTTCATATACTTGAAAACTAAAAATAAAAAAATAAAAATAAAAACAATTAATTATAATTAACTGTAATCATCGCCGTTAATCATCGAATTCGAATTTATTAAACTTAACAAATAAAATTAAATCGATATATAAAATGAATCCATTCAATCATGATAACTCGAGTCGATTCGATTAATCCAACAAGAGTCAAATGGAAACGCATGAGTCCGATTTACCAATATCAAACGAAAATGAAAAGAATGATGATTATTTTGGTAATGATGATGAAAATGAATCAATGTCTAATACCCGTTTGTTGATCTATGCTCTGTCGGCAGCATGTATAACAGCGTTTCTTATCGTAATCATATGTCTCATAAAACAATGTTGTTCATCAAAGAAACAATTAAAGGTTCACCAATTGCCCAACGTAATCAAATCGTCAACATGGTCAAGAAAGGCAAGTCGAACGAATCTGGCCACGACGCCACGCATTCGAAATGAGTATAGTGTCAGTAGTAGTAATAGTATAAATCATATTGGTAGAATGGATCCAACCGGTAAAACCGTAATCGATGTCGATCTTGATAATCCAAATTCTGATGAAGAAGATGAACGGTTGTCGGTTTGTATTGCCGATCCGGCACAAAATATTGGTAGCAATTTCAAACGAGTTAGACGAAAGAATGATGGACCAAAACGTGTTCGGTGAATAAAGAACATAAAATCAAATCAAATAAATTAAAATATAAATAAATAAAAAACTATTACAACTTGTTAATATAGATTTATAATGTAGAAAAAAAAACGAAAAACAATGTTTGTTTTGTATATCTTTTACTTTTTTTACTCGTTTTGATCCAATATTTTCCTTTTCTTCAACCCTTGAAAAACTTTGTTGTATGGGATGTGTGGCAACTGAATTTTCTGAGTACAATTCATTATTCATCAGAACCATTTGCTGCGGCTGATGCCGAAGAAGTTGACGTAGACGATGCTGCCAATTGTCCTTTAGTATCGAACGATAGTAAACGAATACGAGAATTGCCACCATCGATAAAGGCGGCCGTACATGCATTTGCTGGTTCATCATTTTCACCCGATGGTGTCGAATCGGTCTTACCATCTTTACCCTTATTAGCATTAGCCGCACAATGGCGTAAATAGTTGGAACATGAAAAGATGGTTATACAACGATTACCAAATCGTAGATCGTATCCATCATCCGGTATTAAACTATGTGATCGTATCATATGACTAAAACCGTTTGCTTTAGCAAAATTTCCAAACGCCGTCTCATCATAGGTCGATGAATTCATGAATTGTTCCGATGGCTTGAATCCTGTTACGCCAACCGCTGAACTGATTGCACTTTTTTGCTTCTTACTCGAATTTCCGTTTGCATTGGCACCATTTCCCGCCTTCGTAGAATTCATATTTTGCATCGATACCGATGTGGCAACTGAATCCTTAAAATTTGATTTCACTTTAGATAACGAATCTCGTATACCAAGTGGTTCATTGACCAATAGCTTTAAAAAATGAAATATTTACATAAAGCTAAAATAATAATTGAAATGAATTGAAACATACTTCATAAGCAATGGGAGCATCCTTATATACAGAAGAGATATCTCTTGGCAATTGATTGAGTGCACCAATCTTGGTCGAATGGGATATGCCAGAATGTGAACAAAAGATTGTTTCATCCACAATCGTTGCAAATGGTAATCGATCAAAGATATCATTCAATGATTCATAGATCTTACGACCAAATTCATTACCATATTTTGATTGACATTCAAACAATAATGTTCGCTTATTCTGTGCTCTCATCTCCGATGTTCCACGCAATAAAAATACCTTATTTGGTGATAATAATTTCATCGAAAATAAATACGCCAAACATTCGACACCATGTTGTAAAAGGCCGGAATAGTTACCCAAAAAAATGTAATTATTCGCTACTACTGGAAATGAATGCCAAAAATGTTTTTCCATTACGAATAGATCGTGAAGATTGCCTTGAATATCACCAATCACCAATGCCGGCGCATTTATCTTCACCAATTTATCCTCTGATTGGAGAAGACCTTTCAACGATTCACACAATAGTGTAAGATATTTAGAGAATACGGTCCAATCTTCACGCGATGCCATCAAACCAATTGGTTTGGCTACTCCTTCAACATTTGGCCCTTTCCATTTGTGGTAGAAATCTTTAACAAGATCGATGATAATGTTCGGCATTGAACTATTTCCGAAAACGTATTCGATCGAATATTTGTGTTCATTCATGCCATCATTCGGTACCGGTTCAATCCATTGGTCAGAGATGATTCGCGGTTCAACACATCGTCCTGATGTGTCTAATGTTATACAATGCAAACTATAATCATAGTTCTGTGCTTGACAACGGAAACAGGTTCCTTTTGTCTTGCGGCGATTTACCAAAAAACCGTCATGATTAACATTTTTAACTGTCTTCTCCGTTTTTGCTTGTATGATACGAGAGATTTGTCCCAAAATCGACTTCGGTGAACGACACAACAATTCAGTACCCTTAAAACGACCACTTTGTATTGCCTTCATAAAGTTACCTTCCGCAATCTTTTGATCCTTATTCATTCCAACACAACGAACCGCTTCTTCAGTTTTTGCCATCAATTGTTCATTGGTCATTTCAGTGTTCGGTGCCGATGCTTTGGCAATGTCCTGTACCAAGACGACAAATTCATCAATGGTCAACAAACCGGATCTTGATCCATCATAATAGCGGAATATGAACTTTAATCTCGCTTCCAACAGGTGTTTGGTATTCGGTTCCATGGCAACCAAACCGAGCAATAATTCATGAAAGTCTAAATAATCATAACCATACAAGCTGAATGCGCCAAACAGATATGATAATCGTGGATCCTTCTTATCAAAGCCGTATCGTATCAAATAATATTTGAATGCTTCATAAGACATTGAAAATGCTGGATAACAATGTTCAACAAAATTTTCATATATCTCAGCTACATGTTCCGGTTTCACCTGCGAGGCGCGTAACAACTTTTGCTCAGCACTATCCTCTAACATTAGATAATGATATGAATTTTGTACGGTAAATTCTGAAATGACGGCATCATGTTCCGTTTTGTTCATCTGTATCATCAATTTAGTAAAGTTCTTCAATTCAGGTCCCCATATTTTATCGATACGATCTCCAAGAATATCGGCAGCACGAAGCCAATTGATACGTGGCGAACGTTGACAACACTTGAACGTACTTTCTGGTGAACGTTTCAATACGACTAAATTTGCTAAACGTGTTACAAACTTTTCCGTGGGCATTTGAATGCGTAGCACGTTGAGGTAGTCCATCTCATAAACCGGCGCCTTCTTTGCGGCAACCGATGCATCCTGTTCGGCATCACGATTTCCAATGATCTGGGTTACGCCGTCCACTGATGCTTTACGCCAGGTGACACCTTCTGGAAGACATACGAATGGTAACCAAACACATCGGGCACGTTCAACATTGGTTACAGCAATCTTATCATGTTCGGGACAGTAGATTAGATAGACGATTGCATCATAGACCTTGACCGTGGGATCAAGACTCAATCCTTCGGGTGTCAAATTTGGAGGAAGATCTTCACTCTTTCGATCGGCATTGTCGGCCTGACCGCTACCAATTCCGGTACTGGTTTGACTTGCTTGACTACCAATCGATGGTTTTCGAGTTACAGGAGTGGTGGCAGCAGGAGTTGCCGAACCTGGTTGAGCCGTTCCAGCAGCACCAGGTGTGGGAGTTGCCATCGAATGTCACAAAGACAGGAATATATAAAACAAAAACAAATCAGAATAAATTTAAGACCAACACGAAAATGAATCAATTCTACAACGATTTGATCCATTTTAGTATGAATCCATTTAAAGTAAATCATAGTTCTCGAATTATATGTTTTCTCTTTAAATGTTCGATTTAAATGATTAAATGATTAGCAAACATGAGTTTAAAACTATTGAAATGAGAACAATGCAAACGAAAAAGGGAGGATGGTTTTGCTCACATTCCTCAATTTGACCTCGATTGTGTGCCGGTCGAACTTCATTCTCATTGGAACAAGAGTCAAAAAACTATGTTGACCTTAAAACGACCCGAGTTGGTCAAATGTTTTGACCTACTCGTTTGACTTGTTAAGGTCGGTGACCGTGGTTCCGTGATGTGTGGGGTCCGTGCACTTACGATCCAATGCCAATCATTTGAGGCTTACCTTTGCCAACATTAAGGTGCTGGGCCTTTAACGGTTTATAAAAAAGCAATTCATACTGGTCGGTAAAAACATTTCAAATCTATCGTCCAATCATGCAACAACGAAACGTTTTCTTCGTATTCCTTTTTTGACTGTCACCATAATCATGATGAGTGGTATGGCCGATTCGTGCCATTGGAATGGTTCAAATTGTCTTGGACATTGTGGAGGACTTGGCCGTGGATACATGTGTACCACATTACGAGGACATAACACTTATGCACCAAGTTGTGGATGTCGACGATTCCTGTCTCGTTTGGGTGATGCTGCCAAAGAATTTGTCGCTTCAAGATTTAATTAAAACGGACAATTTTTAAAGAATGCTGCTACTTACCTATACACTATTACTTGATATATTATTTTGTATTGCATTTGAAAACATTTAATAAAGATTTGGTTTAATTGCAAACATATACAAACAATCGTAAACAATAAAAAAGCGTGGGAAAGTGAGGAATCAAAATGAAGAATTGGATGAATCGATGATATCGATAGCATAAAAATTCGTTCATCAAATCCACATGTTTATGTTTTGCTTGTAAACCAAATGATGTTTGGTTTTGGTATTAAAACTGAATTCTAAACAAATGTTGTTAACAATGTTCAAGATAATTCAAAAAAGAATTCCACTTCAATCTTATTATAAATTATCAAAGAATATTTTTGATAAACATAAATCGAAATATATTATTTCTTCAAAATATTGTTCCACTTTAAATAAAAATATCATAAATCATAGTCCGGATAATAAATTGGCCACAAAAGAAAATATTGGAAATTTGTTAAATTATAAACCTTCAGATAAATTATTTCAGATTTTTGTAAGCATCAATTAATTTATTTACGCAATAAAATAAATGTTTGTTTATGAAATAGGGATGGGTCCGAAAGATACAAAAACAAAAAAGAACAACATTCATACATTTGGATGATGGATCAAAAGCTTTTATTCAGATCATTATTGCTAATGATTTACATTTTGAAAAATTAAAACTATTAACTAATGGATCATCAATATCAGTAGTTGGAAATCTTAAAGCTAGTCCAGGTCGACAACAATCAATTGAAATGGTAGCTCATTCGGTTGATTTAATTGGCGAATGTGATCCACAATCGTATACCATTGGTCATCGTTACATGGACAAAGGTCATTTGATTACAACAGCTGATCTTGATTATTTACGGGAACATATTCATCTACGTCCTCGTGTTCGTTATTTTCAATCAATACTTAGATTACGAAGTGAACTACAAAATGCCATCCAAATCTTCATGAAGCAAAATCAATTCATTCATGTTACGACGCCAATGGTTACTGCAAACGATTGTGAAGGTGGTGGTGAATGTTTTGTTTTGAATCCTTCTGTCCAATCAGAACAAGAATCTGAATCGAAAAAATATTATTTTGGAAGACCCACATTTTTAACTGTATCTGGACAATTACACCTAGAAGCAATGGCCCGTTCTTGTCTCGTGTTTATACGTTAGGGCCAGTATTTCGCGCCGAAAAATCAATGTCTCCAAAACATTTAGCCGAATTTTGGATGTTGGAATTAGAAGAATCATTCATCAATGATCTCGATCAGTTATTAGATCGCATCGAATCATTATGCAAATTTTTATCATTCTATCTTGAGCGACATTCGAAAGAAGACCTTGATTATCTACGAGAACAGAGTGGCAATTATGAACATGGACAACGATTATCGATGGGCACTTATGTACGAATTACCCACCAAGAAGCTGTTGATATTTTGGAACAAACTGAACAATTTTCCACAATTAGATCGGAAACGGTAAACCTCAATGCACAAATGGAACGAAAATTGGTAGAATTAATGGGAAATCGACCCGTATTTGTTACAGAATATCCGGCTTCAATAAAACCATTCTATATGAAGAAAAATTCTAATGATAAAGTAAATTTAAAACTTTTAACATTTAAACCTTTCAACTTATTATCTTATTTTTGTCATCTAGGCATTATGTTTCGATTTATTGATGCCAGTCTGTGGAGAAGTATGTGGCGGTAGCTTACGTGAAGATAATGTTGAACATTTGGAAGCGAATATTAAAAAACAACTCCAATTAAAAACACATTTGGACTGGTATATAGAGTTACGTCGATTCGGTAATGTTCCAACTGGTGGGTTTGGGCTTGGTTTTGATCGATTTTTGCAATCATTGACTGGTATAAGTAACATCAAAGATATTGTCCCATTTCCTCGTTGGCCTTATCATTGTTATCTATAAATATTTAATTGAAATTATTGAATTTAATTTTGTATGATAATAATATAAATAAACATAATGTTTGAAGTTTTAAAACCCATTAGGACAGTCACGTTCCACATGACCAGGTGTGTCACATATGCGACAGATATGAGAATAAAGTAATTGACAATTATCTTCGATGTGTCCGGGTTTTTTGCAGTAGTTACAAAATAAATATACATTAGAATTTGAATGAAATAAATTTGAATTTTCCGAAGTTACATATCCAAAATTATTAGGTTGATTCCGACAATGAGATTTTCGCGATTTGTGTTTTAAAAATTGTTGTTTAGAATTTGCTTCGTATTTATCACTGAAAAATTTTGTAATTGAATAAATTGAATCACCGTCTAATGGTTTTAAGCCTTTTTTGCTGTTAGTTTTCTTTAACATTGTTGACGAGTAATTATTTCGATTTGGTTGTTGATCCTCATAATCATTCTGTAGTTGTGGCACCAACCCTATTGGATTTGTTTCATAATCATCATTGATGCGATTCGATGTATTTTGGGACGTTGTTGGAGAGGTTCTGGGCATTGTCCAATCAAAATCGGTTACTTCCGACTCTGTTTTGATATCTTGTGAAACAACTTTTGTGTCTGTTTCTAAAACAATTAAACAGTTTTAGTATAAACTTAAAAAAAAATAAAAAGTCACCTTTAGATAGTTTCGGTTCTAAGGGTTGTTCTTTTGGTATTTCCTCATTATTTCCATTTTTGATCGAGTGCTGTAAATAATTTATTTCACCAACCGAAGCTGCCATTACGGTAATTTTTTTGGAAGAAACTAAAATCTTCCAAACAATATCGTTTTCTTTCAAACTATTATTTGGTTGAATAGATTCTTCATCGATACCGTAATTTGAAAGCATTGAATATTGTTTCCAGAGATCAACGATTTTATCAGTCCAACTTTGTATAAAAGCCTCATCATACGATTGAATATTTGAAAAAAGTTCTTCCATCTTTTCTAATTTTTCTTTCAAAGTAATGCTCCATTGATTTGTCGAAATCATTTCTTTAATTATTTCATAAAGAATATTCAGACGACGGACATCTTTTTCCATGATTGGTAAATTTAAACGATATATTTTTTAAATAAGCAGAATGCAAAAATTGCAATACACCACTTTTCTAATTTAAACAGTTAACTCTTGTGGAAAATGTTCTTTTTTAAAACGTGTTCAATTAGAAAAGTTAGTAAAATAAGAAAGTAGCCAATGAGGATATTGATATCAATTTATACATTAATTTTTAAATATAAAAAATAAAATTTAGAATTTAATTCAAACAGAAAAGGTTACATGGGAAACATTCCTTGATTTTCAATTGAAAACGAGATAAAACTAGACAAAGCTGAAATAGAATATGGTTCAGCATTTTGTTCCATGTAAATTTGTTGACATTGCTGTGGAAGTCGATAAAATATTATTTCAAATGCAAGTTGTTGAATAAATTTTATCTTTTCATTTTCCTTAGTTGTCAACTTTGGTAAAATGTTTAACTCAATGTGTTTCAACATAGAATGCAAAAACTTCATTCCTTTCATATCGAGTGCATCACGTAGAAATGGAATTTGTTCGGACACGATCTCTAAATCCTTTTGTATCATTTGATCATTAGCGGTTAATACAAATGGTAATTGATAGATGATATGATGACAACATGAGCTCACATTTATATCTAAATTAGAAATTTCACTATTGATTTCAATTGAACAATTTGCACATCTCAATCCAAACGTGCCACATTGATGGCGTTGATTGTTAGCCAAATTTTCGTTTAATATTATAATTAAAAAATGTAATAAAACGTAGATGCAATGAATATATTGATTCTGATCATATATTTCTTTTAATATTGCAGGCAATTTACGAAATGCCACCTCAAAACAATATAATCTTATGTTTGGGTTCTTTCTTATCAATGGAAACTTTTCCAATGCTTGAAGAATTGTTTCTATAAGAGCAGCAATTTTACGCATTATTTGATTCCGATCATTCCGATCGTAAACGACAACTTCATTTTGATCAAATAAAATAGAAATTTTCCATGGAGCCCAAAACTGTTCATCTTTATCAGACATTGACAAATCAACATTTTCATGTCCCAACAATTGATTAGCATTGTTATTAAAAACAGATTTTGATTGAATATAATAAAGACGGTCTTTCCAAGTGCATAAATGTTGCCACCATTTTAAGAAATGAATTGTCTGTTTTTGTACTGGTAGATCCAAAATCAACGATTCAATTCGATTTAACTTTTCTTGCAATATTTGAATTGATGCGTCCGGTATTAGGAATAAAAGTTGAATGGATCTAGATATTTTATTGATTTCAGCTAATGTCATTTGACATTGTTCTTGATGTTTTTTGGTTGAAAAATGATTCAAATCGGAAACTTCCATTTTAAAGATTTGTGATAAAAATTTAAAAATTGTGTTTAAAAATAAAAATTTGCATGTAACTATTTGTACTTATTAACTATTTTAACATAATAATGTATTTTAATTTTAAATGAAATTTTTACAGAAAGTTTACCAAATTTATAGAAGAACCATAGAAATTTTAATTGTTTTAAATCGAGGAAATGCGTAATGTATCATTTTTTTTCTCAAAGTCGACGATTGGAATAAATTATTTATTTAAACTATAATTATTCCATGAAATCGATGTAAATTCATTATTCCAATTTAGAAATTGATTGCAATTTATCGAACTTTCACATAAATTTGTTTCAATATTCTTTAAAACGGGGTTTTGGCAATTTTCATCAACCTTATCAGAAATATAGTGAAATAGAGATCAATTCATTGCAATCGATGAACTATAGAGTTTGACTCCATGATTTTTTCATTAAATGAAAACTAATTATAACATATTAAATGTAACACACACACACACACAAACACACCCATAAGAATTGAATAAGAATTTTCGAAGGTAAGTTTTTTATATCTTCGAATTTGAAAAGAGTGGAAATAGTCGGTTTTATCCTATTTCCATGGATGATCTTTTAAAATAACTGGTATGACAAGTTCTTCAATAAAATAAAAAAAGAGTTTGTCTTCTCTTTCGTTCTCATATTTCGCTTGAACTATTGACTGTACGTATGTTTACTATCATTGATCCACTTAGCAAGTGATCCATCTCTTCTCTCAATTTTGTTTCAACGTAGAAGACAAACAGAAACCAAGATGGGTGACCCATGTGAATGTTTCAATTCGATGAATACACGAATGATAATAAGTCAGATTTTGAATTTGGTAAAATTTCTGTATGATCTCGAATGAATTTGAATGCTAAATTGTTACTAAATTGTAGGTAAACAATCAACCAGAATGTACGGACACACATTGCTTCACACCGAATGGTATGTTGAACTTTCGTTACACATTGAATTAATTTATTAATTGTTAGATGTTGGACAATTAACAAATCAAATTGATCCAATTGCATCGATTTCAACAATCACGGTTGCATTGATTGGACTTTTGGTCGTATTGGTATTATTTCCAATCAATGGAAGACGTCGACAACATCGTCAAAATGATGAATCCGACCAACAACGAGTGGAAATGACAAGTCAAAAAAGACGACGTGGTCCAGATGATGATCGAGGTGATAATCGTGAACCAGAACAACCGTAAATGTAAAATTAAGTCATTGTTTTGTTTATTTGTTTGTTATTAATTTGTTATTAAACATAAACTATACAAGTGAATCGAACGTTTCCTATGCTGTTTTTACAAATCGGTTTCGAACCTTAGTGATAACACCCTTAATTTTTCCATTGTATGCGCCCGTAGAAGTTGGAAGGTTTTCAAAATGTAACAATTCTCCCATACCAACAGCCCACTTTTCCAATGATGGAAGACTTGGCTTGATTGTTTTCGGAACTGGAGTGCCCATTGAGATTACCTTGATAGTTGAATTTTCATTTTTTTCCTTTTCAATCGTTTTTAATGGTTCAATATTTCCTGATTCATCTGATTCGATCTGTTTATCTTTAGGTGAAGACGACATAGATGTGGTTGAGCCTGTTCCAATCCGATTATCTTCCACCGTAGAATCATTGCTATTGCTTAAGCTATCATCACTATCTTGCAAAGAATCATCTTTTGTAGCTGTAACAAAATAAATCATTAAGTCTAAGTTTGAAGAAAAGAAAAATTCATACTTATTGAATTATCGAGTTTGGATTTCTTATATGGGACAGGTTCTATGAATGTCATCGATTTGACTGCCTCACTAAGTTGTTGTGTCTTGATCAATGGCGGCATTCCCAATATTAACCAATCCTAAATAGTTTCAGTAAGTAAATTGTTATTAAACACTTTTCATCATCAAATAAATTTTACATACATCTTTTACATTTCTTGGTAACGGAGCATTGAATCCAGGAAATTCAATTAACGAATCTTTGTTATATTGAGATGAGTCTTTTACTTCTCCATCCTCGGCGACCGAATTTACCGCAAATGGATTGTTTTCAACTTTTCCGGTACTGTCAATAACTTCTAATGTTGTCGACATTTCAGCAGCTTTTATCCAAGCTGGAGGATAACCAAGAACTCGCATCCGATAAATCCAAATTGGTAACATATCTTGTTGTAGGCCTAACGCATGGCGAAGCTCGCCACTATGTAAAAGGAACAAAAATAAAAGCATTTTTAAATGTCTGAATAAAACAACATAAAAACGAACCTCAAGACTCCGACGGGATATTTATCCTTTTTTGATAGCTCGTTAAAATAACGTTTTCTATTTTGAAAAAAAACTTGAATCAAAGATTATTGAAAATAAAAATTCATACCTATTCATGTTTATTTTTATATACAAAACAATTCACACAAAACAAAACAAACAGTTAAATAAATGTCAAGCTTTAATAATATCAATTAATATTTAATTATTAAAATAAGTTCAAGAATGTTAAAAAAATAAAAAAGAACTCAGTTGTTTACAATTTATCAATGGCTATTTCAACAAGGGAATGGTAAGATTGAAATAGCCATAATTCGTCATAGCCGGAATTCAAACTATTACGTTTCCTCTTATATTTATATTTATATTTAAAACTTTTAAATTATTATTTAGTTTAAAATTTTACCAAAAATTCAAATATTAATTTTGTATTCATAAAATATTCGCGTAGATATGATGAAGCGACTGTAAATCGGTCATTTTCCGGTAACATCATCCATGAAAAGACCATTGTCGATGCCTTTATGTGTGCTGCATGTGCCTTGCCTTCTGCCGATACTGCCTCGGTGTCAACGCTGACTGCGTGTCTATGTTTTGATCAAATATCTTTAATTTGGTTGACAATCTTCAATTGTTTGAAACAATTAAATCTTATAAAAGGATAAATTTATTTATAACATTAAGCAAATTTATTCAAAAGGTGAATTTTTGGTTCAAAATTGTATTTCGACTTTGTTGTATCTGAATAAAGGCAAAACCGGCTAATGATTTAATTTTATACTTTTATTTAGATTAATCATGAGTGGACGTTTTTTTAAACATTTATCCGACACTGAATCGGAAAGTGAAGATTCCGAGGAAGAGGTTATCCAAACTAAAGCACCGATTCAACCGTATGTTTTTAAAATATCTATTTTTTAATTTAGTATTAAATTAAATATATGTTTTGTAGTACTTATGGCATGAGTGATGATGAAGAGGAAACCAAACGAGTTGTTCGAACTGCTAAAGAAAAACATTATGACGAGTTGAACAATATTATCAAATTGATTCGTAATCATAAGAAGATTAAAGATGTTTCCAAATTGTTAAGCGGTTTTGAAGACCTCACTCGTGCATTTCAAAAAGCAAAGACCGTTATCGATCGTGAGGAGAATGGAAAGATTCCTAAATTTTATATCAGAACGTTGGCTGAATTGGAAGATTTTGTAAACGAAAATTGGGAAGATCGAAAGAATATGAATAAGAATAATTCAAAATCATTGACAACAATGCGTCAAAAGTTGCGAAAATATAATAAGGATTTTGAACAAGAGATCAGTGACTATCGTGAGAATCCGGAGGACATTGAAGATGAAAAAGATTCCGAAGTGGAAGAGAGCGATTCCGATGATTCTCGAGATATTCGCTTAAGTCATGAACGAACGAAATCGGTAGATGAAGATTCTATTGCTCGCAACAAAATTCAAGACTCTAAAGATGATGGCGGAAGTGGTTCCGATTCGGATGATAGTATCGATTGGGATATATCTTCTGATTCTGACTCATCCGATTCAGATGATGATTATGGCGGAAATTTGGCTGCAAAGTTTTTGAAAAAGGATACCGATAAAGATAAGGAGATTAAGAAGCGTGAAAAGAAAGTAAAGGAACGAAAGAAGAAGGAGGATGAAGGTGGAGAATGGACTACCGTGGAAGGTTCGCAAGCTGCCGAAAAGCCTAAAATGTTTGCCAAAGATGCCGAAATCAATCATCAAGTGATGGCAAAAAAATTAATAGAAGTGATGGCAATGAGAGGAAAAAAACGAGTCGATCGTCTTGATCAAATCGATATGTTGAACGAATTGTTGACCATCAATCGACAGAACAACTTTGGTCCTGCATTAGAAGTGAAGATCTTGCTCGGCCTTCAATCGGCATTGACCGATTATGGATCCAGTAGTTGTATGAAGGTGGATGTTTGGCGAAAGTATTTGGATAACATGGATCTTTTGATTGAATTATTGAACGCTAATCCAGAAATGGCGATATCGGAAACGATTCCAGAGGATCAAGAATCGTTTCAGAATTTACCATATAAGGTACAAGGTTGTATATTGACATGGATCGAAAAGATGGACGAAGAATTTGTCAAGATGTTGCAAGTTTGTGACGCACATTCGCCCGATTATATCGAACGGTTGCGAGACGAGATTCGAGTAGTAGACATTATCGAACGAGTACGGAAATATTTAGAAAATGCGACACATGCCATACCGCAAGATCTATGTCGCGTTTACATTTTAACCATCGATTACTTGTATTACAAATTTGATTCGAAAATTGTGGAGATGCGCGATCAAGCAAAGGAGAAGATCACCAACCATACATATAGAATCAATATGTTGTTCAAAGGACAAAATGAAGAAGATTGTATACCAAAGGATGATGCTGATTTGTCGAGTTTGGAGATAATCGATCGACTATGCAAATACATCTATGTTCATGATCAAACCGAACGTATACGAAAGTTGGCCATTCTCTGTCAGGTGTACAACTATGCATTACATGATTGTTGGTTTGAATCGCGCGATCTAATGTTGATGTCGTGCCTGCCCAGTACAATCTTGAATCATAAATCGGACATACAATTGCAAGTTTTGTACAATCGAGCATTGGTTCAATTGGGTTTGTGTGCATTCCGTCATGGACACATTCAGGAAGCCCATTCTTCATTGTTAGATATACTGTTGAAAGGTCGTGTTCGTGAATTGTTGGCACAAGGTAATGGACTTTAGATTTCATATTTTTTTAAACTGATCTAATTATTATTTTATATGTAGGGTTTAATAACAAAACTGTCGAACGATCGCCTGAGCAAGCGAAATTGGAAAAACGTTGCCAAATTCCGTTTCATAAACACATTAACGTAGATCTAATTGAATGCGTTTACCTTGTATCATCAATGTTGCTTGAGATTCCTGATGTTGCATCGAATGAATTCAGTGTGCGAAAGAAGTTAATCAGTCGTTCGTTCTTCAATCAACTTCGTAAGAATGAGGAACAACCGTTGGTCGGCGTACCTGAAGCAATGCGTGAACATGTGGTCGCTGCATCGAAGGCGATGCGTATCGGCAATTGGAAACAATGTCAAGATTATATTATCAATGAAAAGATGAATGCCAAAGTATGGAACTTTTTCTACAATGCCGACAATGTTCGTGCAATGTTATCGCAAAAGATTCGTGAAGAATCGCTCAGAACCTATTTGTTTACCTATAGGTATGTTATGATTCAGTTTCAATAATTATACCAAATCGTTATCAATTTTGCATTCGATTTTAGCCATGTCTACGATTCGATCTCGATTGATACTTTGGCAGAGATGTTTAGCATCGAATCGGCCACCGTACATAGTCAAATCAGTAAGATGATCATTAATGAAGAGTTGATGGCATCGTTGGATGAGCCAACCCGTACCGTGGTGATGCACCGAACCGAACCATCGAGGATTCAATCGTTGGCATTGCAATTGGCCGATAAAGTTCACATGTTGCTGGAATATAATGAACGATTGTGGGAGTTGAAAATGACGCCGTTAGGTCATTTCAATCAAGGAGGCCGATATGATAGGAACTTTCAGAACCGTACTGGTAATCGTCGTGATGGCCAACGACAAGGTACCCGAGGACAAGGTGGTGGAAATAGACAAAATCGTGGTGGCTATTACCCTGATCGTCCAAATCGCGAGCGGAGACATCGACAACCTCAAACTGCTCGAGAGTAAATTCTCTCAATTTTAAAATCATACCTTTTCTATATTCTTATTTTTTATTCTTTTTGAATCTTTTCAATTAATTATTACTAAACGTAATTCAAACTAATGGATGTTCTATTATTTGATATCATATATGAATTTAAAAATAAATAAAATGGTTCTTTTATGAATTTTTTTTATTTGAAATCAGAAAAAATTTTACAAAACCTTTTTAGAACTTCAATTTATGAGGATAAACACGGTTTCTAAGTTGGAAATACGATCCCAAATACGAGAACAACAATTTCTTTTGTTTATCCTTTCGAATCACATCGATCATTTGTTTGTCAATGTTCTTCTGATCTTGTTTTCGTTGCTCATCAGGTTTGTATGTTTTCTTCTCCTGAGCGAACACATTACCGTCAGCCTTTTTCGGTTTTCGGTCTTTCTTCACCTTAAAGTACTTATCGTTGATGTGTTCAGGAACCTTGACACCGGACACATCCAACTTGGTACTGGTTACAATCACGAATTGTTGATGCATTCGTCTCAACGGGCATTTATTGACGGTAAATGGTCCATTGACGAGCAACAAACCTGATGCCAACTGTTTCAAGTATACGACACGCTTTCCTCGATGACGACCAGCCAAAATGATCAAAACGCGGCCAGGTTCAAGACCTTCAAGAGATGGAACTTTTCAGATCAGATATATAAAGCGAACGACAATATTGGTATAATATAAAGTAAATTAAAATTTTACCTTGTTTCAATGATCGTTTATGCGCTTTAAATGGAACCTTTCCCGACTTTCGTTTCTTGTTCAACGGTTCAGTTGGATAATGTTTACGTTGACGTTTGACCAATACCTTTCGTGTGCCACCATTCTTTTCGCCTCCGATCTTCTTCACAACAAACTTTGGTCGTTTTTTCAATAAACTCTCCGGAGCAACCTTCTTCTTTGCAGCTTGACGTTTAAGTTTGGCATACAAATGTTGAGTCGATCGGTGAGATACCAATTTCTTCAACACCTTTGGAAGAGGTTTCCTTTTAGGACCTTTTCCTTGGGCTGTCTTTGCAGCGGGAGCAGCGGGTTTCGCTTTTGGTGGTGCCTTAAAATTAACAAAAAGGTGGTTAATCATTTGAATAATAAAATGTAAGTTCAATTTTGAATAAATTTGATTCAAAAACACTAAATTACATATAAAAAAACAAACTTACCATACTACCGGAGAAATAAACAAGCAAGAAAGGAAGAGGAAAAGCATACAGCAGAGTTCAAGACTGGCTGGCAAGCTAGCACATGTTTACGATGGTGACGCTCATAGATGACGGTCCGGTTAGGAGAGAATGCGCTCAATTTGAGAGGTCTGGTGGGAAAAATGTTTCCAAAATGTGAGTTTTTTAAAATGGTAAATCTCAATTTTATTAATACTAAAGATTGGATTATTGATTAACAAATCCAAACCGAATATTGTCGTAAATACTAAAGGGTACAAGGAAAATAACGACTCTCAATTTGAAACTTGAGGCACTTTTATTAAATGTGTTTCAAGCAAAGTAGACCCGATTGAGAAGAATGGTCCGCCCAACCTAATAAATGATCTTCACAATTTTATTAGAGACTGAATTAGCAGTCGTACACGGCCTCGCTGTACTTGAGTTTAGAAGAATACCAGCTTTCAGATGGAATGTTGCTTTGCTAGTCACTAATTTTTTTAAAAATAAAGTTTATATTTTTGAACCTCATCTGTGGACGAGAACTCATACGATTTGTTTACTATAAACCAGTAATTGATTTTTCTAAATCTTAAGATTTTATTGGGTTAAATCAATATATTGTCTTTTTGAATATGTTTACTGTTTTAATTTTAATTTATATTGGCGTTCTGTAATATAAAATTTTACAAAATGATCAAGATCAAAGCATTAAATGATGGTCCGAGCTCGGATAGTGATTCTGAATCTGAGTATCAAGTAACGCGAGAAGCTGAAGAAGAGAACCTTAATCAACAATATCTGATTGCATTAAAAGCTGCATCTGATGGCAACGTTGAAGAAGCAAAACGCTTGTTTGAAATTTTAAAACAAGAATTAGAGATTGAAGATAAACCTAAAGTAAAAGATGCATTGTTATTAAAACGCTTAAAGTATTTGACATATAAAAATTTGGGTCTTCTTTTTAATGATATCAACATGATTCTAAATGCTCTCGATTTGGATGGTTCCGATTTTAACTTATGGATAACTGCTGGTTTGTATTAAATTATATTTTTTTGTCATGTTAACAATTTTGTTTAATTTGTTAGGAAGAAAATCAAAAGATAAGAAAGACTTCTTTCTTGCAAGGATATGTTTTGAATCGGCATATGGTTTCAATCAATCGAACTATATTGTAATAGATAATTTAATCGACATTTATTTTATATTGAATGATCTATATAAATGTGTTAATTTGTGCCTTCGAGCGCTTGAAATTGATTCGGAATATTTGAAAGGAAAATTGTTGCTAAATGAATGTATACGATTAATGCCACCCATGTTAAAAGAAATAACCGATCCAGAACATGTAGTTTTTGTTTCTGAAGAATATGGTGGAAACTTTTCTATCAATGAATTTGATGAAGATTATTGCAAAGAAGTTATACATCAATTGACAAACATAAAGAACAAAAGGTTAAATCCTGACGATGTTGATGAGAAAGAAATCGATATTAGAAAGAAACAATGTAAACAATTAATATTGGAATTAGACGAAACGCAACTTAAAAGTTTGGGTGACATTGGAACAAAAATTATTGATCTTTATTTGTATATAAGAAACGAATCATTGAATATATGTACTCCTATTGAATTGACTATCAAACAATGCATCCCGATGGATATTGCAAAAGAAACTGAAGGTTCCAGTGAAATTCAAGTTATAGAACAAGTGAATCTTGAAGCGGCAAGCATGGTTATTGAATCAGAACCAGATATTCAAAAAGTGGAACTTATGGAAACAGTTGAATCTACAAACAACTCACAAAATGGTTCAAGCCAATCGCCAAACAGCAATAGTGACGTTTCTAATTTACCCACCAATGTCCCAGAACCACCGAAAGAGTTTAATTTAAAAAGTACTGAATTGAATCGATTATTGAAAGCAAATACAATGTTTGAAAATATCGATAAACGACGTTCATCGCGAGCTAATCGTAATCGAAGAGAAACTCGTTGCAAAGAATATGATGAAGACCAAAGTATTTTTGAAAATTTACTTGAATTGTTAGCGACAAACCTTAAAAACAATGAAGGGATTAAGTTGGATTTAAAAGAGGAAAATTCCAGTAGTTCCAGTAGTGTACCATCTCAAACAGAAACGCCAACTATTTGTCAAAATGAATTGAATTCGATTCGTAAATATATCGCACGATTAGAGAAAAAATTTCTTGATAAAGTAAGACATATCGATATTTACGAATTATTTGAATCTTTTTTGGTTGAAATTGCAATTCATCGAAATTCTACTATTCCAAAAGTGTTCACTGATATTTATCAACTCTACAGGTATGTATCAATTTAAGTTTATGCTTAAAATTAATTAATGATTTTATAGAGAACAAAATGAACTTCCTGTTTCAATTATATGTGAGATTGGTAAACATATCTCCATCGAAATGATACATGTCTGTTTAACTGCAAATGAAATCACATTTAATCGAAATGAAGCCTTATTTTTGATACAAATCATTCCATTACTGAACGAACATATGAATCCTAACGATTATAGAGAATTTATTATTCGATTATTGGTTTTGTGTGGAAACAAAGAATTTAACAACGACTACTTAGAATATGCTTTAGATTTATGTTCATCGAAACCTCAATATGCTAGTATTTTTAATTTAAAGCTTGAAAACAATGAAGATATTGAGATGAAAAGTGATTCAGAGTCAAATAATGTGATTAATGTTACACCTTCTGAGAATAAGAAGAAAACGTCAACTTTTGAAGTAATGGCTTCGAATAACCTATTGATAAATATTGAATATATTGAAACCATTCTTGAAATGCAAACAGCCGCTATAACGTTCAAAAATGATTCCAACGAGAAGAATTACATGGAAATAATTAAATCATTGTTTACTAGCAAATCAGAATCTGATTTATCTATTGATGAAAAGAATGATCTTTGTGAAGCAATCGTTCAAACCCAAATGTGGCAAAAAGGAGTAGAGATGTTGGAAAATTGGACCGAACTATCTGAAAACGTACTTTTCGCTGTTTGCCGATGCGTTGAAACTGGAAAACGTGCTCGACTTACATCTAAATTTGTGGGGAAAATTATACGCCATGCAATGATGGGAAAATCATCTCTTCCATGGACCATTCTTTATTGGGTTTTATATAGTGAAACCGAGAATAGTTCAGATCAATCGGAAAAATTGGTTAAATTGTGTCAATATGGTCATTCATTTTTAGGCAAGAAAGGTATTTGTACTGAACATCAGGGAGAGTTTCTTCATCTAGCATCGCGCATCTTCATCGAACAAGAATTAGATGACGAGGCATTAAAATGTTTCACCTGTTTGTACAACTTTCCGCAACGAAATGGAGATAGATCAAATTGTCATACATCACCGCACGTTGAATTGGAATGGCGTCACTGTACTGAATTATATCATTACATCGCACCAGAGAAGATGCCAGAATATGATAGCCATATTCGATTATCAGGTGTAACACAAGAGAGTAAGGAATTATTTTTGAAAATTTCTCAATTAGTTCCAGATGATGACGAAAATGTAATAGCTAACCGGAAGAATATTCTTAATTATATTAACAATGGAGAACCATTATCATTGAAAAGTGTATTGATAGATGTTCGACAACCCAACGACTCATCAATACAATCGACAATATATTATCTTTTGGCTGATTATCATTTCAAGTCGAGAGATTTTGTGAATGCACGAAAATTCTACAACTATGATTTGGCATTAAATCCAAACCGTTTCGATTCATGGGCCGGTTTATCGTTATCAATGAACTACAAATTAGATCAAATGTTGGGTGATGGGAATAAGCATCACAATCAAACTGATGAATTTAAAAAGACGGCATCATCAGTAATTCGATGTTTTGAACGAGCACTTGAACTTCAACCTACTAATTGGAAATTGTGGATTGAGTTTGGTTTATTAACTTATAATATTGCATCAAACTTGTCACGAACGATTAAGATGGCTAAACTATATGAAACATCTTGCGATGATTTAAATCTACCATTCAAATGTGATGATATGTTAGAGAAAGCTCGACACTCGTTCACGATGGCACAATCCATCGATTCCGATGAACTATGGTTAACGTATTATATGTTGGGCAAAGTATCCGAAAAGAAATCTGGTAATCTTCTATCGACACTCGATTTTTATATGTTGGCCGACTTATGCCTATATTTGGATGGTGCAACCTATCCCAAAAAGATCAACTATTACAATCCATCTTATCTTTCGATCGAAGCCATCGAAATACATTACCGTATACATGCATCAATATTGAAGTATTTGATATATAATCGGAAATTCTCTGCACGTATGTTACGTCAATTGAAACTTTATTTGTTTCGAGTCAGTCGATCCCCGTTCGTTTCTCGACGTAATATTCAAGCAAATAGTTCGGTTTCAGTACCAAAGAAATCCAACAGTACAAAGCCGTCATCGATACCGACACAATCGATAACAGCCGAACCCGATGAAGATCAAGTACAAATTAACGAATTGATGGACGATCTTCTTTCAATCGTATCCGAACGTGATATCAAATTCGATGTCAATCGTTCACGTAATCAATTAATTGAACTATGCATCGTTGGGCTGAAACGTTGTTTGGCACGTTATCCCGCTCATTACAAGTCATACCATCGATTGGCAAACTATTTCGAACTAACAAACGAAAATGAAATTTCCAAAGCAATTCTAATGGGTGGAAGTGGCAATAAGAAATATCCACAACTTTATTTGGATTTGCAGGATACGGGAAAAAGTGTTCAGAATAAATTCATTTTAGGACTATTCGTGGAACGGAAACCAAACAATTTGTACAATTGTGTTTGGCGAATACCGGTTGAAGAAATTGAACGTACGGGAACGTTCAATGCACACATGTTCCGATGTACATTACTATTGATCAATCAATGTATATATACTGAAGATTTTGATACGTTAAGTACGATATCCATACAATTGAACAAGCAACCAGAATTGGATAAACGCTATCTAAACGAACAAGAACGTATAGCACTATCACGTTTGGCGTTCGACAACTGTTTCAATATCTTGAAGAATCAGATCGAAAAGAATTCTAACATATATCATACATGGAACGAAACACAACGTATCGCACAAATAATGGTCAAAAATCAAACATATGTGAATGAAACTCTTGAAGTATTTAATCAAATACGAAACCAGGTGACAAAGCAGCAATAACAAAATTAGTCATACCATTTCATATACCTTTTATTTGTGGCACTAAACGATTACGTTGCCACAAAAAAAACAATTAAATGTTAGAATCATTATAAATATACATGAAATAAAGTATAATTTATTTATTCATTATATTATCCAATAAAGTTGACCACGACCAAATGTAGTATGACATGTGCAAAGATGAAATCGGCAAATGCACGCTCATCTTTTAGATGATAGAAATCAGATTTATTCTGTTCGTTAACCTGAACGCGAAGACAAACACCAAGAACAAAGCTTGCAATCGTTGAAATGAATCCAGATAAGAATGAATTGAATGGAAATGTTCCTACCAACAAGCAATAAGCAAACTGGAATACGCCGGTGAAGAAGATATATGCCAGGTAGGCATCGATTGCTTTCAATCTCTTTGATGTATTCTTTCCATATTCTTCAAAAAATTTTCGGCTTACTTCTACAAAGGTTGCCATTGTTTACAATAATGGATTGATTAAGTTTGAACTGGTTTGGATCCAAAATCTGAAAACAAATTATAACAACCTACGTGTACTATTGGCACACCAAGCTTTAGTGTCAACTATTGTAATGAACGACTGGTATGAATCGATTATCGATTCGTTCTTCACAACGGTTGCCTTCCATGTGTTTAAATTTTTTGTTGATAAACAACTTTTGACATTTTTAAGTTTATTATTTTTTCAGAATCTGATCATTCATGATGGATGTTGATTTTGATCTAAACGATTATGATTATAACATTAAACCAGACAAACCGACTAATGTTGCCATTGGAGATTCGTTAATTCAATGTAGACCAATTGCTTTCGTTGTGGATCGCAATTTTAAACATCTCTATTGTAATGGTTGTTTTAAATGGTATATAATACTTTTTCTTTAATTCCAATTTATGTTTTTAACTAACAAAAGTGTGTAGTATTTCAAACAGTAATACCGAAAATATGGATTATCTAAATTCTGACTGTGAAAATAGTTATTGTTCTATAAAATGTCAAGAGCTAGACAATCACTTAGAAGAATGTTCGTGTTCAATATTCAGAAAAATTGAAACCTATCTTGATACTGAAGATTTTCATAGACATATCCAAAAAATGTCTATAGAATTTGAAGATATTTTGATGTTTACGGAACTATTTTTTCGTGTTTATAAACAAATAGATTCATTGAAAAATGTCAACAGTATTACGATTGGAAACTCAACTCAATACTTCAATTGGAATAAGTTTGAATTTACAGAAATTCCATTAGAATTAAGCCGAACGTTACCAGAATTTCCTTTAGAATTGTTCACTTATATGACCGATTATGATTCGATTACTGAAGTTGAACGAATTGAATTTGATTCAAAACTTAATATCGATTTGCCAGATGATGAATTTTTTTATGATACAATCTTTGAAGTTGATATCATGCAACTAGTAAATGGTGTCGTTGATGTTGTTTGTAAAAATATTGAATTTCCAGAAAACTCTGATTCTTACATGAACATCAATAGTCAAAAGACTAATCAAACAGAACAATTTAGTTCAACAAATGTAAATCCAGCAACTAGTGAAGAGTCTAATGTTGAGCTTCATCCTAAAAAAATTGAAAGAAATGAGCTACTAAATTCACTCATTTTAGTGTCCGAATATAGTGAACATATGTCAAATATATCGTTTAATGGAAGTAGTGAATCGATTCAAAAGTTAATTGAACAACTTGAAAAAAAATCAAAATATGGTCGTCAGCTTAAGCGAAAATCATCATTTATTATCTGCAATAAGGAAGATAAAGAACGAGTTCAAGGAATGAAGCTAATTTTTCGTATGGCCAAATGCGAAAAAATTTGCAAAGATTATAATTTTGAGAGTAAACCATTGGATCAACAATTTGGTTTTTGGGTTATCCGGTTAAAAAATTTGCTAGATGACGATGAAATAAAACCTCTCATTGGTTCATATAATTGGAATGATGTCGTTAAAGCGTTCTTTTTCGTACGTTGATTCAATATTATTGAATAGATTTTAACAAATTAAATTTTTTTAGACATTGCGATTTGCAATTTCAATTCCCGATACCATCTACAATAATAGAATCGGACGAGCAATCTATCTTCCGATGACCACGATTCAACATTCAGCTTCACCAAACACTACGGCCGTATTCGATGGAGCGACTTTAAATCTGTTTTACCTTCCATCGAAGCAATTGAAAGTCGAAAGTGGAGAAACATATTTTGAAAAGGTTACATATGATTCAGCAAATCAAATTATATACGATCCGAAGATTTCATCATCTAAGTCTCATTCAGAATATATTCATCCATATTTACCATTGTCAGATACTATATATTTGGGTAGATTGAGGTTTGATTTTCAATTCGATCTCAAAGGGAAGGTTGAACACCAACTTATAACATCAATGAACCGAATTCGTTTCATTGAATGCGATTGTGAACTATGCTTGAAAAGTTGTTTTTCTGACCTAAACTCTTCCAGTGATGGCATGGGATTTCAACACTCTCAATCGAGATTTGTATTTGACGAAAACGATGAAAATCTTGAACCAGAGGCAGAGCAACATGTTAATGGTTTTGAACTATTTAATAGTTTGAATGAACAATATGGCAAATTTAAAAATCATGATTATGCACTTAAAGTTCAGTTACCTATCGATGAAATAATCACTTCGTTTCGTGAATCATTGGGATATTATCATCCACGTGTATCAACATTATTATTTTTTAAAGCATACTCCAATCTTATTTTGCTTGAACAAGCTAAGTTGAATCACGTCATATTCTATCAGTATCTTTTTATTCACGATTACTTATTGGAAATGATTGATTCTGTAAGTTTTTTATTGCTAACAATTATGAAATACAAATTCTAACACTTTATTCTACAGTTTTCGATCTCTCACGGATACCGACATCGATATATTGAAATATTTAAATCAATTCATCAATTTGTTCATGAAAAATTGCAGCTATTTTATCGCATTGCTTATCGAAACATTTTAAAAGTTGAACAATTCGATTTTGATCGCAAAAATTCAGAAACTTCAAAAAGACAAACTAAAATTGTGTGGCCAATGGAAATATTTTCAATTGAAAGTTGTTCTCAACTCAAATCAATATCATCGTTTGTTCAAGGAGTTTGGAAAAATAGTTTAATTCAACCAGACGGAAAAGCATTAAATTTTCCATATGAAGATGACGATGAAATTGATGTTACAGAAGAAATTGGAATGATACATGATAATGATTCCAAAAAACGTCGTATATCATCAAAACCAAATAATGAAACATTCATTTCAAGTTTTTCGATGAACGATGAAGATTGTGATCAGAAAGAGTTTAAGAATAAACACAACGATATGACAATGGTTTTCAAGTTATTGCGGCAAATATGTGACTTTTCAGAATTTCGAAAACTTTAAATTTTTTCTAATATATCTGAAATTATTAATTATTATTAATTCATTTAATAAAATTATTTATGTTAAAATGATATGCAGTAAAACCATAAAAGAGATGGTAGTTTAGGCGCTTTCAATCGGTTTGCCTTTGCTTTCAATGGCTCATTAATCGCTTTCCACCACATGATGGCGTGCGTTTTCATTGTTTTCATGCACACAGTCTTATTTGCTCGCATTTGCCTGCTCCAGTTATTCATCGCCGCCAATTTTCCATCATCTGTATTCTATTCTGCTATAAAATAACGCCTCGGTTGGTTGTAGCCACCGAATTGACGTAGATCAGTTTCTCAATGACATACACGTCGCATACGATACAAGAAGAGTGTTGAATGTTTTGATTTCTTAGCCACAAAATTCACCGAAAACGATGGCTTCCATTCATCGATTGTGCCAAATGATTTCAATTCTGATGTTGCTGATCTTTTCATCAACTTATGCCACTCCACCCAATCATCATCAACATCGTGATCATAGTAAAGAACGTATCGAAGATGCATTCAAATCACACGTTAAACAGAACAATGATATCGACGATCATGAGTTGGATCATGAGGCTATATTGGGTAGTCGTCAAACGGCCCATGAGTATGATAAATTATCACCGGAAGAATCAAAACGGCGTCTTCGTTTATTAGTTGAAAATGGAATGGATTTCAATCGCGATGGGTTTGTTGATAAACAAGAGTTAAGCGATTGGGTTTTGAAATCATTCAAGAATTTAGCCGTCGAAGAAGGAGAAGATCGTTTAGAAGAAGATGATATCAATGGCGATGGTTTTGTTACATGGGATGAATATCTTAAAGGAGAATATAATGCTGATATGCTAAAGGTTAGTGTGATAAGTGATTTGAATTTATTTTGAAAGCCAATTTTAATTTCAGGATGGAAACAATGAGCTGTTGGAAGAGGATGAAATCCTATGGAAAGCAGCCGATTTAAATGATGATGGTAAATTGGATGCAACCGAATATGCCGCATTTCATAGTCCAGAAGAGTTTGGTCACATGCATTCAGTGTTAGTCAATCAAATGCTAGCACGTCGCGATCTTAATCATGATGGTCACATTGATTTCGACGAATACATTAAAGATCAATCGGGAGAAAAGATTGATACTCGTTCAGAGCATTATATTGCTGAAAAGGATAAATTCGATAAAGAATATGATCTCAATAGGGACGGCAAATTAGATTATAATGAAAGTTTAGATTGGATCGTACCGAACAATACGTAAGAATCGTTTTAATTATAAATTTTTAGTGTTTAAATTCTAATAAAATCATTATAGTGAAATCGCTCAAAATGAAGCAACTCATCTTATAACATCAGCTGATTCAAATCATGATGGAAAATTATCGGTCGAAGAAATTGTGGCTAATCATGACGTTTTTGTTGGAAGCGAGGCAACCGATTTTGGCGAACAGTTGACTAAGCATGCTATTGATGAATTATAATCAAAGTATTAATTGATAAGTAATAAATTTTTTATCCAACAATTACTAAAAACTTTAATTATAAGATTTCCGAAAAAATGAGATAAAAGAAACAAAAAAAAGATAAGATTGATAAGTTTGTTCGGGAAACTTTTGTGACTAACGATGGAAACCTTTTGGGAATTGTTTGGATATGATTAAACTAAACAGTTAACTTAGGATAAATTAGAGTATAGATAACAAAGATTAAATGAAATTAAATAACGGATATAAGAATAATAATCAAATAACATAAAAAAGAATAGATTAGTTATGAAAAGAAAACATTTTGACGGAGATTAAGAACTAGAGAACGGTTGTAACGATTGGGTGGCTATAAATGGAATGGGATACAATGTCATATGACCGAAATTGGTTCGTTGATATATCGATTTGATCCAAAATATTTTCATAAATTGATTGATATGATAATCAAGTTTTCTCTTCAAGTGAGAAAGCTTCTCATCATTGAGCAATTATTGCAATTGTATACTTCATCCAGTAGTTGTTCTCGAAGTGTAAACAGTTTGCGAATGTTCTTTTCAAATCCTGTTATAGAAATAATTTTCATATTTGGTCCAATAGGACATGGTTCAATCGATATAAAGATAGATTTGAGTTCATTGGACAATTTTGCAATATATTCAACCAACATGCGTGTATCATTGACAAAGACTTGAAATTTTAGCTCAAAGGTGAAACGGGACATCAATTCATAGCGTGCTTCAATAACAGACAAAAGATTTGTCCCGTTGATGGTCACATTTTCAAACGGATATTGTGGACAATCTTCATATCGAATCAGCTCAATTTTGGTTTTTGTTTGCTTTTGTATTTGTTCAATGAACATGTTTGATCGACCTGTAAGATCGCGTCGGTTGGAAGGTATCTGAAACGAACTACTCAAGTTGGAGGTGAATTCGCCAATTTGACTTTGTTCCAATTCATTCTTCAAGTGTATCATGGCTCGAATCAATCCCATACTATTGTTTCGGAATGAAATGAAGTTAAATGTCAACTGATTCGGTTTACCATTGCGACGATAAGCGACATACACCTTATGATTCAATTCACATTGTTGATGAAAGATAGAAAATGAATTTCGCAACAGTTCCAAATATTTCTCATCATAGACGCGAAATTCAATTTGTAATGACAATGTTGAGTTAGAGATGAACATTTCACACATTTTCTGAACGTTTGATATTTGTCCAATGATGCTCACTTTGTTTCCAACTGCTGAAAAGTCTACATTGCATTGCGTTTCTATCAATGACTTTTTCAATTGATAAAAGTTATGGACACCAAAGAACACTCGATCTTCATAAGTCATATCCAGTTGGATCGTACACAAATTGTTTGGAGTCGATCGTGTCAATGCGGATATATCGGATAAATTAATTACGGTTAAATCGGAAATTGATTCGGGTGATGAAATAGAACGATTCGATCCATGTTGACTGTGATCGTGTTCTAAATCATGATCTTGTTGTTGGTTAGGATGATCATAATCATTTTCATAAATCAATGAATCTTGATTTGTATTTGCTAAAAAATAAATAAAAATTAAATAATGGAAAACGGAAAAGCAATTTATCTGGTTTTTACTTACGTGTATCATTGGACAATACCGTATTGACAGAACGATCATAGGTTGAAGGTGGGGAACATACCGAATCACTAGCTATATACAGAAACGTTAATCGTTCAATTAGGTTGTAATGACAAAGTGAATAAATAGAACTTACAATTAGCATCGATAGATGCTCTTCTCCACATTTTACCAATGAGTTCATCAAGCTGCGAGTTGTCGACCTGTTTGAAAAGTCGACTCTTATCCTCGCCCATCATTGCGTCGAAAAGAATGGCGTACACAAAAGAACGAACAATCAAAAGAAACGATAATAATGATGAAAATGGTCGATAATTGATGAAAAAGAGGAATGAAAATGAAATGGTTTTGATAAGATGATGAGGTAAGATGAAAGCAAAGATTCAAACAAAGAATTCAAGAAAGTACTTAAAGTTTTGGTCGGAGTTCACAATGTATGGATAATTATTTTTAGTTGTCCAATAATAATCGACATGATTGAAATCCAACAAAACGGTTTAATTTTGAAATTTTGAACAAAATCGAGTTTGAACAAACGAAGCGATTTTAAATTTTCATAAACTGTGATGTTAACATGACAACAACCCTGACACAATTGAAATGACCAAATTAACAAAAAAATAATGATGAAAATTGTTTCTAACTGAATGAGTACATCAAACAAAAGAATGAGTTGACCGTGAGTTCTTTGACTTGATAGATGAAATGAGTGTACAAAAAGAGTATTGTCATTTTAAACTGTGATCTTGCACAGATTGAGCAAGATTTGCAAGAAATGGAAGATGAGGTGGATATTATAAGGCATCAGGTTCAATATATCGACAATGACGAGTCTGCGCTGATGATTCATTGTTGATTTACTTTGTTTTGTGGCCGGTAAAACCTTTCTAATAAAAATCTCATAAAACAATCAAACAATTCAAAGTTCATCATTAAAAATTTGCACTTATTATTTAGTTTCGATAAAAATAAAAAATGTAATATACTAAAACGATAAACTTTGTAGTTTTTATCAAACATGTTAATAATTTCATACATTTTAAATTGAAATTTTTAAGTGCATTATTTTAAACATGCTTTGCATTTAAAAATATTAGCAAAAAAAATTTAAACTATTAAGTTGTTTCCAAAACCACTAGGTGGCGTGAGAATTGGTAACAGGTTTCCCTCCGTTCCAGAATCAAAACAACAATTCAAAGCAACACGTTTCCATAAAGCATTGTTTTCAAAATGTCATTTACTCGAAACTTGAATAATTATCTTAAAGAGAATAATCATTATCATCGGTTGGAAACAACTAAAAATCTTTGTTACAATGATAACGATTCAAACAATAACATCTCCGAATGGAGTAACCATATAGAAGATTATCAATTTTTGCAACAGATAGGGTCTGGGTCATTTGGACAAGTTTTCAAATCTTGTCTCGAAACAAACGAATGTGCAATTAAACGAATATGTAAATCAAAATCTCCAAATATTGGAAAAATATTATCTGAAGTGTCCATTCACATTCGGTTATCACATCGACATATTCTTCAATTGTATAATGTTGTTGAAGATCGCCAAAACGTTTATCTCATTATGGAGCTATGTCACGGGGGTTCATTGGCACAATTATTATCGAGAGAAGTAGAAAAGAGAAGAACAAATGAGCGACTGTCACCAAATGATTTATTAATTTGGTATAAACCTAAATCACAACCAATATTACCATATTGGTTCATAAGCAAAGTTTTAATTCAACTATGCGATTCTTTGGGTTACTTACATCGCAACAACATTATGCATCGTGATTTAAATTTAAATAATATTTTATTAGTTAACCCAATCATAGATTGTTTTAATATGGACCATAATAATCTACAAATCAAACTTGCTGATTTTGGTTTAGCAATCGATTGTAATGCAAGTATAAAGGAATTTAATCAGAAGAAATTGGATACTGTAAACAAAACAAATAACTCAGTACCGATTGGGACAACAATTTGTGGAACACCTGGGTTTATATCACCTGAAGTGTGGACACAACGACAAACAGTTTCCCCTAAAAGTGATATCTACAGTTTAGGTTCAATCGTCTTTGCATGTGTCGCTGGTTATACACCAAACGGAAACATTGTAAGATTTTATATATTGTATTGTATATTGTAATATAAGATACAATTTCTTTTGTTTATAGGTATTAGACAATTTTCCGCCAATGGTTTCCGAACTCATTACTAAATTGTTAGAAGACAAACCCGAAATGCGTCCAACATTGGATCAAGTAATTGAACATATTTTTGTTTCCGGACGTATCAATTCAAAACGGTTGCTGCCATTAAAAAATCAACAAAACATGTTCAAATGTCAATTGAACCAAATGGAAATGTTCGTTTAGTATTCGAGCAAGATAAGTTATCATTCATTGTTAGTAGGGATGGTTCATTGATTACAATTGCTTCACAAAATCGACAACGAGTTGTAAGATATTCTTTCTATGATCTACCACAAACATATTGGAAACGTTATAACTATTTAGTTCGATTCATTGCTTTAGTTCAAGCTAAAACTGCCAAAATAACATTTCATTGTGAATCAATTATAGAGAATACTGAGAGTATGAGAAAAACATCTACAAACGAAGATACTAAAAAGGAATTCATTTCTAAATGCATTCTGATGGAGAATGGCGATTTTGAAGTAACCATTCATAATCAATTATTGAACGAAGATTTTAAATTTCTTTTCGAAAATAATGGAAAAATGAGTAAAAAGTATTACAAGTATAGATCGAAACTTGAAAATATTCATCAAATTGTTTTGGAAAGTGAAATGAAATTAATGCAATTAAGTTCAGAGTTTCAAATAGACCTTTTTCCGATAACATCAGGTATTGATGGACAAATATGTAGAATGATTGGACGTGTTGAAAAAGCTGAGATTGAATCTAAATCGATTATGGAGGAAGAAGATCAAAGTAAAATATTGCAATCCATACATATCAATGATATAGGTTGTGCTACACAGGTAAATTATTTTATTTTTATTGAACAATCATATAAAGAAAATTTTTTTATTTCATAGTTTATGAATGGATCGATTAAAGTCAATTTTAATGATGGTTCCGATCTTTGCATGGATCGACAATCTCAAATTTTCTATATTGAAAATAATGTTCTTAAAATGTATGTATAGTATTTTATTTCTTATCAATGATAATAATAATATGAAATTTTACTTATAAAGATTCAACAAGAATGAAATCTTGCCAGAGATTGTGGTAAAAAAGATTTCACGTATGCCGCAAGTAATTGAACATTTACGAAAGACAACATCGATCATAAATGATGGTAAAAAATAGGATACAAAATATTTTAGTAAAAAATTTGTTTATTGTTTTAATAAAAATATTTATTATCACTTGATCGACAAAAATATTTTTTTTGTTTATTTATAAATGTCTTGAAGAAAAGAGGGAACAGATTTGACGGAAGAGTGTGAGAGAAAGAGTGATTGATTCAAATCAATTGGGATATTCGGATTTTTAAACAGCCATTTTTGTTTGATATTCAAGATAGAAATATAACATGATGGTTGATAAGTTTGTATAATTTTTTGTTGAGTGATCAATTATGTTGATGTATGAAGAAACGTTTACCATCCGCCACCGTTCTTTATCGTTCATTGGCATTCTTCCATTTCTCATGATCATCTTTACGTGCCTCTGGTGTCAACTGATTTCGCATGCCAACCAATACGCTAGATGTTGCTTGACTGACATGAATGAACGGACGTACAAGGGTGGACGGAATTTGTCGGACGACCTCGCCAAATACGGTTCCCATATCGTCGGAAACCATTCCGGCATTAGCAACGGCACGAACCGTATCATGCATACCTTCTCTCATGACCGTATACGCAACGGTAATACCTTCACGAAAATCTCGTGGCTGTGAGTTATGAAATGTTGACATTGTCCCATTATTTCCGCACGAACCGCCAACGCCAATACCACTTCCTCCTCCTACTAATCCAGAACGTCCACCAGAACCAGATCCACCCGGTGTCGGTGGTGTAACGACATCATGTGCAAATTGTGCTGTACTTTGGATTAAAGATACCAAACGATTGGCTAATTCAAGTGTTGCCATTGCAGTCGAGATCGAAAATGCATATGCTCCACGTTGTATACCACGAACAATACGTTGATCCCGACGATATTGATCGATTGGCATCCAAAATAGGTCACGAATACCTTGAACTACAATAAAAAATATATTAAAAAGTTATATTTTTTTAAATAAATCTACGAATACTTACATAGTTGAATGAATGAATGCATCGGACCGACACCACCCAAGATCGAAGGCAATTGGTTGCGTTTGATATCTTTTGCCCATTCTTCTATAACATATGACAATACTTTTTCAAAACCTAAAATTCCATGTTTGTTTGACAACTTTTTCAAATGTAGTTCACTTTGATTTAGTTGTGCCAAGCCCAAAAAGATTCCTGGTAATGCTCCCTGTATCAAATGTAATTAAAAATAGATCTTTCATTTAAAAAGGATGAAACTTACCTGCTTCAAATCGATATGTTTTCCATGATAATCGAGTCGAATCGGCACATCCGGTGAAAATGTAAACGACTTGATAAATAGATTATCGAATGAACTATTTGAACTTGTACTCGTTCGGCGAATGCGCTCATTCATCGATGACGTTCGTCCAACATGTTGCTGTTCATCATCATCATCGTCCTCATCATCTTCCATTGCAATCGAGGATTCGCGGTCATCGTCAAGACTTGTTTTGCTACCACCAAATTTGTTATCACTTGAATTATCACTATGTTTAGAATATATTCCATTGTTTTGTTGTTGCTGTAATTTGTTCGTCAATATTTCATTAACCATCTGAAAGAATTCCATCAAAAAGATCAACGTATCCTGATCGATATTGACACGTAAAGGTTTCAATGAAATCTTCAAATCACATTCTTCATTATTATCTTGAAAGTTTCGATTACAAGTTAATCGTATCGAAAACATATTAGAATATTTCCGCCTCGGTGTCGTTTGTGAGATATATTCGTACAATATTTTCTTAATTCTCGATGCATTTACCCGATCGATTATTTCAATCTCTTGTACCAAAAAGAAGAATCTCCATGCAAGATCATAGTCTTTGTCAAAGTTTTCAAACAGCAATTTGATTCGATTCAACATCAACACGACACAGGTATCGTTCTTACGTTTTGTTCCGCCAGAATTTTTAAAATTGAAATGTGATTCATTTGTCATGTTGGTTAAGTAACCATTGTTAGAGATAAGATCGATGTTCTCCCAAACAACAGAATTTTGCTGAAATCGAACTTTCTGATCACGTTGGTTCATGTTTGAAGTTAACGTTGACAGTGACCGGCCACTTCTAATCGACATATTAGCCAAACTGATTGCATCTGGTTTATATGTTCGTTGATCCGATTGATCATCTCCATCATCCATTGGTATATCATCGAAATCCTTTCCACCATACAATGAAACACGAAGTGACATCTTCTCTAAAACGTATCTCGCCAAGGTTGAGGCTGTAATCTCCGGCATCACATTATAATTCGATTGTTTGAAATAGTTTTCTACCATTCTTATTGGCTTATCGGTAAGAACGCGAACCTGCGGTTCCTTAGTCAAATTGATTCCCGTTCCAAGATCATCGTCGCCTAAGATCCAAAAATTACTTTCATTAAGTTGACCACCATCACAATTGATACATTGACTCATTCGATAGCTTTTTCCGCCATTATCATCATCTTCGTTCTCCTTTTCGTCGTCCTCATAATTGTTCAAATCATCTCCGTCATAATTTTGACACATCCTATCATTATACTCATTGGAACATTCGTTCAATGCATCCGCAATCAAATCTGTTCCGTTTAAATTATTCTTCTTCATATAAATTTCACTATTTTCAGTCATATCCATAGTTGTATCATCACTTGATGTCGTACAATCTCCACCCGAAACCTGAGTCGCAAACAATTGAAGAAATTGGCAAAGTGTTGCCAAGGAATCGGGACATACTTTAACATTGATCTCATTGTTCGATATCTTCAACTCTAAACGGCCATCTTTTGATATTTTTAGATTGATATCAATAATACCTGAATCAATTACTGCAATGTAGTTCTTCAACATCTCATGACAGTGATTGTTGCGTTTGAAACAAAGGAATGCTTCTTCTATGAAGAATCGAAGTATCGTTTGACTGGTATTCTCAACCACCATCGATGTGAGGTAAATATCTTCACAATGTAATAAAGTTGGCCGTTCCTTCAAGTTATCGAAACTGATTCCACATTGTACAATATCGGTATGTAATTCGACGATTACTTTTGGGCAGACATAACCAATGATTTCATCATCTTTCAAGTTGACAAATTCGTATAGTTCATCATAGATTGGAAGTTCTAGTCCCACCAATAGGGCTTGTCGCATTTGAACAGCCAATTTGATCTTCTTCAATAGATCGGTTTCACGTTTGATATCGATCGACATTCCAATCGAACAACAATGTGAGTCGAGGTAAGTATTTCCAATTAATATATGTCGATCATCATATTTTAATGAAAGGTTTTCACCATTTAAACATATGGTCGTAGTTCGTTCAGTTTCCGGTCCAACCACGATACCGACCAACAATTTTTGTGTAAATAGATTATTCTTCTGTCCCGATTGAGTGTAAAAATCAATACTCAAACAATCGATGTTCAATTCTAACATGAATTCATTGTTTGGTTTACTATTGTTGTTGATCAACAATGCTCCCGGAACTGTAGAATTGTCCAATATTGAATGATAGGAATTGTCGCTAGTGATTGAATCTAAAAGATGATTATTTTGATTATTATTATTATGATTCATTGGAAGAAAATTTGATGCAGATGAATCAATAGCAGCTGGTTGAATTGTATAGGATGAATCCATATCTTCAGTTTGCGATTCAGATAGATGATGTTCGATGGTTGCCGATGTAAGAACCGATTTAAAGATTCCATCAGATTCCATCATCATCGATGGAAGTATTAGTTCGGGACGATCAATCTTTTTTGGAAAATATGGTGTCCAAAGTATGAGATCATTTACGAATCGATTATAGATCAATTCAAACATTGCCTTATTTTCCAGATACATCTCACCAAATGGTATGTCGACGCGAACAAAGATACGACTCGATCCACGATTACTGTTGAGATAACATTCCACATGATCACGATCGCCGGGTGTTAAGATCTGTTCCAACCCATCATCATCAAACATTTTCCTCTTTACTTGAAATGGATTTGTATAATTCTTATTATGATTCATTGTTGATGCGGTAAAATAGTTTATCGATTCATGCATTGATTCCATTCCGTTCAATATATAATCAGAATCTATTTCAGTTTCTGTAACGTGTGTTGGAGTTTCGGTTGAGAACGATAAAGATATATTTGTGGAATCCGATTTCGAATGGAAAATCTTTCGTTGTCGGTCATCCACCAGTATGTCGATATCGATTTGTGAGCAAACAAGATCGCCAGATTTCGCATCGAGACGCAACTCCATTTCAGTTAATTCAATAAAAAGTATTTCATCATGAAGATTTGACAATTGATTCCGTTCTTGACGAAGATCAGGAATGGGAAAATACATTTCAAGATCTAACTTTTCACATTCGATAATAACGTTGAACGGTTCGTCATTATTCGAAATTGTTCCATTATATACATTGTTTAATGATGAAGTGGAAATGTTTCTATATCGTTGCCGATTTCCAGTTCGATTCGTTTCAAATAGTTTCATCAACTTATGATGCCGTTCAATGAATGTAGGATCTAGTTTAGCCGATGTTGCCGACAACGTAATCTTTAATTCATTGTTCACCAACCGTAATCGAACATTTGACTGCATTGCATTCGCGTCGGTCGATTTCATCGAGAGAAAGTTGTTCAACATTTCATCGTGATACTCGTACATGCTAATATTGGCACACGAAAATTGAAATTGTTCGGGACGAATTTCCAATGTTAAATGTGGTGCAAGCAAACGAATGTGATCATATTCGTTGAGTGTTTCATTCAGAAAATTGTTAACACCAATAAACGATGGCATATTATCATAGGTTGGCATCTCACGAAACGATGGCATCGATTCATCTGACTCGTCGGTGATCAAACAAAGAACTAATCCAGGAAACTTGAGTACGGTTGTAACCATCGTATTCGATTCATCAAGTTGTGTTGTGGGCACATTCGATTCACGTTGATCATAATTATGATTGAATGGCATGAAACGTTCCTCATCATCATCGATACTGGTAGTCCAATTTTTCGAATGATTATGATTAGATAACATTGACGAACCGATCAGATTGTTTCGGTGATGATTTCGATCTTCGTATCGCATCATCTCTTGCATCAAACGATAGTCTTGACCGGTCATCTCTTTGGGTATTGCCGGATCGATGCAATCCATCAAACCGGTGGATCCAGATGTGGTAGATTCGTCTTTTGAGCTAAACATTTGTATAAAGTCGAGTATCACGTTCAAATGTTCCGTATTGAGGATAGCATAGATGAATGGAAGTACGGCATCGACATCGATACGATTACCATCGAATCGTATATTAACCTTATGTTTACGTAGTTTTGTAATCAATGTTCCATTGATTAGTACTTCAATATCGGTTATCATCACCTGTTTGGTGACTACATCTGATAAGGTTTGTTGAATACCCATTTGCGTCTGATCATTATTCATCTTTTCTTTATCATTCAATTGAAGGTGCTCTTCAATTAGACCGATTTCACCGATACGGAACTCAATTTGTCGCTGATCGCCAACATATTCGTTAAGGGCAAATTTTAATCGTAGATCTTGCAACGTCACCTGAAATCGACGAATAACCGAATTGATCAATTGTGCCATCTTCTCTAGACCTTCATATTTTTCCGATTCTTGATTGACAATCTCTTCCGCAATTTCCATCGACGATGTCATCAATGATTTCGATAAGATTGATGTCTGATTCAGGTCAGTTCGATTGCGTCGATCCAATTCAATATGTAGTTCGATTCCGCGTAAACAAACGGCACATGATTCAGTCCATAAGGAACTCCATGGTATTGCCAATTCGATACGATCGACCGTACCCGATAAGAATTTGAGTGGAACATATTTCGACACTTCATCGTTGATTGCATTCACATCCAATGGTATATCGTCGATCGAACCTTTTCCATTGATCAACTCAACGTTCAATTGGGATAGATCCAATTCACGAGATAGGTAACATCCCAAATTACGTTGTAAAAGATATTTGACCGCACACTTCTTGAATGACTCGGTCAACCAAGCCATGTTTTATTGATTGGCGTTCGATTTAACACTTATTTTCATATATGGAATACACAATCACAACTACAAAACCACATTAAAATAAAATACGCTGATCAAACGATTTGTGTACGGGATCACATGGTCGTATTGCGATGTTGCATTGTACGTATACATGTAGATAGATGTTGAAACATTTATCTTCTCTTATTTGTTAGAGGAAACACAATTCCGATTATCAGTTGATTATTATCGCACATTAAACATACGTTATTTTTTAAAATAAAATCATAAAACTGGTCACACAACACAAGCACAAATATGGTTGCGTCAGATGATCACCAAATCCATTGTTCATGGTTCAAGACAATCCTGTATTTGCCATGGTTACCATAATCAAATTCCATCATCTTCCACACAACATGACGTCGCAAACGATGGATATATAGAAGAATGAGAGAGAGTAAGCGAGTAAATGGTGCCCAACGTATCGGTTTTAAAGATGGTAGAATTAGTGAGTATGAAAATAAAATGAGAATCACAATAAACTAAACTGAGAAGAAAAAAATGGGGTCTCTTCTTTGCTTGTTTTAGATTTAGTAAATTAGGATGGCAACGTGATGGAGTGATTCGCTCGTCGACAAATAACCACACAAGATCTGGCTAACTAGGACGAATCAGGAAAAACTTTCTTGATGTAAACGAATGTAGTTGTACACACTGATTTGGTATATCACAATTGTATATTTGTATACACTGTTTCGTTCTCCCTTGTGACTTAGATGAGGGTGGTGGATTGTCTCGACAACGATTGATGACGTCAATTTCGACAAACGGGTGATGAAATGCAGTATTAAGCCAATGAATAGAGCAATGATTCAGGTTCTGTTAAATGAAACAAACCAAATGAAAGTTGTCAACTCATTTTTCCGTCAATCAATCAACCAACCAATCAATCACCTCAATTATATGTAAAGATGAGCAATTTAAAAAAATTATAATTAAAAGAATTGGCTAATTAATAAATAAAGGGTTGTTGTTTATTTGTATTCGTAATAAAAACCATTGAAGAATGGTAATTATGAATAAGGAAGAACACAACATGAATTATCATCAGCCTTGAATAGTAAAATTGCCTAAAATTTAGATCTGGTTCGTTGATCCAACGATTTTATTGAGACTCATGGTTTTTTCTGAAGATCCATACACAAACATATATTTGTAAGGAGAGGGCGCGATGTAAACATAGGACACACAAACACATTGAATGAACAACGCAGTTGTATGGCTACTACTAGAACGATAATAATACTGTGGTTGTGAGTGAAGTAGTGGTCCAATACAAGTGGCATCGAGTCGAGGACGCCAGCCTGACCATTTGGATGCAACCAAAGTCGTCGTAGATGTTGGAACAACACACAACAAAACACCATCGAATAGCAATGGGGAATGTTTTGAATTCAAATCAGCTGATTGTCGCTATTCGCTCGATTGCAACGATTTGCCTTGAATCACGAGCTTTTTATGCATAAATGTGTATTTTGATACAATCCAGTTGATTCAAGTTAAATCTTGTCGCTACCATTTTTATTATGGAAAATTGCCTTAGTTTCCTTTTTTATTATTAAGTATTTTGGTTGGTGTGTAGCGTTTACTTTAATCAATTTATATCAGTTACATTTGTACTCGTTGATTATAATTATTTATTGTTTGGTTTATGATGATAAGAATTATGATAGACTGATGTTTATTTGAATATTGACTAAACTATGTAATAGATTTTTATCAGAAAACTGAAAATGATTTGCATAAAAATGAGATGATTTTTCAAATGCACGATAAAAATCCAAAATAATTCAAAATACTTTTTTAACAATTGTCAATAGGTGGCAGTATTAGTTTTGTTGTGATCTTAAAACTTGGATTTGGCCACGATGTCAACTGTTCGGCGAATTCTAAGCGTGGATTGTGGCAGTTTTATTTTTAAATTAGCTTTTTTATATTTTTCGCTTAAACATCTTTGAAATTATTGATACATTTGATAAGTTGCGATCATGATTAAAGCTGTAATTGTCGTTGGTGGCCCTCAAAAAGGTTTCAATACAATTTTCTTATTTAGCTTTTTTATTTATATTTTTTTTTATTCAGGGACTCGATTTCGTCCACTATCATTGAATTGTCCGAAACCATTGTTTCCGATTGCCGGCATACCAATGATTGAACATCTAATCAAAGCGTGTGTCAAAGTTTCTGAAATGAAGGAGATAATTTTAATTGGATTCTATCAATTAGATGAGATGTTTAAAGAATTTATACAATCAATGATATTAAAATATCGGATTCAGATTCGATATTTACAAGAATATGTTCCATTAGGAACGGCTGGTGGTATTTATCATTTTCGAGACATGATTTGCCTTGGAGAACCGGATGCTGTATTCCTAATCAATGGAGACGTATGCGGCAACTTTGATTTAGAAAAGATGTTAACTTTTCACCGAACATTGCCTAAAACAAAATTAATATCTGTTATGGCAACAGAAGCTACGCGTTCACAATCTTTGGAATATGGTTTGTATTTTAAGTTTTTAATAATGGATAATTTATTAATGTCGTTCTATTTACATCAACAGGTTGCATCGTCGAGAATAAGGAAACTCATGAAATGTTGCATTATGTAGAGAAACCTAGCTCATTCGTTAGCAACACGATAAGTTGTGGGGTTTACTTATTCTCATTAGAATTGTTAAATTGTTTATCGACCATATTTTTGGACAAACATCAAACCAACGGTTTAGACGAGTTTCAATCTGATGAAGAATTGGCATTAACGTTTGAAAATAATCCCCAAACAAATAGTATCAGTTTGGAGAATGATGTTTTATCGACTCTACTCGATTCAAAACGTGTTTTTGTATTTCAACAGCAAGACCATTTTTGGTGGAGTCCTATCAAGACACCTGGTTCAGCAATTTATGCTAATCGAAATTATTTAAATTTGTATCGAAGATTACAACCAAACATATTGTCATCATCTGATGATGATAATGGACCAAAGATAGTTGGTGACGTGTATATTCATCCGACTGCGATTGTCGATCCTACGGCCACCATCGGTCCTAATGTTAGCATCAGTGAAGGTGTTAAGATTGGAGCCGGCGTTCGAATTAAAGAATCGATCATTTTAAAAAATGTCAACATTAATAATCATTCATTAATTATGTATTCGATTGTTGGCTGGAATTGTGCCATTGGCTTTTGGTCAAGAGTTGAAGGAACGCCATGTGATCCAAATCCGAACAAAGCATTTGCTAAGATGGACAATCTTCCATTATTTGACGGTGATGGAAAGCTCAATCCATTGATTACTGTTCTTGGTAAATTTGTTTATTTACATAAAAAATGTTTAATTTTGTTTTTTTCTAGGTTGCAACGTACAAATTGCACCAGAGATTATTGTGCTCAATTCAGTGGTACTTCCATATAAAGAAATCAATCGAAGCTATAAAAATGAAATCATCCTTTAATTTTTATTTGTGTGATTTTTTTGGTCAATTTAAGGAAGAAACAATAAATTGGATAATGATGATTTGAAGGTTGTTTTGTTTATGTAATGTGCATATATTTTTGGTGAAACTTTATAAATGATGCAAGTTTTCAAAAGCATGTTATCGTGGAGTTGTCCAAAAAACTCTAAATGATTTTGCATCATAATCAATAAAATAATGCAAAACCATTGAATCATCCAAACATGTTTCTGTTTGGTTTTTCTTTTCGATTGCATATGTTTCGAATTGACCAAGAAATAATATAGGATCGCCTTTGTTTCAGGGGAAATGTCTTGAAGTTTTCTTGGAACGTGGCTGTGTTTGTCGTTCTCTCGAACGATAACATCCTCATTATTACTTGGTAGCCAGATTTGAACTTTTCCAATGCGTTTGCTGTCAAACTTGCACAAATAAATCAACTTGGTTTCAGTGGTTGATTTGAAAGTACACTTGAATTGCCAAAATTGTTGCTCTTTGACAAAGTTTCTAAAGTAGAAAATATTTGCGTACAATTAGAAACAACAAAGATTAGAACAAATAAATATTTTATAACAATGTTACTCGTTATTAATTGAATTATTGATAATTGCATTGTTTTGTATTATTATTGCAAAAAATAAACTACTATTGTAAAAGTCTATATTGCAAAAATCTATATATTCTTATTGCAAGTTTCTATTTGTGCCGTTTTCAAATAACAAACTCGCCTCAATCGGTATGAATCGATTGCTGGTTGTTGGTTTCATGCGAATAGTAGTTTCCTTATTTTAACAAAATGTACACTTCACTGCAATGGATTTTTAAGTTCAATGCTTCTCGTACTCTGAAAAACAATGTAATGCATTGAAGTCATTGCATTTGTGCCATATATCGCAATCATTCTTTATGTGTGAATGTGTGCAAAGTTTTGGCCGATTCAAAAAAGAAGCAATAAAAAGTATGTTGTGGATGATTGTAAGGTATATAAATTTATCGAATATGACCACAATCATATACAATGAATCGATTGGTGGATTGTGATGATCTATCACCATTATCGAATGCCTATTATTTGCCACAAATGAATTTTCTCTTTTCGTGTCTTTTGATCAATGGAAGCCAATGAAAGAATGATTGTCAATGTCAAAATGGATACCATCGAACAGCACCACCAACACTACCACCCATTCGTCCGTTCATCATTGTGTTCACTTATTTTTTTCTCTTATTTTATTGTAATAATAATCATTTGATCATTTGTTGACCATTTTATTGACGAATACTTTCAAACAATAAATTGAGTTCACTTCAATCGCCAACTTCTGAATTGAAGTTTCCTAATGGATTACCTGTCTTAAAGAGCAATATTTTTTCGACTAAAAATTGTATTTTGTTTTTTTCTTCTTGTTGTTATTGCTCTATGTGATTCATGGATTAATACCAACTGATACTTACTGTCCGGTAGAAATGATTAAGTTTCTTTCTCTCTCATCCTATATCCGTTCGGTAATGATCCGAATTTGCCATGGAACGTTTTATTTCTCCCATTTTTATCATTTTGAGAGATGATTCGGTTCAATTTCTAAAATGGTCGAGACGTTGTTGAGGATGCACAGATCATAGTCGATAATAATCGATTATGGTCAAGAAAGAAGGAGAGTGGAAGAAATGCCATTGAACTATATTATGATCAATAGAATCATTGAACAACAACGTTTAGAACGGACTTGCAAGATGAAGAACATATAGCAACAAAATTCGATTAGTCTGGTTTGGTGGTTTAATAATGGTTGATAATGGACCATAGTATTTGTGTGTGTGTGTATGTTGTGTTTGACCTATGATCATTGATGATCACGATCATCAATGGCAAATCATCAGGTGAATGATCTTCGGGCTGACAATACTAGAGCATTTAGATCTAGTGAGAAGGAGGATCAATAATGATCATTAAGATTGGTGCTTTAAATTCTTTCACTAAATGCCTGTTTCACTTGAGGATCCCATCAGATGTCGCTGTCACATAAGAAAAAAATAAAAAAAATCCTCCCTTATAATAAACAGCTGATGATAGACACTTTATAATAAAATATATAAAAATGGCTGTTCCATAAAATGTAAATTTTATCATTTTTATTTAATAACTTGTGATCAATAATAGAATACATCAAATCGTGTCACCATATCATCGAAATAACACGAACAACAACTTTCCTTTTGAATTACAAAACAAGCCAAAATTTGTGCGATCTTCTTTTCTATCATCTTATAACATGTTATTGTTGTATGGAAATTAATATTTATCATGTTTCATGTATATCACCGTTGTTGATGTCACTCATCACATCCGAACATTGTCTTGTCATGTTAGGTTCCCCATGAACATACGGGACACATATCTTTCCTTGGTTTGTATGGATGGTCATTACCCCAAACTGCGTTTCGACACCTTTGTACATTTTGTTCCTCATGTAAGTTTTCCATGCTTCGCAACCAATCATCATGTTCGGTGAATCAATTATCAATTTATTCCAAAATGGAGATGAAGATGATCTCTATTCATTTCGATGCTTTAGAATTGACAACCTTATATTTTGTTATTCGCATTTCTTTTCGTTTTGTTTCATATCTTGACAAGCAATTTTCCCTATATACACATTATATATTTTTTTTGTTGATTTGAATTGTATGATTTGTTTTGCCCCATTTCCGAGTTCACATTCGTGATGAAATGAAACGAATGGTTGGCAAATCAAAGGCAACATGCTTTTTCGTATGTTAAAATTTATATACTTTTTTTGGGATGAATCTATTTCAATCAAACACAATTGAATTAGCAATTTGAATGTTTATATGAAGTATGTTTGATCATCTTCTTCAATATCTTTTATGTAAAGATTGTAACATTATTTGTATTTGTAAAGCACCTGTAACGTCAACTCAATTCAATTCATTCATGAATTGGTCCACTATATTCGATGGAAACAATCCACCTAACCATTCATCTATCAAAGTGGAATGGAGACCATATCTCACACAAACACACATAAAAACGATTCATTTTCCCCCTTAACATTTTTAGATGGTCGGCTTGTTTGTATATAATGTTCAGTGTTTGGTTTGATTCATTCATCTCCTTATAATAGCAAGCCATCCAATTAAACCACCAAACATAAGCAACGGAGCAAATAATGAAATCAAAGAAGAGAGAAACAGATAGAGATAGAGAAAGAGAGAGGCAACATTATTATTCATGCTGCCGGTGAGTTGTGATGTACCTTTTGTGTGTGTGTGTGTGTGTGTGTGTGTGTGTTTCGATGTGTTCAACCATTCGAAGTGAACCATTCGTTTCCATCAGTGGAAGGAGAGAGAGAGAGAGAGAGAGAGAGAGAGATGCCTAATGTCCAAGTCACGATTCGTGGTGGCGCGAGTGGCGAGGTTGGCGCGATCGCATTTGTGGACACGATATGTTTCATCTTCAGTGGGACAGAATGGTATATTTGAGTCGATGTGCACATCGATGTCGACCATAATACCACCTTACACCATCCGATTTTGTTTTGTATTTGTTGTTGTTGTTGATCACCATCAACATCAAAAGGTACACTATTATCGTTTAGCAATCCATCCGACACACACACACACTCTTTTGTGAGTGAATACATGAACATTTGTTTGTCTTGTTGAACAACAACAACATAAAAGCATGATCTATATGGAAAAGAATAAATCTTTAAAAGAGAGAGAGAGAGAGAGAGAGAGAGAGAGAGAGAGAGAGAGAGAGAGAGAGAGAGAGAGAAAGAGAGAGAGAGAGAGAGAGAGAGAGAGAGAGAGACGTAAAAGCAAATGAAACTATAACACATGTTACATAATGTGTCTTGAACTCGAACATTCATGATCGAAGCAGTTTTCTTTAAAAGGTGATGAAGATAAATCGTGGTCGATAATGAATAAAGTAAAAAGAGATTCAAATTCGACTCGTTCATTCATTAAGATTTTTTTTGCTTGTTTGATAAATTTCGGTTCGAAACATTTACTTTTGTTTATTATTAGACTATTTAATACAAGATTCTTGTTAATATTTTAAAAGGGTCAATGTTCTATTCTTTTAATTTAATCATAATAAATCAATGGTTCGAGATTTATATTGACTATATCTATGGTTCATGGTTTAATAGCATCAACCTTGATTGTAAACAAAGATCGATTCTGATCTTGATCTGATCGTCTACTAAAAGGTATAATTGAGATCGAAGAAGAGAACAATAAGAAGAAAAAACAAATCAAAGCTACAGAACACTTTGAACAATCATTCGATCGATCGTGATTATGAATGGAAAATGATTTGCCAATGTTGCGAGAATGTTGATCTCTAATCATTACGGTTTTGTGGGGGCCACGTTTTATTCAACCTCTCACCCATTGATTGATACCAACCAATTCAATTAGTGAATAGCGCCGATTGAACACAATATCGTTTTTCAAATTTTGTATAAGAAGGAAATGTACCGGATCACCAAACACGATCTTGATCGGATTGCACGAATTGTATCTCACTCACTCTCTACAATATTGATTAATTGTCAATTATAAAAAAAGGTATTTAAACTAGATTAAAGGTTAGATTACATCGATTATATACTAAATTAATATATGTACGAACTGATTATATTATAGAGGGGTTGAAGCCGCAGACCACAAACCACTGTGGTCAAGATTAGAGGAAGTAGATTGAAAGGGGCAAAAAAATTATTACACGGAATGAGAAACATATGATTATGTTTATTAATATATACCATCAAGTTTGAAAAGATCGTGAATCAGTTCATAGGTATTAATTGAATTAGATTAATTTACAATCTTTGTGTCTCAAATACGTTTTTGTTGTTCGATCGTTTTGTAGCAGAAACAAAAATTCGTGCTATTTTTTTTCAATGGGAATCGAATGTAAAAAAATAAAACATTCTTTCCTGGTCATTGATCAATTAGTTACTTGTTTGCAAATCTCAAATTACATCGAAAATATCGTGTCCATCTTTTCAGTTGTATCCGTTTTTTTTTCATTCATTTATTTATTTATTTATTTTGGCCGGGAATCGCATGATTATATTTTGCATGGAAATCAGACAGACACTAAAATTAATGTTTTCATCCGGGCGATTGCACTCAAATCGAGATCAGAGAAACAAAAGTTCGTATTGCATGTCTTTCTTTCATTCTTGTTTGATTAATGTCGTTTCGTGTTTCAACACGAGTTGTTTCAACTTTCGTTTCACTATTCATCATTTTCATAAATCATATATTTAGATATAAATGAAATGAAATTATGCCTTCGTTTGTTGGTTTTGGGTTGGTTGGTTTGGTTTGTTTGTTTGATTATGATTATTTCAAATGCTATTGCCGCATTTTAGTGCCACTATCCCGTCTTATCTCATATCTTTATTACTATTATATTGAATCAATTTTCAATGATACACAAACTCGTGTCCAATATGTGTAACCGTGTAATCGATCATTAGTTGAATCTAGTTCAACCCAATGTATTCAGACATTTGGTTTGTTCAACAGAAAAAAAAACAATTTGTTCCCTTTTACTCGATCATTCGCCATTGGTGATCTGCTGTTTGTGTGATGATGGTGGGACAAGCCACGATCTTTTGCTGAGTTTGAATATATTATCAAATGGTTCGTAACGTATTAGTGCATTTATTTTGTTTTTTAATTTAGAACGAATGAAACAACGATTGGATCAATACTGGTTGTGGTGTAAATGATGCACATAGTAAGCATCAATTTTCAATTAAACTTTCAGACTCGATTATACTTTTTTTTTTGTTATTATTTGTTACTGAGGTGAATGAAGACTCAAACCTCTCTGAATTTTTAATCCTCGCACGCACTCACCAAATTGTAAGCATAATTCGATAATTAATTCTGCTAAACAATCATCAATGTTGAACTTGTTTTCATTTATATCAGATAAATTTGGCATAAATTGTATGTTTCGTATCACCGCACGTATATACGAAGGGGAGATCCCAAAGAACCTTCCCTTTTTTGTTGTTTTTTCGTTAAAAAATTCATCTATTTATTATTCATTTTCATTCTATATATGCTTTGATTTGTAATTTTATGTCTTGTGACTTTTCTATTTTTTCTTCTCTTCCTTTTTTTTATTCAATCTTCGTTTTATAGTTCAAAAAAAACTATTCAATAGTTGAATGTTACTCTTCTTGGTAAATGGTTGAGCGAGTTTATTCGGGCGTCACGGCGTCATTCACCGAACAAAATATCACGTTGCTCCCATTATTTTTTTTTGTTTTTTTTTCAGTTTGTTACCATTGCGTAAATTTACGAATGGGCATGTTCGTTCAGGTGATCGAGACCGCCTTTTTGTGTGTGTTTATGATTCAACTTGTTCACTCAACTGCTCCATTTGTTGTTGATGATGATGATGATGCACAATCGGTTTAGTTTGTTTGTTTGTCTGTCCATTCGATTTGAATCACATTGGATGGAATACGATCATGCCCTCCTTTCATTGATGATGTACGAAAGATAGATGGAGAAGGAGGAGAAGAAGAAAATGATGGTGGAAAGAGGCTCACAAAAAAAACAGATTGACGAAAAGGGGTTCAAATGTGCTAATGATGATGACGATATGGTTTCATCGAGACCATTCAAACATGCATTTGATTATCATTATGATATACAACTAACATCTATTGAATTTATGTATTTTGTTGTATAAGATGATCGAATGCGATCATACCTCTTTCATTTTTGGGAGTTTATTGAGTGTAAAACCCAACTCTCTGATCATTGATGATGATTATTATTGTTGTTGCTGTTTGCTTGATGATCATTTTACTCTTTCTCTCCTCTTGAACGAACCAATCTTGTATATAAGCTTGAAGGAAGCAAATGTAACGCCCGAATCATTATAGTCACTGAGTTATACACAGGTATGAGTTGCCACTGAACTATGGATATAATGTTCAACTAATTTGAACTTACCTTCATCGTTTTTTTTCGTTATTTTTTTCGTTTGATTCGATACAAATCTAAAGTTTTTCATCCACATTTTCTTTGTGTACTTTTTTTAGAATGAGATCTATTGATTTGAGTTTGTGGCCTCAATTTTCATTCAAAAGACGATCATCGTAAATCTAGTATCATTGAGTATCCATTTCGGATAAACGCAATTTTCAAATAGTTATTCTTTATTCAAATAATCTTGTCTATTATAAACCATTGTTTTAGTTTTGATTCACTTATTGATGATCTAGATGATAGCCAATTCTGACAGATGGCGACAGGTGTTTTGTGGTCAAATTTTCTCATTTCGAATAGATCAAATATCTTCTCATTATTTCCGATTCAATGATAAAGATTGTGAATTGATAAGTTAATCTTATTAAATATTTTAATCCTTTAATGCAAAAGGTTACATTTTTTTTGTTATTGAATATTTGTGAAAATATCGATCGATTTTAGTGTTCATCTCTTCTTGTCCAGTTGAAATGTAGAAATAATTTTAATCCTTTGATTGATTTGAGCTAAATTCATTGAAGGATAATGTTGGATTCAGGCAAAAAGATTTTCAGTGGAAGGTACCGATTAAGATGAAAAAAAGAGAGAAAGAAAGGCAAAGATTGAAGATGATCGTAGTAAGAAAAGATCGTGATCTACACATAGTCTTCCAACTACAGAACTCAAAGTTGAATCAATTATACACCTTGATTATGATCAATATTGTTTATATGCAAAAGCATGTGTGGCTCACACACACCACAACAACAACAACAACAACAACAATGAAGGCATGGATGATTAAGACCTCTCTATCTATCTATTTATCTATTGACCGCATTGGATTGAATTCAAATTGAACATTTTGGTCTTTAGAACACACACAAACACATAGACTGAGAAGCAGACACACATTTTAGTATCAGTGCAAACACACAAACACAATCCCGTTATCATTCAATTAGCAATCAATATTGGACAATTCAATTGTTGGCGTGTGGCAATATTGGGAAGGTGCATCCTTACCATTGATGATGATGATTATTATTATTAGTATACATATATATATATATATATATAAAAATATAGAAGAAGGTAAACATTAGTGAGAGGAAGAAGTAATTAACTGGACAGACTTGGAACGAAATACATAGGTACTCATATACAGGTGAACATACACGATCAAATCATTTGGAAGCATGAATGAATCCTTTTAGAGTGTTGGAAAGGACCGTGATGGAATGGGATCTGTGATTCGTTCAATGTGCCTGATGATGATGATGACGATGACGATGACGATGATGATGCTTCATTCCTTGTGTGTGTGTGTTCCACTTTGTTCAATGTTGTAAGCCGATTTGTCGTGTTTGACTTTGTCCGTGTCTCTCAATCGGCGGTTATGAGTTATGGACTGTGCGAAATGGTCTTGTGGCATGTGCAGGTTGTTGCCTTGCGGTTAATGGGCAATACATGAACATCCACTCAATTGGCCTCTTGCTCGTATTTGCCCAGGTGTAAGCTTGTCTGCCCTCTCATTCTATCTTTCTCTTTCTCTCCCTCACTTCCTCACTTCGACTTAATTTCATTAGCAACCCAACCGATTGCATCCAGTTCAACCAATAATGTTCATGTTCAACCACAAATCGATCGTTGGCCCATTCCAACCAATAATAATCTCCACTTACCAATAATTTTAATCGAATCAATGCCATCACCAATTGAACGGCCACTTCATAGCATCGATACATAATCAGATTAGAATCCACTTTAAAACCCATAACAATTTTTTTCTGGTATTTTACATTAATCTAGTTCAAATAGAAATTGTTAATGTTGTTGAACTGATTTTCAATTGTAGGCATAGAATTATTGATCAAAATTATTTGGTTGATCAATCAAAAATGTACTTTGTTTTGTTTTGAAGTATACATAGAAAATTGTTTGTGATTTATTCCGTTCGTTAATTTGATTTTAATATCCACTAATAGATAATTGGAAATTAATTAATTTTTAATTACGGGTGTGAAGATATAAGTTCGAATATTAAATCAAAAGTATAGTTGACCATTTTGAGATCATCATCATCTTCGTGATCAATCCAAGTTTATATATCTGCTTATGTGTTTGTGTGAATGGAAAAGCCCATCTCATCCAATCTTAACCAGTCAACAAGTGTTGCTCTATAAAAGTATACTTTATACGCACTCACGAAGGCAATCCATCCTTTACTTCAACCTTAACCTTACCTTTCTCGCCGCCAATCTATACTAGTGCTTTGCCCGTTGAACGAATGAACTAATTCGGGCGTCGCCGTTGCTGTCCACTTCAACATTATCATTGCGCCCCTTTTTTTTTGCTGTGCGAGCTCGTTTTGCTTCGATCACTTGGCTTTTGTTTGATGGTAACCACCAGTGGCAACCATGCCGAACCATTTTATTAATATAATATGTGTTTTATATAGATGAGATGTAAGAATCGTGTCTAGGTTCGGCTCGAATGAATTCAAGCAACGTTCGAAAGAAAGAAAGAAAGAACGGAACCTTGGAAAGAGTCTTTTTTTTTTTTTGGTTAACAATTCTTATTCTTATCTAAGGTCAGAACATGGCGAACCTTTAATTCGGTACAATTAGATATTTGCGTCCACGATCAATGGTTTGTTCGTATCGTCGTCTAACATGTCACCATTCAATGTAATATGTATGGATGATATCTAAGTTTTTCTTGTTGTTTGGTTAATTATACTTTAATTAATACACACAAAATTAGAGTTGACGGGCGAGACAGATAGAATGGAGAGAGAGAGAGAGAGAGAGAGAGAGAGAGAGAGAGAGAGAGAGAGAGAGAACACGATGATCTTAACCGTCCGCTAAATGCAATATTATCGTCATCATCATCACCATTCATAATAGGAAGGATAGAATACAATGAAAAATGTACACAAAATGACATTTGATTTGTCCGGCCGGCGGTTGATCGTCGTGGTGGTGGTGGCAAACCAGTATTGTACACACATTCATTGGATCACAATGACTATGTTTGTGATAGACGCCACAATAAAAGACTCATATCGGACAGGGTCGTATAGACCTGGAAAAAAAAGGAAGCAGAAGGTTGTTTTCAATAGAACTTTGATGATATCCATAAGATATTTAATTCGTCTAATTAGGATGCAATTGGATGACAAGTGACAATTATTATCGTCCGTGAATGGAAAACAATGTTACATAATGATCTCCGCTCATTAGTATGCATCACATTAATATCATCGGCGCTTCTTAAAGTTAGTTAAAACAAAAAACTCTCGATCGTTTTGCACTTGAATGCAAAAATTATAGTAAAAAAACAATAGAATGAATGAAAGAATGATCCACAAAATGGTGAAAAGTGTATCACTGAACGCGAAACAAATCTACTTTATTTTTTTTTGTTGTTTAATTTTATATAGATATACTACACCTTCCCTTTGTATTAACGAATAGACGTTATATAAAGTCACTTTCATATCATAAATCAAGTGCACATCATTCGTGTCATTGTCATTGCACACATCACAAGTATGGGGAACATCTGCCATTTTGGTTCCTCTTGACCAATTGACCAAATCAAAAATGTTCGAGATACAAAAGGATGATGGTTAATTATCTAGATTTAATGTATGTATGATTGTGTATGTGTGTGTGTGTGTGTGTGTGTGTGTGTGTGTGAGTAGAAGGTGAACGAGTTTAATTAAATTAAATTTACCTTCAATTGCCGTTTGATCTTGGTACTGAATGAATCTTGTTTTTGGATTCAGAAATCGATTTCCACACTAAAAGAAAGCAGATTGCAACCACCAAACTGATTGAATTTAGTTTAGTTTAATGTTGTTATTTTTTCTTGAGCAATTAGCCAATAATATTTATTGGTACAAATGTGTAATAGGCAATACAATCAATATTAGAAAAGTTTTTGTGAGAGAATGATTGTAAATGACCGGAACGATACGTAAAACGTGAACACGATTCATCATTCGATATGGTTCGTATTGAAGGACATATTGCATTAAAAGATATTTTTTTTGTTTAAATTCAATGTTGTTGATGATGATCAATATAGATTTGTGTGCAAGTTTTAAGCAATTTAATGATTTGAGTTTAGGCTTTTAGTGTCATTCGATTACATTGGACCATTTTTGCATTATGATTTGGTATTTAGCAACAAAGGTTACAACCACTACGCGCCACACAATTACACACTGAAAACAATAGTTTTTTAGGTGAAACGAATTGTTACCAATGGCCATGGGACACGATCATTCCAGATCATTCAACCGAGAATAATTTTGTGTTTCGGGCCATACAACGAAACCAGATTTCGATGATCAAATCACATCTAGGAGAATACATTTTAGTATAAATATTATATTTTGGTTTTCATCGGATAGATTGAAAGAACATAAATTAGCACATCGAGTGGAAACAACACGATTGTGTTTGAATGTTGAAATTGTGTGCTATAGGGAAAGAAAGGTACAAATCGTAATTCAAATGGTCAATGCAATCTAATGGTAAAACAAGTGCAATTCAAATGTAAATTCTCACATTCATTTTTTTCAATGTGTATATTAGTGTGTTCTCCATCTCTAATGTTCGTTGATTTCTGATTTCAACTCAAGGTTGAATGAAATTGAGGAAAACTTTTCCTTTTGAATCGACATTCTTATTTATATGTTTTACAGAACCGTCTCAAATAGGGTGCGAAATTGTATGAAAAGATTTGAAATAAATAAAAAAATTGTTTTATTTGATTTCTATTGTACAAGCACACCAAATGATTCATTGATTTTCATTTGATTCGTGATGGAATGTATGATGACGTATTTCAATCAACACACTTTTATTGTTTCCATGTTAAGGTAGTTTTGTTTCTTTTTATTTTATATTTGTAATTGTATTTCAACGTTTTTTGTTTGCTTGGAAACCAATTTTTTATACATTGAACATAAATTTAAATATTTCTCCACCCATTTTCTTTATGAATTGATTTCTCTTCCGTACATTTATCACAATTCACAATTGAAATGTTCAATTCCGTTATATTTAGCATAACCAAAAAAAAACCAAACCATCAATTTTTGTCTAGTGTTCGGGTTCCATTCTCGTTTCCTATGGGAATCGTTCTCACCAAGAATCTAAAACCATTTTTGTAGTTTGTTGTTGTTGTTGTTAACTATTATAAAATTAATAATTGTAGAGCAGACAACGGCAGCGAAAAGGTAGAAGGAGAAAAAAAAAAAAGGAAAAAGGATATTAAATTAAATTAAATTAAATTAACATTCATCCAACTTATATATATCCACCATTTCTCCGTCGGACCCGGTTATTATACATGTTGAGCTTAAATTGAAATTGAATGAATGGATGGATGGATAAAGTTTAAGTAGAATGAAATTAATGGCGCACGAAAGCACATCCTCGCCCATAGATGTATATCGTCGAATATTGCATCCTCACTTTTTTCTTTGCTGTTGGTGGTGATGGTGGTGGTGGTGGTGGTCAACCTCATCTCTTCACTATAATTACAAATTGAAATTATCCATTATACATTGCTAATTGTGCCATATTAAGAACGAATAATAGTAGTAGTATTACTACTATAGTACCAAAACGATAAAGTTTGACCATCGCAGTCAAACCAAAAACAATCTTTTCTTTTAGTTTATAATTAATTTTATTTTAACCAAATATCATCAACAACAATATATACAATCGTGCTCTTGCATTAGAACAGCGGAGAAACAAGGATTCTTTACATATAACTTTACAAATTCACTAAACACTTCAATAGATTTAACTTTGTAAAATGTTTTCCTTTGTTTTTTTTATTTAAATGTTTGTTGGATCGAAATAGTCGACCTAAACATATATTTTTTTGAATGTTCTGAATTTCATTGAAGTTTGAAAAAGTATTATTTGTTGTGTATGGATTTAACATAATCCGAATACAAATTTGAGATGTACATAAAAAAATCCGAATGTTGATACTAATAATAATAATAATCATGCAAATGGGATAGATTCAAGGGAAAAGAGGTTTCATCTTTCGAATGATTGTCATTCGTGTGAATTCTTTGTCCGATGTGAACACAACATTGTTGGCAATGACAGAATTCTTACAAGATGTGGTCAGCATTTTGAATCTTTCCTTTTCTTCTCTTTTCCGTTCACTTGACAACCAAAAACTAATCTTATGGTATCGTCGAATGAATGAACGAACGAACGAACGCCCAACCTATGGGCTAAATCATGTCGGTAAATTACGGTTAATTGCAAATTACCGAACGAGGCCGGCGACCACTACTCTCTATTCCGGGATGACGATGTGGATTCTCACACTGAACCCGTTTCCTTTTTACATATTCGTTTTGCATTGCAACCGATTCAAATTTACCCAAATTTAGTATGAATATATGCGCTAAACCACAAAAATATATTCTTCATATATGATATAGAAGGTATAAAAGCAAAATAGAAAACTGTCAAGTGTCGATCACCTTCAACAATAAGTGAAGATGTCATTCTTCTTCTTCTTCTTCATTTTATTTTGACCATGTCGCTCTCTACCATCAACCATTTTGTCCACATCGTCTCATTTTGTTCGTCTGTTCGCCATCAACATTACTTGATGTGATGGTCGGCATCGTTTGCAATATTCACACGAAGTATCAATTGGCGACCCGTCACCATAGACTATCCCACGCACTATTTGTCACAATGTGTTCAAAGTGTCACAAACATTGTCTTTCGGTGTTCTGTCTCTCTCTCTCTCTCTCTCTTCTTTCTTGCTCCATTAGTTAATTGTAATATTAGCTTATATAAAATGTAATATTATATATATCTAAGGTGTTTGATGGTCTAGTTCGTATATATGAACACACACACACACTGCTTTTATTTTGTGGACCCACCTTTGTAGACCGATTTGATTGTGGGAACCACTTTGAGATGTTGCAAAAAAGGACAATCACAGGATGCCTTCTTGCTTCAATTTACAGGATGATGGCACCGACGACGTTCATGTCGCTCATGAACAACCAACAACCAACAACCAAAAAAAAAAAAGAAACGTTTCATACATTTACACGATGATCAAATGTGTCTCTTGTTTTTTCCCCTACTCACTACTCATTACTTGTCATTTAACGCTCGATTTAGCACAATTAGAACTGAGTGAATCCTCAAATGTCCATTTAGGAGACAAACAGAACGATTATCATCTCCAATGTAATTGATATTGATATGAATCAAACATTGATTTTATTCCGTTACATTTTTGTTTCAACCGTCATTCGTCTCTCTCATTGATCTCTTCAAGGTTTCAATGCCAATGTGTTAACCAGAGCGGCAGATGAACAATCGATTTGAAAGTTTCCATTTTGTTGCGATTTTTGATAATGGTTATAATTAGTGGTCGACCAAAATCATAGCAATTCAACCATTGATACCATCAGTTAGAATACCAACCAACAGCAAAACGATCTAGTTATGACGGTTTGATTTCACACAAATGCCAATCAATAAGGATGATTTCACCTGCCTTTACCTGTTGAACGTTTTTCCTATTCTTCAATGCATTGGCACGTGCCAAAGGTCACTAAGTGGTGGTGGTGGTAGTGGCGGTTCGTTTCTTGTTAACTTTGCACAAATAAATAGAAACGGTCATTTTTTTTACCATACAATAACAAAATAGGAAGATATCAACGAGCAAATCATTCCTGTTTTTTTTTCTTTTCAATATATATTCGGGTTATAACTAACGACTTCAAATTGTTCAATTGTTCTTTTGCGTAAAGGACATTGACATTTGCGTTTGCGCGCGCGCGTGCCAGTCTCAATCAGTGGGTCTTCTCGGCTTGGTCTCGATTCTTGGTATCCAACCGAGTAGACCCAGCCAAGAAATGTACATTTTTTTCTCAAAACAAAATTCCAATGAATTGTTGGCACATGAAAACTAAATGTATCACCACCTTGATGAGCCTAATTAGAACCAATCGTCACATTTCAACATTGTCTATTATTGGTCGGCCACAAGCGGAGTTAGTCAGAAATTTAGCTTCGAAATTGAGGAGATTAAACAACACTTTTGAGCTGGGACCGGTTCCTGCTGGGTTATACACATAACGAAAAGGGAAAGTGTCGCCATAGTCGTCGTCATTGTCGTCATTTCACAATATGTGTCCCCTATTGATTACACTAATAACAAAAGGGTAGACCCTTATTTCACTTCTGTTTTTCCAATGAACTAATTATTGAAAGCCACCATAAACTCGACATTTCTTTTGATCTATAAGAAAAAAGATCAAAACAGGAAAAGAAAAGTTCGTGAAACTTGGTGCAATCGTGTTTGCCATTGTCGTCTTCATTTTTTGTGGCAATAAATCAGACGGCAAAAACTAAATGTAAAGAGGCTTATTTTATACGTTTGACTTCTATCTTTCTTTGTTCACTTGATTCTACCATAGGTCACCTACTTGATCGAAATGTAAATATTTGGGTTCATATCCTTTTAACGTATATATATATAAATTTAGAATAGGATACTGTTCTTTCGATCGATTCTTATCTTTGAACCTCGGTTTTGTATTGTATTGTATACCGGTCACCGTAAATGAGTCTCACGATTCTGCCAAGATGCAAACAAAACGGAGATGAAAATTGATTCATTTTTCAGACGATCCCGTCCAATAGATAATCCATTCATTCACTTCATTGCCAATGTATATAATGTAATTAATAACGTTGGCCAACCGAATGGTAGAAACAATACTCAATTAATGGTAAACAGTACAGTACAATGTATTGATGATAAATACTTTACTATATATAAAAATGTAATATATCACACATAGATTGACAGGTGACAAGGCCGTCAATGAGCGGTTTTATGTTGATCTAGACAACCAAACAAAACAAAAAAAAAGGATTAAAAGTTAGAGTCGCGTGAATGAATAAATCAATATTCCTTAAGCTGTTTTTTTGTTTCTATTTCTATAGTCAAACCATATAGTGACAACAAAACAATATACCAAATGAAACCTTTTGTCACAAATGGTAATAAAACGTTGACCTTACTTTATCAATATATATTGAACAAATAAGGATGAACACAATTAATTGATGTACTAATTTAATTAATTGCACAACAATAAACCAAATGTTGATGTAATCTATTATCAATGACAAGTATAATACGATAGGGAATGAATCTAACATTTGGTGGCACATAGATCACATTAAAATCATCATCAACATTTATAAGCAAGGTAAGGTATGATTTGCATTTATCGGTGTAACCAATTGATCGAACATCTCAAATGCCGAAATGATCATTTAACAAGAGAGATGAAATATAAATAAAAAAAAAAGATGGGAAAGAGGATCCAATACTATTCATCAATATATAATCACAATCATCATCAAATATATCGGTTTGTAATTCGAATCCTGTTTGTATTAGAACATTGCTGCCATGGCTGAAAAGAAAACGTTGAAGACAAAACAAAAATCTATCGATAAAACGGCCATGATCATGGATCTATCTTTCACTACATATATATCGTGATCTTTGTTCAAATGTGTGTGAAGAACAAGTATAAAAAAAATGAACCACAACGTACATATCGATGAGAAAATATTAAAATTCAATTTGCAATTGACATGTGAGGGATAGATGAATCTCCTTTCCTTTATTTTGGGACAAAATATGATTGTGATTATCGACTTTAAGTGAACATAAGAACAAATTGAAAGCATATACACGTTGAGAGAGGCAGGGAGAGACAATAGTCAATCAAATCACCAAAAAATCTACATCGAGGCCACCACCAATGGTATAGGATAACTTGCTATATCCATATGATTGCCCATCTCAATTGTGTGATTATATGAACGGCAACGATAAACCAAAAACAACAACAACCACAAAAACATTATGATGATTTGTTGAGTTTCAATGATGATGAAGAACTGTTTTTTTCGTTGTATATGAATAGCCGATTGACCACCACCACCATCACCACCATCACTCGTCATCATTTCCAAATTTCATTTCGTTTTGTCTATTCCATTTATTAATTACAAAACGATGTCGATGCCAATTTCACAGTGATCAATCGTACAATTTGGTTTGTTTTAGGTTTCCATTTATTATATTTGATGATGATTTGCCCATCTAATGCAAATCAAGATCACGATTTATAGTTTTGTTGTTGCTATTTTGTTTTTTTACGGTTCATTCAGGTTGCCATGTTTAAATATGGTTTTTATGAATACTATACTAATAATTAAATATAATCCTTTTTATCTATTCATTTATCTAATTATCTGTTAGTAAGATTTGTGCAAAAGTTTCCAAACAAACAAGTGCGACATGTTCCACTAACTTGATTTCAATTGAATTTTATTTACAATTGAAAGGGGGAAAAGAAAGAAAGAAAAAAAAAAGAATACATGTCCGAATCAAGGTCGATCAATTTGAAGATTTACCTACGTATTGATCATGTATTTATACTTAATATGCTTTTAATTGTTCGTTCCAAACAATTAGCATTTTATTCGACTTTCACTCTTTCTGTACTAAGTGAAAAACAGTTTAATTTAATTTTGATCGCATGAATGAATGGCGATCGATTTGAAACAATCACGAGCATTGCCATTGCCAATCGAATGTCAATTGAGAATAATGTGCATTTACTGTTTTGATCGAGGTGACAATTAATGACGATTAATTGTATCAAAATGTTTATGATCATGATGAAATATCCACATTTCGATCCTATTATTAAATTTATTTATACTGAATTTCATTTTTTTATTTTGTTTAAGCTATAACTTATTGTGATTGTAATTAATATCAACTCAATTGTAACTTTATTGAGAATATATAATAATAAAATATAAAAAAGGGAGAGGGAAAGAAGAGTGATTGATGTCAAGGGCTAAGAACATTGAATCTTGAAATGATCAAACCATATTGTTCACCACGATTGACTATTTATTTGTCAATGTCGTTCGATTGTCTTCGAACGAACGATCAGAGACAATTTGAAATTATCAATTTTTTTCATAGTTATTCAACAATATTTTAGATTTTTCCTCTTTTATCCATTCATTAAAACTCATAAATAGATTCAAGATGTTTAGTCAAATGAACGGAAAGAGTGATTTATGATTTATACGATTTGTGTCGACTTTTGTATGAAAGAATGAATTTGACACGATCTTCATCACTAACCAAAAAAAAAGAAGATAAAAATCCATTCAAAAAATATATGAAGAGTGTTTTGATCTTTGCATAGATCGAGCGTAACCAATTTTTGTTTCAAATTTTGTTCGGGTCTAATTTCTGGTCTAAAAGTGTTAATCCGTTTAATTCGTGTTTGTCTTATTATCGGATCATACACCGTAAAATTTGTTCTCAAGACTTTTCTCTTACTTTATATTCAAGAAAGGAAAAGATATGAAACATTGAAACAAATAAAAAAATATGAAAGAGATGCTATAGAAAGGAAAATATTCCGCTAATGTCTTTTAGACTCAAGGGCTCCATATTATAATAGATTTATGTTGCTTTACTCATTGATTTTTTTCCTTTATTTCTCTCTTTTCTATATGTTTGTTTGTTTGTTTGTTTGTGTCGAGTTCGACGTAAATGGTGATTTACATTATGGACAATCATCGATTCGGCATCATCGAATGGAATGAAGAAGATCGCGTGTGCTTGCCCATATCATCAAATACATTCATATCGTCATCATTGACCAAATGGAAGAGGCTCATAATTTAACTGTTCATCATAATAACTATTAATAGAGTTTCGGTTCACTATAGTGTCGTGGACAGTTTGCAGCGATATATCCTTGAAACACAGGGAAAGAGTAAAGTGAACCATTCACGTATGAGAATGGTCTTGTGTGTACATTGAACAAATAGCGCATAGATCAAATATTGCAATCGTTGATCACATTAATATATAATGTATAATTGACTCTTCTTCATAAGATTTATACTTTTCTTTCAATGATTCAATCAATGATTGAATTATTATTAGGTTCGAATCGATTTGCTTTAATAGCGACTCTGTTCATCTATAGCGTTACTTGTTAACAACTATTGTGCTCATCAATTCGAGAATCAAGCATAAATACATTTATGATTTATTCATTAAGCATCTTCCATTCTTTCATTTGATCTATTGATTTGACCATTTAAAGAATCTATAATACACTTTGAATACATTTGAATTATATCTTTTTTTTTCTCACACTAAGTGTTGATATATCAATGATATATCATTCACTCTATTATTATGTAATAGAAACGATCATCATCATCATTATTATTTGACACTTGTTCGATTTGTATAAGTGTGTGTGTGTGTGTGTGTGTGTGTGTGTGTGTGTGTGTGATCTTTTCATTATGATTTGTCCATTGAAGATCAATTTTCTAATCTGTTTGTGTCGAGCACACTATTTGGTGTTGAATGAATAAGATGTAAATTATAATCATTGATCTTGTGTGATGCGTTGAAGGTTGATCAATTGGACAAATTGAGAAATAGTTTTCCATCATCGTTCATCGTCATCTTCATCTTCATCATCGTCACAAAAAATGGTTCTTCCACTTCTTCCACTTCTTCTTCTTCTTCTTCTTCTTGTTTAGCCCCGTTTAACTCATCACAATACTTTGTTCCATTGTTGTTCTCCTCTTCTGTGTTGATCATTTATTTTATATTTCATATACTTTTTAATGCTGTTGTAGTTATTATTATTGTTGATCATCAACCGCTTCGAAGAAGGGAGGAAGGGAGGAATGAAGATCCACCACCACCACCACTGATCCATCTTCCATTTTTTTTCTCAAATAATAATCAACAATAACAAAAAAAGTATTTCTTGTCCGGTCGAATGTCTGCACAGACAATCGTCAATCGTCTACACATGGACAGACAAACTAAATCATAATTAGGGATCTTCATAGCCATTTCTCAAACTTTTTGTATATTTGTGCGATACTTTCCAATGTTCAAGCAATAAAGGGGGGAAAAAAGAAAAAGTTGAATGCAGACGACGATCCATTGATGATGATCGTATATTGTATTGAGCTGTTGTTGTTGTTGTTGTTGTTGTTGTTGTGAACGATGACATCGTACAGACCAAAAATCTTTCGCCATATTTTCATCTCGTCCTCTCTCTCTCTCTCTCTCTCCCATTATTATGATTTCATTCCAGTCCATCGGTGGTTGTGGATCAAATCGATCGATCGAGCCGATTGTGATCGATTCAATTTTGATGAGATCCAGGTCATGATGGAACAGTTTGTCAGTCAGTTTCCATTAGAAGCAATGTCGTCGTGTTTTTTAGCTTATGATCCAATCGAAAGTGTCTTCCAATCGATGTCATTGCCTTTCATTTAACAATGATTGACTCATCTTCGTCATATAAAAATGTACCAATATTGTTTGTGTGTGTGTGTGTGCTCTGGAACGCGGAACGTTTTGTATCATTTCACGATGTTTCATTCATTCATCCTTTATCTTCTATTTAATGTTCATCCCATTTCGCAATAAACAATCAATTTTTTGAAATGATTATGCGCTAATAACATATGCGACCAAATCAATGGTAAAAGTATCGACATTTTTTTAGTTAGTTAATAATAGGGAAAAAGAGGTATTATTTGAGGCTAAGATGATGATGATATTCAATCAATCATATGATTAATTTAGTTACTATCTTGTACATAAAATGTTCTCCATATTCAACTACTATTATACATTGTAACTTTAATCTTTTTTTTCTTCTTTTTTAACAACATTATGTGATCGATTAGTTTTCCTGATATTATGAATTCCATGTTCAACAAATTACCCTCTCTTTAAATTTTTCATAGAGTAAGTTTCATACCCATTTTATGAACGGGACTTTTTTTAATTTCACATCTATTCTATTGGCCGGTTATTTACCAAAAAAAAAATTATAAGATCTTAATTTGATTAATCCAGATCGATCGAAGTTGTCAATTAAGTTAGGGTGTCTGGGAGATGAGTCTCGTGCTTCTACATGAAAAAAAAGGGAGAAAAAAGATATCGTTGAGTTTCGTTCAAAATGATTTGATGTATATATACACCCAATGAATGAATGTATTAATTTTAATTGAATTTAATTCGATTTATTCACATGTAGTTTCCGTTTGGCCGCTTTGAACCACGACGACGTCAAGACAAGATGTTTTCGTTCAAGTCACGAACGGGGGATGTTTTCGGCATGTTCGAAAAAAAAGAACAAGAACGTTCATCAAACTCGATTGCATCAAATTGAGGAGCATTGAAAAAAGAAATAGAAGAAGAAGAAGAAGAAGAAACAACAACAAAAAACCCTCTTTACCATGATATTTCTTCATGAACCGAAATAGATTCAGAATATTTGTTTTCCTCCACTCGTTCTCCGAACGAATAAACCACCTGTTGTTCAATGATAATAACAACAATTCAGAGGAAAATGTTCATAAAATAATTCAAGTTCATCTAATGTAAAATCATTTAAAATCCTTCACTATCACTAATGAATGGTTCAATATCTAGAGAATTAATCTATGAATCGACAACTTTTGATCTTAATCCTATTTGTCATGTTAGTGAAGAAAGAAAACGAAGATCGATTGAAAACTAAAGTCAATATTATAATAAATCAATCAATTAAAGTATTCGTATGAAAGGCAAAGAGTTGTTTTGAGTCTTTCAAATTTGGAAAATACACAAACTAACAATATTTTTGGAACGTACGTACGTTATTCATTATTAAAACAATGTTTCATATAAATACTATCTTTAATTGCTTAAATTTTCTTTCGTTATTTTGTCCTAAATGTATATTTAAAGGTAAGGCAAAATCTTCACTACTGTACTTGACAATAGAAGAACAAAAATTACAACAAAAAAAGTTGTGTTATCACTTTTAATTACATTAGGTTTGGTAGATCAATTTATGAATTGCTAATCAGATATGTCGATGATGTACATCTTCATCATCTTTATCTTTAAACTCATTGTTGCTAAATCGTGCACTTTTCATCTTGCTTTTGCAATCACAAGCACAATTTCAGTAGTGTCCCACCTATTGCGAAATGATGTCCATATTGGATTCATGTAATATCCTATCCTATCCTATATATATAATGGCTTATAACAGGGACTAAAAATTTAACTCAATTGGATTTTTGTGCCGTCGATCAGCTTTATCATCATCTTTATTATTGGCAAAAAAATGTTCACACATAATACTTGATTTGATGACATTGGAACTAATCGTTTCCATTTTGTGTGTGGAAAACACATTTAAAATTAGAAAACCTTTTTCTCGCACTCTATTTGTACGTCATTTCATTTTACACATATAAAAAGTTGTACTGAAAAATTTATTAAAGTTATTAATAATCAGCAAAAGATAAAAAGATATTCAACTACATGAATCAAATTGTAGAACAAAAAAAAAGAAGATTTTAAAGTTAAATTACATATTTTCCCCTTGGAAAAGTGAAATAACGTGAACGATTTTTCGTAATAAAATTTTTTTCACATTCATTACATCAACAAAGCAAAGCGTAATATTTTATGCGCGTACCAGGATAAAACGTTATGGGATCTAATTTCAAACTTAAAAACCTAGAACATTTTTTCCCTTTTTTTCACTTTCATTTTGAATATTAAAGTAAATCACCGACAAAAGACATCAATCAATAAATTTATTCAAGACCAAATTCTTCACCTCAATGTAATGTGAAATAAGTAAATTTAAATGACACATTCAAAACACGTTATTACCAACATAAATCATAAATCATCGGAAAATTTTTATTTATTTATATTTCAAATTTGTTGGATGATCTCAATGTTCTATGTTCTAGATGCCGTTTATGCTTCAATGGTTGTTAGTGGTAAATTTTATTTGACTTTTTTTTTATTTATTTAATTAGATTTACACTTGATGTACGCGTTTTGGATGCCCGGAACGAACGTTGCATATCGTTAAACCTCTTGTTCATTGCGCCGCATCGAGATTTTGAAAGATAAAATTTGCAAATTAAAATGTTTGATGAGAGGGAACGAAGAGGATCACCATAGCAAACCCAGGTGGAATGGACTCCTCTCTTTCATTCATTCACTCTCAAGTAGTTATCACTGAATTAATTGGAGCATCTGTCGCGTGTCCTTGTAAGTTGTCTTCATATATATTTGTTCATACATATATATATATATATTTATAAATCTATGCAACGTTTTTTTCTGTGTTACCAATTCAAACATTATTTTATTCGTAGTTGAAGATGATGAGTTGATTCTCGACCTTGAGGTGACGAATCACGAACCACAATCAACTTTAGCGGCTGCGCCATCACCACCATCACCACCACAACAACAAGCACCGTCTCGAACAGATGTTCTCACCTGTTGTTCCGAATGTTTCATCTCCTGTTCCTCTTCTTCAAATGCGTATCCGTTTGTTTGATTCTCTACACGTTTGATCTACCAAATAGAACCTTACCTAACATTAGCAAACATTTCTCCCTAACAATGACAGATCTAGATCTGGAACTTTTTTTATCATTATTCAAAATCAATCGGTAACATTGATCATATCTTTACATGTTTTCCCATATATTATATTATATATATATTTATATTGATTGATTGATTAATTCAAATTATACTCAGGGAAAATTACCTATGCAACACACATGTAGGTACGTTCACAAGTTTTCATGCATTTCAACGCTTATGATCCAATCAAACATTTGATACTCTAAATGTGTTCATGGATACTCAAGGACGTCCTTTCCTCTTCTTCTTCTTCTTCTTCTTCTTCTTTTTCTTTGTTCGATTGATCCAAATTGTATGTGAAATATATTCACGGATCAAAGTCGGTGGCAATCGGCAACTACAACAATTCCCTTGATTGTACGTAAAAGACATTAATCTTGATTTGATTTCGTTTCACAAATTTGGTGTTTTAACCCCCCATTAATTATAGTTTTTTGATATGTTGAACACGATTGAGAAACAACAACAACAACAATAACAAATTAGTGACATGAAAGTTTGATAAATAAAATAGTGTAGGTCTAATTTCATTTGAACTTGATCTCATTTTATCATTTCATTTATAATTAATCAATTTAAAATTTCCTTTTAGAGTAGAAAGATTATTCCGATTCTTAGATCTGATATAAATGGAATGAGTTATCATTTGAATGAATAGATAAAATGAATCAGCCAGAGGCAAACATAATTTCCCACCAATCATCTATTCCTTAATTATATATATGTGAAATGTTATATAATATTTATATTATGATTGACCTTGAATTGGTTGGATCATTGCAAATTAGCTCATGAAGTTAGTGCATTAGATAAAAATTGAAAGTGTAATTGTGTGTGTATGTGAAGGGGGTTAATTTTCGATCGAAAACCCAAATTGAATTGAAGAGGGAAAATGAAGTTGTGACAGTCGAAAGAGTAACGAAATGATAAGTTGCAATCTTAACTATTTGAATGTTTTCCCATATATGACATTCACTACGACGACTCTAATTCTTCATCATTAGTTTCCCATTAATTGGCCAATTCAATGGGTTAGTATGTTGTGGAATGATTAGAACGATGTGGATGACGATTAAACATGTTTGGACTCGATTGTAATGAGCTGGTGGTGGTCGTCGTCGTAGTTGAACGACAAAAACATCATTCACTTTGTTCGCCTCATCTTTCTTTTAACGATTAATACTCGAAACACGAGTAGACATGAGAGTATTGAGTTAATGTAAGGGAGAAGTGCAATTGATTTCAAGAACACATTGGTTGCACCACAGCGCTGGCCGATCCTCATTGTCAAAAAAAAATGTTTGTTGGAATGAATTTGCAAATTACCACGATAACACTAACTCTCTCTCCCACTTCCCATCCACATTGAAGTGACATTAGGACATGCACGCGACCAACAAGATAACAATGAAAACTTGAGCAAACAAACGGATTCGTCTCTTCAATGTTCAATCTCTTCTTCGTCTTCTTTTTCTGTTCTCCAATGATAACAATCATCATGATTGTTGATGACGACAATATTTACGTTGTGATGCAATCTATGAATAGACTAAAATCATATATTTATATTTAATTTCTTTAAGGAAATCGATTCTTAGTACATACATCATTTGTAGATTGAGATGATGTCAATGTCAATACTCAACGGTTCGGATGTTTAATTAGTCAACGGAACCTAACATGTTTTCCAATTGTAGAAGAAGGAAAAGGTTCACCAAAAAAAAGTTGTAGCTGCAAATTAGATGAAAAATGAACAATCGTTTGCATAAATTTAACTGCTTTTTGGTCAATCTACTGGAACATTTGGTTGATGTTGTGATGAGACCCAGCAATCGTTCAAAATGGACCCATTGGTTTAGTGCTCACGCACGTAGGCTCACTCATTCATAACACCTAAATTAGGTAAAACAGAAAATAGTGAGAAAAAGAGACAAGTTCCAACATTGATCGTTGGACATAGTTAATCTGACCGCGTCAATCTATTTCAACCGCCATTCGAACTTTCCCGTTCCAACATTGTCATGTTCCAAACAATAATTATATTGACCCTCTGCGTGAGTTTAATTTGATTAGTGCAACGATGCTTTTGGTTCCCAAGAGAATCTTGTACACTTTCTTCCAAGTTTCGGTGATGATCACGTTGGACATTAGACATTGGACTCAACTTGTATGTCCAAACAACGAAAGTCAACATCATTCATGCGAATTCATTCATTAAATCATTCGTTGGCATTTTCATTCATTAATTGGCAAACATTTCATTCATTCCCTCTATCTATCACATTGATTGCGAACCGAAAATTATCTAGGAGGAATATGGTGGTTGTTGTTGTTAAGGTGAAAGAGTGTGTGTGCAAGTGTGTGCAAGTGATAGGGAAAAAAAATTCGTCCGTTGAGATTGAGACGTTCTCGAACGGAAATGAATGCCGATTCAGGTGCACTTGTGACGTGTAACGTACGTGACGTTGAAAGGTGCTAGTATATCGATTGCCAAATCTTATATAATGTGTTTAAACAATCGAAAAATGATTAGACAAAAAGTGAAAAGTGAGTCGAGTTTTGGTCGAGTCGATTCGATTCAATTCGAAATATCGGGGTCAATGTAATTGGGCCATCATCTCACAATGGGACAATATGACAACTTTGGTTCAATGTAATAAAGTGCATGTTTGTATGTATGTATTTATATATCAACAACATTTTGAGACAATTAATTAACCAAATAATTATCACTTCTTGATTAATCATTAGATCAACTTGTTGCATCATTTACCGCCAATGATTTCTGAAATCGGATCAATCATATGAAACCTTGAAAAAAAGCCGCAATGACTTGTCTTCTCGCCAATTTCAAGTTTCACTTTAATTTGATTAACAGTATTTACACCTTTTTTCTAATGTATACACGTTTTTTTTTTGATCGATAAATAAGCATCAAAAGATTTTTGTTCTTCTTTTTTCCTTTTTTATTCTAATTTATGTCCTGTCATCATCAAATTATTTGTGCTTCTTTATGTAATTTCCATATTTGAATGATCTCTAGTTTTTTGTTCAAGGTTAGTTTCGCATTTTCTTGTTATTCAACCAAATGATTTATTATCTGCAATAATTCTGATTTAATCCATTTAAAATGAACTGAAACGAAATTTTTTGGTTTCATTCCGGTAATAAAACCGATTATCGCTAAGAATAAACATAACTAAATGCAATTCCGGTGATCTATTGTCGTTTGTCCACACCCATCCGTCATCCTTTTTCATTTTATTTAACTCAATTATGTACAATATATTTTTCCCTTTTTCCAGGTTAATTAAACACTTCCATCAAACATTAAATCGATAGACCATGAGAATCATAGAGGGAAAACCGAATGATTCATTTAATTTTCAAGGGAATTCATCCTACCGAATAAAATATGATTCCGGATAGATTTCCGCTACTTTCCTTACTCAAAACAATTATAATAAAAATAGTTTTCATTCAGATAATAGTTCTATTGTTTTGAACCTCATTTATTATATCATTTCTAGGATTTCCTTATAATACATTTATTGATTCAACAAATTGTAAAAAAGAAATGATAAAATATCAGTTTTTGTGGTAGAAGCATTCCACAATGAAACTTAAATCGTGAAAGATCAATTGAGAAAGATCGTCTTTTCATTTACCTAATACAAACGGCAAAGTAAAGCATCTGCAATGGTGCTGCTATGTTCAATAAAGAAATACAGGATATCTCGATTGTGATTTCGCTATCTCGATATACTTCGATCCCGTTAGATAATTATAAAAATAATCTCATAGTTATAGATTATAGAATTGGTTTGAATTTAATACCATTATTTCAATAGTAAACCAAATAATTAAAATAAAATTTTTATCACAAACTTGAATGATTATCATCTACAAAAAATATGATTTTTTTTGCAATTTTCCCTGAGCAATGAATGGTTCCAGTTCGAATGGAGAACACCCTGTATGTACACAATGTTCGAAACATTCAAGACTGACTGGACACTAGCAATGTGTCGGTGTTTAAGCAACAAGTAGCATCATCTTCATCGACGTTTACCTCTTGAATTTGCTTCTACAAAAAAATCGTTGCAACCTGTGGAGAGAACCACAGCCAGCTTGGACACTACGACCACCACGGCCACCACCACGAGTGCAACTCGTTCCACTTCTCTTTCTCTTTCTTGCCGCCAAATTTTGTTTGGACACGCGTTGCAATGATCCTCTCTCTCTCTCTCTCTCTCTCTCTCTCTCTCTCTCTCCCCATTCGTTAAAGCACACACACTCATACACTTCAGTTGTATTCAAACACTGTTTCAGTGCAGTCCATTTCATTTTCCAAAGGAAATTTGAAAAGTCTTCGGCAACTAAATTTATTCGACTTTGAAATTTACCCCGTTCCGTGTGTCATTTCAATTCATTCATTTATCATTATTGTTATGAACGATAAAACCAGGAAAAATTGTTTGATTTTTTTATTTTGGAAAAAAATTCCTAACATCATCATCATCATCATTAATGTGTGTTTAAAACCATGAAACCATAATTTTATAATTCTGTATAATAAATAATATAAAAATTCGACAACTAATCCAACATAAATGATCAATGCAATTGATCAATAAGCCCCCGTTTTTTTTTAAATTTGGTTCAGTGATTTAGAAATTTGACTCAAATGTTTTACTTATATGTAATCCATCATTAGTTGAAGCAAGAAGAAGTCATCTTTATTCATCTATGTTCCAAATGGAACAACTCTTTTTTTATGCAATGAGTAATTTGGGTGATTCCTAAACAATCAACAAGTGTCAATACTCGGATTAGCGACTTCAATCAACATTCAAGAACATAAACATTGACTGAACATTTCAAGTCATCGTTGCATATTTTGAATTCAATCAATTCTGTTTAATTCTTCTTCATCGTTCTCGCCATCGTCATCATCAATATTGTCGTTGTCGTCTATAGTCTTCATCATTATCAGTTATTCATCGTCGTCCTTGTCTTCTTCGTAATTCACTAGATTATTCTTTAATCATCATAAATTTTGTACGCTCATTTTTTTTTTGAATTTGAATTCCAATTTTCCTTACATGTTAAAAAACCAATCTCCTTCATTTGGACGTCGCCAATCTCATCACAAGTTCAACCTCCTTGTTTTGAATTAATCACCACCAACAAACCTCCGTTATTATTGGGGCGCCGGACATTTCGATTCTGAACTCATCTTATCATCAAATACAAGGTTAGTAGAATTTTTTTTTCTTTCTGTGTATTTATTAATATATATTATTTATTTGTGTCTTGTCTCATTGGCGCCGAAGTGGCGTTCGTCACGCTTATTTGTTGTCCGAAGGCACTGCTCGTTCGACGTTTAATCTCATTTAGTCGTCTTAAATATATATAATAATAATAATAATAATATCGGGAATCGTACTTGTCCCATTTCATTCAATGTAGAAATTGCTTTTGTGATGATAACGATTAAGCAGTTTGCATTTTGTGTGTATTTTCCTCTAAATAACCCTAACATGAACGACAGCACAAAAACATTTGTGATGTTTTGCTCTGAATCGCATGATTCGAACACATAACCCGATTCCATTACACTTAGTTTATTTGATCAACATTTTCAAAGTCCAACCAATGGTATGTTTGAATGTGCCATTCAGATTGACATTGATTTCATCTCATATGGCGTTTGTCCATATCTTATTGGCGTTGGCCTCCTCCATGTGCTTTCCATTTCAACATTCAGCATCGTTGTTTTCTCGGATCTCTATATTTAACCAAAAAACCCGAATGAATAAACAGGCGCAACAATTGTGACAAAAGGACGTGTGATTTAGATTGCCGATTTGAGTTCGGTGCATCTCCCAATGTGTACCGACTTATACACATATAAAAGTTTCCATTCGTTGATCGGACACTGATTGAGGATGATCTTGTGTCACACACACACACACACACACACACACACATTGAAGTTGATGATGAAATGCGCGTCACGTTGTTGAATGTCGCCGTTTTTTTTTTTTTTCTTTCTTCGTTTTGGTTTTAATTTGGTTTGCTTTAGTTTTCTTGTGCATCTTTCTTTAGACTTAGCCACTTTTTCTAGATTTGGAAGATGTGTATGACAAGGATTGTTTTAATTTTCGAAAATTCTCCAAACCAAATATTATATTTATCTTTCATTTTTTTTTTCTTCCGTCACCGAATAACTTTGACGGATAACTATGAACATTGAGATATTATTTTCCCTTTTAAATATGATTGTGTTGTGTTGGAAAGAGATGGAAGAAGAAAAATGAGACCGATACCAATCGTTTAAGTACACAATGATGATTATATGTTTAAAATGTTTGGCTCGGTCTCGGATTACCATTCGGTCTCAAATCAATGTTCTTGATGGCAGAACAGCTCGGTTGAGTTATACAATCATCAATTGATTTCTTTTAGCTTACTTGAGATCTTCATTATACATTTGAAATGGATGATGATGATGAGTATACTAATTTACCAATATAGCTAAACATGAACGAAATGTTCTTGTTCGCCGGTCAATTTAGATCTTATTTCTCCTTTCTATTTGAATTATATATTTTAAACTCAATTATTTAACTCTTCTCTGTCAATGCAACACACACTTACATTCTCATCCTAATCATTTGTGGACTTGTGGTCCATTCATCCATCCATTATCGAGCCAATTCAAGTGAACGTTCCGTTTCGAGCCACAACATTGACAATCGCCAATGTTTGTCGTCGTTTTGGAACAAACATTCATACAATTGTGTACATCATTATTATCATCATCACATCGAAGCGTCATCATTGACGACTACCATGATGGTTGATGACCACACAATTGCTCTGTTTGTTCCCTTCTCTGTTTGCCATCTTCTTTTTCTTTTCTGATCATTTTTTTGTTTTGTTTTGTTTTTCGTCACCTTCGAATCTTCAATTTTGCCTCTTTTTTCTTCTTTTGTTGTTCAAGAGAGAGAGTAGACACACTTGAGAGTTTGACTACTTTCTTGTGAAATTTTACCTCTTCTATATACCATTCAATATATACCTCTTGTCCTCATCGTTCTCGTTCGAACTTGAACACGCGTTTTTTTTATACTCGTGCGACTCGTCTTCACAAGTGCAAATTTTGCGTGTTCCATCACCATTGCGACTCTCGTCGACAAACACACTTATATTCAGACATTTGTTCTTGACTTGGCCTATCTCTTGGCAATCTATCATTGCTCCTATTATTGTGTGTATATGTACCAAGGTGATTGTGATGTATCTCTATCTTCCTCTGATTCATCCATTCCTCTCCCCCTCTCTCTCTCTCTATGTTTCAGCCGAATCCTATTACCGCCAAGTCATTGTCTCCTCTTTTCTCTTATATGTCCATTAGAGATCACCATTCTCAATCACAATTAGACCAAATCATGCTATCCGCAATCATCGTCTTCTTCTTCTTCTTCTTGTTGGTGATCATTGTCATTCGATCAATATAAATTGCAATACAAGTATAACACATTATCGATCGGTTCCAAAATAGTGGCCAAGTCAATTTACGACAAAGTTTTCAACACTTTCACATAGGAAGATATTGTTTGGGGTGATGGCGCTATTATGGCATTCGGCACCCAATCCATCTCCCTTATGTGTGGTTGTGTGTTGAATTTGATGATTACACCATTTGAAATAACATGCAACCGAATCGATCTCTTTCATTCATATTGTGAAATTGAGATGGCAACAAAACTATGGTGATGTATTTCAACCAGAACAAACCATTACAATCGGTGGCGTGCATCTCACATTCACATTCACGTTCACACACACACACACACACACTCAGAGGGACACATTTGTTCATGCACAATTAAAATTGAATCAAATCAAGGATTGATCTCGTTCAAGATTGAGTCTCATCGCATTCATGTTCTATTGTTTCAATTTTACCTTGCACCATCAAAACAATGTTTCAATTGGAGTGTGGCCACAACTCCAATTGAAATACCTCCTCTACCTACTACCCTAAGTAAAGGGGGAGAATGGGAAAAGAAAGGAGATTAACTTAAGTTGAAAGTCCATTGGCTTGTTTCAATTCAAATTTACCACAAGTCTGTTGTCAACCAAAACGAACACATTGGTTGTTTGTATCCTTCTTCAATCGCTTTAGGCTAGTTCACACTAATCCTCACATGTGTTTATGGCACAGTAATACGATCTTTATCACAATTCGACTACTTGATTCATCTTCACCTTAACTTCCACTATTACTATTGCTACTACTACTGCAACAGGATTGTCCTCTCCGAGACCCACCACCAACGCAAACCAATATCGACTCATTCTTGACACATTTTTCATCGACTATACACATTTTCAACTCTCATAATCATTTTATATCCTAAACTTTTTTTCGGTAGAATATTGATCAAGTTTAAACTAGAAATTCATTTTTTTTGTTCATCTTCTTGTACTTCCTAATCATCAAAATCTTCAATACGACGACTACTTTGACGACGGCAATGTCCTTGGCCACGAATCTGAATCAAATGATCGATTTGTACAATCACATGCTAAACTAGTTATGATTTAAAACACTAATTTCTACTATTACCTTAACCATTGGCCATTTTTGTTGTTGTTGCTGCTACTGCATTTGTTGTTCATATCTTTTCAACGGATAGTGTTGCATCACAAGTACCTCAATGTTTAGGTAACATATATATAAATACACAAAATTACAAATAATCATTAGAGATTCACGAACCATTTCCTAACCATTTTTTAACTTGGCGAAAACGGAGTTAAACTTATGTTGTGCTTGATTATAACTGGTTATGTAATATAATTGATACATAGACCGTGTTTTATACATTTTTTTTATGTGCCGACAAATTACAAATGTAAATGAGAGTGAAACTTGAGTGCACATGTTTTCTTCTAAATATCTTCTTTCACTATTTAATTTGTATTGGTTTCACTCAATTTCAATTACATTTTTTCAACTTTGTGAATGGCGAATTCCATTGCAAACCACGTATATATATAATAAATATGTGGATTGGTCCATTTTGTAGTGATTAGTACTTTTTGATGCCGAATGACATAAAAGTGTCTACAGACTTTTCCATTCCAATTTTTTTTATTCGCTTTTTACTTGTATATAAATATAGAGAAAGTGAAAGAGAGAGATATTGTTGCGATGTGCTCTATTTTATTTGGATTCAATGTCGTTTTATTGCTACACCATCACCACCGCCGCCACCACACGATGACGATCACTTCCCATCCGTTTTTTATTTTCATTTGATACTCTTCCTATTTGGATAATCATTAACTATTGATCATTGGCGATTTTCCATTCTGCGCACTAGACTTTAGATTCATTGAATGTGTCTTCCACACATGAACCGTATGTTTATATCAATGTTACACTTGTGAATGGAAATTGTCTAATCTTTTAACATGAGAGAGTTGCAAACTCATTTCATCTTCTTCCTTCATCTTTAATGCTAGTCACACATATATATATTTAATAATAATACCGTGATCATAATTTAGATTTGTCCAAACCTCCAATTCGTCGCGTGTTCACAGTGATAGCAACAAGTGTGCGCTTCATCGTGCCATGTATTCCACAAATGGAAGCAAATGCACGCACAATCATGCCATATTGATTGAATGGAATCATACCGGAGGACACTTAAAACCACATCATCTACAAGTTCATATTTGTATATGACTAGCTCTTCTGTTGATTCAATCCATATCTTTCTCTCTCTCTCTCTCTCTCTCTCTCTCTCTCTCTCTCTCTCTCTCTCTCTCTCTCTCTCTCTCTCCTTTCTGCCATGCCATATAAAAGTGTCACCCTAAATCAGTTTGAGTTTGTCATTGTCACTAGTTTCAAGTTTGAATCTATTCGAATTGAAGAATGGAAGGGTGGAAGATGATCAGTTCTTATGGGTAACTTTCCGACCTCCATTTTATTTCCATTTTTTGATACAATTTAGGCCTTTTCCATCAATTCATACACTTTATTTTTTCATTTTTCTCTTATTTATTTATCTATTAATTAATTATTTATTCTATACGATTTTATTGATACTATTAAATTCCATTTCCATTTAAACTTTTACTACACTTTTCCTTTTCAATATTTATTTCTTTGCGAATCATCGTTCCATCATTTTTTTTTAGTTGCTGACAATTCAATTGATATATTAGTTGTCTCATTTTACTGTGTCATCTGTCATTATGATTGCTCGTTTTATCGTTCAGTCTTTTATTTAGTTTATATTTCAACTTTTTTTTTATTATTATAATATATGGATTATTTGTCAATATAACGCTACTCAACACAATCTTCCTTCACACCTTTAGTTTGATTTTGATTAGGATTAGGATTCGATTAACATTTCCTTGCGGCACAATTTGAGCAAGTGCAAACTCATTTTCGCTTGTTAAGATAATTAATTAAAATGGTAAAGGATTCGATCTTAGAATTCATTTGATCTTGTTCGACTTTAGTTTGTCGTCATCGTTGTTTTTGTTGTTGTTTTTACTCGATGATCTAAATATGGACCAAGTAGATTGTAGATTGTAAAGATGGAAACAGAGAGAGAGAGAAAGAAAACATTTATTGATAGTGTCCCCCATTGTTCATTCAGTTCGTCTTTGTCATCTTATTTTATGTCGTCTTTGTCTTGTACTTCAACAACCACTAATTGTATCGTTCTCGATTGTTTCCTCTTTGATGTTCTTGATCGTTAATCGAATGATTCAACGTGTGTCCTGTGTCGTTTGTTTGTTCGTTCGTTCGTTCGTTCGTTTGCCATCTAATTTTGTCCCACATTTTTTTCTATTCTTATTTTAAAGCAAACTAAGATGATTTAAAGTTATTTCAATCAATTTTTATTAAATAAATATTAAGCATTTTCTCCTTACATTTCTTCTATTTATAGATTTTATCCTGACGACAACGTAAACGCAAATTGAACCACAAAACTCAAAAACAAACAATTGAATTCAGAAAATGACAAACTATAACATTTATTCTTTTTTGATGTGATTATTCTTCTCTTCTTTTACTTGAATTCCATTCTTGTCAACTATCATCGGAATTATCCTTTTTTTTTTTGAAAGAGAAGAATAAGAAGAAGAATAGGAGGAGGAGGAAAAAATTTGTAAATCAATCAAACCACAAGTCATCATTCATCCAATAATAACCATGAATCAATTGTGCAAAGTATGCGGCGAACCAGCCGCTGGATATCATTTCGGCGCATTCACCTGTGAAGGATGTAAAGTAAGTTGAATTTGTGTTTTTTGCTCTCGTCTTAATTTGCGCATTTTATACTATTGCTCTAGTATTGTAGGTGTACGGCGCGGCGTCATATCCGTTCTTGCCTTAGGATTTAACGTTTGTTTTTTTTTTTTTTGTTGTGTGTGTCCTCTGACCAAAACAGGTGTAGACACATTAATGATCGAGAATGTAAATGAATGTAATATTAGCTACCGTTAGTAGTATTTAGAGCGACAAAAATTGAATTAGTTTAATCGCGCAAGCTTACAACCGTCGCCATTTTGTTTTTCTTGTCTTGTTGCAACTCTTGTTTCGGTTTGGTTTTCCTCCATATATATATAATATAAAAAACATACATAATGCAACAGGTGACCGCACTTTACCTTCACGTGATCTTAACTAATTGATATGAACAAAAAAAAATAAAACTCTTGACAAACCTTTCTATGATTATTGCCTTTTTTTTCGATGAATGAAATTGGTGTACTTCTTGACGTGTAGACTTTGCTTCCATCTTCTTCATCATCATCATCTTTTTTTCCATTATAATGTTTGACAATTCTCATATCAGTATAATAACGAGAGGAACGTGCCATTCAATGATTATTGATACAATCGTTCCGCATTGTTTTAACCTCATTTCCGTTAAACATGAATAACTTTGTATTTATGTAACGAAAGCAAACCAAAAAATTGTTTTGGTTTGACTTTGTCCTCTATTACTCGTTCAACAACTCGTTTCTTTTTTTTTGTTATTGGTTGATGCTGACGACGGCATGTTGCATGTGTTACGCATGAATCTAGATCAACGATGAGCCTAGTCTAGTCCAGTCTTTCCTCGATGATGTGCCATTCATTGCCCATTGGCACGCTTCATACATTCACCATTCATTCCATTCAACACGGTCGTTTATATTTGTTTAGGTGTCCAGACAAACCAGGAGAATCCATGCGTGTTTGTTGATGTCCATTTTGAGCATCGATTAATTACTTTTTTTTTATATTTATGTATACAAGTTGCTGCCAAATGGAAATACCTGTACCATAGGTGATGATTACACCATTTGGAAAGCTCAATTGTGTGTGTGTTCATTCCATTCTGTAGTTTGTTTTTGTATTATTTGGCCAATTGTGTTCCGGACGTATTCTCACACGTTCATAATGCCAATGGGTGCATTATGGGATGACCATCGTCTGTCCATCAACATGCCCGAAGCCCCCCAAATGTTTGCATGCCAATTAATTGCAACAAATGGCAACACGTACCAATCGATTTTTCTCCTTTTAAACACTTCACTCTACATTGTTGTACATTTATGGTTCCCCCTTCTTCCTTTCTCCAAAATGTTATGTTCTCGATGTGAAACATTGAGTCTATTGTTCAAATTTATATATATATATTTTTTTTATTATTATTTTTTTCGGTCGGTTGTGACCATTTCAATCTTTCTTCTCTAGTTAGTGTGTTGTACACACACACACACACACACTGATGATACGCTAACTTTGGCGGCCTTCGCGCTTGCCACCTCCATCAAAAAATGTGTAGACACACGCACGCACACACGCAAAATAACCCTTCGCTTCTTTCAATAGGTATCATTCAAATGTTTGTGTGTTTGTATGTTTGTATGTTCATTCCACCATTCTATCACACACTGGTCGAAGCACGTGAAACATTTTGTTACCTTTTATTATCTGTTGTGCTTGTTGTTCTTGTTGCATATATTCGTTGGTAATGGAACGAGCTAATGACATTAAAATGTCTATTTGTGTGTGCGAAATTCAATGCGACAAGGCTCAATCTTTATCTATGCTAAAGAGTGAGTCGTAGTCTATAGTTATTGTGCCACCATTTGAGGATAATGATGGTGATGTTGGTTAGCATTTTTTTTGTAGTATGTTTGCAAGTGTTTGATTGTGTGTGTGTGTGTGTATTAACACATTTGTTTGGAAATACACAACGACACATTGTCATTCGACACCGATTTAATACCGCAAGGCAAATCTCGATTAATAGATTCCAAATTGCTACGGGACATTACTTTGGAGTTGCACTTTTTTTTAAGATCCATTTATTATTATGTTGATGTGATGGCGTATTGGTGCGACATTAAATATACCAACCAACAATTGACATTGGTCGTCTTCGTCATTGACAATTGTATACTTTCATTCTTTCACCATTCGTTCTTCCAAATGAGTAGAGTAGACCATTGTTTCAACTTGTTCAGTTGGATGAACAAAATATTTTCTTTTTTTTTTTTTCATTGTCTCTCCAACTAAAATGTCTATATCCTTCTTTAATGTGTTTACTTGTCCGGGATTATGGTTCAAACTTCGCAACCTTTCTTTACATGAAGGGTTTTCATCTCATTCAAATCTCGTAACAAATGAATGCGTTCGTTACCTTTATTTTCTTTTTCTTCTTCTTTTTCTTTTCCCTTTCGTTAAATTCCGGTGAAATATGATTACGACCATTGTGTAGTTGACGCCCGTTGAAAACCAAAATTGGTTTTTAATTTTTTTTTGTTTCATTCCTTCTGGTGTTTACCTCAGAATGTGTTCGTTCATGTTTAAGTGCGAACGCGCGCGCGTTGCATGCATGAACATATTAGTCGACTTTTGCCGCTTTCATACGTAGGATAAATAGTAAAAGAAAAAAAAATTTTCAAGGTTAATTTGCATTTGTGTACTCTTACTTTCACTGTACGTTCACTCACTCTCTTTCTCGTTTGCTCGAATTGGTCGGTCGGAGTCCACTTGTTGCAATGGTAACTCGCGCGCGCGCGCGAGTCTAATCGTCTTAAATTGTGCTTCTTTTATACATTAAACATTCTATACAATACATATAAAAAAAGCTATCTCTTCCTCCCCTATCGTGAACTACATATTAGACAAGGAGACATGCGAATTTGTGTGTGTGTGAATGTTGCCATTGACTTTGATTTCACTTGTGTTTCAGTTTATTCACAAGTCGCCCGTCTACGGCCATGATGATGGCTACTTGACACGCGACTTTGGGATGTGATGGCGAACGAACCTAAAAATACTCCATTCTCCAATAATGTTTGATTTTAGCCTCTATGGATTATGTTTCAAGTGCATGCTATCTTCATCGGCATCTTCCGACATCGAGATGTCGATTTCTTTTTTTTTTTTGTACAATTGACATTGACCATTGTGTGAATATGACCGCTACGGACTATTCGATTTGAGTGCATATCCTGTAACCATTCGAACGATTATTGAATCTTGATGGTGTTGCACTCCTCCAATACCTTGAACCGTCACATATAGTCAAGCAAAAAAGCATATTGTAGAAATAAGAAAAAAAAAGATCCTCATTTTTTCTATCATGACTTGACTATTGGTCGATTGTTTTTTCTTTCTGGATTGTTCATTTGTTTTGCTTTGTTTTGTTGCAATATTGTCCCACTAATATTAAGAAGATCGAAATGGACAAACTCTTATCCATTACAAATCGATATATAATTCACTATTTATATATGTTAATGTTTAAATCGTGATCAATCTATATCACCACGATTACATCGGCTAGTGTAACTACAACCTTATGTTTTCTTATTTCTTACTCTCCCTCTCTCTCTCTCTCTCTCTCTCTCTCTCTCTCTCTCCTCTGCACACAACATTCAATTGCACACTTTGCTTGATACACTCGAATAAATGAATGATTATGATCTTGTAATCGAGTTGTTCACATCATCGAAAATGGTTGATCAATATTGTTGATAACAAACTTACTATATTCGTGTGTTTGTGTCGATTGAAAGTGGAAATCAATTAATTAAATTTTTCTCTTTACTTTTTATTGAATGAATTTTTGTATTCTCATATTGTTATCATTATTACTGCAATAGAATATTTTGATTTATTCTGAATGAGTCACATCTGTTTATGTGGATCACGAATCACAACATCTAGATTCGTTTCTAGAATATTAATAAATGAGAATAATTGATTTCCACAATAATTTCCATTATTGATGCGGTTTTCCGTCAATCTTATTCTCATTTTTCATTCTTCTTATTCACTTATTTGTTTCGTGATATTGATGTTGATCGATTATCCACCTATATGGAATTCTATCCAAATTAAATTGTATTATGTTTTATTTTGTTATAATTAATATATTCCATTAACACACACACATGTACAACATAGACATAAACATAGACAACAATAATAATGCGATGACCGACGGCGATAATGCGCAATTATTGCTTTGTGATTTTTTTTATTTTGGTGGACCACCCTATGCCTTTCTATCCCAATATATATATGAGTCAATTGAAAATAGTCTGCCACTTTAATTTGTTTATATGCTTCGTGTTGAGATCTCATGCAATATATTGGATTACCAATGATTAGTGACAATGGTCAATTAATGTCTGCGGTCGTGGTGGCAATGCCTCCTCCGCTTCATACACTATGTTTGTTTGCCACTTGTTGTCCGCATCGGAATTTGATGCCTAGGTGTGAATTGCCAACATGTTTTAATGCGTGAATGTTTGATGTGAGTGTGTGTGTGTGTGTGTGTGTGTCGTGTTTGGATCGTCATCTTAGTCGCATGTTGCTAAACTTACTCGTTCGTTCGTTTGATTGTACTTACTTACGACCTCGACAATTTACTTATGTTCGCTCCCGATTACTATCCTTTCCAGTTCCCCTTGTTCTCTTCTAAAGTGATTTGATTTATTGATGTCGCCTAATTGGATTTTGTACTCTATCCTTACTTTTGTGAACTAAATTGTATATGACCACAAAGAGTGTGATAGGGAGAGAGAGGGTCGATCTTGTTTGTACGTCAAATTAAGCTCGCTCTGACGTTCCACTTGCATGTGTGTGGAAATTGTCAAATTGTTGTTAATTCTCTCTCTCTTTGCCTTTCTTTCCATTCCACAAATACGACATCTTTTCTTCTACTGGATGAAACGAATCGGTGAAAAGATTTATTTAATTTGTCTACTATAATTGTGTTCGATGTTTCCACTAAACATTGTCTTTTGTCTTTGCTATATGTTCAAAAAACATACAACGGTTTAATAATAGCTATACTGGTCTCAGCATGAACATGCAACAACCAGATCTTTCTCTTGTCCTTTCCCCCAAAATACCGATTCGTGCCGTTGCCATCTCTTTCATTTGCCTGTTTACTTGTGCGATTGAATGATGAATTAATTAATTAATTGTTATCGTTTAAATAATAATAGAAGAATCCATATGTAACAAAAATGTTTGACATTTGATTGATTCACAGCTTGTTCTATTCATTGCAATTTTACTCGCTACGCTTTTGAACGTTATTTCCCGGTCCACGGTAACGCAACTGGACCCCGACCAATTGGTTGACCTTTTCACTTGTTTCAGATCTAACGTTCCGATTTTTTTTTCAATATTACATATTTTCAATTTTATATATTTTATCCTCGGTAACGGGTAATTATCGGGAGGCAAGATAAAAAAAAATGGTAGCACGTCGAAGCCGTCATCTTTTGTTTCGTTTCCCGACATATTTTATTTCATTTCTTTAAATGTGTCAAACTGTGCTACCGTGTTGGCTTCTTCATCATCTTCTTCTTCCGATCAATCAGATTCGATCGATCGAGAGGTGTATTTTTGGTTACCTTTCTCGTTCACTTTAAGACCGTCCGTTCGCCCATTTATCTATCGTTTCTTCTTCTTTTTTGTTTTTCACATTTTCGATAATTTAATGCTTTTAATTTAATTATATCGTCGCAACCTGATTTCATTTTACAACGATATAGTTGAATTGAAAATTCCAGTTTTAAATGATGACCAGTCAAATGATGGGCAGTCGTGACAAATATATGATTAGATAAGGATCGATTTTTCGCTTATTATTCATTGATTTTTTTTACGGACATAAATATATATTTAATTCATGGTTCTCTTCCTATTTTTTTACATCTTCAATTGATTCGCGTCTTGGAAGGATTCTCTACTATCTACATAGTAGTATTTGAAGAATCTTCCTTTGCCACTCCTTCGTTGCACGAAACGTTGGCTCGAAAATATAAATTCTATATTCTGAATCGATTAATCGAATTCAGATTTTTTTATGATTGATTAAATTTTCGCAAATTAGCAGTTACAATTGGTCTGTGTCCATATATGCTATACTTGTCCGACAAGTATGTTCCCATTTCGTTCGGTGCTGCTAATGATTCAATTCCGAATCATTTATCACAATTGCAACATCTTACTTTCATTTCATTGATATACATGTGTATTGTCTTTTGTTTCGAATCGAATTGAATGTTAAAATTCTAAATGAACTGCAGTAATTCTTGACTCATTTTTTTCTCTCACTCGATTTGTGAAAAACAAAACAATGAAATTGATTCGAGTTGTAGAATTTCAAAGATGAGTTTATGAACAAACGACTACAACCACAATCGTGATGCTGTTCCATTGTTTTCGTCTTCTGTTGATGTTTTTTTTTGTTCATTCTCTTTTAACTTTTTTGATATTTTACAATGATGAAATTGTGACATCACAAACACAACATGCGATCAAGACACATCACTAGATACGTTTTTTTTGACGCCTATTGAAATGTGCTAACCAATTCGTGTCATCGTGTTCATCCACATCATCGTCATCGTCATCGTTAATGTGAATTGATGAAATATTCCATTGCAACCTGTGTGTGTGTGGCAATGAGATCCAGATGTTTGTTTTACCATTGCTCAGCTTTGTTCTATGTGTGTCCTCATTTATTGTAATGTTCGAAATGTCGCCCAAATGAATGTGAAATTTTATGTCTCGACCTGATTGGATTCCATATGGGACTCAAATGCGACTGTTGCGTGTCAACGCCAACCATTATTTGGTGTATGTTGTGCTCCTTCCACTATATACACATACATACACATAATGATGATAATAATAATAAAAGGCGAAAAATTGTGATAGGAAGTGAATGGTTCTTGCGTTCTAGTGTATAGATTGCGTGTGCGAGAAAGGGAAAGACAATAATTATCCACATCTATAGATTGAATGTGTTGGCGTTCAGAAATATTCCTTTCTTATATTATTGATTCGTTACAATCTATGTTCGGAACCTTTACACACATTATGTGATCTGTTTCAACTTACTTTCGTCTGTTCTGTTTTGATTTATATATCGTACGTTTTCTTCTCCTCATCATTTTAATTTACATTTTTTTCCAAATTTGTTCTTCTTATGTTGATCTCAATTCTCCACATTCTCAATTGACGAATATAGCGCCCTTTAACAATCATTGATATTTAGATTTTACTTGTGTGGATGTGGATTTTAGTATTATGACGATGATGATGATGAGGATGAAGATGAGTTAATCTAACGACTCTTTGTCTGCTAAATTGGTTCAAGCTTTCATTTACCTTTATATGTTTGTGTATTATTGTCATCTTTGCATCAACCTGTTGCTGCTGTTGTTGAATTGCATTTGGTTGGTTGGATCAGCACCACTATTCATAATTGTCTACATCTGTTTTTATTTTTATGTGTGGGCCGTGATTTTGAATAGACCAAACCGACCTGATGGCGATGGTGGTGTTTGAGGCTTAACTCAAAGTTCTAGTTATGAATTCAGCTTAATTAATTAGGATATAAGTCGTTTTATTTTGTATATCTCTATGTGATTTATTATATTAATTTTTTTTTCTATAAGCCAATTTCCTCTTTATTTTTCTTTGTCCTATTTTTTCCTCTTTATTTCACGCAAATGAAATAGTTTTTTTATTTATTTTTTTATCATTCATAGATGATTGCAATTGTTATGGACGGAACAATTATTGTCGCATGATGTGTTGGACATCATTCCGTTAATTATTGTCCGCAGGTTCAAAACAAAGAGTAGTAGTACAATTTGATTTGAAAGAAACGTTTGAAAGTGGAAAGTTTTTTTTCTTGGTTTTGAGTTTAATCCTATTCTCAATTTTTTTTCTCTTTCTTTCTTCTAAACCATTTTGCATGTAGGTTAGTCATACTTGTGACGCATCCCAACAATTGAAACGTTAACTTTATTCCTATTCACAATGGTTAGGTGCATTCCTACTAATTACTATCCATGTAATGCCGACCAACTTTTGATGATGATCCTGGTTCATTTTATTTATATAATATTACATTTTGTTTAGACATTTTCTGCTAATTTTTAAATCAGTTTGATGATAATCGTGAAACCATTGTGTTTGTTTGTTTGTTTGTTATTTCGTTAGGCAATATAGCAAACACTTGCACACAACAATGAATGTTTGCAAACATGAACCTAATTGATCGTCTTTTTTTCTTCTTCTTTTTCTTCATAAGATGAAGATGGTTGACACTAGTTTGTTCCAGTACATATATACTCAATTACATAGTTTTAATTGTGACCCGAGTGCTCAATATCTATCTCTCTCTCCCTTTGTGTAACATTGGCATCATTCTGAGGCGAACATCATCATTGAGAGCCAATTACAAACCACTTAGACACGAAAAGATTGCGGATCTTATTCTTCTTCATCTTAGTTGTGTTTTATCATCATTATATACTGTCAATGATGAGTCACTCACTCATCATCCATTCCAATTCGTGTTTGCTCCCGTGTGTTGAAACTGAAATATACTTTTTCTTGTTTGTTCGACATTTTTTTGCGAATTATTAGTCACAAGTGTACCAAATGAACAAAAATAAATTGCTTTAATTGTCATTTTTGTGTGTGTGTGTGTGTTGTATTATGTCTATAGACATCTTATAAGAGCCATTGCAATTCCGTTCCAAACTGAATCCGGGATGATAATTATTCCATTTTTCCTTTAATAAGATAAAGTTGTAAGGATAAAGATTACTGTTATGTAGTAACAAAGGTAGATACAAATAAGAGCAAACGGATTGTCCTTGTTTTTTTTGTTTTGTTTTGCTTTTTATTAGTCCGTTTGAGTGAGCATCCAAACAACTTTGTTTAAATTATAATAATCGGCCGTACAATCATCATCTTCATTTTATACGCGGTACGATTAAATAGGAAAATTGGTTGCCCTCCCATCTGATGATGACTTGACTTTGAATAATTTTGTTATGAATCCATCCATTTATCCGTTCATATGTTATGGTGTTAGATGTTCAAATGAGTTGAAGGCCCACACATATATAAAAAAATAAAAAAAAACGACGGTGACAACAAGAAGACCAATTTTGCTCTTGTTTTACGTTTTTCAATGCACCATTTCCATTATCGCCATCAAAATAATTGCCGTCACTCATAATCGGTAGAATAAATGGTCGAAACCGACTAATCAGCTAAACTGTTCTGTCATAATCTTATCTGATGTGAAAAATCCTTCTTTTGTTTATTTGGTTACTTTTTTGATTCAATCATTAGTTATACGAAAATAAACCAATAATCGAACGATTAGATTCGATGAAATCGATTCCAAATTTTTTTTTCATATATATGTTGTATAAAAGTCACATTTTTCCAATTGTACCATTTGAAATAGTCAACAACAACAACAACAACAGCAACAAAACAACCTAAATTGGCGTTTCATCATCAATCTATTCATTTATTCGTCCAGCACTGTTTGTGGATGATGAGGTTGAAGTTGTCCCGGTCTCTCTTTTTTTGTGAATCGTTAATTTATAATTCCAACCTATTAAAGTTGATGGCAAGTGCAATGAAGAACAATAACAATTAGTGCAACGATGCAATTTGCCTCTGTGCAAATGGACATGGTCTTGAGATGAGTACATTTCCCCTTCTCTCTCCCTTTATGAAATCGTCCGATCATCCTCGACTTCTTTGTTTGAATGTGTCGCCTCGTGCTGTGTGTGTGTCTCGAATCATTTGTCCGTTTGTTATTGTTGTTGTTGTTGTTGGAAACTTGTTAGCTTTATTAATTAAATGGTTTTGATGTGTATGTATGTGTGTGTGTGTGTCTTCAATGTGCTCCCGTTTGTTGCTATATCATCAACATTACATCCCATCTTTTCATTTTATTTTGTTTTTACCATTTTTGAACAGCTTTTGGTTCAATTTGAAGTGAAAGATGGGGCTTCACATATAGCATATATATGATTCTATACGCAAATTCTTCTTATTTATCTATTTATTGTATCACACAATACTTTTATGAAGGAATTTTGTGATTGCCTTACAGGCTATTGATGTCAAATGGTTGTTTTCTTTTTGAGCGATCTTTGCTTGCAAACTCAAATTAGACAATAATTGTGTTGTTTAATTTACTAAATTTAAACCCCTTTATTATTGTTATTATTGTTATTATTATTATTATTTGATCTTCAAGATGATTAGTTCAACGATCGTTTTTGTTGTATTTGTAACAAATGCCATGTTTTTTATTCGTTTTTATTATTATTCTTCGCTTTGATTTACAATGGTTACTGCTACTTCTGATGATCATTCTAGTTTTAATTACATTCTTTAGATTGTATTTTTTTTGTTTTTTTAAGTCGATTGTTTGAATCCTATTTTCAGTTTAGATTTTTGTTCAAGAATGGGGAGAATGCATTTTGTTTTTTTTTTGCTGCTCAACAAGTGAGAGAAAAAAAGAAAGATAAATGAATTCTTTTTCCTTCATTTTAGTTTGCATTGCATAAATTAGATTATCATATATAAGTTAACTTGGCGCCCATAATTTATAACTTTTTTTCCGATCGATGGGAGAATATCGATCGGTTCTCACCCATAAGTTACGGGTATGTGTGGCCGAGTCGGCGCCACAAATCGATAATGTCAAGATTTAAGATTCTTTTCACTTTGCTTTTTCTTCTTCTCGTTTTAATTTTGCTTTAAGCTAATTGTTGATTTATGGGCAAATGTCTAAATTTGCCTAACTTTAACCGGCTTATATAACTTATCATTATTTAATTCAATATTTCGTTCTGCCGTCTTTTTTATTACAATTTCTTTTTTTTTTTTTTTTTGTCTTTCATTAAAATCTATTGATTCATGTACGTTTATTATCGTATATAAAATACAACCAACCTACAATCTGAAACGGTAAATCAATTTCGTTTCGACCCATTTCAAGGTGTATCGAACTGATTTACCTTTAATGATCTCTTCTTGATCATAAAGCACCAATGTTTCCTATAATATATATAAATATAATATAGCATATTTATTAAAAAAATCGAGCGAACAAAGAGTCGGGCCTGAACCAACAAGTTCATTCCAATTATGATAGATTGAGTAATTTATATTGAAGATCAAATCTGAACAAACAATTTTTTTGTTTTGTTTTTGTTGTTATTGCTATCATCGCTTTAATTAATACTATTAGAGTTAATAGTTTAATGTTTTAATTAACACGATCTAGTTTGTGGTGATGTGTTTGTGTGTTTACACAAACCCTTATGTGAATTTTGGTATCAATTGATCAATTTGTTCACAATCGTTTCTATGTCATTAACTATTTAGATTATAATGTATATCATCAAACATATGGCACCTGAACAAATTTGAAGTGTCTTTTTTTTGCTTTTGTTGCTGACGATTTGCTTTCCAATGTCAGTCAAAAATATTCTATCTCTCTTTCTCTCCCTCATTTGTCTCTTTCATTTGCAATTCACAAGCATCAATTGAATACTCTTCTCAACATCTCTTTTATACTGTATATATATGTTTTATTTTGTTGTTCCCTCCTGTTGATGATTAATTCATTTTCTATTCATGACCACATTTGAACATATTACATGAGATTAAAGTCGAGCACTTTATACTAATAAGACAACACACACACATATACAGACACACTCATAAACACAGAATTGTATGTATTGTTGCACAGAAGCGCGTCGACGTGTTGATGATGATTAGTGTCGTTTTTGTTGTTGACTTGTCTCTCTTTTTTTTCTTCTTCTTATTATTGATGGAACAACACACACACACAACACACATAGACCGGCAAGTGTTTTTTATCCACCACATATGTATTGTTTAGTGTGCTTTCCTTTCTCTTTCATTCACTTTTTGAATGCTTTATGTCGGCTTTATCCAATTGGAACTGTGGTAATTTAGTAGTATGTTGAATTGTTTTTATGCAATCACATAGACTGCTCTCCTTTTTTCGACATTGCATTTTTTTCGTTGTTGTTGTATGTCTGCTTTCGGATGATCCACACATACACACGATAATTTGACGCCTGATGATGATGCCGGCCAATACAAGTGAAAGAGAGAGAGAGAGAGGTGATGCAATGATGACAATGAACATACACGAGTCTCATTCAGGTGTATTGTGTTCCATGTGATGGACACTTAATTGAATTTTACCTTAAAAAGCGCTTTTGAATATATCACACACACGTAGGTATGGATTATATGTAGGGAAATATAATAATAATAAAGGTTTCATCTCTCTCTCTCACTCTCATTCACTCTCTATTCATTCATTCTTGTCTTGTCGATGTGTTTCATGTTTGCTTTGTTTGTTACACCTCATGAATTATATTTAAGCGAACCAAATTTGCCATGTTTTTTTCTATGTAATATAATATTTCTTTACGCCAACAACGAATGAATGAATGAATGAATGAATTACATTTCCCGTTTGATTTTCACTCCAGAATTACATTGGTGATTATTTAGATTTATTATAATAATCATTTACAATGTTATTATATATGTGGGTGAAATGTGAATCGATTTAAAAGATTTTTTTATTATCTTGTATACAATAGGATAAGGATACCGTCTAAATCAATGTTGCCAAATTTCATTTCTCTCATTACTCAATTATAGATTAAAAGTGCAAACGAGCTAATCATGCCGCTTTCTTTTTTTTTTTTTTGGTTTGACCATTTTTTTTTCTAGTTCAACAAGATCTAGATTTGATTACCATGATATCTTGAGCCTCCAGTGTTCTCGAGAGTGGTAACATGACAACATGGTCAACAAAGATTGATCATATCGTGTCTTCTTCTTCTTCTTCTTTGAACCGAACTCGATTAGATTGGACATTGTGCAATTGTGTACCATGCACATATATATTTATATGTTTACTCAATGATCTGTTTCATTCCATCCTCCATCATCACGATCGGTTTTATATAGAATGATGTTTATAAATTGAAAATTTCTTAGTTCTTTTTTTTGTTGTTGGTGTAAATTTGATGCTTCAAGCTTTGGGCATTTTAAAATTTGATGGATATTTTCTTTTCTTTTTTTTGCTAGCGTCTATCATCATCGTCGTGCCATATTATACTGATGTGATGATCTATATTTGTTGAACGAGATACTCAATTGTCTCTTCGTTTTTTTTCCATCATGTTTTATGATGATGATGACGATGATGAGAATGAGGATGTAGGCTATAGGAGGTGATGTATGGTTATGTAGGTTCCAAAAGATTGTATACAATGTTCATATAATGTTAATGATCTGAGCGAGCGATTTGCCATTTTGTGTTTAATTGTCTCAAAAAAAATTTATTCAACAACAACAACAATAATAATAATAAATGAAATGAAACGAAATCTAACAAACTGAACATTGCAGTGACATAAGCTTACGTTTTTTAAGCATCGCACACCAAAAATGGAAAGTAAATCAATTTACAAATGGTCACATTGTTGTTCTGCCTCCCCCACCAAAGATCCATTCTTTTGGCTCGTAAATCGAGACATTATTTTGTGTGTCATTGTCATCTTCCATCCATCCATCCATCTCTCCCCTGAGATGTGCACCAATTTAGATGCAAATGACAAATGTAAAATATCTCTCCTTTTTGCACTCAAAGACCAATATGGATCTTCAATTGTTATTGTGATGATGTGTGTTGTCTTGTGCATCCATAAAGCTCGCTCGCACTCTCGAATCCTAAATATCATTTACTCCACAGACATTTGATTTAGTTTCCTTGATTTCATCATCATTTTGTTTTATTCTCTTTTCCTCTCTTTTGATTCAACTATCCATTTTTATCTAACCATTTTACATATACTTCATCATCTTATCAAAAGAAAATTATTTTGTTACATATTTCTTATGTTTCTGTCCTCAATCTGTTTTTTTTCTATTTAATATTTGTCCAAAGTGCAACATTCTTCAATGTCTTTTTTATATATTAGTGTTTATTTGTATTATCTTTTTTTTTTTTTGTGTGTGTGTGTGTTGTTATGTTGTACGTGGTGAAGTTTATTTCATCTCAAAATGAATTATGAAATGATGTTGAAATTTGTTGAACGATGTTAAAAGGATGGAGAAGGAGGGAAATTGTTGTTGTGAAGTTCATAATTTTGTACTACTTCTTTATTTGTTGATAATTCCGTTTGGGAAATGAAGTGTGTATGTATGTGTATATATGTGCGAGGTGTCATTCAAGTTTCGAATGATGATTTATCGAAGTGTTTCAAGATACAACCACAACATCATCATCAACATCATCATCATGACCAAACGTTTCCACATTTCCACAATTAGTGTCTCCAAACGGTATCCGTGCATTGCCTACGAATCGGCAATGACTACTAAATGTACATATGTATTCGCTCGAGTTCACACAATTTGAATTCAATTTGTCCTATGTTGTGTGGCTCCCATTTACTATAGTCATCTTCAGTCTTGTCTCTCTTTCGTTTTTGTTTGTCTGTTTCGTACGTTGATTTATCGTTATGTTTCAATGTTTTACATGCATGCATTTAACTTTTTTAGAGTGTGCCGCATCCGAAACGGAACGGAACGGAATGTAATGTAATGTGTATTGGAATGGAATGAAAGTGTTTCGGTTCGCAGCTCATTCGCATCAGCCTAATTAGGAGGTTCACATATTGCACTGCACACCATATGCATCCCATTATGGCAATGGAGAAAGAGTTGAACAGTGAGAAGAGTATGAAGGAGATCCATTTATTCTGTCATCTAATGATGTGTGATGACCATTGACCAAACGGCAACTTGTAGACTTGTACAATCTTGTTTGTTTTTCATGCCTTTCCTGTAGTCCTTGTGTGTCTTCATCATAACTCGACAACATTGAATTATTGTTATTGTTGTTTGAGAATGATGATGATGATGATCCTTGTTTGTCCTGCATTATTTGTCCTCTCTATATCCATTTAAAAATGTTTATTGTTGTTTATTACCTTAATGTTACGCGCGTTTCGGCGCCCAAATGTTCTTTATGTATATAATAAATACAGTATACTGGACAATCTGGACTAATGGAATAAGTTGTAGTTTGTGAACTTTATTGTCTCATATATGTTCTCAAAATGTATAAATCAACATGTTTGAATTGAATTGATAATTGTTCAATGTTGTATATGTGAATGAATGGTGGGTGAGATTATACCTCGTCCCCAATTGTGCTCTACTGTTATGTCTCAATCATTGAGGTCTCGTTATACTAACTCGTCAACACCAATTGAACATTGCCAACTAACTAACTCAAAACTAACTCACCACTCTTTCCGAATCATATTTCGTCCATCTTGATCATCCAAATTATAGCCTGCCAAAAAAACTTTGCATCATTCATATATATGAAGACATCAAATTGAGTGCAAATTATTATTATTTTTTAATTATTAAGGAAAACAAATTTTCCTTGTTGAAATAAATGGTGATTATGTTGATGATCATTGTTATCAATGGTCAATGGTAAATTGATGTGAACTAAATCAAAAATATAATGAAAATAAAAATTGAACAAAAGTTCCCTAGGTTTGTTCATAGCTGTCGATTCTCGCGAAATCCCTTCTTTTTTTTTCTTTTCATTTTTTTCGAACGTTTTGTCATCTCAAAGTCAAGTTCGTTTTTGTTGTTGTCGAGAGTATGGTATTATTAGTGATCGTAGTTGTAGTAATAGTATTAGTTCATTTTGATGTATGTGAGAGAGAGAGAGAGAGAGAGGGAGAGAGTGAGAGAGAGACCCACAACTCGTTGTAATGACAATGGACAAGCACATGGATGTGTCAATCGTTGTATATACATACATACACACTGACACAAGTATGATTTGAATAGAGCAACATGATTCAAATCAAAATGTTCAACTTGTTTCAAGGTAGCTTCTAGTTTGTCGCCATTTCTATTTATCATAGATATATATATATATACGAGATTGTCCATGTGTTTGTATAAATACAACAATTAAATATATGCAATCAAATTAAAACAATAAACCATTGTAATTGTGGTAGCATTGGTCTCGTAGAGTAAAAAAAAAAAATAAATAACTGGGTGTTCTGATTCGTCGAATAGATCGTCGACGAGATTCGCATCGAATCGTGACGCCCACTCTCTTGGATAAATGGCTTCTGGTCATGGTCAGCACACGTAACCATAAACTTAGCAGTAATGGTTGACAAGCGAAACCCGATTTCCGTTGTTTTTGAATAAGATCGCGCATTTAGTACAACGAAGAGGCAAAGGGGATTTTTCTTTATCCTGTCTCGTTAATACATTAGAGGAGATCTCACTACTATTTTTTTATAATAAATATTTCTTTTATTTGGTTTCAAATGGAACAATTAAAACCTTTGCTTTCCTTTTATAATAGTAGGACTTTCTTCCTTCAATAGCATTCGCTCTCTATATGTTTGTGTCTATGTCTGTGTCTGTGTGTGATTTCCTGTGTTAGCTTGTTAATTATCATAGTCACTCTCATTCTCCCTCATTTGTGTTTCTTTTTTTTTATTCTCATTGAACGAATAAAAATGTGAGTGTGGATACCGACAACATGAAACTAAATATAAAGACAATAAAATGGCATACACACGTGCACGTGCACTACGTATAGTTATATGCCCGTATAATGGATCTCAATGACACAAATTGTCCATCAATGTGTCACGCTCGTTTTTTTTCTGCTTCTGTTCTTCTTCTTCTTCTTCTACTTCTTCTTTCTCCATGATCCTTTTTTTCCATTTCTGTATCATGCGTATATATTTATATAAAATATCAATTGATAACTTATGTTAGCTTGACCAAATTATTGTGTGACATTCACAATTCCATTGTGGACAATGTTTTGCATTTTTTTCTATTGAATGACGATGATGATGAACGTTTCTTTCTCATTTCGTGCTTTACTCATACTCAATGTTAATCTATAACATGCAGTCTGGCTGACTCTTTTTTTGCTCTGCTTTTATTACGTTCCATTTTACAAAAGAAGAAATGAAAACAGTAGCCTGACGTCGAGGTCGACCATTCCAAGTTGATTTTCAATTCACTTAACCACTTCATGACCATTACCCATGATCTTGTTTATGGTCATATAATATAAATATCCATTTCATCACCATTTTAATGTTTGTTTTGGTTTGTTAGGTTTTTTTTTGTCGAACGATGATTTAATAGCAATACTATTATTTTTGTTGTTGTTGTCATTCACTTTTCCACGATCACTACTTTACATATATGCAATATAATTGTGTGTGATAAATTGTGCGACTATTTACTTTTCCTTTTTTTTTATTTAATCGATTATTATCGTGTGGAATGATTCATCAAATTACGATTTTGAGTTGAATAATGAACGGTTGACATTGAACCATAACCACCATCATCATTTACTATAACTCGTTATACGTTTGATCTCAATCTTTTTATCTTGCAAAATTGATTCGGCTTCTTCATTCATTTTTGGTTGTCTTGATATCAATTTAGGCATTATAATTATTGCACACTTTCAGTCTCAGTGTCAATGTCTTTTGTGTGCACAAACGAGACGAAATGAAACACCTGTTTCGCATATTTCGGCTCAACTTCGAACGGCCAAGTTCCGTGTACGTTCCGTTTTCCTTCTTCCTTCCGTGCACAACAACACCACCACCACCACCACCGTCGCCGCCACCACCACCACCAGCAATCTCGCCAATTTAAAGATTTGATTGTCATTGATATACTTTGCTCTCACATTATTTTGTTTTATTATTATATTTTGTTTTTCATTACTATTTATCATGACTTGACATTGAAATCGGCAATGTATATATTGGAACAATGCATGTTATATTTGAATCGACTTGTCGACTCAACTCAGCTAACTTGTCATTCAAATGCAAATGATTTGAACCAATTTGTCGTCTGAACGGGGGGTTTTTTTATCTTTTGTTATTCATTTTTGATTTGGATTTGTTCGCCTTTCTTTTTTTTTTTGCTATGTTATCCAACAAAGACTTGTTTCAACATTTTTTTTTACTATTCGATACGATCGCGCCCGTAGGAGATTCACACTTGTTCTCGTTTTTTTTTTTAATTTTATGATGTGTGTTCTTTTCCATTAATTTTCATTTGATTGAATTGTATATTATAATATTGCTATACATAAATATGATGAAAGTGAATGTTTCCATTTCTACCTACACAACTTTTACGATACTTTTCCCTTTTTTTATTTATTATAATGTGTTGGTAATGAGTACTTTTCCATCTCAGTGGGTCCAATTCGTAGGTAGCTTTCGAATTATTTAGTTTATTTAGAATTTTATTTGTTGATCATAGATGATTCATCCCAATCCATCGGTTTTATAGGAAATTAGAATTGGAATGGAATGTCTACTCTACCGAATATTATTGCCATTTTAATCAGCCGATTAGTATACTCTTTGTACAACAACAACAACAACAAACTGAACGATATATTCAAATTGAACCAACAAAACTTGTGTTCCCTTTCATTTAGTTAGTTCTCGTTTTATTTTTCATCGCGCCCTTCAAGGCCACCAAGTACAATGTTGTTGCTTTAATGCGACGACCACGATGACGATGGCGACCAACACTAAAGTGGTAACAAGACTATGGAAGACGTTCAGACGTCTAATTAGAATACAATCGAGTGCGGTGTAGGTGAAATTAGAAGAACAAGAGAATGAATGAAAATGAGGTAGATCAAAAAATAAATAAAATAAAAAGGGAAAATCTAATCGTTGATGATGTTTGATGATGTTTCACGTTGATAACTCTTTCTTCCCTATTTGTTCCTAGTTCTGTAAAATTCAATCTCCTTTGTTTCTTATGTGTATATACATACAATAATCTCTAAAATACCCAATTTTGGACTTGTCGCATTTATTTATTTGTTTGTTTGTTTGTTTGTTTGTTGGGTCGATTGTGTTGTGTGACACAAGGTCAATTATGGTGATCTCCGTATATAAATATCCTAGTCTTCCCGAAATCTAATTATGTTCAATCTAAACAAGCCCAAGACCACAATGACTACAATGATGATGATGATGATTTCTGTTCACGTTATGTCCTTGCTATAGCTGCACCTTTTGTGTATGTGTGCCTTCTTGTTTGCTCAAAAGTACACAATTCTTGTCCAGTAATTCAAGTGTTGAACTCGATTTGTCGATTTAATTGTGCCGGGTGGGCCATAATAGGCAAACACACTTTAATTTTGTTTCATCTTCTTTTAGTTGTCTTCATTTGTTCATCAACAGATCGATCCTTCTACATTTTATAATAGTAAATTTATTTGACATAATAATGGTTTACCATCATTAGGATGGTGTCCAAACCAACCAACGCACATTTTTTTGATTCTTCACCACACACACGCGAAAATGATGGAGATTGCCAATTTTTCCATTCTATATTATACTTTCTCATGGTCACCAAATCGTGGCGAATCGAGCATTCGTACATTAAATGTAACAATCATTTCAATGACAAATTTCATGTGACGATTCTTTTCCTCTAATTGGTATGGTTGTATTCCTAATTTTATTGATATGTTTACATGTCGGAAAATTATACAATGAAACGATCACACATCATAATCATTTCAATGGATCTATGTTTATAACAATCAACAAGTGCAACATGTTGGCACGTTCTTTCACTATACGCACGTTCATCATTGTTGTACCATCTCGTTCCATTTCAACCTTGAGGTGAATTAGAGAAAGTGGTATGAATAGGAATGAATGTAACATTCAAGATTCTATCAAATTTTGTGACGAGTTGAGGGAAGAGGAGTAGATTTTCGATGTCGACCAATTGTTATTCACCATAACGTAAAAAAAGTGTTGTGTTGCCATCATCTACCTAACATTTTATTTCAATGGTTAAGGTTTAATCCACCAACACTTTCACTTGTTTGGAAATTGATGGCATTATTGTGTTTGTGCCTCTCTTTTCTCTCTCTCTCTCTCTCTCTCTCCCTCTTCTTCTTCCTTCCTTTCTTTCATTCGTTCGTTCGTTTGTTCGTTCGTTCGTCAACCACCGATCTGGTTATAAATGTTCGCCCTCGCCAGAACGCCATACCTGTTGATGTTGATGACGATGATGCTGGTTCACGTTTGTCAGTGCAATTGTGTTCTGTTGGCTAACATTGATGCAATTGCTCGTGCATGGCCGAAAATATTGCGTGCTGTTGCCGCTGGCTAGCTAACTTGCTTCTGCTCCATCATCATCATCATCGTCATCATCATCAATTTGCAAATGCACCTTTGCAATTGCTGCTCTACTCTACAGACACAGTGAACCAGTATATATATTCTTGACGGTTTTTCTCGTTCATACGTTGAGGACGCCCTGACGCCCTGAAGTCGCCATTGGCGAAACAAATCGTCTATTCATTTTATATATGTTCGCTCGTAATTCGCTTTAATGCCCAACCCTGACGACCATATGGTTTCGGGTTATCACCCACATTCTCATGCTCACACATACACAATCTACATCTATAGATGAAAGTGTACAAACGCAATCGACCAAATCGGACGAGATCTGGTTCTTCATTAGTATTCTTTTATTTATTTTTCTTTCTTACACTCTTTTGCACATTATATAATTATTCCTTAGATGATGATGGTGTCCTATTCAATCATTTGTCACGTGATCTCGCAACGTGTATGCTTTTCTAAGTTAGTTAGGGATTTTTCGTCTTATTAAATTTGTCCTGCTTTTGTTACATGCGGGGAAATTTCCCCAATTGAATGTATCGTTTGAATTGAAAATCATAAATCACCATCACACTTTACACATTACCATTGTTCTGTCTTTTTCTTTAGTTTTTTGTTTTTTTTTGCTGTTCCTTCTTCATTCGGTTCTTTTAATATTTCGTTCGTTACGGTTTGTCATCTTGTGATTTGATTTCATTTTCCCACTATATATACATATATTGTATAAACTATGGGACATGTTACCTTGGTCAAACACAATTGAATTGGAATTTTCCTGCTTCTTTACTTTACTTTTATAATAGTATATGATTAGTGGTACCATTATTATTATTATTACAATTTCCCGCTGCCATCTTGATTGAAAACATGTGATGTGTATGTTTACCAAAGAATCGTTGACTTTATTTTATTTTGATTAATGGTTCCATTCTTATGATCCCATTTATTGAATGGCCATTTATCATTATCATATCGATTTGGATTACCACATTATATTGTTTTCTATTGTATATATTTTGGTGTTGTTGTGGCAATGAATTTTACAAACAAAAAAAATTGTTTGATCATTAGAACGGTTTGCCACGTGTTTATATGTGCATCGAATGATCGTCGTCGTTGTCGATCATTATCATTGAACCATTGTTGCCTCAGTGTTGATTGTCCAGAATAGGCCATTTTGCGAAAACTGTCCTTTCTCTCTCTCTCTCTCTCTCTCTCTCTCTTTTTTTCTCATATCCCCCCTTAAATCACCACCAAACACCGCCACCATTTGTCTCCTTTACAATTTGATCAAATCATGACCTTAACTTTGACGATCAAAATAATAATAATGACGACAATGATGATGATGATGATGATGGTGCATTTGTTGTTCAATCGTGCGGTTTGTCATTATCACTATTACCACCATCAAGTCTCAAATGTTAATACGAACCTGTGTGGTGCGTGTGCGTGTATGCTGTTACATTCGAACGCAAATGGATTGATCGGTTAGACCGATTCGGACAAATTGGTCTCTCCTCACTCATTCACTGTGATCGAAAGCAATTTGTTACAATGTTACTCCATTACTCACTCAATCTCAATTTAATCAAAATATTATTGTATATATATAAATAGTGAAAAGTGGTTTTACTCCTTTCACTTTTTTGTGTGTTGCTGACGTCGAATCGACTTAAACGTTGTCGTGTTTCGTTTCCATCCTATATGCTTTATTGAATTAGATTGTCCAAATTCAATCGGTTCGATTGATCGAGATAATCATTGGTGAACGAGATTGGGCTAGATCGATTGATGGTTTCTTTGATTGATTTGTGTGTGTGTTTGAGAATTAACGGCCGTGTGATCTTCACTTGCATTCATGGTGATGTTCCAAGACGAAATGTATTTTAACCTTCTTTTGGTTTTGCTTGATTGATGGCTTTATCCTACATAAATAACATTATGTATATGTAATATTGTTTATACATATTTAATAATAATAATGTTAATAATCAATTTGGACAACCTCGCCGGCAATATAATATTAGATACTAATAATATCGAAATGATATTTCCATTATTATTGTCATTGTACCGTCGTTTCTAAATTCATTCTTCAAATATAAAATGATTATTATTTTTAGATTTCAAGGTCAATTTGTTTTAAATTGATTTTCCTATTTGTTATCGATAAAACTCTTTTAGAATATTCCTATTGTGTTCAATTTTCGATTAAGCTTGAGTTATTCATCTCGATTGTTTTCCAATTTAATTAATTGGTCAATTGGTCAGTTGTTTCAAGGCTAATTTACATTTAGTGGCCATCATGTTTTACATACACAATCGTTTTATCGTTTCTTTTTTTTGTCCGATAATGATCATTTGGTTGAATCATTCATTGCGTACCAAATTGACTAATCAAAATGAAAATAAGTTTTTTGCGTTACATTATCGTTGAAGATGATGTCGAATGATGGCATTGAGATCTATATTGACGATTTCAATTCGATTTCGGTGATTTACTTGTTGATTGCCAAATGGTGACGAGTGACGAAAACATCCCAATGTTTGATGCATTGATCGATTAACAATTGCTTAAACTATTACTTCGATTTTCTCTTTTTGTACATCTATCAAATCTGATCTTTCTTGTATGAATATCAATGATTGATCGGTTCAAGTTTTCCTTGTTCTCTTTTTTATTTCGTTCCTATTTATGTGATCTTTTAATGATGTACCGATCTAATTTGGATTTTAGATTTTGTCTTTTCCCCGATATTTTTATATTATTATATTATCAATAATTTCACATTTTATGTATATCCTCAACAAAACAAAACAAAACGAAAAAAATGAAGATCCAGATCACGTTTTGTCAATGATAAAATTAATATATAAAGATGAATCAATGGATCCGCTGTGAATCCTCTTTGTGATGGATAATCTTATTTTTAAAACTTTGACATCTCTTTTTTTATGTTTTGTTTGATGTATATATTTTTGGTTCATAACCCAAAGCCGATCATCATAAATGTAATGTTGTGCACTCGATTCGAATAATTTAGATTATTAAGCTTATGTCGTTTTGACTAATTGATTTGCTCTCGATCGAATCATCTTTCAATTGAATATATGAAGTTTGGTTATTACTATTCGTGTGTTCACAATCGATACCATTTTACGTGTTCTGTGTGCTTGATGTTCATCAAGCAAATCAAGTTTACAAATTTTTCTCGTAGTTGTCTGATTTCATTTTGAGGAAGAACGGCATCTCATTTCTCAGTCAATATTTTTTTTTTTTTGGTATTTTCTACTGCCGTGTCGTGTTCGATCTTTTCCTCGTGGGGGATTCCAAATCGGGTTCCAAAACGTTAATTTGCTCGTTTGCTAAACTAAGCCACATATTCATTGGCTTATATGATTGACCAGTGACATGATTAATGAACAACATCGGGAAGTTTGTTCATTAGACCAATTCAATGTTCGTTTTCGTTGTCGGATTTGGTTTCCTTCGAATCAGTTGCATTTGATTGAATCCTCCAAATTGGATTACCAAATTGGTTTGCATATTTTCTGAGCAAACCTTCCGATGACATAACCCACCCAATTAATCACCTGTCAGTTTAAAACCATTTTTTTGTAGGCTTATTTGTCATTTTTCAAATGCTATATGAATTGACTTATCGTTTTCTTGTTAGTTGCGAAAATTTGTTTTCTATCGTCTTATACTGTGTTTATGTTTACCTTGTGTTATAATATAAAGCAAAAATTTAGAGCAAAGTTGAAACCGGCCAGGTCGTGACTTTGTGGCTAGTTTGTATACCTTTTTTGTTGTTATCCAATTTGAACGAATATCCGTCATGATGAGTCTGCTTCTGTTGCTTCTTTTTCATTTCTTCCTTTAAAACTCAAATCTAAGTCAATGGAATGAAAATGACATGAACAACCATATCGAACCACATTCGTTGATGCAGTCACGAGTAATTTTAATTCCGAAATGTTTTCTTTTTTTTCTGTTATGGTTTGTGTTTCCATTTGTTCATGATGATCGTGCATTACACATTCATCCCTAACATATTGAATCAACGAGTTTTACGGTCATTTCTTAACTAAATTCTTTTTCCAATCTTGGTTTTACTTCTTGTCTCATACATTTCTATTTAATTGTGCAACTCAAAGGTGTGTGTGCGTTCACGGGGGTCACACATTCATATAGATCATCCAATGTGTACAATGAGAGAATTCCAACTCTTTTAAGTTTAAGTCTTGTGTTTTTATTTGTTGGCAATTATGAACTTCAGGTATGTGTTATGATTTATTTACGATTCGTGCACGCTCGATTATGACACGCTTCATCTCTCATTCTCTTCCTCTCCCTTTCTTTCGCTTAATATCGTGTACAAAATGCTAACGACATTTAGCGAGACAAAACCAATTTTGCCGATCTACTCGCTCTGGTTCGGTTAGTGTTAATCGGGTTATGTTCGTTCAATGTCAATAAAGTATCCTTAACCATTTTTCGCCAATTTTTTATCCAGTCACAAGACCATATGTGTGTGTGTGTGTGTATGAAATAATTTAATTCTGGACGAAAATAATCGTTTGAGCTTTACCGAATTTTTTTCCCATTCTATTGACTCTTTTATCCATTTATTTATTATTGTCTTGAGGCTGTTGTTGTGGTCGTGTTGCATCAATATATGCCATTTTGTGTGTATACCCTAAACTAATTGAATTAAATGATGATTATCATCATCCTTTTCCTCCACCTTCTACTTTCCACATTTGTGTAATAATAATAATCAATATTTGCCCATCACGAACGATCACTTCTTTATTCTCTCCTATTCTAAATGGTTACTTGTCCGGTTGGTCATAATAAATCTTGATTTTTTTTCGTGATCAGACCATATCGATCGGTAAGCAACGATATTGTTGTGTGATGCTTGCATATCTCTATTGAATGATGAAATCAAGATCAAGTTCGTGGGAGTTTAGCTAATATGAATCGGTGAGAGAGGAGAATGATGAACGAATATTCAATTAGTTCTTTGGCGTTCGGTCGTTTTTTTTTTCGGACAATTGCAACACAACAGATGCCTCTTGTCCATTTGATTCGCCCATTAGTGTGTTACATGATTGATGTGTGTCGACCGGTAAAGTCAAATCGATGGACTACTCTTCCTCTTCTCATTTCAATCACATTTCGATTCGTTCAATTTGATTTGATGAGTGAAATACCATTCAATTGCCTATTACTGGCCAATTAAGAACTAAACTAATTGATCGATGCATTCAACCTTTCTTCTCTTTTTATATCGAAAAATTGACCTTTCACTGAATTCAATTGATCGATCGATATTTATCTATCTAATATGGTTATATTACTCACATTACTCCTCTCGAAAACCAAATCAAACAATTGAACTATATTGTCCGTTTTGATATGTGTTTGGTGTTTTGCATGCATACATGCATAATATATAATAATATATAACCGTATAGAGCACATTGCTCCCCACTTATGTTTGCTTTGTTCTTCGTATGGGAAAGCAAACATTGGGAATTAACGATTTTGAACTGAATTTGTCTTGGTGGTCGCCCGTCTCCACACCAATCGCCAATCAATGATTGGGAGAGACACCTGACTAGGCAAATAAATCTAGCCAATCTCGTGACGCGCATCTAATCATTTTGGGTGAAGATGCTGCTCTTTTGTCTTTGTGTCTGGTGATTTGCCGTTCTTTCCATAGTTTGGCCCATCACTTCATTGAATGACCGATCGATGATTGGTGATCTCGTCCATTCGGCCAAAAAAAAGACGATTCGATCTGGTTAGGGCAACAAATCTTACATGGAGGGTAGCTGCAAGTCTCTTCAATTCACCTTTTCTCCGATCAATTAGTAACAAGCTGTATGTTTTGTCGACAAAGTCAATCATCAACAGTAAAAAAAAAGAAGATCGACATTGGAAAGATGAGCCAAACTTAACCCAAAATGTAATTAATTCCGATTTGTCTTCATTTGTCTTCAAACATTTATTTGATCAATGATTTATGAGTTAAATAGTGTTGTGCTGCTCATCCAACTTACAATTAGAATCGTCAATTGACTGCTAAATGCTAATTGTCTCTTCTACAGTTGGATGTCTATATGTTTGTGTGTGTGTGTGTGTTGAATGTTTCCCCCAACCCTAAAAGTTGTGGTGACCCTTGACGATTTCAGTCATCACTTATGAACGAGAGAGAGAGAGAGAAAAGGTCAATTGTGTGGCCAGGTTTTGACCAGGTTTGTGAACTCGATAACTCAACGAAGAGAGTAAAATAAGTGAGTGAGTATATATGGTGCCACCATTCATCATCAAACTGATCGGGACTTCAATGTACCACATTTGTGTGTCGCCACATCAATCCATGATGGAGACAATTTTAGGTTTCGTTTTGGTGTCCTCCTCCCCATCACTTTTCTATTCCATTTTCGTATATTATATTACGTATATATATATATGGCAAAACTATGCCGCCGGTATGGCACCACCATCAATGTCGTCCAATAAATAATCTCTTCTATTCTTTGTTTTTGACTTTGTCTTTGGTCTTTTTTTTCCTTTGGTCTCATGTATGTCTTGAGGGGGTTCACATAAAACCATCCTGTCTTTCTCTCCCTAATATATATATATATGCATTTATATGATGATGAGTACCTGCCACCTTTGTTGCCCTTTATTTTGTTTTTGCATGCTTTTATTGTTCTCGATATCTCGTGTTTATGTGCCATTCGATGCCGTATGTTTGCACAAGAGTCGAACGCCGTCGCATCAAGCATCAAGTGGAGTGCAAGTGCATTCATTAGCCATTGTCTTTTTTTTTTGTTTCGTCAAACATTCGTAAGCTTGTTGCGAGAACTACCAAAAAAAATTGTCGGCAAAGATCTAATTTTCTAGTTTTCGTTTGATGCATTTTTTCTTTTTGGTTCTATTCGTTTCGAACAAATTGGCTCATAAAACAAGGTTGCACTCGACTCAATCTTGATGATGATGATGATGAAATAGAAGAAGTGGTCCTTCGTCAAACAAGACAAAAAAACTTGAGCGAACACACACACTTATTGGCGAAATGTTATCGAGGGTATTGTATAATACCTGAAATGGTCACTGATCTCGATCAACTCAAGTGATCAGACGCCATATAGGTGATAGACTTCATTCGGGGATGCTTTCTCTCTCTTTTCTCAAGTGTTCAATGTCCCATTCCATGTCATCTATCGATCGATCCTTCCATCCATTCATCCATCCACTCATTTGCACAAATATCCTTTTATGTTTCGATATATCCACCCCAAAACAACACAAGAGAAAAGAAAGACCGACAAGAAGATCCACTTGAACTAAAAGAATGAACGATCGTTCCTGTTAAAGTGTATATTGAGATCAATATTATATTGTACAGACACTTTTTATTAGGTGTTAAATCGGGTACAATTTCCGATCTTCTTTTACTGAATTGAGTTTTCTATTGTTTAAAATTGTTAAAGCTTTACATATATATGCATACGGTGAAAGAAAAAAAAATCGATCGATTGATCGATAATTAACCTTTGAATCGGTTGAACTCTTTTCAATGAAATGGAAGAGAAGAAGAGAGGGAAGAAGAGAAAGGTGTCTGTCCTTTCTTCTTTCCGTATAATTGGCAATCATGGTCAGCAATTTTCCTAACATCATCTCAATCTCGAAAGGTAAAAAAGGTAATGGCTTCTTCATTGCCATAATTGAGTTATATCGTTTATATTATATTCCACCATCCCGACCAATCAATGAGATGAGACGACAAAAGTTTTACTTCTCCAAACACACTTGACTCGTGATCGCCATTCGTTCGTTCAAACATGAAACACACAAAGAGACCATTAGAATGGGAGAATGAGAGTCCGGGTATCCGTGGCCTATGTGTTTACGTCAAAATCAAGTCATATCATTTCATCCCATTCAATCAATGGCGACTTCTAATACGATTTAATTAGCTATTACCTATTAGTTTCGATTCGACCATTGATTGTTAGGCCAGGGGTGCACTAACATTATGAACAAATATTCTACATTATATAACTGATTCTTTTGTTTTCAAATCTTGAGTGAAAATGATAATTTTTTTTTTTGAAAAATTTCTTAACCAGATTGATAACAAAACCGCACACAACGAAACGAACAAAAAAAACATAATATAAAATGAATTATAATTAAATTGCAATTTTAATTTGATTTTAATCAAAAAAGAATTCGTACAGACAAATTTCAACTATTTTCTTCCCTTTTTCTGACATTTTTACCAAATGATAAAATGGTTTGATGTCAGACGTTTCTTCCCCTCTCTCTTTTTTTTGTTGATCTTGATCTTGATCATTCAAACCTCTCCTTGAATCATTGTGTTTAAATTCCAATCTGAAGGATGTGCCATGTTTTTGTTGTCCTTATGCTAGTGTTTAATAGTCCACAACCACCATTTTGATATCATGTTTAATTGTGCAACTCTTATTTTGTTTCGTCCCCGTCTACCTCCGTTTGCTTTGCTTGTTTGTTCTTTTACCTTACAAACAAGATGTCCTATTCCTTTTGATGGGTCGTTTTAGCTATTTTTATTATTATTTAGTATAAATGTATTTATAAAAAATAAATAAATATATATGGTCGGTTTACATTGACAATACAAGTACGCGGATGATGTTGATGTTGGGTGAATTGGTCGCTGTTACCACCGAATTACGTACGCCGACTATTGTGACCGGCAATGTTCTATCAACAACTTGAACCTTGTGTTGATGCTTGTTGGAAAGAACCATTTCACCGCACTATTGCCATGCTGTATTTATCTGTGTAATTGGTCCGTTCCATTTTAACGTTCAGGACGATCAAGACGATATATAAATCGTCGTCGTCCTCTCTACCACACTACTACTTGTTGCTCCACACTAAAATGATCTTAATGTCACTGGTCAGACTGTCAACAGATAGATACCTATCATAATTATCATCGTCTACATTTATCCCTTTATATTATTGTTATATAATATGATGATGAATTTGCATTCTCAATGTGTACGAATATATGATTTGATTGCACCAGAAGTGCTACTTCATATCCAATTTTACGGTGATTGTGAAAACCACCACAAATTTTGTTGTTGTTGTTGTTCCTCTATATTATACTTGTTCGGTCTAAGGAAGTGTTAACCACATCGATCATCGGATGTGATAACGGTTTCTCACTTTAACCAATTGTATGTGACAATGCTTTGTTTTTAAATGTTAAGATGAAAAGTAGGGGTAAAATGTAGGAAAGATATTTTGGAAAGAAAAACACATTCTATTTGATTTGATTTAAAAAATTGCTTTCCTTTGTTCTTATATATATAAACTAATTTATTATCTTTTTTTTTTTTTCCTCTGTCAAACAGTCCTTTTTTGGTCGAACATACAATAATCTAAGTGCATTGGGCGAATGTAAGAACAATGGCGAATGTGTCATCAACAAGAAGAATCGTACATCGTGCAAATCTTGCCGTTTGAAAAAATGTCTCGTCGTTGGCATGTCCAAGAGTGGTAAGTGTACTTTTCCCTTTTTTCCTTAGTTTATGTGTAGAATTTTTATCTATTTATTTAAATTTTGGCCTTCAAAAATATATTCAGACCACATATAGGCGATCATTCTTTTTATATTGACATTGCCCACATACACACACACACACACACACATACATTAATTTAACTATAGCGCACCGAAAGGTGAAATAGAGAAATATTCCTTAGCATCATTTGTTCAAAATCGTTCTATTCAAATTATAGTGGATGCGGTATTGCAATCGGTCGCATCAACAACAACACACACACACACACACACACACATTCATAATTCGATTCGCTTTGAGAGACGTCAATGATCGTCGGCCCCGAATTGATCTGGTGTCGTCTCCTCTCATCCATATATAAGATGAGATGTGTTTGTCGATCACGATTCGACCACCAACACTTGACTTCAAGAGTGTTTGGTCGTCGAATTGGATTCGGTCCGATTTGATTCACATGACCCGCTGTTGCCATTTTTTTTTCTTCTGTTTCGATCTACAAATCCACAATCGGTACGTGGTTCACCATTTTCCCCCATCTCTATCTCTCTCACTCACTCTCACATATATCTCGTTCTTCAACGATCGGACATTAAATGAATCTTAACTTTTATATTCAATCTCAATAACCGATTAGTTGCGAGAGATCACTCTAGATCGATTGGAACATTTCCACTAACTTTGTTCGATCATTACTGTCTTTCGATCTTTTTTTTGTTGTTTTGAATTGATCTGCCATATCCATGATCATGATCATACCGTCACAATTCATATCAATATATGAAGCACACTCAGCGGGATGATGAAATGTAGTTTTGTGGTGACTAGTTGTCTGCTCTGATCGACTAATCCGATTAATATTGAATCCTATATATATAATATATAAGATATTGATACAAACACACGTACACAAAGTTAAAAGTAAATTCGGGTCGTTGCCTTCCATCTTTTGATCCTTTTTTATCTAGATTCGCTATTGGTTTTGAACAAAAAAAAATATAATATAAATGTGATATTTCCCCTCATTTCTCTCATACCTTTTCTTTTATTCAATGATCAATCAACATGTTTGCACGTTTTTTCCCATTCGTTTAATATAATTCATTCTATATGTATTTGATCAAGAAAAAGATGAAATTGTCCAAATTTTATTTTAGTTTATAACAACAACAACAACAACAACAACAAAAAAGGTATTAATCGGGACACATCGTGAAATTGAAATCATGTGTTTATACCAATATCTTTTGTGTGCCATATCTTGGTATGTTTTTCTTTCTATTTTTTCGGGGGAGGAAGAAGACTATCCTTTTTCCTAATCATCATCAAATAAGATGGAAAATCTTTTCTAGATTTTTTGATCATCATTATCGACTTGTCATGTCTCCACTTGACTCGATCTAATGACTTCATTATCGATATATATTCAAAGATGTTTTTCTCCTATCGATTCGTCGAGATATATTGTGTGTTGCGTTGATCGTGTTGTACCGTTCGAATCACCTGCACTTATTGTTCCTCTTGTGTTCTTTCATTTTTGGCGAGCATCTTCATCGTCGTCGTCGTCATCATTGTCGTTCATTTTTTTCTTCTTTTCATTCATTCATTCATTCATCTTTATCGACTTGATTAAGCATGAAAATAATGGCCCATTGTGCGAATGCAATGCATCTAACATCAGTATATACACTCTAGACACACGATTAAGACATCAATCGGCACCGTAATTAGTAGACGGCATCCAACAAGTTTAGATCTATCCAAGGTGATTTGTTCGGTCGGTTTGGTCGATTTGCAAATTTGTTTTACCTATGTTCACAACGGAAAAAAAAATAAAGTAAATGAAAATCATAACCGACATGTATACAACGACATGTGGCTTTCGGTTTTCCATATATACACATGCCAATGTGTCCAGTTTTATATATATATAAATTTATTTATTTAGAATTCCAGGGCATCTGCCATTTTAAGATTGGCTCATCATGATCGTCTTATGTCTTTTTTTCCATTTTCCCCCTTTATTCTCTCCCTGATTTTGAAGGGATATCGTTTACTAATGCGCTGACAAGTCGAATTGATATCAACAAACAATGAATGTCGGTCCAAATTAGACATTATCCACACAAAAATATTCACGTTTTCCTACATTTTCTTTATTATTTACACTCAAACACAAGGCTAATTGGACACTCTTCACATTTTCCCTTCAAATAATCAAGAGTCAAGAGTGATAATAATAATAAAATAAAAAAAAACGGTGCATATATAAAACTAAGAAATACTATTCAGTCATTAGTATTTATTTATTTTATTGACTCTTGTTTGATGAATTGTTCTTTTATTTTTTTTTAAAGAAAGAAAATTGAAGATAATTCAATTTAAACTATGTTTACCATCATATTGATTTGAATCGTCCTTTCCTCTAAATCTGTATTCTTTATTTCTGTATGACATTAATCTTTATAGCATAACCAATTGGCAATGTTGATTGATTCTGTTCTTTTTGTACGTTTTTGTCGTTGAGCAATCGAGATCATCGAGTTTTAATCATCAACCGGATCATCCATTCTCTCATCATCAAACATCATTGCGTTAGTTCATCATTATTGCTATCATGTCGATCATGTTTTATATATATAATAATATAATATAATATTGCATGTGTTCGTCTTTTTGTTGTCTCAATGACTTTTTGTACTCCAATTATCAGCGACATCGAGTCGTGTTTTCTTTTTCGTTTTTGTTTAAATGATCGTTTGCACTTGTTCACATCATTCATACTCGACGAACGCGCGCATTCATATTATATTGCGACATAAATCTTTGTTCCCATTTGTAATTATTATTATTATTATTACATACATTAAGTTTCCAACTTATTAGACTAATTATTGTCACTCGAAAGTGGACAATACACAATTGGATTGAACAAATTTTTATATAATTATAAAATTCTCAATACTATCTCAGTAAACTAGTTCCATTGTCTTCGATTAAAACAAAATTTTCAGTTGTAAGCCTTGGAATATTCTCTTTCATTTCACTTATAATCATTTAATAATCCAATTTTTAAAAAATCGTTAAGGGTTTGAAACAACTCACACTTGTTCTTCTCAGTGTTTTGAATGTTTGAGCTTTTTTAAAAAAAAAACTCTCATTATGAAATCTTTACATGAATGATCATCATTTATGTTTATTCAGTTTACACTCAATTTGAAATGTAAATTTGGTCTTCATCTCTTTTTCTCTCCCCCTCCGTTCATCATAATAATCTTTATTTTAGTTTAGAAAATCATTGACGATTAATTTGATTTGATACTCTCATTTAAAATGGCTTAATGTAATGCAATGCACGATCCAATGATTGTTCTTCCCCGATTATTGTTGTTGCTGACGTTTGATGATTTGTTGTTGTTGTTGTCGTCGTTGTCTTTGTTCGATCCGCGCAATCGATCAATAGTAAAGCAATATCTTGATTCATATATTTTGCAAGTTTGTAAAGCAAGAAGTTTCAGTTTTGAAATAATCAATCTTTACTGTCGTTGTTGTTGTTGTTGTTATGAATCCGGAATCGTTGCAATTTGAAACACGAACCACTTGTTCAAAAGTAGCAATGTCTTTTCCTCTTGATTCTTTTACTAGTTTAGTTGTTGGTTAGTTTGTCACGAATTCATAAATCACCGAATGGATGTAGAATGTAACTCACCTACCTCAATAACTCACTCAATATTTTTTTCTTGACAAATCACCAATGAACCTCAAGTTGACTTGTCCCATTTATTTTCCATTCTCAATTCAATTCAATCCTTTGAGATCTAGTCTTCTTCCAAGCAACAAAAACAAAACATTATTACGGGAGAACCACGACTTTCATTCATCCATTTTCACATTAGTTTTACCTTCGCTTGTCTGAATCGGAAAGATAAATCGCATTTTAATTAAAAGATAATTTGTTCTGCCCATATATTTATATAATAATAATGTGCGCATAAAAAAGCAATTTCTGTTTTCGTGCGCGTAGCTATTACTTCCATTCTTAGTTCTTTTTTGTTTGTTTATTATTAATTTGATTTTACCGTAAAGTTGAATTCGAAACCAACCAACCAACCAACATTGAGGTTATTTGGTATTTGATTTTGTTTCATTCTAACCACGATTCGTACATTATTTGAATATTTAAACTTTTCTTTATTTATATTCTTACCTTTTCCTGATACCTTTTATTGATAAATCAATGTTTGATCGATTCTAGTTAATCTCATCATTGATCGTGCTAACAAAATAGGCATACAAAGTCATAAATCGGATCCATATACAACAAATAATCAATATCAATTTCATCATGTGTGTTCCCTCGATTTATAATAGCTTTCAATTGGAAATTTATTGATCATAACCATTTACCGCTTTAGATTACGAACAAATTTAGTAGCATGTTTTAGCCGACGACCACCCATTCAAATTTCATTTCGTTGTACAATATTGTTCAAGTGATCCATTGAAAAATTTGTAAAAATTTTATATTTATAAATCCTTGTCTATTATTAGACTTACAAAAATCCTCTAACATTACCTTTTCGATAGAATTATATAAATCTATACACACCTAATATTACAATTACCTCGATTACACATTGCCGAAACATTAGTTTCGTCCCGTTCTTCTTCTTCTTCTTCATCTTGGTTTTCGTTATTTTATTATTTGTGTTGCCAACATTCTTTATTGTTTGCCATTTTCTTCATCCACAAATGAAATGATCGTTAAGTTTATGTTGCTGCCTCTTTCATTGGGGCCAATGCAAATCACATTATACTAAAATCCGAATGATTACCATCCTCTCATTTGATTTGTTCATCTTCATTTTCATGTTCTTTTTATTTATCTGTTAATTTACCAAAGATAGTGATTACACACACACACATATATATATATAGAAAGAAAGACTATTACATGCATGTTCAGAATGGTTACCTCTTTATCTAACTCTTTCTTGCGTCGATTTGCAAACACAAAACACAATAGCACAAAAAAGCAACTAGGTTCACAAATCATTTTGAAAATCACCTCGAGATATAATATATTTCCTTGTTTTAAGGTAGAATATATATATATTTGGTTATTTTATTATAATATTTGCACACAAAAGCAATAGATAGAAACTGGTGGCTCCATCAATTGGTCAGGTAAATCGTTTTGTGGTTCTTCATCTGAATCAATGATGATGATTTTGTTGGTGGCAAGGATGATGAACAACGGGAATTTCCATGTTGTTTCTTCATTCCGTTCTTGTTCTTGTTGTATCATCGTGTAATTTCAACTGCGTCATTTATCATATGAAAATGCTACGTCGTCGATTCTCGACCATTGCAATAGTATTTATTTCGAATAAAAAAGAGGTTGTTTCAAGAATAATTTTCCATTCTACTCTTTATTGTTGTTGAGCTTTTTCTTCATCGTCATCATCTTCTTCTTTTTCTTACTGTTTTTCCTATTGAACTTCACAACGGAATTTTTTGCTACCTGATGTTAAATTCGTAAAAATGACGACCACGATCAACTAGTTGTTGTTGATCGATTTATTTATCTTTAGCAAATAAAAGTGTTGTAGTCGTAGTTGAGTCTTATTTCAGTTTTTTATATATATTTACACTACTAATCCAAGGGAACATCTTCATTTGACCTCGATTTTTATTATTTACGTTTATTTTGAATATTAAACTTCCATTTGGAGAACTACTGCATTTTATAAATGTGCTTCATTAAGATGTAAGAGGGTGCTTTCCCTTTTTATTTGAAATGAGAGGAGAGAGAGAAAGAGAGGGAAAGATTCGTGCCAAATGTTGTATTTGATGGCGAACCAATCAATCGATCAGCTAACAAAATATGAGAACGATCGATTGATACATTGCATTGATAACCTCGAAATGTTTGATTGATTTCTGTCATACCTTAATTTTTATATTCCTTTTGAAATTAAGTTTTTTCTTCAATTAAAAATCTTATATTCAAGTTGAAGGTTAAATAACATTCGTACGAGGTATTCAAAAATGCATACGAATACGTGTTTATAATAGCGGAACATTCTGAAATGTTTTTTTTTTCGTATTATTCTATGATTCCAATTTAGAATAAATGGAATCACCCACCACGAGGTGTTAAGATGATGATCATCATGGAATGTAATGAAATCACATTTTCAATTTATCATTTTCGTTTAATAATCTAATCTCATAAATGATTCCATCATTTGTGTTTCTCTTAAATCTGAAACTATTAAATCACAAATCCAATTATCCGAACATTGTTTCAAACCGATTCTAATTCTCGAAATATGTATTAATCTTTAAACACGTTTTGTAATGATCGTGATTAGAGGTAATCTTTCATTTCTCATTGTTTTGAAATTGAAATTGAAATGAGCTATATATATACTTTCAATGAAATTTTAAATTAAATGTTTCAAACTTTATAAATCAACACTTTAATGCTTCAAATCATACAATCGAATTGATTTTTCCATGTCATGCCATGTTGATGATGATGATGATGATGATGATGATACGTGATGTTGTTGTTTTTATTAACTTATCACTCTGTCACGCGCTTGGAAGAGAATTCAGAACCAATAAGATTTATGTGAACATTAATAGGAATTTTTTTCTAATAGATCAAAATATTTTGCTTTGGTTGACGTTCAATTAACTTGTCATATGTTTAAAGTAGCATTGATGGTACATGTAGCAAAGAATCATTAAATAAATAGTAGAAAAACAAGAAATGAGATGGAATTGATGGAACATGGGCTTCATTGTATATATAGGCAATTAAAATAGCATTAAAATTATAACGATTCCATTGGCCAATTCTTATGTTGATGTGACTTATGGATTCTTATTGTTTTTTATTATTATATTTTGAATGGAAACTATTTGAGTATGTATTGTTGCCTATACTTCTCCTCTACTTCTCCTTTTTTTTCTTCTGTTGCCTTGTTGATGATCATTGACCATCACATTCACACTTGGCTGCCCTTCTTATTCGACCATTGATACATCAATTGAGTATTCCATTCTCCATTTCTTCAAGTCTTTTTTTACAACTTAATATGGACCATTGCACACATTACATACAATGCCATTGTCACCCATTCCCTCCCTAATGATCTCTTTCACTCTCCCATCGCTTGTTAGTTCTTGGTTCTTGTTGTCATCGTTGTTGTGAATATCTTGAATGATTAGGCACGTGTATATTCAAAACCATTAAAATTGTTATGAATTATGAACTTTGATTCTATGATTCTACGTATTTCATCTTTTTAAATATCAAACGATGACCATTAAGAACCACGTAATTAACCCTATTAACTAAAAGAATTTTTTTAAAATAATCTTCTTGTTCTTAAACTAAAGATTGTTGATTAAATGCTCAATGTGTTTCAAGGATTCGTTTAAAAACTATCATTGAATTGTTTTCATTCATCCATCCATTCTCTACATCTGTTTGTGATTGTGATTCAGATTCGTTTGCGGTGCAACATAGATCAATTTGATTGTCAATTATCATCGTTGATGATTATGATGACGGCTATGATGCCATTGAGAGAAGAAAGAAATAAAGAGTAAGAAAGAGAATTGCACGAATCGAACGATAATCGAGTTGTTCAATTTGAACTGAATGTTGCGAAGGTCGCCGACGGGCAATTTGTGGTAATCATCTGAAACTTGTTGGCGCCCAATGTCTTTCTCCTTCTTTTTTCGTCTTCATCATCATCATCTTCTTTTTTTTTGTTCTACTCATTCAATTTATCCAATTCATTCATTTAGTCGATTGAAACGTTATCAATAGATTGACGAAACACACATTACTCGACCATCTCACCTGGTCAATCATATTGTAATGTCACATTTAAGTTCTTCTTCTTTTTTTTTTCATTATAATATTTTTTATACGTATTTTACCTTAAAACATCATTGATTGGAAGACATCATTGATCGATCAGTTTGGTGTACGATCGTGTTCAAGGATAAACCCAATTTCAATTGGCCTTTCTTTCTTTCTCTCTCACGTTCATTCTCATCAATACTTTTCAGTTCGACGACGACGATGACGACGGTGATGATGATGTTGATGTTGATGTGGGTGACGTAGAAATGAATGGATGAATAAACCCAACAATAGAGCGACATTACAAGGCCATATTTTGGTAGTTGAATTAGGGTAGTAGTGTGTGAGTGTGTGTGTGTTTGATTTTTTCGTTGTTTTTTTTATAATTCGTTATTAAAGAAACCGAATGAATGAATGACGCCTGACGCATCATCACCACCATCGCATTCCCCTTTATTTCCATGTCCGATTTCACCTGATTCACTTGCACATTTGCATTGGCAACATGATCGTGTTGCAGCAATTGAATAACACGCGATTACATAAGACCGATACAATCGAATCTCTCACACAAAGTACAGGTAGAAAGTTTCACACAAATCTTTAATCTCCTTTACCCACTAAAACGTATACTGTCAATTACTATCTTTTAAATTTACGATCAATTCGATTCGCTCACTCACACACAAACACACACATCTATATTGAATTGAGTTTAAGAACAAGAAAAAAAAATGTAAAAAGGCAGATCAAATTATTGCTCATTGTCATCATCTAAAATATTTAGCTGATGAATGAATTAATGTGGGGAAAACGATTCAATGGGAGAATTAAATAAAGAAAAAAGATTGGTCCACTCGACTTCCGTCCAACAATTGTTCTTCTTCTACTTGATTCAGGTTCATTTGTTCACGATAGCACATCGACGATCAATTGCTCATATAGTGGAAAGTCTTGTCTCGTTTCAAGGTTATCACTAAGATGTGATGATGATGATGGCATACTACTCTTGAATTATAATTATCAATGAGAGTCGGCCATACTTCCATCTATTTGTCCATTCATTCTTCGGTTGCACCATTGCTGCAATCGATTCATAATGTTATGATTGTTACTCTTACTTTGATTCGATGCAATTTTTTTTGTTTTTTGGTAGTCGTGCACCGAATAGAAAAGAAATGAACGTTCAACAACACACTACACTTACATTGGAATAAGAACTATTTTCGGTCAATAATAATAATAATATTATTATTATTATTATAAATGGAGGAGGTGGGGGAGGAGTATAATGTTGCATGATCATCTAATTGCTTTACCACTACTATGATTACCATAATATATATACTCTACTTATATTTACCTATTGCCATCTTGTAGATGAATGGAATACTTACCTGTATTTTTTATCTTCTTCAAAGGTTCTCGATATGGACGCCGATCGAATTGGTTCAAGATACATTGCCTGATACAAGATCAACAGGAGTTGAGTAATCGAATGGCGGAAGCGAATGGAGGAATTGGTGCTGGCGGCGGTGGAGGAGGAAATGGTAACAACCATAAACAAGGAAATGGAGGCAGCAACCATTCGTCTGAATTGAATTCACCCAAACTTACCGATGGAAAGGATTTTCTCGCCAAGTATAAGGAGAATGAGATGCGAAATAGTGTAGCGGCAAATATGGCCGATTTGAATCATCGAATCTCGCCTCGACTCAATTCGCCCAACTCAAGCGAAGGTTCATTGGGCCGTTCGGTATCGTCGCCATACTCATCATTGTTCGAAGGTTCGAAAGTTCCCGCATTTTCCAGTCCATATCTCACATCATCGGCCAGTATGGGACCAAACGAATATCAATTGCAAAAAGAGTTCAACAATTTGGCGAATCGTTTCAATCCATCATCGTTGCCGAATACATTGTCACCATTGTCGCCGTTAAATGCTGCCGTTGGCCGATTGTTCCTACAGAATACGAGCGCTATTCTTGGCAAACGTTTCAATGAATTACAAAAATTACAGAATGAACAACAATTGTTGGCAGCACGATTCTTACCGTCAATTCCATCGATGGCATCCGGTGCCAATCCATTTAATCCGGCGGCTGCGGCCGCAGCAGCAGCCGCAGCTGCTGCAGCAATTCTCAAGCCAACCAACAAAGATCTGATCGATGAAATGTCCAATTCGATGATGATGCAAGATGACCAATGTTTTGTTGCTGATCTACCAGAACAAGATGGACCGATCGATCTATCGGTAAAGAGGCTACATGGTAAATTTAAACCGTTAACAGTCACCGCCGAGAATGGAAAATATCCGAAACTGGTTCCCGGTGATCAGGATTCGGGTTTCTCGCCGAGTAGTAACGAAGAAAATCATACGTCACCATTGGATCTAACCTCAAAACGACAGTGTTTGGCACAATTGGCCGCCGCCGCAGCTGCAGCACAAAATCATCATCATCAACATAATCATCATAACAATAATCATCGGCATCGTAATCATCATCGTTTGAATGTTACCGATGATGATATCGATGATGTAGACGATGATATCGATGAAGTGATGGACGATGATGAACGAAATGTAGATATCGAAGAGGATATCGATGAAGATGTGGATACGTCCGACGTCGAGGTACAAGATGATGATGAGGATGAAGTTGATAGGCGAATGGATACAACAAAAACGACATTGACCTCGTCCAATGCTGGCGAATGTCGCGTTGAGGATACTCGGCGTGAAATCGAATGTGCTCCATGAATGTACAATTCAATTCTTACCATAACTCTCAATTCCGGTTCTCTGTAGTTGATGATTCGAATCAACACTGTGATGAAACATAAGTCTCAATCTCTTCTTCTCTTTCCCCACTTTCATTCTGTTAAAAGAATTTTATTCAATTTTGATTCACATCTATACATGCAATTCATACCAAAAAAAAGATCAAAAAATACAAAAATAAATAACAACGTACTATTTTGGACATTGTGGAAAGAAAACAACACAACAAATGAATATTCTTCTTCTACACTTAAACTCGCCTCTATACTATTCTGCATTTTAATTGTTTGATCATCAATTTTAAATAATTGTAAATAGATGACAGTAATTTGCCCAAACACATTACTGAAATGTTTAACACATTCCATATCAATTTTTTTCTTAAAAAACAGACAACTGTTACTTACGTCACTCACATTTTGTGTGGCCCCAATCACATAAATCCACTCTTTTTGTTGTTCTTATTTTCAATACACCCAGTGCTTCCACACAATCTCAACAAATTTATTAGTTTTTGACCAAATGCAACAAAATCAAATTCCCCAATCACCTCCCATGCTAACTACCGGATCGATACGCACAATGAATGTTGAAGTAACTCACTTTCTTTCTATCTCATTCTCTCTTTATTGCTTGAAGTAATCATCATCAATCAGTAATGACTATTGTACGCACATAAATACATTTTCATCTTCATGTCTCGGTCCACATTTTTCTAATTTGCATAATAGTTTGATGTCAAATTTTATAAATTCATTCAATTCAAAAAATATTTCACCTTTCAAATAGAAAGACAATTATTTTTTTTAATTATTATCGATTAGTTTTATGATCATCCATTCATTCTCATTTGATAATTTCATCTACATTTCATTGTATATAAAAGTTCCTACGAAACACAAAACAGAACCCATGGTAGATAATTTGATGACAACTATAATAATTAGAATCCACTATTTTGATTTGTAATTTTATATATGATGATTAATGATAGAATATACACAGATTCTTATTGAGTGAATAATAATAAAATTTCACTTTTAATTATCAGATAGACCAATCGTTAAGACATTTAAGTAGATCATTTACATCTTTTTCTACGTCTTCATTGGTTTCATGACTTTCTAAACGTTCTTTGATGATATCAATTTCGGTTTTTTTCTCTTCATTCTTCTTATTTTCGATTGTCATGTTTTCAAAATATATTTTCAACATTATCGAAATTTTCATCGATTCCAGACGGTAGTTAATCATTGGTATTTGTTGATCTTTGTTACTTTGCAATGATTGGGAAATGATCGATAACTTTGATTTGGCCAATTGAATCGGCGTTCGACCAGAATTGTCCGATGCATTACAATTGGCACCATTCTTTAGCAGAAGAATGACGAGATCAAGTTTCGATGAACAAACAGCTAGATGAAGAGGCGTATTTCCTATCACATCTTGTTGATTTGGATTTGCACCATGGTCCAACAAGAGGAATGCTATAAATTTTTAGATAATTAAATAATGTAACAAATCATTAAACGCGTATTACCAATTGCAAAGTTGCCATGACAAGCAGCAAAATGTAATGCAGTACGTTTTCGTTCATCACATGCATTGACATTGACACCACATTGAAGCACTCGGACAACAGTGGAATAATCGTTCGAATTGGCAGCATTGCGTAATCGTTTTTCAGCTAATCAATTGGAATCATATTATTAATAAATAAAATTTGATAATAGTAGAAATCACAAACCAATCAAATGTTCATAATGTTCATATCGATGTTTTCGATTTTTCATCATCTTTGGATTCAAATCATGTTGAACAATTTGATTTTGATAAAATGAATGCAAATCCGACATTGTCTCATCGTCGATTCGCAAATTTAGACCTATCATTTGTGTTGAATCTGACGATGTTGATTGCCGTTGGCTCGTTGAATCTGCTGAAAATGATGGTCCAATTATATTCATCTTTCTCTCATTCATCTAACAAAAAATAATATAAAATTAAATAATATTTTATTATTTAAACATACAAACCAAATCTAATTGAGTATTATCGTTGAATTTTGTGACAATTTTAGAAGACGATGATGCGATTTCATCGTTTGAGCTTTTCATATGTTCATCATTATTGTCCATTGTCATGATCTCACTTGATCTCGTCTCCTGAATGTCTTCATCGTCATTGTGATCAATCTCTATTGCATTATTCATTTGTTGATTCTGTTCAACGATGATTGGAGGTATATGAGAAATATCCAAATCGGCAGCAATCACCATTGAAGCATTTGGATATAAAACGTTCGGCATTATCGCTAATGGTTGTCCATTGCTTGCATTTTCGTTTTCTGAATCAACCCCCGAATCATCGTCATCTCCAGACATTTCCTTATTACTTAATGTCCACTAAACTACAAAACAATCATCCTACTAACACTATAAAAATGATATAAAATCACAGACATTATTGTTATTATCAGTGAATCTTCATTTTGACGACGACTATTTACACCCAATTTATTGCAACCATGTAAACAAATACTCACATAAGTGTATATAGATATTCATAAATATCAACAAGTGAATTATTAACGATCATCATTGATTCATTATTGTTGGTCTATTGTCACCTTATTTTAATTTTTCCTAATTTACTCTTGTTTCAACCGCAATAAAATTTTTAATTTAAATTTTAAAATGAGTTACGATAACTCGGAATTGTTAAAAAAGCTTGGTGTTACTGTACCAACTGAAGAAATGGGAAAATTTTTAAACCACTTTTCACCTGAATTGTTACGCGACATTGCTAAAACAGCAATGGATTGTACTCGACTTGGTCTTAGAAATGTTGAACCATTTGAAAATAAGGACACCATCAGGTAACTTGCTTTTTCAAATCATTCTAAATGTTAATCATTTCAATTATTTTATTTTACTTAGCACCAACATTTTAACACAATTTCAAGCTATATTTAATTCGATTGGTGACACAGCGATTGACAATGAAATTGCAGCAACAGAATCATCATTAGCTGAAATTGAACGGTTAAAGTCATACTTGATTGATAAAGAATTGAATAATAAAAAAATTGAATTGGATGAAAATCAAATAAAAGTTAAGGTTGATAATTATTTGAAGAACGAAAAATTGAGAGAGGAATTTGCTCAATTGTGTAAATCAAAAGAAAACAAAATTGATTTTGAACAAGCTTTTTTGGCTGAAGAATTGTCAAAAAATGAAGCTCTTAAAGCTAAATTGGCCAAACTTAAAGAAACCTATCCTTCATGTTTGGAGCATGTTGATTCCAATGAAAAGTTACTTCAAGAGATTCGTGATATTCAATCTTTCATTGCCAAAGAAGGAAAATTTTATTAATTATTATAACTACTCAAACAAAACATTTTTTAATTCTTTTTACAGTGCACTGCACTTAATGTATCATTGTGAATATTGGATGTGATTGTATCAGTGCTGAAAATATATATGATGAATTGAGATCATTCAAGTCTCTTTTAATAATCGTTTAATATTTAATATTTCTATCGTCGATGCCAAGCTTCGATGTGGTTTTGTGTCCTTGGGAGGCCCAATTCCACTCACTCAGTTTTGGCGCTGTTCAAGAAACTAGATGTGTCCCCCAGAAGTTCGTTTTAGTATCGAACGTTCCGAAAAAATCTGCCTGGGCATACACGAGTTCATTGTCAGTTAGAGTGTCAGTCACGTGTTTATGATGCGTGATCTGTTCGAAAATGTGCCGTGAACACATTACTCTTTTTACGTACCAAAAATGTGACGCCTGGATTTACTGGTGCACTCCCAGTACTCACAGAAATGCTTTAACTATTCTCTGTGCACTCGTGTTGCCGGTATCATTGACAGTTCATTAGTTTCTTAACACATTTCAGTATAAGCAACAGTACTCTCTCCTTTAGAGGGGATGAGCTTCTGCGAATGAACATGGACATAAATGTCCTTATATGGACATATATGCCTTCAACTCCTTGCCCACAATGGGTTGGATTCATTGAGAATGTTCCAGATCGATAATGAATTGCGTCATGATAATAAAGACTACTTAAGTGCCGATTGCGATGTATCTCACATTTCACACACACACACACACACACACACACGAGAGTGGCTAGTTGATTGACTATCCATTTGCAATACTCTTCATCTTCTTGATCATCGTTCAACATTGTCTCATCTTTGTTACCGTTAATTAAAAATGGTTCATCTATCTCGACTGACAGCTGTTGGCATCACATTGGCAATCTTTCTTCTTACTGGTAAGATACTTTATTGATTTCATTTATTTAATTTAATAAATTTAATTTTATAATCAAGGAAATTTTGGTAGTTATTTGTGCCAAAATGGATTGCCAATTGATTCAGGACCAGTAGACCCAAATAACAAAACGACAACAACGACTGCCACAACAACAAATCCACCAGTTCCCACAATTAATGGAAATGTGACAGAAAATAATTATACTTGTATTCGTTATGAGTTTAATGCTCAATTCATTGTTAAGTATCAAACCGCAAAGAATGAAACAAAAGAAACACATATTCCTATGCCGTTAACAGTGGATTTGACCTATCCCAATGGAACTTGTAGCTCTTTGAAAGAATCATTCACTCTAACTTTCCTATCTAATCATTCTTCATTTAAATCGGTTACATTTACTTTTGCAGCCAATGAAATTTCGGTATTTTTGGACTCCATTATTGTCGATTTTAAATATGACAATAAGACATTTCCCGATATTAATCCAAAACAAATAGGTAAGGCTTTGATTATTGTAGATTAGATTAATTTGAATGTATTGACTCTTTCAGATGTCGAACACCGTTACAACATCAGCACAAACTTGAGTCCTAACTTTAATGTTGAGAAATCGCACTCATATTATTGTGCTAATGTATCCGTCCCAAAATCTGATGATGGCGATATCCAAATCCAATTCTCCAGTCTTCGATTGCAAGCTTTCATGGATAAAACAAATAATGGACAATTTTCTGCTGGTATTTATTATATTTATTTATAATATAATTTTTTTTAATTAGAAATTTTCAATAGAACATAATCGTCAGAGTGGCATCAATGGTGTCGTTCTTATAGCAGTTGGTGCTGCATTAACTGGCCTGGTTGTCATTGTAATGATTGCCTACCTTATCGGGCGTCGACGAAACCGCCGTTTGGCTTATCACGCAAGTGAAGCTTGTTGTTTGGGTCCTTTGTGTGCATTTCACATCCATTTGGAGCAAGTTGATTTGAATTGTTTATTTGATGGGATAAAGTCGTCAGTTTTTGATAACATATAAGCAGGTTCAATCCATAAATAGTAAATGAATTAGAATAGCAATTGAAATTTTGTATTGGATACCTTTTTGGACCAAACATTTTTTGCACATTCCTTTATCCGATTGACTTGAAATGAAATTCAATGTTAAATCAGATTATGTGCTCAATTTCAAAAAATAAAATTTCAAAATTTTCAGTTACAAATATTTATTTGGCTTATTTGAAACATTTGCTAATGCATTTTATAAACAAATGACTTAGTTTTCGTCAAAATGGCTTCAACCAGATCTCGACTACCAGAATCGCTGATTACAAGTCCATTTGGGAATCATCTATAACCCGTGAGCCGCATTCGATAACGATCTTTTAATAACTTCAATAGATGGCGTAACAGATCATTATTTTGTGGAAGTAGCAAACATTTTTTTACTAAAAAATGTCGGCTTCATTGCAATTCATTTTTCAATATATTTTTTATTTTACACAAAATGCATTACATATTGAAGCTTTACATTCCTTTGCTGCCTATTAAACACCATCATAGTCAACATTTAAAATGGATGAACAAAGGGCCGTTTTGCTTTTGTATATATAGATATATAACTGCCACAAAAATGTCCAACTCATCGATAGCCGATCAATGCCGGTTTCGGTGTTGAGGCACATGTTTAAATTTGCAATACCACATCGAACCGGAAAGGTAGAATAATAAGAAGAAGAAGAAGGACAACAACATGCAATGAGTACAAACCAACGATCGATGCTATCACAAAAGAACATACAAGAAAACATGAGTGATGTGGTGCAACTGGTCATCGGTCAAATTGACCCTCTCTTACAATCGGCTTCTTTGGCTCGGTTAGCTCGTTGGTCATTGATTCGTTCCTTCTAGTGAACGACGTGGAGTGTCTCTCACTTTACATCTCCACTCTAAGCCCGGCATTGGTCCATCTACCTTTTCGCCGTCACTATCCACTATCACATGCCGCCAGTCTTGAATAGTGGCGAATCACATACACCTGTTGAACAAGTTACAAGTCCAACCTTTGTCGCTCTCTCTCTCTCTCTCTCCCTTCAATCGTTTCTCTCCCTCTCTCATTCACATTGCAAACGTTTCCTGACCAATAGTCTGTTGAAGAGCGCGGCAACGAGACAGTGCACTTTCATCGTTTACCTTTTCTTTCTTTTTTGTTGTTGTTGTTGTTGTTATCCTCATATGTACAAAGTTAACCCATGTCTCATATATGAGGCATGAAGATTCAAGTCAAATCTCGATCGTCGTCATCGTTTGTTGCTTCATGAACGAGAAATGGCATCAACTTTTACCGAGTAGTGCGGTCGTCATCATCATAGCCGCGCGCGGCACAATCTACCTGTTCCCTAGTGATAGAAGAAGAAGAAGAAGACGACGACGACGACGACGACGATGATGATGAAGTAGTAGAATGGGCAGTCACAGAAAGCAATAGGTTGTGAGACGAGTTGAAGTTCGTTTCGTGGTTCATCCATCGTACGAGTCTTCCATCGTCCATCGAGTTCGTTTCGTGTATGCGTGTGTGTTTTTTTTGTGTTTTAAGTTTTTGTAACACAATATGCCGAATATGTCAAACATGGCTATTGAAATCAATAGATTGTTTTTGAACACATTAATGATGAAGATGATGATCAAATACATAGAATGAATAACCAATCATCATAATTATTGGATCATCAATGCCGTAATCGATATAAATTTGCTTCAACCAAAAATTCATTGTTTGATTCCAATAGTATTGCAGGAAGGCAAATGCATTAACGCCAAATCATCATTATCATCATTCGTCGTCTTAATTCAACCATGTGCTTATGTTCGTCGATGTCATCCACCATTGTCTTTTCTTTCTGTTCATCAACCTCGTCTTCGAAACGTCCATAAAAGTATTCTTTATTTTATTTTATTATAATAAATAATAAAATAATATAATGGAATCGTGTACTTGACTTCGAAACTTGATTTAAATGTGCTCTATCTATCCTTCTGCTTTTTCACCATTCTCGTGCAACAATCATCACAATGTAAGCTCGATTCATTTCAATTAATCATCGAACAGCCACCGTCAAAACATTTGGACATAACAACTATTGTATTTTACCTTTATCTCTCTCTTTCATTACTTTCTTTCTTAATGCAATGAATGTCAACAATGCAACAACCATCATGATTTGTTCAATGCGAACATTTTTCATTCCATCATTCATCAATGATTAATTGGTCAACTCAATCCTTTACGGATTTTTTTTCATTCATCTTTGGCCTCAAATTGGATCACTTTAAAGTGGAAAGAAAAAATATGTTGAATGATTACAACCATTTCGGCCAATCAAATAGTTGTAGTGTTGTGGTTCCTGTCTTACATATCAATTGGAAGCAGTTTTAGCTTGGTCAAGTTTCGGCTATTTCAACTATTTCTACACTTCTTCTGTATTTTATGTTTTGTCTTGCGGAGGAGAGTGATCAATAATTCATCAATATATATTATAATATAATATAATAATATTAATAATTCGACATGGCCACGACGACGACGACAACGACCAATAGTTACCAAACGGCACAATCGTCAAATGTGGAAATGTCGGGCGTCGAATTAGCATCAACTTCGGCTTCGGCTTCGGCTGCAACTCCCGCTGTTGTCGATGCCGCCGAATCAACCGCCAAACCATCGTCATCATCTACTACAACAACAACCTCAGAAGAATCTTTCAATGTGGTAAATACTCTTTCTCTCATCTAACCTTTAAACATAAAACAAATTTACATTTTTGTTTGGTTACATTCATAACTGTGTTCATTTGTATCGATCGATGAAAATTGCCATTCCCCACACCACCCAATTGCTTAATTAACGATTGTTTGATTGTTTTAATGTTTAATGTAAAATGTAAACAAGAATGATTGAGTGAGTGAATGAATAAATGGGTGAGTGAATGAGTGAATGAGTAAGTGTAAGAACTAACAAAAATGAGTTCATCCTAAAATGTCAATAATGCAAATGTTAATGCGCAAAATGTTCGTAATATTATAATTGAATTAATAGTTTGGCCAATTGAGATTGGAGTTGATTGATGAATGGCCACTTTTTTTTGTATCTTTTTGGTCTTTCCCACTGATCTCTCGCATTGATCTCGTTCAATTATAGCGAAATGGAGATTTACGATTTGAACGGCTCGCTTCTCTTTCGATCTCACAGCACGAAATTGTTCAATTCCTTATGTTGACTTGTCTTCGTTTAGAGGATTTGATGCACTTTTCAATACAAGATTTGCAACATTTCCCTTATAGCACAATATATATATTTGTGTGTATAGATATATGAAAAACATATATATATTATATTTGAGCAAACATTCTTACATCCACCATTATTAGCGCCACATGAGTTCAGTTCATTTGAGTCTTAATCAAATAGCCGATCTACTTCTTAACTATTTTTTTTCTTCGGTGTCTTGATGATAGTAATTTCGTTTCAAGTTGATTTCAAATCATCCACGTGACATTCAACTTCATGGTTCTTCCCCTTCTCTCCTTTTTTTCTTATATTTTGTGGCTCAGTTCAGGCTAGTTCATGCATTGTTGTCCCTCTTGATTCAGCGGTAAGTTTCGATTCGGCCGGTCGGCTTGTAATTAACCTCACTCTAGCTAATTATCAAGTTGTGCTCCCTCTCTCCCTCCCTTTCTTTCTTTTGATGTGTCGTCTTTCATCTTCAAAATATCTAACTGATAGACTGACTATTTGTGTTATGTCCGACTCTCTTTTTACTCTTTCACCATTTTGAAAATATACACTCAAATAGATGACTAGACATACCAAAACGTACAAAAAGCACAAAAACAAAGCACACACAAAAAAAATTTACTTCCCATTTCATGGTTTCCATCAAGAAATGTTGTCTTACAAATCGGCACATTTTTATGTCGCCGATGACGGAAGAGAGCGACACATCATATTGTTGGTCTTTGCAAGTCGACAACGACAACGACAACAACAACAACAACGACAATACAATACAACACACACAAAAAATATATGTGTGGATAAATAAATGGTTAACCCATTTGTTTTGGTTTGTTTGTTTTCGTTCCGTTTCGTTCCGTTCCGTTCTGATCACCGAAATATTTCATTCAATTCGTTCGGCTAATGATTGGCTTGAAACAGGAGGAACATTTAACAATAAAAAAACCGTTCAAATATTTTTGCGTACACAATATAGGATTTGCCCCTTTTTTTCTGTTGATTTGAATAGTAGTTCACATGCATAGGCAATGATTTAACAATCTAAACCGATTTCTCTAATCGGACGATTACCATTTAGTGACAAGATAGCATCAATCGATCGGTCTTTTTTTTCAATAGTTATTTTTCAATAGACATTAGATGACTTATTTTCCATATGAGCGAATCCAAACTTTTATTTCGTTTGCGATTATTATTGTCAACCATATGCTATTATTTCGTTTTTGTTTTTCGTTGTTGTTGTTGTTGTATTCGTGGATCTTGAATCATAAGGAGATTGTTAGTCCATTGAAAAACGATCTGTGATTTGTTCATTTCCATTTCTTCAATGGAAAGTGACCGACAATTCAAATGACAATGGTAATGTTCAGATTGCTTTCTCTCTTTCTCTTATTTATTATTATTATTATTGTGAATGTCTCGTTTTGAATGAATCCCATTTTTGTCGCACCACTGACCGAGTGTCGTCTTTGCCTTTAAGACGATTTTCGATCGATTGCAATCAAATATAGTCTCTCGGCCATAAAGTATCAATCTAAAAATATATTCAATCGTCTGTGTAAGGGTTTATATATATACCTACATACATACATACATACGTTATACAATAGTAGATTGTAATAATGGGTGTACAAGTCATATTGACTTGGTGGTCGTTGCCGATCGATTGTATTGCCAAATAATGGACGATTGAACGGTCTCGTCGACGTTCTTCACCATTATACACGCCAGACGACAAGACACGATGCCGTTCATCATTATACAACCGTTCATTGTTGTTTTTTTTTATTGTCGTTTTCATTGTCGTTTGGTTTACGTTCACAAATATAACGAGTAAGAAAATAATTATTTTATTTTCAGTATTACTACATTCAAATTTTAGGTTAAAGGGTTTGTGTTTAATATTAATTTCTTGAGTTCGTTTTTTTTTTTTTGGTAAAGTTTCTTTTATTGAATATGATGATGATTTATGATTGTTTTTTTATTTATGTTCTCATTTTGTTATGCTCATCGTTTGCGATATCACCACCAACATTCCATTGGTTGTTGGTTGAAGGTTTTTCTACTTATTATGTTCATAATTAATGTTCTGCAACGAATTACCTTCCAATCTGGTTGAGAGTCGAAACGGAATGAACAACAAAAATGACATTCGTTATCGTTCAATGAATGAAGGTTTTGTTCTTTACGATAGAATTATACGTCCATTAGAAGTGCATAATATTTTTGCACATTTTTTTATGAATGGATTTTTATTTTATCAGATTCAACATATTTACATGTAGTGGACTTCCTTGCTTATTAGACAAAAATCAATTCAAAAGTGATTGTTTTTCACAATTTTTTTTTCAAAAAAATTTTATTTTATTTAATAAATCCTGCAAACAGTTGAACCATGCCATATTTTATGATTAAATTAAATCAAAACTTTATTTTCATTAGTTAATAAGTTAATTAACCACGTTTCAGTTTGTTTATAATTTTTTTTTGGTTTTGATTACAATTTTCAATTCAACCATTCATTTGTTTCCCATTGAAATTGGACTTGATTATATCAACCACAAAACGTTTCCAATCAATTGGATCCATTAATAAGGCGAGTGTATAGTAAAATGTATTTATGATGTAGTGTACCAAAATATCAAACAAAGAATAGTGAATAAAATATGATCGATTGTCGTACGTAATAGAGCTTTGCAAACACAAAGATTTTTAAGCCATGTTTATGTTCCAAATCAACAAGAATTTCACAAAATCGAAGAAACCTTGGCTAACCCATGCAAGGCTCTACTACATATATAGAACCGAACCGAAATTGAACTTGTTTTTCCTCATGTTTGATTACATCAACCATGAACTTCTTTGGCATTGGTTTAACTGTGAACGAATTGGTATAAAGTGCCGGGAAAATAACGAACGAATAAAAAAAATGAAGAAAGGAAGAGAAATGGGATCGACCTCGAAACGATCAAAACTAGTTAATGTGGATCGACATCAGACGAAGACAACGGAGGCGGTAATAGGGAAACGATCGATGACTTTATCGACTATATATACTATGTTGTTGATGACGTCGATGACCGGCTAGCTAGCTTGTGTTCGTTCACTGTTCATTCGTGTTCATCACTAAATGAGACGAACTTGGTTCAATTGATCAACTCGCAAAATCGAGGGAGGAAAAGGGAGAGAGAGAGAGAGAGAGAGAGAGAGAGAGTCTATCCAGTTCGGGTAAATCAGCATTCGATTGACCCTACCTCTTGATCTTAATCGTTTGATTGATACTCACCTTTCTTTCTACATTTCAATGTTTTCTCGTCGTCGTCATCGTCGTTGTTGTTGTTGTTGATGTGTTATGCCAGCGGCTTCTTTTTCTTCTTTTACCATTTCTATTCTATCGAATTGATTCGATTTCTTCTGCTTCTTTATCATTTTTTTTTCTGTTTTTGTTTAGCCATCATATTTGTTGTCGGCTCTTGTACAATTATAATGTAAGTTGAAAGGCTTACATCAGTTGAATAACTAATTGGTGATCATGGTTTCTGGTAGTTTCCGCTTTATGCATTTCCATTGATTCGTCATCATACCCATAGATTGTGTGTGTGTGTATGTAACGAAAGATTTTGATCAATTCAATTTAGGTAAAACTATTTTGATGCCCAGTGGCAGTTGATTATTGATTTAAAGGTCGTTCGATCAAATTGACGCCCGGATCGTGTTGTAAGTGCAAAATCACTGTGTTCAGGTTGTTGTCCCGGTTGCAATGAACGCAATCTTCATCATCAACATGGTTGATAAAATTTAGGACATCATAATTCCACCCATCGTTCCATGGTTTTTATTACCATTATAATCGAACGATCACAGTATATTTACGATTATTTCTGATCATTAAATCATCATAGTACATAACGGAACCATTCAATTAGTTGAATGGCTTCCATTCCATTCTTGATTATGTTTTGTTTTGTTTTGTTTTGTTTCGTTTTGTGTATATTTGTTCAACTAGGACACAACGTTGTAAAGATTCTCATTGATGTGAGTAGCTCAATTTCAGTTCGATAGGATCATTTTGATGATTCACAAAGTGTTAATCGTATCCATAATTATGTCTACCAGTGGTCTCGCTTACATGGTTTTGGGTCAAGTTCACATCAATTCGTAACTGAAGATGTGTCAACATCTTATTTTTTCACGTTAATCTTTTTTTTTTGTTGTTCTCAATCTCAAGACACACACACACACACAGACACACGCCACTTTTGTTTGTCTTCTCACGATAAATCGCATAATACCACAATTAAATTTTGATTGAAGCTGAAGACAGGCTCGTTATTATATTCACTCATCTTTCATATCATTTTTCTATTTTTTAAATTATAATTTAAAAATATGATGACGAAGAAAGGGGGAAAAGAATCTAACTTTACAATGATTTTACCTACAAAAAAAATATTAATATTATACGTTGGTTTCTTTCAAAATTTCAAGTTCAAGTCTTAAATTGTAAAAGGATTGTCATCGTTTAGCACACATTCGCAAATCAAAGGGCATTTCCACAAAGGACAGCTATTTAGGATGTTCCATGTCGGGTGTGTATGTGTGTGTGTGTGTGTGTGTTCATGATTCATTGAATCCGCCATTCTATCGTTACAATAACTATACTTTAGGTGGATAAATGCTACAAGACTAACAGTTGTCAATTGTTTACCATTGAAAATTTTTTTTTTTTTTGGTTTATGTTTTCAATGATCTATTCTAGACCATTGCGCTCGATTGGTGCTATAGTTGACCGTTTTTGCATCGAGATCATCATCATGATGCGTTGAGGTGGTCCAGTCTAGTTTTTCAGTTGGCCATTTACCGTTGATTATAACGTTTGATTAGTTTACAGTTTACTTATGCTCGCTGTTGTCCTATTCCATCACTCTATCTATCTCATATACTGAAATCACTCTTGTTACCTCTCTGAAACGGTTGGTTATGGTCGACCACTTAACGAGATCTCGTTCTCTTTCATTTCTTATTATTATTTAATATTTAACCACTTAACTTGTTTCTTCTTTCCCCCCTCTTCTCGTTCTTCAATGCAAATTATCATTCTTTAGTCGATGATGCTAAACTTGCGTGTCCACATCTCTCTCCTTCTAACTTTTGTATATTTATTTATTTTTATGTCTGTGTAATTGAGCAGTTTTTTCCAGATCTTACATCATATTAGTCATTACCCGTCTAAGGAAACAATTGAATGTTTTCCACCCATTGAATCATTGCCAAGATGATCATAAGGTGTCCATGAAGATGAGGAGAAGGAGAAGAAGAAGAAGAATAGGAATGATTTTAGAAATATAATAGAAAAATATAAATTTCTTTCGCGATCTATAATTGCTGACATTTTTTTTGAAAAGAATTTTTAAAACTTTTTTTATATCAATGTCAAATTGAATTGTCGTTCTTTTTCATTCGTTTTAAATGATAAAACCAACCAATGACATTTTCTCATGATCTTTCTTGTATATCTTGTTCCATTTCTCATTCGATCTTTCTTTCTCTCTCTTCTTTTCCGTTATATTTACCTTCTTATCCCCTTATAAACTATAGTTTATATAATCCTCCGGTTCGTAATCGTAACACCCAGTTGCGAGGTAATCAGTCGTGCCGGCGGTAAATTTTTTTTCTATCATTTACTTGATTGTTGAGGCCCACTCTGTTACTTCTCACACTCGAACAGAAAAAACATTCAACATCACATTTTTATTTATCTCAATCCACTATAAATAGCTTGTTATATGTTTGATGTTTGATGACTCTCACTTCAGGTTCCGCACTAGGTCACATTGTTTCGTATATTGTGTATATAGTGATGCAACGACGGAATTCAAAAGCATTCGATTCGATCGGCAATTTTTTATTTCTCTCAATCGCATGCCAACATAATGTGAATCTTGTGGGACGAAACAAGACACAACACATTAAACATGGTTTTCTTTAATTTCATGTTTACTCCAATGAATCGAAATGATTTACATCACTAACCTATGATTATGTTTAAACTAGAGAAGAAAAAAAAGGAGAAGAAGAAGAAGAAGCAGAAAAAGCTTAAATTAATTAACGGTTAATTAGATGTTAATCGATGCGGTTCATTTTTCCATGAACCGGTCGTGTCCCGTTCATAACCGACACAAATTGGTAAACGATGATTTCTAACTATTTCTTTTTTTTTCTCATCTCACTCAATCACTTTGTTATTCGTTTTTAATTCATTCTAAACAATCTATTTGGTAGATAAATGAAAGCATCATTCCACATGATGACATGGGCTTCAATTTCTTAAATTGTAACTCTATCTTAAACCTATATATGCATATGTTACTTTCACATTAAAATAAAGAAACGAGGTAATTGGATAGTTTAGTTTTTTTTTGTGTTGAACGATGATTAAGATCTAAAACTATTCTATATCCTTTTTTTTATTTAATGTTGATCTTTGATTACAATTTCCCATCATCAAACATTCAACATTAACAAATATATTAAATTAGTAAACATGCAAATCAATGATGATCAAATGGATAAGTTTTGTTTGCTATTTTGAACAGTTCGATCAAAGACCGATGTGGTTCCATGGTTCACATCGTTTGCCTAATTGATTACTTTTCAATGGGAAAATTTTAGTTCGTTAGTGTTCGCTCGCTTAAAGATTGGTTAAAGTTGAAATGAATTAGATCAAAATGGTAATATAAGGGTTTACTTCTCAATGTTATTATTGTTGTCTGCATTGTTGTTTTATAATTTGAATTATTCATGAGGCATGGCTTCAATTGAATTGATTTGTTTTTTTTGTTGTTCTGTCTGGACTTTATATATATAATACGATCTTTCCATGTGATAGTCAAATTCGTTCCATACGTTTTTCGTTGTCTTGTTCATCCCATTTCATCGTTTAGTTGGGTCAACTCTATAGTTTATGTTTAATTTTTGAAGTATACTATATACTCGTATGTGTCTCAATTATAAATCAACGTCTATAAAGCATCATCTCACATCTTTGTGATAATTAGTTTTTTTCTCTTTATATCAGAAAATTAGTTTTCTTTTTTTTTCGTTGCATAATATATCGCATTTTCCTATGATGTGCTTCTCGTTTTGTTTCCTATGATCACGTGAGTTCTTTTGGGGGCTAATCTTATCATGAATTAAATGAATAAATGAATAAGTTGAATGAACGAATAAATGAACGAAGATGAATTGATTCGATTCAATTCGTGACATTCAATCAGCCAATCTTGACAAGTTAGGACATTGATTCTGTAACATGACAATGCAAATTGATTAAAGCCATTTCCGTATAATATCATTTTAAAAATCAATGTAATACTTGTTTATAACATTATTTTTTTTGTAAAAACAAGAAATTATTAATAGTTATTTAAGGACATTGAACAAAATCAACAACAAGACTCAATTGAATTTATATTTGTTGACAAATGTCAACGGAAAGCTATTGTTTAGGACTATTAGTTCACACACACAACTTCAAACAAGAAAGGTTTTCCATTTTGGTAAAATTGTCTAAACATTCCATTTACCATATATGAAAGAGGGAGAAGCAAAATCGTAAACCATTTTGAACGATGGAACTTGTTCGTCACCACTTTGTTAAAATGATGAGTTGCCTTGTCAGCTCATAAAACAACTTTTACCCTAAAGAATTGGTTTGCTTTTGTGGTGTCGCCGAACCAAGACAAATCATGCGAATCTAAACGATACATTGTATATATATATATATACATACGTATGATATAGGATGCCAAACTGATTAATTGCTATAAACCTTACATTCCCAAGTTTTTGAATGAGCGACGAAACCCACCAAACAAGATCAAGAGAGTAAGAAAGAGAGAAAGAAAAATATTTTTTTTTTTTTTGAATAAACATTGACACGATAAACTCGATCTTCGAATGTTGACGGTCTTGATAAGTACCGAACCGAGCAATTCGTACTTGAAACTATTTAGGCTAATCAACATACCAATCGATGAGGAAAATAACGGGAAAGTCAAGATGTTGAGATGATCTTCATCATCAACTTCATTCGGTTTTCGCACTTTTCAACTTATACTAACTTGTTTTACTAGCCGATTATTATTATTATTATTATTATTTTTACGTTTACAAATTTTCCTTCATTGGTATGTCGTAAACGATTCGATCAAGATTATCCCAAAGATTGGAAATAGTATTTATATTTTATGGCAACAGGATTACAGTTTATATATTTCAAAGCCAATGATACAAATTTAAGGATATCACATAAATCTGGTGGACAGTTTGTATATGGTGACAGTTTGTGATTTGTATAATATAAATCACTTAACTTATATTCTGAATCTTACGCAATCTATCGTTTTTAATTATAATTATTTTACCATAATGGGAAAACATGAATGAGGTGACCAATTCATTTGTTTGTAGGATTGAGAAAAAATTGGAGAAAGAGAGAGAGAGAAGAGTGAGAGAAAATGATTTTGAATGGCAATGTTTATGGTCAAATAGTGATGACGATGAAGGATTGACTCATCCCATTGAATTCATACAACTTCATCATCATCATCATCATTCGACTTTCACATAGTCGATACATTCTCATCTCATCGTCAATGAACCACGACCAAATAACCAAACGATCATCATCATCATTTGACGCTGTCAACGTTGAGAATGACACGTTTGTTCGATCATTTTCAAGTCTATTACTTATCCTCATGAATCGTTGTCACACATTGTTATAAATTGTCACCTATGCAACCATTGAATTATTATTATTTTTTTCTCTCTCCCTCTTATCAATGTTCAGTCAAGTTTCTTGGATGATAATGACGATGTAATCTAAATATGTCTTTCTTCATATATGAATCATCACCTTTGATATAATTGTGTGTGTGTGTGTGTGTGTGTGTGTGTGTGTGTGTGTGTGTGTGTGTGTGTGTGTGTGTGTGTCATTTGACGTAAATAATTCATTTCAGTTGTTTTGTGTTCGATCATCATTAATGTTTTAGTGAACTTGAAAATCGTGATAGTGTTGATTGAAGTATGATTGAACGTAAGACCCTCAAATCAAGATTATTTCTTTCATTTTTACCTCTTAGTGTGTACCAATCATTATAATTAATAGCATCATTTAGCACCATTATTGATCAATATAGGACAAACGATTTAAACCTTTTTCTTTCATACTCATTTCTTAATCGATGAATCGATATTGTTCCACTTTTTTTATATAAATAACTGAAAAAAACAGAAGCATTCTTCTATTTTATATTTTGTCTACTTGTTATTTTGTTGTGCTTCAGTTGAGTTCTTTTCGAGTCTCGGGTCAATCATTATTATCGATTGAAGACATATACACAAACACAAATCAATCGGGTCAATGTTTTCCCCTTTTTTTTGCTTCTTCATCTTCGATGATGGCAGCAACGGGCTACAGTGGCGACGGCGGCGTCGTCTTTTCGCCGTCCTAATGATCACCTTTGCAACCTTTCGAGCTCGCAATTTTTCGCCTTCGCCTTCATCGTTCGAATGATGATAATTATCTCGGGTACTTCGTGGGAGAATTTTCTTCTTCATTTTTGTTGTTGTTGTTGTCGTTGTTGTTATTACTCCTCTTTGGTTGAACAATTAACTAATGGAACAAATAGATCGATCGATCAATCATCAATATATAAAAGAAGAAGAAAAAAAGAAAAACAACCAAATATGAAAAATTGTTATATAATAACAACTAATGAAATTCTTTCTATTCTCATCAAATGTATAGGACGATCCGGTTTGGTTCGAACCTGACGATCATGAAGTGGTAACTTATATTCCAGGAATTGTGACCAATTATTCGCCGAGTACACAATTGGTTACCATTGAAAGTTCGGCAATCGATGGAAATGTATGTCTCATATTTTTGATTCATGATGATGATGATAATCATTATATATTTAATCTTGTCCTTCTTTTTTTATGTATACAGATTCAAGTGTTTCATGTGGCAAACACGAATGTTCGTCATCGGCGAGACTTTATTGAGGCCAACGTCGACAACACAGACGACGTTGATGGAGTCGGACACTTGGACATCGATGATATGATTTGCTTGAGGTAAGTGATATACTTCATTCGACGCTCTATTCAACACTTATATTTATAATATATTCACAATCTATTGAGTGTTTGCCATTCAACAACAAAAACCGTGTGTGTTTCCATTTTTAAATGAAACGAAACGCTTTTGTCGTTGATAATGATCTTGTCTTGAAATGAATTTTTTTCTTATGTTAAGATGTCCGGTTGATGTCAAACCTTCCTTATACTGACATCTAAGTCGGCACTTGAATTGCCACATCTTTCATTTTGGCAATAAGAAATGTAGGTAATACATGTAATGTGAAATGAACGAAACTATTAATAGATTTATGTGTTGTACGGTTATTTTTTGACTTTGAATTTTTTTTTTGTTATTTTGTTCTTGAGCTTGAACAGTTTCTCTCTTCCGAACCGGTTGAGAATGGGGGAAAACGATCGGTCAAATTACATTAGAATCAATGCCGTCTTTTTCCACTTTAAAAGTTTAGGAAAAGAATTGTTTGTCAAATAAACAAAAAAATTATGACTAGTTTTCAGTTATCAAAAATTATTTAATAATAATAATTTATTTTATTTTTATTTTCAATAATTCACAAACAACATATCGAATTGGCATAAAATGGAAACAGAGATATCAACAAATCTGCCTTGTTCTGGAATCTCAAGAAACGTTATGAACGAAACAAGATTTATGTAAGGCTTAATTTTATTATATTATAATTTATTCAACAATCTTAATCTTGTCCTTTTGATAGACTTTTATTGGAAACATACTTGTATCAATGAATCCTTACAAAATGTTTGAGATTTATGGTCTAAATACAGTGAAAAAGTATCAAAATCAACTTCGTTCAGCATTACCTCCGTAAGTGGAAAACTTGTTCAATATAAATCCAGTTTTTGAATCAATCTAACTGTTTTTATTTTTGCTATTATCAGTCATTTATTTGCTATCGGAAACTTAGCTTACAATAAAATGTTGAAGGATCAAGAGAATCAATGCATAATGATAATGTAAGTTCATCAAATTGTTTGCATTATAAAATTTGTATTTATTTTCAATTTAAAAAATTTAGGGGTGAAAGTGGTTCCGGAAAAACTGAAAATACCAAATTATTATTACAATATTTTGCTGCAATCAACAAATCATCTAGCAATATTATAACGGAACAAATATTGGAATCAATTCCATTGTTGGAATCGTTTGGAAACTCCAAAACAACTCGAAACAATAATGCAAGTCGTTATTGTAAATATATTGAAGTATTTTTCAACAAGTATGTTTTTGTTTTAAAATAAATTTATCATTTGTTAAATTTTAAATTAATATTTTATTAGTGGAGTCATTGCTGGAGCAAAAACGATGGAATTTTTACATGAAAAGTCTCGAATTGTTTCCCACAATCAAGAGGAACGTAATTTTCACATTTTTTATGAACTATTGGACGGTTTAGGTGAGACGGAAAAAGAAAAATATGGCTTACAAGTGGCGGAAAAATATTTCTATCTAAATCAGGGAAATTGTTGTCAAATCGACGGAAAGGATGATGCAGAAGATTTTCGTTTTTTAATTGGCGCAATGCAAGTTCTTGGTTTTACCATGGAAGAACAGGATATCATTTTCCGTATTTTAGCTTCCATTCTTCATCTCGGCAATGTGTACTTTCATCGAAAACAATATCGTCACGGACAGGAAGGTGTAGAGATCGGTTCGGATGCAGAGATTCGTTGGGTCTCTCATCTATTACAGATTCCTATTGAGGATATATTTCGTTTGATTACAACACGAACCACTGAAACGCGCCAAGAACGATTGATTACACCATTAAACATTGATCAAGCATTGGATATGCGTGATGCATTCTCTAAAGTGTTATACGTTAGCCTATTCGGTTGGCTTGTACAACGTATCAACCATATTGTGTATAACAAAAGTTTGGCCAATTCAACATCGTACTCTAACAACAATTCTACCACATCATCATCGGCACGTAAACAGAACAAAATTGCATTATTAGATATGTTCGGTTTCGAGAATCTAAAAGAGAACAACTTTGAACAATTGTGTATCAACTATGCAAATGAATTGATGTATCATCATTATACGAAATGTGTGTTCCGTAATGAACAATCGGAATATATGAAAGAAAAGGTCGAATGGACTGAGGTCGCTTATCCCGATAATCAGCCAATTCTTAATCTGATATCGAAGAAACCGATCGGTTTATTGCCATTGTTGGAAGATGAAAGCAACTTTCCAAAGGCAAATGATAATAGCTATCTTGAAAAGTGCCACTATAATCATGCATTGAATGTTATCTATTCACGTGCGCGTATGACTGCAGTAGAATTTGGAATAAAACATTTTGAAGGACAAGTTTGGTACACCGTTGAAGGCTTCTTGGAAAAGAATCGCGACATTCTTCGTACCGATGTTATTGATACAATGTTGACCAGTAAGATGCCAATCATGCATAAGATATTTGGTCATGCACGTGAAACGACCGATTATGGCCGTCCTTCGCATAATAATAATCGTACAGTTGATGGTCGTTTTGTTACGATCAAACCAAGAGCACCAACCGTTTCAGCACGATTTCAAGAATCATTAACCACCTTATTCGATGGTGCATCGGCAACCAATCCATGGTTCATACGTTGTATTCGTCCCAATAATGAACGTAAAGCAATGCAATTTGATGATCGAATCGTATTTGATCAAATTCATAATTCGTCATTGTTAGAAACCATAACGGTTCGATCGAGAGGTTATCCAATTCGTATGCGTTATGCTCAATTCGTGTCCCGTTATCATAGCTTCCTTACTAGTCAATTACCACGTGGGACACCATCGAAGGAAGTATCTCGTTTGATTGTGGAGAAAAGTTATCTCATCTATCATCTGATGACTATAAATTTGGATTTTCTAAAATATTTTTAAAAGAATCGGCTGAAATCTTGTTGGAACACGATCGACATGAGAATATGGTAAAAGCAGCCATTACGATTCAAGCATTCATTCGTGGTTACCTCACTCGACGTCGATACCGACGAGTACGACGCGGTATCATTCGCATACAACGTACGTTTCGTGGCTATCGACAACGTAAAAATTATCAAACACTTCGACGCGGTATTGTTCGATTGCAAGCAACCTATCGTATGCAACGACAAAAACAAGAATATGAACGTATCAAAACGGTTCGGGAGAAGCGTGAAGCTGAACGATATATTATGGAAAAGTCGAAAGAATTGTCCACTGCCATGGTTAATGGTTTGAATGGATCGACGGCAAATTTGAAACAATCGACAACACCATCAATCAACAATGATTCACCTCGCGTTCAATCGTCAGCATCGAGTAACAACGGTGTTGCCAGCATTGATTTTCCCAATGAATTGACCAATCTTCTATCGGAAATGGATGGATGGAAATGTTCACATGCATACAATGATATCATAAAAATGGTTAAAACTGTAATACCACTTCGGCAACGTTATCAATCGCTTCCATTCGACATCGATCATCATTCATTTGCCAAATTTACCAACATCTATTTCCGTTCACAACAATGGGGCGCAAGACGTGATCCAATCAAATCGCCATTCCTTCAAAAGAATTCCGATTCCGATGTTCAAGAATCGTTACTTATTTTCCGTTTAATACTTCGTTTTATGAACGATAATCAATTAAGTGGAAAGAAGGAAAAATTATTAGCTGATTATATTGTTCAAAAAGGTTTGAAAAATATTGCACTTCGTGACGAAATTTTGTGTCAATTGTGTAATCAAACATGGAAGAACGATAGTCAAGAATCAGCTGATAATGGTTGGACATTGATGATCCATTGTTTGAGTTCATTTGCGCCAAGTCAATTATTGTACAAATATTTGTTGAAATATGTTTCCGATCATTCACCAAATCCATTTCGTCCCATACTTCAACGATTATTACTTTCTTCAGACAAAGATGAGCCAGCAAATTCTCGTTCATATCCAGCATCGTTGTTGGAGTGGAAAGCCAACTTGAAACGTTGCGGAATGTCGGTCGATCTTCAATGTCCAAACGGTGATTTCAAATTGGTACAATTGGATTCATGGACTACAGGCGAACAATTAACTTCCGATCTATTACATTCGTGTGGATTCAATCAAAATTCCAATTTATTTGGTTGGTCAGTCGATTTCGATGACGACGGCGACCTATACACAGTCAATGGCGACGATTATATCTTAGATATGGTTTCACAGATGGAGCTGCCACCATCATTTCCGGCATCAAACCATCATAGTTATATTGGAAGAAAGAATCCATATCGAACGGCACGTTCCAGTATCAATCCATTCCATGATCCTGATCGATTAAACAAGATAAATATTGATCATCTTCTATCTAATGGTGGTACAAAACGAAATGAACCGAGTCACGTTTTTCTTAAAAGTAATGTTGTTCAACGGCAATTGAATCAAAAGATGCGATCATTGTCGGGTGAAACATTGATGCGAGTCGACGGCGACGATGGATCACTTGGTCTTGCCGTAAATAGTAAACTTAATGAACGTTATTTATTGAAGAATCATGCAACATCATTGCAAACATTCAATCAATTGATTGAGGCAGATGAAGATGAAAACATGGACGTTGATGTCGATGTTGTCGTTGCCGATGATCGAAGTGACAATGATACCGAATTGAAATTATCGGAAAAGTCTCGTCTCAATCAACGGTATATATCAACGAATAAAGCAAATGAATTAGGCGGTAAAAGATTGCCTAATGAATTGCGATCGAATCGTAAGAATCTTTATACACGAAAAAGTGATAAACAATCAAATAATAAATTGAACAATCAACGAAGTATGTCGATGCAAGAGCTCGGCTTAGCTAGTTCATCATCCCTGAATATTCGATACTTTTCACGTGATAAATTGAACAAGACAGCATCACTTACTGGTGGTAGTGATAATGATTCAGATTCATTAAATAAGGTTCAATCATTGATGAATTTTGGCAATGAACAAGTATCGTCATCGTCATTAGCATCGTCACCAAACAGTGACACCAAACAAACGAAACCGATAAAACCATATGGACGAACATCATCAAAAACGAACCTAATGGCACGACCATTACCGGCTGAACCGGAACCAATCGACGAATATAATCGTATTCCTGGTGTCATTCATCGTTCCAGTGGTTTGAAAGGAATGATTCGACCATCAAGTCATTCATCGAATGCATCCTCATTCGAATCGGATTCCTCATCAGTGTTGAACGATTCCGATGGATTACCAATCGATAAAAATAATGGCGTTAATGGAAATCATCATCATCATTATAATAAGAAATATTCATCTAATGGAAAATTATCGAATGGATCACCAAAACATCATCATCATCAATTGTCAAAGAGTCAACAATATTTGAATCAAGAATTTAATGAACGTAGCAAAGAGAATGATTTTGCAATAAAAAGTTCTGCAATGTCGGATACGTCAGAAGCACCATCGCTTGCATCACATGTACGAAATATTCGTATACCATCGCATACATCAGAATTGGATCAATATTTGGATGATCTCTTTAGTCCAGTGTTGGATGCCAATCTTGACGATGCCATGAGTGATGCACGCTCTTTAGCTCAATCGATCAAAGGAACAATCGATGATATTGAATTAGATGAAACATTACCACAATTAGATTCAATCCATTGTTTTAATCGATTGATTGATTCTAAACAATTATCCATTACATTAATGGGAGGTGTTAATGAAGTTGAGGTATGTTTGTTCAATCTTTTATCTTTATTTATTAAATAATGTTTTATTTTATATAGCCATCATCTTCATCATCGAGAATGAATAATATTGATCCAAACCTGTCAAACAGTCAAATACAATTGAACATTGCCGGTTTAAATGTAAATGGACCGATTGATTCAAATCTACTTCAACAACAAGTGATTCAACAACAAATGTATCAAATGCAACAACGAGCATTTTTAGCTTCATCGTTGCAACAAAACTTGGAAATACAAAAACAATTACTTCAACAGAATCAACAATTACAACATTTGTTGGCACAAGCCGTCAGTCCAGCGGCTACATCTGCTCCTTCATCGTTGACCACAATTGAAACGTCACCGATAGTTCGTGGAGTCACACAAACACCTGTAAAAGCGTCAGACTCAAAAGTGGAAAACGCGACACCAAAATCAAAGATTTCAATCGTTTCACCAAATCCATCATCGAATGGAATAATCAAGATGATTCCTCCACCACCACCGCCACCTCCGCCACCACTATCACCCGGTACCGATGTTTTTGGTCGAGCCAAAACCGTTCGAATTGGTAAATGGCGATGGCCGCCACCATCCGAGGAGAACGGTGGTATTGGTGGAAATAATTTCATCGAATTTAAACGTAAAAAACAAATTGAAAAACAACAAGATGGTAATAGTCCACCATTGAAACATTTGGATTCACCGTCAGAGCAGCAAAATCATTCTCCCAATTCATCGAACGATAATGGTGAATTACAGAAAATGGAAGAACCATCAATCAATCGAAACAACAACAACAACAACAATAACAACATTAATAATAATAACATCAATAGTAGTAATAATAAAACATCGATATCGAATCATAATGATTATCATTCATCATCATCTGCTTCATCATCGGCATCATCGTCGTCATCTTCAACACCGGCAATCGCTCCAAAAGATATAACACGAAAATATAGTGACAACACAATTGCTCCGGGTAGTATTGGAAAACTTCGAATCAGTTCAGAGATGCGTGCCAAATTGGAACAATTAACTATTGATCAAAGTGTTCGTAGTACGAAACGTGATCGTAAAGATCCGGGATCAAATGGATCTGGTGCCAATGGTTCCATCGTTGTTTCCAGTCAATCGATGGACGATATTGCTAATATGAGTTCAGTGAAAAAGTTATCCGAACAACGTAAAGCATTGCTCGAACGACAATTGATGGGTTCATTGGTTCGAAATGTTACAACATTTATGGAGACCACCTCAACGCCGAACATTAAGCAATCGGTTGATATTATTTCCGATCATCATCGAAAATTATCGAAAGAGAATTCATCCAACTCTAATTATGAACCATCATCTCATGTAAAGAAATTTATCAAAAATCAACAAAACATTTTACGTAAAAGTGGTAGTAGAGAATTTCGTGAACGACGCGAAGAATTAGGCCCATTTAATCGCCTCTCGGCTTCGAGCGTTCATGTTAACTATCAAACCGATTCTCGTCCGTTATATACACCTGATCGATATTTTCAAAAGGATAATGACCAATCAAATAGTGTTGCTGCCGGACTTCAATTTGATCAGGATAGTCAAAGTGCCGAATCGAGTGGCAATGGTCGTCATTCATCTTCTAGTGGCCGATTCTACGGAAATGGTGCCTTCAATAGATCAAACGTATGAATAATCCGCCACCGCCGCCTCCAATGGATACGGCATCTTTGAATGGAATCAACAATCATCAATCGGTTTTAGCAAATAAGAATCGACATCTACCTTTAAGTAGATCACAGGATCGGTTAGCATTTGATATTTCCGATCATCACCATCATCATCATCATGGTGATTCACGATCGATTATGAAGGGATTTGCATCGGAATTTCATAATGGAGGAATCAATATCGAACAGAAGCAAATGAAAACAAAATTATTTCATAAGAATGAGCTAAACTATTATGCATATTCAAAACCGAAATTTAAGTTAAATTTGAGAAAAGAGGTAAGTTTTTTTAACCTTAAAAATTTATAAACTTAATTTAATATATAAATTTTTTAGTTATTCTCTCCAACGGAAACGATCGAGAATCCGATCTTACTTGATTTGATCTTTTGGCAAATTGTGTCGGACGTTTATACAGGCGGTTGTATCCGTTTGAATAATGAACAAACACAATCGTTACAATGTCGATTGAAGGCGGAAGGTATCCACGGTTACAATCCGAGCGGCTACTCACCAAAGACACCATTCAAACGATCATTGATCGATGCCGTCAAAGAGTTGCCAACCTATTTCAGTCGTCTATATGTGGTTTCCGGTGGTAAGACGATGCCAAATGTTGATTGTATTGGCGTCAGCCATTCTGGCGTACATCTACTTCATTTGGAACGTAACGATGGACCAAATAATAAGCGAGATCCAGAATTGATAGTCTTAGAGAAACTTAACTATGATGATATATCAGAAATATTGATTCCATCCAACTGTACATTACAAATCTTGTTCAACGGTGGTGAATGGATTACATTGTATTCTAATAAGGTATGTTGATTGATCATTTCTTCTCTCTCACTTACTCCATTAAGATAAAGGTCATCTTTTATTCTTTTTTCATTGTGTTAAAAAGCGAAAAGAGCCAAATGGTGTGTATGTGTGTATTCAATAGGTCAGATAATATAAATCATATACATCATCAATTCAAATATTACATCTAGTATTTTGTCGCATAACATAAATTGCTTAATATCTATGATCCATTAACATATTTTAACTATTTGCTCAATTTAGTTTTATATATTCCCTTTTAATACAAAAAACACACACACTCTTAAAATGTGATTAATGGACAATTAAATATATGCATTGGCATATATATTATTTATATATACCATATCATACTATAATTAGCTAATTGTTCCAATCGAAAAAGCGGATTTTTTTTGTTTTATTCATTTCATACTCGTGACATAGATGAATCATTGAGAGAGGGAAAGAGAGTCAAACTTGAAGAATGGCGAACTGGAGCGAAAAGGCTGATTTTCAGTCGAAAACAAAAGCAAATGACCAAAAAGCGTGGCAGTCAGTCATTCAGTCAATCAGGATTCATATTGTATGTTTGTATTTGAAAGTGGTTCGCCCCTTATATATATATTGTCTATATATCAACCCGGAGGCAATCATTTGAAGTAAATTGTTACTTAGGTGATCACTTTATGTTTACCACTCTCATATCTCTCCCTCTCTCACTTTTCTCTCTCTCTCTCTCTCTCTCTCTTTCCCTATCATTCTCTTTTTCCAACCATCGGCGTATATAATATGAATGTTTGAATGTTGAGGCACGCATACTCGATTCATGTATAATGTTTAATTTGAATGATCAAAACTTCTTTGGTTTTGGATAAAAGTTCAAGTTTGATTCATATACATTTCTAATTTTAATTCATCTATTTTTGTATCGTTTGTGTACGTCTCAACAGTCTCGTCAGATCAGAAATTTGATCGAAAAGTTTGTTGTAGAACATCAACAATCGAACGTTGAGTACGTTCGAACGATCAAGGATTACGTCAGCAACGAGCCGTCGGTATTATCGTTCAAGAAGGATAGTATCATTCGTGTGGTAAAGAATCGTCATCTTCATCTAGCTAAAGGTATGTTGCTATTTTTTATTTATTTTATTTACACTCGTTTACTTTCACAACCATTACAATCAACATGACGTTCAGTTAAAACTAGTTGTAAGCTGGCAAATCTTATCCATTCTTTACTTTCTTTACAATCGAAACCGTGTGAAAAAGTCGTATCGATTTCAATCTATTTTCGGTAATCGAAACCAATCCTTTTTTTTCGTATTTGGCAAAACCTTTAAAATCAAATCTGAAATCGATTGATCCCAATGTGATTACATTGATATTAATCTATTTTATTTCTTTGATTATATCTGTTTGCAGGAAGTTGAGCTTTCATTCAATATTGCGATTGACCTGCAATTGTGTGGTATTTTATTTTACTGTTCACCTTTGTTGAATTATTTGCCAAACTCTATCATATTGTTGGCCAAACATTTTGTCTCTCTTTTACTATTCTGGCATGATTATAACTTTCCATTTCGGTCATCGGCCATTTTGCATAAAATGACAGGTGTTTACCGCAACATGACTATCACATGTTCATGATCGAATCATGTTTCGTTTTACTTCCATGTGCCAATCCATTCCGGTCGGAAATGGGAGAAGGAGATCGGTCAATTGGCAATGTCCAACACTAATGCTTTCTAATGTTTCAATTGTAAGAATGACCGATAAAGAAATACCGTTCTTGGCAACGATTTAGATTTTATTTTGCGGTAGTCTTTATGTATTTTATGTTAATTAACGATTTAACGTTTGTTAATTATTTGGTGTCACCATATGAATGACATTTAATGAGACTTTCACTTTAATGAAATCCATGACAGTTACATATTAATTGCAATGTCCAATTTCAATTCATGAGGTAAACGATCATTTACCACAATGACTGGTCCACTTATTATGCACACACACACACACACACACTTTTCTTTGACATAAATTTAAATAAATATATCATATATGTGACTTCAAATAATAAAACGGTAACAATCTCACAAAGATTACATAATGCACCAAAATGTACCAAATTACTTTCGTTCCTACCGGTGGCAAATGTCAAATCTCCGTTTTTTTAATGATATAAAACCTTAGAATAGATCTTCTCTCATTGTCACGCTAGTTTGCTCTTTTTTTAACTATTATCATTATTATATTTATATATATATTTTAAGATTAGATTATGCCATAATGTTGTAATGTTTCTTTTTTGGATCGTTTGTCACAATGTGGATCCTCATTCATAATGATCGAAAAAAAATGAAAAAAAAAACAGAAATGCAACACAAAACATAAGACAACGTCAATTTGTCATTGAGTGGAGATGACTTGAGATATATGGTGAGAACACGAAATCTTCAATTATTATCCCATTCATTCTATTCTTTTCTTTTTTTTTGGAAACGACATTTACAATTACGTGAATGTAATTGTTATATCACACATTTATATATTTGTTTTATTTTTATATAAATATCATACAGTTAGTTTAGATCCGTTGTTCCACAATTTGTTTCAATGTGAAATAATACTTTCTTTCAGTTGTTGTTCTTGTTGTTGTTGATCATATACTTTCTTGTTACCTTGTTCAATGTCTCCTTCAATCTTCATTGTAAATGATCCGATTCAAACAAAATTTGAGACGTGAGCCGATGATGATGATGATGATGATCCAGTTGTATAATACGTGTGCAACCATTATGATCAAGTCACGTTTTCATCCAAACTTTTCTCTTTTTTTTTGATTTTGTGAAAGTGAAAACAAGTTAGCCAGAAAAGCAGTTATCACTGCCAGTTTGTTTCACCAGTATACACAGTTTCCAGGATTCAATGCCAATGTATGTCAAATTTCAATTATTCGAAAATGTTTGTCAATGATCACGTTTTGTCGTCGACCATAAAAACATTCTTGGTTTCATTGCCCTTTATTGTATTCTTCTTCTTCTTCTATTATGATTGAACCAAACATTTCAATCTAAACCTGTGTAAACAGTAAACAGTGTCGTGTTTATAGTTTTTGATTCCATTCTCATTGTACTATTTTCTTTTTTTCTAAACGTTTGTAGAGTAACAATCGTTGAGGATACAATCTGGTATAAAGTGTTTGAACATAGACATTTAGACAGATCGGCGCGAGATAGACCTAAAGTTTAACTCTCAATGTCTTTTGTCCTTTTGTTTGTCCTATACATCAATGCGTTCGAAATAAAATGGCTTCGCTTCTTTTGTTAACAAACGAAATCTTACAAACGTTAAAAGAAATTGGCAATTTTACCAAATGTCTCTTTTTTGAACTTTAAACCCTTCAATAACTTTTCGATGATGATCGATTCAATCTTATCCTCGATGTCGTTTGTAGAGATGAAATCGATCCATTGGGATAAAAAGTCCATTAACCATTGGTATCAAGCATACATTTCAACCATTATCACTTTGAACTATTGTCATTACAACATTTCGATCATCCTTGTTGTGACTTTTCTCTTTATCCTATTTTATGGTTTTGTTCTGGGTCAAACTTTATACTTTTACCATTTTTTTTTCTAAAATGATAAATCATAGTTATCGTTTGATGTTGACAATCATCATCAAAATGGTGAGGATGACGATGTTCGAAATCGGTCGATTTATTCACATTGTATCAGCAGCAGGTCATCTCAAAGATCTCAAACATCTTTCTTGATTTTTCATATGTAGGATATAAATCCTTTTTCTTCTTAATTCAACTTTGTCCTTCATATTCAAAGGTTATATTGTAGGAAATGCATGAACATAACACAACATCACACACAAAGTATTGAATTTGATTCCTGTTTTGAACCACTTTTTTGTTTGTGATGTAAAAAAACTTTTTTTTAAAGACATTTCTCTCTATTGATCTTACATCCTTTTTTTTCATGATTGTTTGTTATTGTGTTGTTGATTTCATATCAACAAGCATGTATGAAATTGTCCGTTGTTGTTGTTGTTGTCGTTGTTTTCATCGTTCAAGTTGGCTAATTTGAGTGTGAGTGTTTGTGTCGGAACCGAACTGAATTGGTGGAACCAAGACACCATGACCGAGGACGAGGCGGTGAAATGTGTTCACTGCCCATTACGGTGTCACATAAGAACTTTGTATGTTTCGGCGCAATTGGATTTTTGTCTAGCTTGCTTACAATCTTACTTCTTACTTCTGTCTCTCTTTCTCAATCTTACCTGAAGAGTGAAACACCTTGCTCTCCCTCTCCCTCTCAAGACTAACTTAAGGCGGGCAGGTTGATCGTTTCCTTTGCATTGCTCGTCATCAACGTTGTCGTCCATACCATTCCTTCCATTTTCTGTTTGTCGTTTTCGTTCTCCTCAGTCCTATGTCGACACTATTCGTGCATATTTTCCTACATTCCCAATGTGTTGCACTCTTTAATCATCAATCCGTGAAACAGGCGAACCAAAGAGACTCACCTAATGGCGCCTTAGTTGTGACTGATATTTCATTTTATTGTCCATGTTCGCATTTATAATTTGTCGTCAATTCATATTTGTTCATCATTCCATCTTCTCATTTCAAAGTTGATCCTTTCCTATTATTATTTTGTGTTTAATACTTAAATTCGGCGTTTTTTCTATGGTTGGTGTTATTTCTGGATTGTAATGCTTGTTGCTGTGTGTTTATGTTTATATATATGTCTGTGTGTGTGTGATATCTTATCAAATAATTGTTCTTCGTTTTCGTCCATTTAGGTTGGTCATTCGGCGTACTCGAATTTGGCGAAAGTGGCCTCTTTCAGAGTATCAATGTTATCCCATTGACCGCACAACAAGTTCAATCATATCAACGACAAATGGTAATAGTGTAGATCATTCACTGAAAAAATTGTTCCACTTGTTTACCAATTCTCTTCAATTGTAAATAGGATGACGAAACATTGCGAAATTCCAATCATCATCCACACAATCATTCACATCATCAACAGGCGACACCAAATGGTAATGGGTTCAATCACCATCATTCACATCATACAACGACGAAAGATGAGACCCAATTGGAGAATGGTATCGCCATCAACGGTGGCAACGGCTCTCCCCAGGATTACAATTCGATCTGGATTGAAAGTAGAACGGTAAGTTGAGATGATGATGATGATGAAGATGATTATAGTCGTTTTTGTTTTCGCTGTTGTTCTCATTGTCATTTCATCATTCATCATGTTTCCTTCGATTGGCTCATATCGTCGTTCAATTCGTCGTCGTCGTTTTTCCTTCCGACGACTTCGTATTCGATGTCCACCAACCTGTCCATTCACAATTCGCATCAATATTCTTCATTCTCTATTATCATCATTGATCAACAATATATTACGATTTCGAATTAAATCAAAACGAAAACCGAACCAGGATACAATTGGCGACGATGATGTCAAGTTGGATTTAAATCAACTCGGAGCTGATAACAATAATTCAGCGTCACTGTCCACCTATGGTGATGGGAATTTTTCATTACTCCAATTTGCATTGTTCAACTTCCGTGAAAGTTTAAACAAGTATGACAGCAACGATTCAAATTGTTTTATTACATTATTTGATTTGATTTCAATTTTTCCCTTTCAATTTTATTGCAACCACAAAACCCATTCAATCATAGATATGATCTTCGTGGACATATGAAAGATAATAATTCAATACGAGGCTCGATTAAAATGATTGAAAATCTAAAATCAAAGAAAAAGTCAAAAAGTAAGGGTGACTCAAACGATTGGACTTGGAGTGAATTTGCAAATCTTGTTAAATATTCCAAGGTTAGTTTCCATTTTACCGAAAACAATGTGTAACAGTTTTTTTATTATTTCTTTTTTTTCTTATTTTGCCTAATGACATTTTTTCTCTACTTTTTTTTTCACAACAGACTCTCATACAATCATCGTTGTTGATGTTGTCACCTGAGCTGAACAAGGTTGCCGTTGAATGTTTTTCAGGTTTGTCTCACTCATTTTCTATTGTAATTTGACGACCATTAACCTTAAACATTGAACAAAATAGCAATCATGCGATACATGGGCGATCTTGCAATGGTAAAGAATCAGAATGAAGTCGATTGTGTTTATACGATTTTAGTGGTAAGAAAAATATGAATGAAATTTTAAATTTATTTTGACATAATTATAAAAAATAATGTATTATTTTTATTAAATTAGAATTGTCACAAACATGCACCGATCAGAGATGAAATCTATTGTCAATTAATGAAACAAACTACAAGTAATAAGAGTGCTCGATTGTAAGTTGCAATTGTTTTATCAATAATCTTCTTTAACTAAAGTTTTATTTGCAGAGATAGTTGTCAACGTGGTTGGCGTCTATTTTCAATTGTTGCAGCTTATTTCGACTGTTCGGATACGTTACAACCATATTTATTTAAATATTTGGAAACGGCTGCATACGATAAACGGCGTGCATTCCATGTGACGGCAACGATTGCATTAACCAATTTGAAGAAGACATTCAAATATGGTGGACGTAAGAATGTTCCAAGTATTGAGGAGATTGCCGCCATTTCTGCTGGTCGAACGTCAAAACGGCAAATGTATCGATTACCAGGTGGAACTGAACGTATCCTTAACACAACATGTACGACAGTTGTAAACGATATCATCGAAGAGATCTGCTTGATGTTGAACGTCACCAACGGCTTAGAGATGGAAGAGTTTTCATTGTATTGTATCATTGAAGGAGGTAATAGTTGTTATAACGATTGTACCATTCATTGTTGTATTCTCATGATGATTTCATCTCGTTTTAGATCCATTTACGATGCCATTGAATCGTGACGAGTATATTTTGGACGTCACCACTGAACTATTGAAGAATGGACAACTTTTCTACCTAATATTTTGCCGATCCGTTTGGTATCATCCATTGCGGCTCGATAGTCATCTATATATTGAGGTGGTGTTCAATCAGGTTGCACCAGACTATTTAGAAGGATTGTTGATCATCATTCAACATGAAAAATTGTCCGATGATTGTGCACAACAGATTGCACGTATTGCATCATTGTTGCATCGTGCTGCTGAAATGGATCAAATGCCGAGTAAGGATGAAATTAAATATTTATTACCAAAACCGGTATTAGCAATGAGAACAATTAAACCACACCAATGGGTTGAGATGGTACAAAACCATTGGAATGATATGTCCGCCTTATCCACCATTGAAGCAAAGGCACAATGTTTGGACATTCTACAAAAGTGGCCATTGTTTGGTTCGTGTTTCTTTGCTGTCAAGGTAAATGAGAGAATCATAAACCGTAAAACTTTGTTAACAATTCATTCAATTTAATAGCGAATTCAAAATGATTCACATACACATCCGGATCATATTCTAGCATTGAATAAGGATGGAGTACACTTTCTCGACATGGTTACTCATGTAAGTATATTTTTGATCGTTGACGACCAAGTAAATTCAACAATCATCATCATTTAATGTCTATTTTTATACATAGGAGAAAGTATGGAAGCATCCATTTTCAGAGGTGATCTCAACACGAAAGGTTCGATCGGAAGATGGAACATTATATCTCGATATGAAATGTGGTAATCTAATGGTTCAAAAGATTACTAGAATACAAACCGATCAGGTATTGTCATTTTTACCGTTTTATTTTATAGTCGTATATTTATATAATACTTTCCATTCCATTAAAGGCTCATGAAATTTCTCGATTAATACGACAATACATTGAGATTGAACAACATCTGAAGAGTGGTCGGAACTCGCAAAATGACGATAGTAATATAAGCAATATTAGTATCAGTAATGGAAGTAAATTACAATTGACCAACGAACAATAATTGAACACTATCATCATCTTCATTATGTGCCATATAAGATCCATCATTTTTTTCCAATTTCACTTTCTATTTTTTTTGTCTAATTATTTTTCAATGTAATTGTTTTTTTAATTTTTTTTTATTCGTTGATTAAATATAAACATTTTATTATTATTATTATTATTATTATACATTTTATATATTTTTTTATTAACTTAAATACAATCATTAAATCTAACGTTTTTTTATCTACATTCAAATAACTAATTTGTAGTGGTTAACATAGTTAACAAACCATTGAACTATTACTGTGACAATAAAATACAATAGTGTTGTATGTCGGGTGCAACGGATGGCTTGAGATCAGCAACCAGAGTGTATGGACCACGATGTTGAGGTACGAACGATCGGCAGCCAATGATGATACGTCCAGCGGCAATCAGGTCCAGCGGTGATGGAGATGGCGAGAGAGAGTGCGAGAGAGAGAGAGAGAGAGAGTGGAAGAGAGCGAGAGAGAGCGTAAGCATGGCACGAGAGTGTCGTGATGCAGATGCAGATGATTTGTGTCGATCGCGAATCGTCTTATATACTGGTCGATGGTCACATTGTCTTTGTAGACAAGTGCCAGTTGAGTCGGTTCGGCCATCCGTCGATCTTCACAATACTCTTCACTTCTTGATCACTCGATTTTGAATGACCAAAAAACTGAAAAAAGTCCAGTTTATAAAGGAAAATCGGTCTTCGTTTGTACATTGACGACTCAACCACTAGCACAATGTACTTTTGTTGGAGACCAATTCCCCCCACCAATGAGTCAAGAATGACGTTGATCAACTTGTAAAGTAAGGCGTTCAACGAGATAAACCAAAAATGAGTCACAAGTGACGGTGGCTAACGTGTACAATAGAAATATGTACTTTGGTTAGCCAAAAATGAATCATTGATGAGAGCTGATGGAAATTTCTAGAAATAAAAAAAATGACAATGATTAATAAAACGTAATGCAAATATCGATACAATTATACCAGATACGTTGGTTTTGTAGATATATTTTTACCATGATTGATTGATCATAATTAAACATCGTTAGACATATTTTTTACCATGATTAATTATTGTGGGGTCATAGTTGAACATGGTTGACTAAGTTTGACCACAGTAGTACATCGTTGACAATGGTTGAGTATAGTTAACCTTTGTTGACCATGATTGAAATCTAGCAGTCAGTTAACAATACAGTAGAATCCCGATAATTCGTTTTTTTTCTTTAATTTTGAGTCATTTTGGTAGACTTTGTAACTCATTTTAATGCATTTCATCTCAATAATTTGAAATTTCGTAAATCGAAAGAAAATTTCTCCCAAATTTACTCCCAAAATTTTCCAATTATCGGGATTCTACTGTAAAGAAATGGGTCTTACGGCACCAGACTAATCTAACATTAGTGTGACGAACCCAGTTCATCATTTAGTTGAGTTGTGAGTTTGTCGGTTAGCCATCGCCACCGGCGGTCAAACAATGTGTATATAAGCATCACCCTACGGAGGTGAAGATCGCCACTCATTAAACGATCGTCACCTCCAGGTATGCATATTTATTATAGTAGTGCAATTCAATACAACTTTAATCCAAAATCCAATAACAAAAGTCAATAAAATAGCAGTGTGAGGGATGTTGTCCAAGCAACACAATTCGACTCAACTCAACTCCTACAAGCCTAGCTTGTGGTTTATGTGGTGCCCCTTATCAGGATGGTCATGGGCGTCCATTCATGTTATCGTTTGATGAGGGCGCCACATTCCATCATTTTTTTCCAATTTCATTTTCTATTTTTTTGTCTAATTATTTTTCAATGTAATTGTTTTTTTAATTATTTTTTTATTCGTTGATAAAATATAAACATTTTAATATTATTATTATTATTATACATTTTATATATTTTTTTATTAACTTAAATACAATCATTAAATCTAACGTTTTTTTTATCTACATTCAAATAACTAATTTGTAGTGGTTAACATAGTTAACAAAACATTGTCAATTATTACAATTCATCGACCTTAAATTTCTTATTAGATCTTGAATTATGTTTCTGAAATTTATCACGTTTATTTATGTTCAATGTTGATTCCCCATTATTGCTGGGGGCGGCACTGCCATTCATCTCATGTTTTTCATCATCACTTGATGCGACGTGTAAGCCCATGTCATTGTACGTCAGCAAAGCCATATTCTTTCCACCGATCAGGCTCATCTCGATCGCACTCGCTGCCCATTCAATTGCATTCAAATAGTATGCACCAGAACGTATCTTGAATGGTGGGAATGGTTGATTGATTCGCTGATATTCGGGATAAGCATGCCATATCATTTCCCGAACTTCATCAATTGTATCAAAGAATGAATAGAGATCATGTGTCTTCAATTGTGAATTGCTAAACAATTTGTAAACATTTGTTTGTTGTTGCTCATTTTGTTTTTGCTCTCGTTGTTGTTGTTGTCGATCTTCATTATTAACCGGTTGAATCGGTGAAAATGATGTAAAGAATGATCCATCATTTTTATCAACATTACAACTGAGTATCGCTTTATCGGTATAACTGTGTAATGTGCTTCCTTTCACAAATGTGGCAATCGTTTGATGCATTTGATATCGATCAAAGATGTCTTTCAACAAATCATTTCTACGTGTAAAGTTATGGAATTGAATATCGTTTCCATTGGTCAATGGTGTGGCAATGATCACATAATCATATTCGGATGATTCTGTTTTCAATTCATCGGAATGTTGGTCCAAATTGATTCGATTCACTTGAAAACGATGTGAACCAAGATACGTAATCGATGATACCTTCGTATTTAGATGTATGTCTGCATTTGAATGACGTGCAAGATTGATAGGAATCAATTTATTTCCACCTTCAACCGACCATAGTTGTGAACCTGAACCAGCAAATGAAACCAAACCAACAAATGAATGAACCGACACCGTTTGACCATAATTGACCAATGTAACCGCTTGGGCTATTTCATTTATGAAACGTTGCGAAAAGCCGAAATCATCTCCCAATAATGTCTTATATTCTGTTCGTGTCAGATTTAAAAATGAAGGATTCATTGCGGCCAAAAGATCGGCAACAGTTTCAAACGCTTGTCCTTTTTCTTGAAGTTCATAAATTCTGATATAAATATAAAGATTAATCTTAAAGTTTGTCTAATTATTATACAAGATCAAACCGTTCGAATTGTTCCAAAACTTTTGTCACTCGACCTTCCATTCGAAGTGGGTCAAATCCATAACGGTACCAAAGAGAAAGATAGGTTAGATAATGCCATGAATCATCACAGAACACATTTTCTCGTCCGTTAAAGATACAAGTTTTGACATCTTGATCGCTATCGTTTCGAACATTCAAACCGAATAAATCCCGAAACGTTGCGGCATAATGATTCCTTTCATGAAGTATCGAGCCACCTGCTTCATAATCAAATTCATCAAATTGAATCGTTGCCACTCTTCCGCCAATCTTATTTGATTGTTCAAATATATCAATTTCATAATCAATCATTTCTTCATATTTGGCCAATAATTCTTGAAGAAAATAGGCAGTTGAAGTTCCACCAACACCACCACCGATTATTGCTAATTTGAACAAATGATAGATTTTGTTAAATTGTACATTAGCAAAAAAGACAAGACTTACCAATCTTATAACTTGGTTTACTATTTGAATCATTCGATTCATTTGTATTTGGTGCTTCTTGGGTAACAATTTTAACAACAAAAAAACAAATTACTATGAATAGATAACCATAACAACGAAACAAACGTGTTCGTTGATATTGGTTAACCATCTTTAAAAAATGATTGTGATTTTAAGACACTAAAAGGCACGACAAAACTATTGATTGTCAATTAAATCGCACCATATGTTATCATACGTCAATGCATGCAGCATGATTTGTTTGTTTATATTTTTCAGAGTACATTTATTAAACACCAGGTGTCGCCTGATAACACCTTTATATCAATTGGTAGATATACGAATAAAGAATGAACAAAATTCTTCTTTTTATTAGTTTTTACTAACTTTTATTTTAATCGTACAATTAAAGTTTGCTTAATTGCCGGTAATGCGTGTTATCATTTTGCGAATTACCGACATTTGTGCTCCATGTTTTTCAGCAAAATTTGTTCCATAAAATCCAACCCAATCCCAGCAAGCTTTGTAATTGTTCAACCACCCATTCATAATGGTCAAATGTAGATTTAAATCTGACCGTGTTTGCGGAAACAATATTATCAATTTATTGTGATCAGCCCATTTATCATAACCAGTATGTTTGATAAATTTATCGCCAATTTGGGAATAACTTTGTGAGCAACCATGGAATGCAATATGAAGACGACATTGAACCGTTCCAGATGTACAAGATTGTGGTACGTAGACGTAACCATAATCATCCAAACCGATTTGATGTGTTTTACCAGATGAAACAAATTCTGTTTGATTAAAACGCAACCATTGTCCATTAGTTGTCATTGTTCGATTTGCAATATCAGGATAAATATGTTGAAGAATGGTACCGGTGGAATCGAATCCACAATTGCTTATATATGGTGATTTACTAGCCGTACATTCATTATTGCCATCACTATTGAAATCGGTTGGAAATGTATGACTAATCTTCATATTTTGGTTAAGGATAACATTCGTCTTATCGATAAAACCGCCATTAGTTACATAGTAATCGTATAGTTGAGCTACCACACCACGTGACACGGTTGTATCCAACGAACCGGAGATGATATAGACGCGTTGATGTTTCATGTTCGAAATGTCATCAATCGTTTTTCCCGATGATTGTTTTGTTCGCACGACGCCAGTCGATGAACCAAATGGTGATGGCATTGTCATACAATATAACAAGACATGTTCGGCGCCACAATGATATGGACCACCGGCCACAATTCCGGCACCTTTGATGATCGATGAGAATGCCACCTGCATCTGTACGGCAAAATAGGCGCCCGACGATAGACCCGATACCGATGTTTGTCCAATGTCAACATTATAACGTTTTAAGGGCTGTTTTGTTTTTGGTATATAAAATGTGGGGTTCCGTTTTATTTAGAAGCATAAACAACTCATCAATTTGATCAGCCGTCATCATTTAAAATCACTCACCCCTGAAATGAACTGACCCGTGACCATCATCATAGAATAGAACAGAGACAATAGAATCGTTTGTCGCAGCATCATCTTGAATTGAATCTTATGATCAATGGGAAACCTTTTAACTAATCAAATGGTATGTTGGATTACCATTCTTTTATTGTTGGCCTATTCTTTATCAAACCATTATCAACCAATATTAAAATGTAAATCTTTTTATCATAAATCAAGAGATTTATACTTGTGAGTTTATTGTTTAGTTGTGATTGATTGATTGATTGATTAGTGATCTTGATATGCTCTGCTCAACCCATTGAATCGCTTGATTGATTGAGATTGTTTCTAATCTCTCTCCCTCTCTTTACCTCTCCCAATTCTCAATTACTAACTCCATTGAAGAACTTATTTAACCAATCTTAAATAATAGTGTTTGTAAAACGAATGATCATAAAGATCAAACTTCAATTTCGATGATCTTTCGGTGACATGGCCATCATGACGATGATCGAATGTTTATTGTTTTGTATTGAACCAATTCATCTATGATTCGGAAGATTGAGATCACACAGTTGAATGGTTCTGTAGTTTTATAAATTGACTGAATCCATAAATACATTTGTCATCTCAATTGAAGATAAATGGTTGATCGCTACCAGAAAGGATAAATAAAGGAAATTGAAAACTCAATGATTTTTTTACCTATTTGGTAAATGTCACCCAACTATGTTAATAATAGTTTTTCAATTTGTTTGTTGACATATTGAAATGGTTTGTGAACGCAATACATCAATCTTGTAACAAAGAATGAATCATGATTCTTTCACCAAGTTCAAGTGTTTGTAACCAAAACATGAACAAGTGTCAATTCACATGTCTCCTTTTTCTTTTTTGATCTGAATTATCATCATTGATTGTCTTGTAAAGCAAAAAAAGTTATTTTTGGATTTTGTTCTTACGATTTCATATGGTTGCAATAACACTCATTCAACTAACAAATTGTATACTAATTTACTGCTTCCCTTTGTCGCAATGATTTTAAACAAACTTTAATTTTTCCGAGTGTTCCATATGAATGATACGTTCCCTCTAAACATGACCTCGAATACTTATTTTCACTTAAAAAGTTAATTGCTTTCTCACACAAACACACCCACAAAAGAAACGATCCATTTGAGATTGTTACGAACAGACGACGGATGACAAAAAAAACAGATCAAATTTCATTACCGTTTGCATAGATTCTCCCTCTTAAAGGAAACTTTGTGTTTCATTTTACATTCATTTTGATAAAAATCCATAATACCAGAATGATCACATAGATGAACTCGATAAAGATTCGAACTCTAAGATCATTGATCGATTGATCTGCCTATCAATGAGATTCAACTGATTTCTAATCGGTTTTGGATTAAAAGTTAGAAATCTTGTTTTCCTTTTCTCTTTCCATTATATTTATATATTTCGTTATACTTTGATTAAACTCATACTCAAGCATGTCAATGTATTCTACAATCAATACTCACATTCTCATCGTATCCTTCTTCATTCAATTTTGACAAGCAGACAGTCCAATTCAATTCGATCGACGACTGGTTGCCTAAGAGTCGGTCGAATTGATCGTCATCCGGAGTTCGAAGATACGAGAGTGCAATAGTACGAATAAGTGAAAGAGAAGGATCGTTGGACGAGAACCACTCTTTTTCGCTTTAATAGCTCGTTTCCATTTGCAATTATCCACAACCAACCTGTATTCTTCATCCTAACCATCTCTTGCACTACCAAGAAAGAATCTTTCTTTCTATTTCTTTCTCTTTTCTTTATTGTATATTTAGAAAGAATACTAGAAGTCCATTTTTGATTTGTCTTCCATTCCCGTCGGTCGTTCCTCCATCATCATCACCGTCGACAGGTTGCCGAACAAGGTAGCCTTTATCTCTATCTCTCTCTCTCTCCCTCTTGTCTCTTTATTCATTCCAATGACGATATCGCATCCTGATCACTTCGTACGCAGATCCCATCTGATCCTAAACAAGCGCTGTAAGTTCAGTGCATCCTCTTCATGTCTCATAATTCTATTTTATGTGCTCGATCATTGAATCCTGATCAAGAGTCCGAGATAAAATTCTCTTTCTCTCCCTCTTGTTCTCTCTTTCTTGGACGGACTGGAATCGAATACATACAGAGTACAAATATATATATACACGCTAATAAATGAGGACCACCGCTGGCTAGATACATTCATTCATGTTTCAAGAATTGATTCTCGCCAGAAGTGGATTGACTGACGACGATGCAACAGGTGCTAGCCGAAACAAGAATCTGGCATTCTTCTATATCGCTACTCTCATCTCTCAAACCTTTGAAGTGGAAAGGTTAAAACATATTCATTTTTATTCATTTAGAGTTAGATTATTCTTCTTCTCTTAAATGCAATTTTTTTGCCGGAAAAATCCCGTTTGATCAATCGACCTGACCTCACATTCATTTTCCACTCTATCCTCAAATAGTTCGGAATCTTCTTTCGAATGAGAAACCACACACACAAAAATTGAGAACATCATCACTGTCTATTTATGAACCATTTAGTATATATTCATCAATTTGACTTTGTGTACCACCATCTTTAATATCATCACGCTTATATATGTCTTCGTATATTCGTGCCTCAACCATTCATGACCCTACAGCCATTTTAATTGAGTATGTCCCCTTTTCTTCCTTTTTTTCTTTCTCTCTTGTCTTTGAACGACCAATTTACAATTGCCCGTTGTATGCGTGCGTGTGTGTGTGTGTGGCCTTTAGGCTATAGCCGTAAACCGAATTTGACCCAACTGACCAGTGGTCGAACATTTGGAGAACCACTATTCCATTCTATGATGCCCTTCGGCACCAATCGACCCCTGACCTCAAATAGACGGGCCCATAGATTGGTTCGGGGCCTTGTTCATTGCACGCTCATCTTTCTCTTTTAACCCATAACCCTGTGATTTGTGGCACTACTACTACTAGAATATAATGTGTTCATTCTTGAACTCGAGCCACAAATACTCTCTTAGTATATTCCAATAGCATGCGTGTCCTTGAGTCCACTCACTCCATTTTGGGGAAAGGGAGACAAGGAGAGTATGTGCGCCTGTGTGTGTGTGTGTGTGTGTGAGTGTATACCTCAGATGGTCAGAGATATTGAAAGTATACACAAAATTGCAATGAGGTTCTCTCGTTTTTTTACCTCCCCCAACAATCTTTGAGTGCACATTCATTTCACTTTAACAACAATCCCAGAACTCGGTTGGCGGTTCACGATAATTTGCGACAGCTGCCTAGCAAAGAGCCAAAAAGTCGATCCGACCGGCGGCCACGGCGACGGCTGCTCGGATGGTCATCGTGAAAGATCCTCATCGCCTTAGGCCTAACAGCATCAAACCATATATATATATTTGTTTTCTTTTTGACGACTTTTTTGTTTCTGACCATTAGAATTGTATTCGATTCACACACACACACACACATGTTGGTTGACGAGTGATCTCTTCACCCTCTATCTCTCTCTCTCTCATTCTCGCACTTATCCTTTCGCTTTTTTTTCTTTCTTACAATTCAAGGATTTGTGTCTCGTTCCGAATTTGAGTGAAAGAAATACGATCGTAACACAAACAAGAACGAACCGAATTCCGACGTCAGTAAAACCTTGAACGATACGATACGATTCGACCTCGAACCCAACGACATGAACTTTATTTTTTTGATCATATTACGATCATAAAAAAAACGAATCATGTCATCACTCAATGGAGACAGGAAATGAGATGTATGTACACTTTAGACGCGACAATTTCCGTTTAATTTCAATTAGTTGTGTGTGTGTATGTGTGTGCATGATGTTGATTCATACATAATCATTATCATCAAATATATATATATATGTTGGTATTTATATGTATATATATACCCCTATCCTTTAAAAAAAAGATTACATCCTGTACCTGTAATGTTTGGAGGGCAATTTGGTGAGTGAGTGAGTGAGTTCACTGGAAAAAAAAGGAAGAGTGGCAAATGAAATGGACGAGAATGAAATCACACTAATGTGAACATCTGCAGATGTATTGAAAGAGAGTATCATTTATGATGGTTGGGATGCAACGACATTCAACAAGAATCCCATTGTCCAGATAGTGTGTGTGGGAAATGAAAACGACTGGTCAATCAAGGATGACGTAAGCCAGGTGTGTAAGCATTTGTACGTGTGTATGAACCAATGGATCTTTACACACATTGGTCGCTCCCATATCTAAGGATCATCATCCTATTAGTTGAAAGAACGATTGATTCGAATCATTCTTCGGGGTCGGTCGATCGATCAATCGATCGATCATATCATCCATTCGGCTAGACACATGACAACTACCAATCCTGGATGGTATGATGATGTTGATGATGCTGTTTGATCCCAAATATCGAATTTGTTTCGCTTTTCGGATATATTTGTTTGCAATGTATTCGTACCTATTACACACCTTCACACCCCTCCTTCAGTTGCAAGTCCACACAATTGTTTTTGCCACATATATTCCTTTCCCCCTTAAAAGTAATCTTCTTCTTCGCTTTTTCCTTTTTAAATGAAGCGAATCAAAGAAATTGAGCGTACGCCTTAGTCGAGTCCTTGAATCCAATGTGGCAGGACAAAATGTTTCTGTTTGATGCACCACAACCCCCACCGCCGGCACAAAAATTACCCTCAAGCAATAGGTAGATCCACACACATTTCTAGCACACATACGGGACTATTCTCGTTCTCCTTCTCATTCTCTTTTACTTCTTTTTTCCTCTAACTTACCAGAGAGTTCTCAAGAAGGAGAAAAAGAAGAAGAAGGGCCAAAGGAAGGAAAGCATAACAACCGATAAATATACTGACCTATGTTTGTGGCGACTTGTTGACGCACTACGAGGAATCTTCTCCTGTTTAGGAGAAGGCAGTCAAAACGGAACATAAACTCCCTCTCTTTCCAGCTATCTTCCTCTCTCCCCCAATACACACACACACACACACACAGACACACATGCACACCAACACATTCATTCATTTACTGACATACTCTTGGGGCTCTCTATGGTAGGAGTGGTATATATCAATCTCTGTTGTGCTCTTCATTCTATGTGGATATGTGTGTCGCCTTTGCCACCATCACTTCAAAAAGAAAACATTTTTCGGCGGTCTTCCTTACCAGTTGAACTTTACATATTCAAACGTAGTGGTCGTTCTCGGATCTCATCTCATATTCATTTGTGTTTTATTCCCTTCCTTTATCTTAAGGAAATTCCACAAAAGTTATCAAAACTATATCCATCAGTATTATATTTTTTTAAGATTTAAAATTCTAATCCATGTAAGCCATTTTCTATTCATCATTACTTGTTTATCTCTATGTTTACCTCTATTTCTATTTCTATTACTCCTGGCATGTGTATACTAACCAATTCGAAGCTACATAAAATCTCTGCCTAAATACATAGGGTGTATATGCCTTCTCAACCTTCTTTCTATCCTTGTTTTATTGGAAATGACTCATTATCACTTTCGTTGATCGAACTTTAATTTTGTATACTTTACTCCTCGCGCATGCAAATGTTCTATTCACATTGTCAGCTTCTTGTTTTCCTCGTCCTAATGATCTCAGTTTTTATATATATTTATTTATCCAGTAAAATCATATCTCAGTTATCCTTAGATTTCGATCGTGACCAATCTCAACATACTTAAACAAAGCATTAATTTGTTCCTCGTTTTCTTTTTTTTTCATTTTTATTTTTGAAGTTGTGTCATTTGGATTAACATCATCAATCATGGATAATTTCTACTACAAGAATCCAGCTCATTTCGGGGATATGTTTGTTGTTTTTGAAGATTTCTATCGTTCAAATAATTTGGCCGATGTAATCATTGCATGTGATGGGAAAACTTTACATGCTCATCGTATCGTTTTAAGTGCCGGATCAGATTATTTCAAAAAGATCTTACTGTCTATCAAACAATCAAATCAATTTCCAATATTGTTCATTAATGATATTGCATATGAAGATATGGAAACCATTTTGGAATTTATTTATCGTGGACAGATTATTGTCACGCGAGAAAAGGTTGAATCTTTACGACAAGCTGCCCACAAGTTGCGAATTAAGGGGTTTGAACATTTTCTGAGAAAACCAACCAATGGATCCAATGGTGGTCAAATGGACCGTTACAATAATGGTCACAATGGAAATATGCATCTCAACAATCGCCACTCAAACATATCGAATGTAGGTTATGCTTTTATATTTCAAAATTAGTTTAAATACTAAAATTCAATTTTAATATAGCATTCAGAGAAGCGCAGAGCTCAATCGTTTAATGATCAATTTGAAAATCAAATCAACAATAGCTTTAATTATAATTCTTTTCAACATAAACGAATGAAACCAACTCATAATAACAAGGACGGTTTGAGCTTTAATCGTTTAAAGGATGACTTAAAACATCAAAGATCAATGGTTCATTTCAATGTTCAACCAGAAGGTGAACGTAATTCTTTTAATAAACGACACCGATTTCAATTTGAACAATATATGAAACAAATTCAACAAATTGAAGCAGCAAAAGCTTTAGTAGCTAAATCTGCCCAATCACAAAATAATCGATCAAATGAAAATGAATCAAAATCAAAGTCGATAAATCAGAGTACTGATGGCAATGCTGAACTTCAACATGATTCGGTTTCTATTACACCAATTCAAGTAAGCTTTAAAATTTGATCAATCAATCATTTAATTTGTATAATTCAATTATTTTTTAGAATGGTAAGGATGATAACAATTCACCCAACGGAATGAATGATTCATATGATGAGAATGAAGACAACAATAGAAATGAAAATATGGAAAATCGAATCGTCGATAAGAATGGTTTTAAAAATAAATTGATGAACTACAATGGAGTTGGTTCGAATGTTGCCAATGGTGAGGACGATTGTGAATCTGATGAAGCGCCAGACGATAGCGTCAATTACACTTATGAGATGGATCCAAATACTTTAACTTGGGAAAATTCATCTCACGATGAAAATATACCTGAGGCGAATCAAGAAACTGGCGCTGGCAGTGATGAGTATTGTGATGAAGATGATGAATACTTTGAGGCCAACGGGCGAACGAGCAATGGAACTTGACTCAATGGCCGCAATGAATCAAGCACATTTGTTGAACAAGATGAATAATAATAATAACAATATAATCCTCAAGGTGGTCTATTCTATTGTGAACATTGTCCAAAGTACTTCTTTGACGAGGATCATCTTCAACTGCATAACAAACGATCTCATGGCTTAACAAGTTGAATCAATGCAATATTTGTGGTAAGACCTATGCTTGGAAATCGGGATTGTACAAACACAAACGTCACGTCCATAATATAACCTCAAATAAAGCATTGGGCACTATTACGGTCGACAATGTTAAAGCGGATTCTTCATCACCAAATGAAAATGGTAGCGGCGATGATGGTGGAACAGAATCGCCGATTTCGTTTGCAATGAAAAATATGCCGAACTTACCATTGCCTTTAACATCATCCGTTAGCTCATTGGAAGCGACCAAGATGATGGACTACGTGGCTTCTAAGGCATAATTTCAAGCCCCGAAGATTAAATTGGAATCCTTTGGTTCAGTGATCTTTTTTTGGATCATCTCTTCCAGATAATAAATGCCTTTATTTTTATCAATGAAAAAACTTTATCTGATTGAGAAATCCTATAAAATATTTTTATCCATTCCCATTAACTACTTACTTTTCTTTTGTTTGTTTATTCCTTATGTAATATTTATGTGTTTATTTCTATCTAACTTTATATGATTACATCTAAAGCCGCGACAAACGCACATTTGTTTGCTGAAAAAAAACATATCTTTACCAATATTTTATTTAAATACTCGAGCTCAAAACATAATATACAGTTACTTTGTTTTGTTTTTGAATCTTACGTTACAGTATTTCTGTTTATAAAGTGAAAAATTTACTTTTAATAATAAAATATATTTGTATATTTTTGAATACGTTTAAATGCATATCGCTCTTTGTGTACGATTCAAGTGACTATTTCGGCAAACCTGTGTTGAAATAGACAAAAAATGAGTCACATGTGTTTATGTCAAGCGGCACGAGTAAATGATTTGTCATCCATATTTCAAGCATTCTCTTATTCTTTGAATTTAAAATGGCTAGACATCATCCTGATTTAATCTTTTGCAGAAAACAACCTGGAGTAGCAATCGGTCGACTTTGCGAAAAATGTGATGGTAAATGTGTCATTTGCGATTCATACGTACGACCTTCTACATTAGTACGAATTTGTGATGAATGTAATTATGGATCATACCAAGGACGTTGTGTAACATGTGGTGGACCAGGCGTAAGTGATGCTTATTATTGCAAGGAATGTACAATTCTTGAAAAAGACCGTGATGGATGTCCCAAAATTGTCAATCTTGGATCATCGAAAACTGATCTATTCTATGAGCGGAAGAAATATGGTTTTAAGAAGAGATAACCTCAAAATCATCGTTTTACCCTTATTGGCTTACATATATTTGTCTATTTCTTTCGATTTTTCACTACATTATATACTTTGCACCTAAACCTGTAAGTCTCATTACTTTTTTTTTGTTTATATTCTTTGTACTTATTTAACAATAAACAATTTCATTTATTGTGAAGTTGTCCCACAATACTTTATTTGAGGTAATTTTGCAGGCTCCTGTAGTAGAACACTAATATTGATACTCTTTAAAACAAATTTATTTATTTTCAATTAAATATGGATCATTATATATAATTTAATGTTTGAATATATTGATAATATATATAGAACCATGAAGTATAAGGTTTATAATTGTTCAACTATTAGAAAAGCTTCGTTTTACCATCGCATTCGATCGACCTTTGTTGGTTACCTCTGCGGTTCTCAACGTTATACCAAATATATCCTCATGGTATCGTTGACTCTCCTATCAAATATAAATAATCAATTAATAAGATTATTTCCTTAAATTTGTATTATCACCTTTAATGAAAAAATGGCCATTTCCACATCTTGAACACCATTCTCTTGTAGGATCGCCTTCAACGTCTTATTGACATCTTCTGCCATCGAAACATCGCCGCAAACATAGATGTGTCCATTTTGTTCCATCAATACTTGATGTACCTTCTTAGATGCTAATCTCATATTATCTTGAACATATTTCTATTATTTTATTATTTAAATATAATTAATTAACCGTTATTCGTAAACTTTATATTAAGTTGAAACCATTTACCTTTGGTTCGTCGCTTTTTCTTGAATATGCGACATAATATTCGCTTATCACACCATCTTTTAACATTTGTTCTATCTCACGACGATATAATTGCATGGATGGATATCGGCATCCGAAAAACAATTTCATTTCACCATATTCGGCACCATGGTTTAGTTCCTTCAACTTGTGTCGATGCTCCCAGAATGCACGAAATGGCGCAATTCCCGTTCCAGGGCCTACCATTATAATTGGAACGTCTCGTTCCTTCGGCAAACGAAAGTTTGGTGCACTTCGTATGAATCCATACACTGAATCGCCGATTGGAACATTCTTCATAAAGTTCGAACATACACCATTGTGTGGCGCACCACTTACGGTCACATATTGAACGACCGCAATTGTTAGATCAAGTTGTATTGCTGAATTCGATAATGGAGACGATGATATCGAATAGTAACGTGGTTGCATCAACGGAAGTTGGGTGAAAATAAATTCCAATGAAGGCCTCACTCCTTCGAATTCGGTAAGAACCTCCAATAGATTAGGATAATTTCTTGCTTTCCACGATTCATATGCGGCAGAATCGGCAGCTAAGTTTTTCAATCGATCAGAATCTTTTTGTTTTCAGAATGTTCTTCAGCTAAAATTCTCAAAAAGTTTTGCGTCGGTGGACTTGTCAAATCAAGATATCTTGATAATGCCTATGAATATATAGAAATAAATCAAGTTATAAGTTTAGGTAAAAGTTGGTTTTTTACATACCTCACGTAAAGTACATGCTGGCAAACGATCATGTGCATTCCAATGTTGCTCATTCTGGGATGTTTGTCCATTTCCAAATGTTAGCCCATTGTTTCCATTATTTATCGAATCTAATGATGTTTGTGAACGAATCTTAACCAAATATGGCTGATCCGCGTAGAACGTTTGGTTCGTCGACAATCGATGAATGATTGCTTCAACTAATGATGCATCATTTTCAGGATAAATGGCCAGATCTAGAATGATAATGAATTATTTAAATGAAAACTAAATGATTGTTAATTACGATCGCCTGGTAGATAATAAGAACGTCCATCATCTTCGTGTGTTCCATCATCATTGATACTTTGATTTAGTTCAGTTTGTAAGCTAACACGAATCGTTTGTCGAAGATTTGCTTCCTTTGAATTGGTGCTGTCCATTTCGTGCAACAATTCTCGTTCCAACATTTTATAATGCATTATCTTTTTATTGTTTGATAATTTCGATAATGCTAAAGATATACCCAATTAATGATAAAATTGTTTACCTTTATTTTCTTTTTCTATTCTTACCTTGTTCAATTCGTTTAGTGGATCGAATTGTTCCCTTCGAAAAATCTTCATCATGTTCAACCTCTTCGAGACGAACATTTTCTTTGGACCACAACATTGGTTTTAATGTTGCACGTTTCATCACATCATCCATGTTGAGCTCATCGGTAAGACAGAAGACATCGCACGCTTGAAAGAATGCTTGACACGCCCATTCGTTAAAACTGACTTCCTGTCCACATAATTCATCACCGGTTGCCAAAGGGGTGATCCGTTCTCCACCCAATTCGGCCAAAACGGAATCCAAATACTTTCCATAAGCACAAAAGTTTGGATATGCCGATGAACCGAGTGCAAAGACGCCGAACCTATTGGACGATTAATGATTACTAATTCTTTCCGACCTTTACATTCACTTTTATGTTTTCACACAATATTGTCTACTCTTTCCGTTTTCGATCTTGTCCTTAATTTATGTTGGTTTGTTTGTGTGCATATAAAGCACATTGGTTTTCGTTTTTGGTTATAAGTTTTTAGTAGAACCGGAAACGACAAGCGATGCATACGATCAAAAGGAAATCAGTTGTGAACGAAAGTTGCCCACACTTTATCGAATTCTATATTCTGTTATTTCTATTGCTGACTTCAATTTGCCGTTTTAATCTAATCTAATAGTTCCTGACACTCTAAATAGGTTGCACATCTTAATGTTTGAATGTTGTAACTTTAGTCTGGCGACAATTTGATTTCGACTTAAGTATACATTTATAAGAAGGCATAAAATGTTTGGAACATACCTAACATTACTCAATGGTCCAACGTGATCGGCGAATGCAAAACTATCTTCGGCACCCAAAGTTGGATTGGGTGAATTCGGTGTCGCCGAATTGGCACGCCGATCATTGCCATCGCCAATTGTACCATTAACTGCCGTAATTGTGGTCTCTGTCAACGTATTACCATTTCCATTCAATTGTCCATCGGACGACGATGGAAGATCAACGGAATAATGATATGTAACAGGTACGGAAATTGATTCACGATCTAAATCAGGTGCCGTCTCGCCCGTCATACGAATTGCTTGCAACTGTTTTGCTAAGATTTCACCATTTTCCGGTGGATCACCATTTCCGAACGTACTCGTTACGATCAGAAGCAATGTTTCATGTTCCAAATGTAATGTATCATACGCATCCATACAGTTAACCTTAATAGGATTAAGAATTGTGAACCATAATTTCAGACTATTACAATACATACCGATACATTGAATGCATGTGAGAATATTTGTCCTAAACGTTTGGCAAATATCTCTGATCGACCCGTTTCCGTTGCGTACAAAATTGTTGCTTTTAAACGTTTACTTAACGCTTTACCAAATAGATTGGAAGTAAATTTAACCGCTTTTGCAATCTCCTTGAAACGAAGCTTTCTTGGAGTACCGCCAATTGAATTTCTAGCTTCTAAATGACCATTCTTCCAAACATGGGTTTTCCATGCCGGCTCTTGATATTGATATGACGGTTTCAATTCATAGTTTAACATCTCTTGGTGGAAGACCGGTGTCAATGAGCCTGACATTGGTGGAACGATCCAAACCCAATCGGCGGGACAACCTCCACGTAATCGGTTTTCATTTTCTAAATGTTTAATGAACGATTCTGCCGCCGTATAATGGTCAACAATGGTCACATTAGCTTTCTGATAACTGTACAAGACGGCTGTCGTAACCTCTAATGCGGCACGATCTTTCCAAAGGCTAGCGTTGGAATTCGTATCCAATCCCAAATTTTGAGCAATCGTTGGCAGAAGATTGTATCGGGTTATGTCGCATAGATCACGAACGGCAACTTCGGTGTCCATGTACCATCCAGAGAATGGACAGGCAGGAAACTCAATTCCACCGACATCGAATTTCATGCTCGATACGGCTGGCAAGGCATACCATTGTAAATCGAGTCGTTCGAACCAATCATACCTTTTTGTTTAAATTGATTTTTTTTATTTGTTTTTTATAATTTTTTCTACATTTTTTATGACACTTACTTTGGATGAATCAATGGAACGCGAACAACCAAATCTTCTGGCAATGGAAACACTTGCGGATCTTCACCAGGAGCCGAGACAACGATTGGTAAAATGTCCCATCGTGAACCGGTTCCTTTCCAACCCAATTTTTGACAAATCTAATTAAAACAATTTTTTTTCATTGTTATTGTTAGTAATTATTATCAATTTAAGGGAAAACTTTAGGTTTTCAGTTTTCTTCCATTCTTTTTATATAAGCTAAACCTCATTATTTTTTCTCTTTCCACTGTTTCCATTTTCTCAAAAATGGAATCTACCAAACTAATTCTTACCACTTATTTCATTGATAATGATTTAAATTTGGTTGGAAAATTTTTTCCCGTAATTTGCCATCTTGGCCCGTGTTTCGAGGCCATTCAAATTCTAACATTCATACGAATGTAATCGTCTTTAATCGAATCATCAATACTATAGTATATACTGCGGAAAACTATTTTTTTTTGTTATAAAAATTAAGAGAAAGAGGAGAATGTCAATTCTCTCTAAAAACCGGGAACCAGAATGCTTCGATCACTTGCAAATGGATTCGGTAATTGAAAATACCCGTATTTACGGTTAAGTGAGAGAGTATGAAAAAAGAGAGAGTGGAGAGAGGAAAAGAATGTTAGAAGCGCACGAGTTAGGTGCAAATCGGCGAGACCAAATCGAATTAAATGCAAATCAATTTAAATTTCATTTTCACTTTATACCATTTCAAATACTCTATCGTTTCTACACTCGTTGCATGCCATTCAGTTGGCCGTTTTGCCCAAATAGCTAATTTCATTTATGTGCTCGTTCCAATTATCGTGTGTGTGTGTGTGTATCCTAAAACTAAAATATCACTGATGGAATTGCTTTGCATTCTGCCATCATTTTTCTTTTCGCTTTGTTTGCTCTTGCATCTCTTACAATATTCCAATAATTAGCCTAATCATCATTATCATTGATTTTAAAATTTCTTTCTCTGCCAATGTAAACTTTTTTGGGTTTAATTCCATTAAAAGATGCAAAGAAAAAATTCCGCTGATGTTGATTTGAACAGCTGTCTTTATATCTCGGATTACCTTTGTAAATTCAATATTCATTGGATCACCTCTAACCGGACATTTCAATTCTGATTCGGCTGGCGTTGTTGCACCGTTTAGGCCACCATTCGACTCTAGGTCGGAATAACCAGCATAACTGATCAGTTGTTGATTCCAGATACGGAAATCTTCTCGTCCATTAACCCGTTTGGGCAAAACAGTGATTGCTGATCTGTTTATACAATCAAAAATTAGTTTTTATTAAAAGGATTAGAACCAAATTGTAAGACCAATAATACCTTAAATTTCCACGATTTGTTGCATATTTGATCTGATTACATATGGCGTCAAACATGTCTCGTGCCGTAGTACAACCGCGAGCATCAAACACCTAATTTGAGGTTTGGGTGGTAATGTAGAACAGAATGTTATACTATGATCAATTTTTTTTTTGTTGATGTTCGGTACTAAGTTGACAAGTTAATGAAAGGCAATCAATTATTTGAGAAAGAAAAGTGCCGTTGCTTTTTTTATATATATAAATTTTATTGTTGTTGTTGTTGTTGTTGTTGTTGTTGATGGAACCGGAGAAGCTATTCTACTTCCATTTTTAACTCAAAACCAAATTTGATTTTGAGTATAGCCCATTAGTGGTGATCAGATAACTATCGATTACCAACTTTCTTGTCGTTGTTTTGGTTGTATCCAACAATTGCCATTGACATATGGGTAACTTATTGTCGGATTGCCTATTTATCACCTTTCATCGTTCCAATATGTTTCAATGTTCAACCCCATTGTGTGCTCCTCTATTTTCATGTACTCGCTCGCTTGCTCGCTCGCTCTCATTGGTGAATTGTCTCGATTTATTTCCAAATTTTGTTCCGCTTGAACAAAAACTTTTTCTTTTGATATGATATTTTCTTTATTTCTCTTTCTCATTACTCTAACGTGTGTTTGTGTGTGTGTGTGTGTGAGGATAAAACTGGAGGGTAATTCCACACTGCAATGATCTCACATCTGAAACTGGGTCCGTTCAACACAATACGAATGAGAACGATAATTTATTGAATTAGACTTAATGTTTGTCAACATGAAACCGATACATACAAGCTTTATAGTGAACTCTCTAGTCCCATGATAGAGTTAAAACTTCATGACTTTATCCAATGATGGAAGTACACAAATTCTGTGAATGCGAAACGGAGAAAATATGTCCACCACTTTTGGCCTATTGTTGCTGTTGTCGGATATTTCTACTTCTCTTATAGCTTTGTTTTATGTTGTTAATTGATTATGGGTATTGTCATTCTTACCAATTATATGTCTACCATTTGGAGAGGTCACATTTGTTTCAATTCATTCCATGTCTTTGGTGAATGATTGGAATGGGTGACCATTCCCAAGGCGATATCAATTCTAATCTAATTCCTATTCTGGTGCTACCGTCGAATACTATTCTAACCCTCATAATCTCGAACGTTCTTTCACTTCAATTAGGTTTACAATGGTGTTCAAATAGAAAACTTTGCCCGCCGGTTAGATCTTTCGATTTTTGGTCTTATTGCGTATATATAGTCACATGAGAATGAGAATTTTCTTGTTTGATGCGTGAGAATTGACCCAACCACAAAAGCCGAGGTTTGCGGCTTTTTTTTTGTTTTGTTTTTCGAACAATTGAACCATTGAGAAAAATTTAATTTTCTTACATTGGTTCTATTTATTTCCATTGTTATATGAACACATATAAGATTCATTTTAATGCCATTGTGTGTTAGTGTTTCTTTTCTTTCATTGTCAAATGTTTTATTTGTGGAACCCAATTTTCCAATGGGTAATCGGGTAATTGTTAATCGTGTGTTCATTGGTTCGATTAGCTTTCGATTTGTATTTCCATTCTCGATAAAACGGAAAAACGATTGTATAGAATTTTTCTTCTTCTTCTTCCTTCTTTCTTTCTTTCTCTCTATAACCACTACACTACCAATCAGTTTTTTTTTGCTTCTTTCTTCCCTTTTCTTTTGATTCAATTAATTGTATTTTTTCCCTTTCCAGTAATATTCCTCCTACTCCTCCATTTGAAACGATTAATTTGTGTGTGTATATATATATTTTCGATAGGTTAAGATATTAATACAAATTGTTCCAATAGCGTTATGGAGGTTGTCTTTATGAGTGCGTGTGTGTGTGTTAGGGGTTTGGGTTTTTTATATGTTCTTCACTCTCTAATATGTCGACTTAACTTCTGTGTGTTCCGATTAACGTGTTTAGGCTAACAAACCAGATTTAGTCTCTCTCTCTCTCTCTCTTTTGTTCCGATTCCCCTCATCGCCTTTTCCGATTCATCGAGGCGTTCGATTATTCTCAGTTATTATTACCGATTATTACTATTGTTAGGATATATTATATTAATAATAATCAACTCCCTCTTATTCGTGTTTATATTCTCTCCTTCATTAACAATATATTTCATTCGATTTTGTGTTGCCAAGTTTGGGTGGTAAAACAAAAAAAATAAAAAATAAAATAAAGCGGGTTAGAATCGTGACCATATCGGTGAACATTTGGCACCAATACAAACCAATTCAATAATCCTATTAATTTGTTTCCTAATTTATTCTACTTCTTACTCTTCTGCTTTATGTTTGAATAATTATAATATAAAATATATAATATATATTTTTCATCATACGAATTGGGACTTACCTGTAATTTCGACCATTGGATACGACCAATACATCGAGATGCATTTCTCCATGCCAATTTGGCGCCAAAAATCAATTCCGTTTGTCTCAATTCGTATGTTCCACGATCGTGAACTTCTGATTCAATTTCACGTAATCGTTCACGATGAGCTGGCGTATGTAATCGTTTCACCGATGCATAGTATTGTTCCATGAATTGATAGGCTTCCGTTAACAATTGTTCCTTACTTCGCGATTGATCATTTCCGGGCGATACGTTTTGTCCATTCGATTGACCCGCCATCAATGTTTGATTATTATTATTATTATTAGCGTTGTTGTTGTTGTTGTTGTTGTTGTTGTTATTTGTAAAGAAAAACTCTTTGGAGGTCTTCATCAACGAGCCTAAACATATGGTCTCGTTACATGCAGTGGGACGTTTCGAATTGTGATGCAATACATCGAATGTCACCTGATTTGATGTTAGATTACGTAATTTGATTGGCTTCAATCCACCACCACCACCACCACCAGTCGTTGAACTAAAGAATTGTCGCACGAATACATTTAGTGGATTCATGGGCAACACAAGAAATTGAAAGAAAAGGAGATTAGGTTCCATGTTTAAAGGGGAATTTTAAATTATTTAAATTGTTTCGTTGAATAGGGTCCATTGCGCGCGAACATAAAATGTCAAAACCAGATCCCTATTTAATCCATGATAGAATTGGTCCGACACCACTGTCGCCATCATTGATCTCTACATTTCAGTTGATTTTTTGAAATGGTAATTTCAATACAAATGGAAAACATTGGACTGGGAAGACCAAACGATGGAAACCTTTTGTCTGCAATAGAGATTGAGAAATGGTGACCCATATTTTTCCCATTTACATCCATTTTCTTCCTTTCATCTCATTTCCCAGTGAAATGAATTTTATCACATGCACACACACGCACCGACACACACACACACTCATAACACGATGCTTAAGTATCCCTTATTGCCGTATGGTTTATGAATTTTGTACATTGTTCTTATGTATGGTACTTAAATTTTATGGACCAAAACTTAATTGTTCATTCTTAGTTGCCGTTTTTTGCCGTCACATTTTATATTCCTTTTATTTTACACACAATGGCAATTTGTAACCATATAAAGGCTTGGAATTAGTCTACTAATTAAATTTAGTTTTTTTTATTGATTTTTATAGACAATTTTATATTCTTTTTTTTTCTTTGGTCAATTTAGATCGATTTTTTAGCACTCAAGAACTGTTATAGTAAATTGTCACTTTCACGTTAATTAATTCATAATAAAAAAAATTGTTTTGTTCAAAATTTCTGTTGTTCCATTTGCCAATTTAGATAGAAGAATGATGTGTGAAGTATCTCACTTTCTCATTGAACGACTAAATAATGTTGTTGCGATGAATTGTCATTCACACTTTGTGACCATAATTGACTATAAATATAATATATTAACGGCATCATGATTCAACACCTTTTCTACTATTTGTGTCGTTGAAGGACACATTGTATCTCTCATTCTTTTTTTTCCTGGCACCCACTCTTCTCTGTGTAATCTACCATGAAGTATGTGTGTGTGTGTTGGTGTCGTGTGCAAATAAAATATTCAATTTACCAAATTGGCATAAATCATTGTCTTGTTTTGTGCCACCTAACTAGCCAATGTAATGGAAAACACCCCATACGGTGTAATGGACAATGTTGTCATTTCTTCTGCTGAAATTCGCACTAATCGATCGTTCTCAAGAACATTCTTTCACTATTTCATTATTAGCCGTCATTGTATAAGATGGACTCTTTTTTTCTTTGTTTTTTTCCGTGATTCGTTCATCATCTTACACACTAAACGTAATCTACCGAGATTTGCATTTTGCGAAGTATTTTTTTTTGGTCCGAAAATCTTGAACCATAAATTGACAGTTGGAAATTTGGGTTAATGGAATGTTGGTTTCCGCCATGAATCAGATCAATCACAATACGCACGCACACACATGTATTGTGTGTGTGTGTGTGTGTGTATATAAATATATATCTATCATATATGATTCTAATTTTTTTACACTAGAATTGGTGCACTAGAAGGGAATTTCTGTATCTCGTTATCTTTATTTACTTTTCGCGTTATTATTTGAGAAAGGTTTATCAAAAACGAAGCAAACATGGTTCACATTCAACTCACTCACTCACTCACTTACTTAGTTACTCTCTTTCATTTTCCATCCAATAATTGGCATATATGTATTGCTCATGGATACCGACTAGATGAATCTGATTGTTTTGTGATTTTTCGATCGGCAGCACTCCACAATCACACTTCTTTGATGTTATGCTTATGTTATTTCTCCCCCTTTCTCCCTTTCTGACTCTTTATTTCACCTTCTACATCTCCATTTTCACTCATTAATTTGCTTACATCAATGAACGTCAACCATGATGTGACGACATACAAATACACACAATCCAAAAGTCCATTAGCCACTTTTATCGTTCCATTCTACGAACCAAAAACGTCTAATTGGTTGACAACCAACCAACCAACCAACTCTCACTTATTTTCTTTTCCCTTTCCCTTTCGTCTCTTTGTTTAAAGTTTGTGTATGATTGATCAGCTTCTACTGATTAGCAATCAATGGACTTGTTATAGATATTGAGGTTGCAATTCAATCACCGAGTAACAAAAGGTAAACTTTGATTGCCATTTTGTCGTTTTTCCCTCTCCCATTCATTCTCTTTCTTTTTCCAATACAAAGTACCAGAAAAGTTGACTTTAACTAAACATATAGGCACTCATCAAGTATGGAAAATCAATCGAAGCCGCCATCGCCTCCGCCGCCGACGACGACATCGACGTAGCCTTTATTTCACGTCGACGTGTGTTGTTTGCACACTTGATTTCGGTTGATTATGACGATGACGTTGGATACGAAACGGTTTGTCGAAGGGGGGAGGGAAAAGTGAAAGAAAGTTGTTCTTTCTTCTCATATATGGTTTGTACTAGAATCGGTAGCATTTCATGTTCATAGATTAGCACATCGTGGGATGAGCTTTTCACCATTCTCGTTCGACTTTGTCTCAAATTGATTGACTACATCTTGTGGTGTCCATGGATCTCTATCATCTTTTTTTCTTACTTTTTGTTAGATCTAAATGACTTCATTCATTAGTAGTCTTCCACTTTATTATGTATTATTACTAAACTACTGTATAGTATCTTATTTTCTTACGATCGAGACCGATTATTATCCACCTAATTGAGTGGCAACACCACTGAACAATGGGCAACAAAACAACAAAAAAAAATATATATATATACTAAAATAAAAGAGCAAGAAATAAAATAGTGGGATATAAACTTAATATAGTCATTTCGTTAAACGACAACAATTCACAGATGCGGGATCATTGATTGAGTATATATGGTTGCTGTTGATATGTGCTAAAAAAGAATGATTGAATGTGTTTTCAAATGCCATTGGAGACAAAGGACGACCAACATGAATATTAATAACACATCACAAAACATGACTTTTGTGAATGTGTGTTTTTACTTGGTATTTGCAATTGGATAAGTGAGAGAATGAACTTGGTTTGACGGGTATTTCCAAAGTTTGTTTCCTCTACCACGAGAGAGAGAGAGAGAGAGAGAGAGAGAGAGAGAGAGAGAGAGAGAGAGACACCCAAACAATGCCAATGGTCACATGTGTCTTTACTTAACGTTGTTCGTTTATTTGGTTTGTTCATTCATACATTCATTCATTCATTCATTCAATTTAATCCACGAGAATTCTTTACGAAATTCCTGTGGTGTTGTTGACGTTATATGTCTAATCATAATTATTCCGATCCGATCGAAAGTTTTCTTTTCCCGTTTATCTCCGTTTTGGTGTTGGATATGATCCAGTTGACACCCTTATGTTTCGCAGAGTTGTGGAACCGGGAACTAAAACTTTATAAGGGAAAAAATGTAACAAGCCAACCCCAATATAGCCCGCACATTCTTTTTTTCCTTTCTCTCTCTCTCTCTCTCTCTCTCTCCTCTCTCTCCGTTCGATTATTTACGATCTCCATTTTGATGACTTTTGAATTTTTTTTATTTATATGTAATTTAAGTTGTATGGTTTTACAATCTTTAAAATAGCCAACATTCTTTTTTTTATTGTTGCTATTATGGTTATCAAGCTACAACGATCAAAATTGTCACACTAGCATTTTTTTATTTATTTGAAATAAACCAATTTTGATTCAGATACTATCCTCTGATGTGCCAAATAGCATCTATCCACTTCTCTCTCTCTCTCTCTCTCTCTCTCTCTCTCTCTCTCTCTCTCTCTCTCTCTCTCTCTCTCTCTCTCTCTCTCTCTTTCTTTCGTCATATATTTTCATTAAATATTGGTGAATAGGCCGACAATTATTGATGATGATGATTATGATTATGATCATCATTTCCATTTGAGATCAAATTCAATTGAAACCCGCAAACTTTATGAGCAACGAGAGTGTGGCCGTACGGATGCAAACAATTCCCATTGGTATCATTTGTGGTGCCGGTTGTGGTGTCAGTTCAACTGTTCACCCAAAATAAATGTTTGAACCCGACTCGGGCGAACCAAAATATAGTTTTTCATGTTCCACCACTTTCGTTTTGATTTATTATCCTTTCGACAACAATATTATTTGTGCGTGTGAGTGTTCATTACTGATCCGGTTTTGCTTCAATGCAACCCTCGTGCCCAAAAACCATAATTGTCGATTGATGTTTCTTATCAATTTCTTAACAATTTTCATCATTACAATTACCGTTACCAGTTGAAAGTTATACTATTATTGTAACTTTATTTGTTCAATGATAACAATGTTAACTGTTAACATTATCTAATCGTTTAAATTTGTTTACATTAATAAGAATTTTACTTTCATTACCAAATGAACGATATTTTGGCAATTTAAATATAACCAACTTATTTTACTTTTTTTTTATACTAACACAAAGTGACACTTTATCTATAGATCAATTGCTACTGATTGTTCATTAAATTATTATTTTAAACTAACTAACAAATGTAATAAAATTAATCGCAATACATGGTTCGAGAAATTCTTTATCGATAGTATTAATGTAGTTAAATTTAAATGTGATAAAATTTAATGATAATTGTGTCTGATGTAAATTGATTTATTTTTTATATACTATTGTGTACTATTGTACCATTGTAACCCAATTTGGGTGCTTTGCAATTTTCAATGTCGATCGGATCGTAAACTATTCTGATGGAATCGTCCATATTCACCATTTTGTTGTTTTTACTACATGTGAACGTGTTATGTTGTTCCATTTTATTTCCAATAGTACACACTCGCGAGTTAGAAAAACAAACGACAAGTGAAAGTGAGAGAGAAAGAGAGAATCGGAGGCCATTGCATTAAACAAACTAATTCGAGATAATTGAGTTACCGATGATCATCGGCTCAATTCAACACTTGACATTCAAGTCTTTTTAACATAACAAGCATATAAAAGAGTGTTAAAGTGAAAATCTCTTGTCGTTCATTTGGTTGAATGTTGAATTGTTGTACGTATGCACACTCAATGGATTTCATTGTTTTTATTTTGCTATAAATTTTCATTTATCCTATCATTTCCATTTGCATCGATTACAATTTATTCCCATTTAGGTTGTCAATAATTTTTATCCTTTGTCTTTTAAGAAACAAAAGTACCACTCCATATATCCGTACATGCTATTGTCAAATACAATAGAAAACTAAATAAATAAATGGTCAATGTATTGGTTCTTTGTAGAAGATTAAGTAATGCTAATCTTTGGACAATTTTGTTTTTTTTTTGCACAATGACAATGACACAATGTCAGGTGGTACTTACTTTCGTCGTTGTGCCGATGTAGTCGGTAATGCGATCGAGTTGTTTGCACTTTTTGCTTGACACGAAGGACAATGACCATCGCCGGAACCAATATTGTTCAACATATTGGTCCTATGATTGATTCGGGTCGGTGATGCATTCATGCTTGGCGACATTAATGGAACGATCGATTGTTTCCTACCGGATCGTTCAGTGATACGATGTGTTCGCGGTGTTCCGTCCTCGTCGAACGTAGTCACCAATCTGGTGTTGAAGCCGTATGGCGCACGAACGATAAACGATGCATACGAACCAATCGGTGTGGATGCTAACGTTTGTACGGCTTCATCATAGGTACAACGTGATACGTCCACATTGTTGATACGTAATATAATATCGCCTGGTCGTACCAAACCGGAACGTTCGGCATCGCATTCTGGTGCCAGACTTTCCACCAATAAAACCGGTGGCGAACCACGATCAATGATCGTAAAGCCGAAACCGAAACTATTGGCCATCGTTTGATTATCATATCGTTTCAAACGTAATCGCATGGCTGATGATGACAATTGTGGCATGACACTACCCGGTACCAATTGTTGAATATTGGACATTTTGTTTTTTTTTGTTTGCTGCTAAAATTGCACCAATAGAAGAGAAAGAAAAATTTGCATTCCTCCACAATAAATGAAGGAAACTTGATTCAATTGTAGTTGATTTTCATCAACCATCAAAATGGTATTTTGCCAAAATCAATGATAAAGTATTTTCGACATTTGTTTATGTTTGTCATACATCAATAATATTATTGTTGTGGAACACACGATCAATTAGATTAGATTTGATTTATTGTGACAACATAACATCCTTATTTTGACTTGAGCCAGGTGACACAAAGGTAAAAGTGGTGAAACCAACACCGTTGATCAACACAATTGATCGGCGTTCTTTTATGTGTTGAACATAAATTGAAAATAAAAATTGTTTTGAACGTTTTATAAAAGTTTCATTTTCAAGTTCAATGTTTTTTTTTGATTGGAATATTGAATACCACAATTTAAGTTTGAATATATGTTTGTACGACCACGTCTCTTAAATGAATGAATGTCTATGGCACCCATCGTACGAATCAAGACCAAATTTTGTGAGAGAGAGAGAGAGAGAGAGAGAGAGAGAGAGAGAGAGAGAGAGAGAGAGAGAGAGAGAGAGAGAGAGAGAGAGAAAGCAAAAGATCTGAGAGCATCGAGCTAAACGTAGTATAGCATAGTACAGTTATGGGGTGGGATGGTTTTCGTTCCGCAAACGCGCAACTAGACCGATAGAATGTGCCAACACTCGACGACCACCACACCAACCAACCAGCCAACCAACCAACCAACCAACCAACCAACCGGCAATGCCGACACCAAGAATCAGATTGCATTGCTAACACTTGCATCGCTTTCGTTTTGTATTTACATTGCTCATTTGCTCACTTGAGATGGTTTCCTCGCATTAGGTGTATCAACGCAATACTCGTTCAACAAATCGTTGTCCAAATCCAATACTTCCACTTCCAATACAAACTTGATCTTTGAAACCAATTTTTTTTTCTGAACTCACATTCTTGTTTTGATCCGTTTTATCCATTTCCAGTTCGAAGCCTTCCACTATTAAGCATTATGTATCATTGTGTTCTGTTATGTATGTTAAAAGTCCTGTTAACTCACGTTTTATGAACGTGTCATTATTGAGTGACATTTACCGTTTTCACTTTGCACTTTAGGGAATTTGTGTAAATGTTTGAAAGCAAATTCATGTGTGCTTATATTATACGATCATGATTGTGCAATACGATTTGGAGACGAACACACTAATTAACAGTAATTAAATAGGAAATTCACATGTTCCGTTAATATAGCAAAATGTTTTTTATTTCTTTTTCCAATTTTTCGTGCTTTACTGATGTTAATCACTTTCGTTTATAATACATTTGACAGGTTTCATATAAATATTGGTCAAATCGGTTTGGATTATCGCATCCAATAGAAAGTTTCCTCTTTTCTTTACTTTTGTGTGTGTGTGTGAGTTCATCGATACTTTAATTTTGACACTGATAAATAACTGAACAGTATATAAAATAGTTATTATGTGATTTCATTTATTTTCCAAATATCAGAAAACTTTAATGCAACCGGATACCAAAAAATTTTTTTCAATTTAGTACATGTACTTATGCCTCGTTGACCAGTTCTTTCGTTCTTCTCTTAATTTAAATTAATTAATTTGAACTAAAAATATTCTTATCTTGATATGGAATGTTTCCATACGCGGCAAGTCGCCAAAGTCGCGATATACTAATTAGGCAAGCCAACCAAATTAAACCAAAATCAACGAACCTAAACATTTGAAAACGAGCCGAAATATGCCTTTAACCCATAAATCTTTGCCATTTTTCAAAAATTGAACCTCGAATTAGTCATGCACACATAATACGAATGTGTCCGTACATTCTTCTTGCTGGCATTCTCTATACTCGACTAAACACATTGTCGTGGCTCGTTCACAATCATCGAATGTGTATAGCAAACATTTCTCACAAATAGATGATGAAAACAAGCCTCAAACCAAATAAAAAAAAGAGGAAAAATTAGATCTCATCATCACGAACATCAAATTGGACAGTTTGGGCTACTTTATTGGCGTACATCATCCATCCATCCATCCGTCCATCTATCCCTCATTGATTCTCACTCTATCGTGATCCGTTTCAATCGATTTGAAGTTGTTATTGTCTTTTGTGAATCTAATCCATTGAGGAATGCGAAATATAGTAAGATAAAGAACAAAATAATTGAGGAAAGCCTATGTGAACAAGTAAAATCAATTTCGGTATTGGATATTTCTCTTTTCAAGTAAATTGTGTTCAAGTTTATGTTGTTTCTCCATCGGTTGTGATCTAATTTAGTTTAATTCTTATTACTTTTTTGTTATTATTTTGCCTTCTTTTTGTTTAAAGTGTTTCACTGTTTGTCGGATGCCTACATCCCATTTTGAGGAAAGGGGGTGAAAGATTTGTGTCCGGGGTTTTTCATTCCATAGGTCCATTCTTGAGTTTGAATTGTTTCTGGTTTTAATGAGCCAATAAACTTAAAACACACAAATACATATATATATAGAGAAGACAACGAATGAAAACCCACTCCACTTCAATTTGAAACTCATTCAACCTTGTCCAATGCAATATGTTTTGGAAAGTTTCTTTTTATCTTATTTCTTTGGTTTCGTTCTTTGTTGTTATGAGTTTTGAATTGTTGAAAAACAAATTTAACAAAAAAAGAGTGTTTGTAAAAAAATACCAACAATAATAGTAATGTATCAAGAATCCGGATACGTATAAATAATCTTGATTCGTGATTCCAAGAATTAACTGACTTTGGTAAATGGCGAAAACGAAAAATTGCAAAAGATCTTCGGTATTTAACATTTGAGTTATTCGTAATGTTGATCTAACCACAAACCGCCGGTTTTCTCAATATTGCCATTTTTTTTGTTTATTGGATTCAATTGCCAATTGAACATCGATTGACATTAGACAAGTCAATTATTATTGTCTCCCGCACCAAACATATACAATTTGATTGACTTTATCATTTATGGTTTGAAACGTAATCTTTCTTTTTTATTATTTGATACGGTTATAGAGCAATGATCTTTTGATCTAAATTACTGAATGAATGAATAGTAGCGTATTACATGAACAGAGGTTCTCAAACTTTTGGAATGTGGGTACATTTTTAATGTAAAAATTAAAATGTTGGCTTCACTGTAATGTATTTTTTTAATCAATACATCACTAGGTAATCATTTGGACCAATTGCATTGTCAGAATCTAAGGTCAAACTTTAAGAATCTCTGTTATATAAAATGAAAACACCTCTTTAACAGAATCATTCAATAATTGACAGACAATTTTCAGAACCAAAATGGCACGTTTCGATTCCTTCTTATCGTTCGTCTTTTATTTTTATTATTATTATTATTATTATTTCTCTTTCTATCTCAATAGTAGCAATCGGTTATGTCAATCATGTAGCAAACTTTTCTATGGTTTTATTTTTGGTAACATTTGTGTTTGATTCTTATGGTTATTTCCTGTCACAAATAATTCCGGTTTCATTCTTCAAATGGCCAGTTTCCGATTGAAAGTTTACTCTAAATTTAGAGATCGGTAGATATTGGAAAAGTATTTGAATTAAAAATAATCATTTGAGTGATTATCTACCTCAAAATGAAATGAAATTTATCACAAAGCTTAAATTGTTTGCAGAATATAAACTAAATAAGTTTTAAAATTTTATTCGAACTAATATATCAATTTGAACTGTTTCGAAGCTTCAGGCTCAACCAAACCAATTGGCAAGAGACCATTTTGTTCATGATCTTTCTAGGGACGATATGTCATTATTTTTGGCTAACACAACAAAACAAAAGAAAACTTTTGAGTTCCTCAAATCTTTATGATTTATATTTATTTATTTAATATGATTATATATTCATTGATATGGCGTGACCGTGATAAAATAGTAAAAACCAATTGTCCATTCATTGTCGCCCGTTTATGCCTGAGGACAAATATTTTTTGATTCAAAATGTGGACACTCAAATTAGATTATGATCCAAAGGTGTAAATTTGTGATATGGACTAGAATTTAAATCATTTTTTTTCTTATTTTGTAAATCTAACCATATCGATAAACAGTTGTGAACGTTTTTATATTTATTTTAAAAAATTGTAAAAAAGCGAAATTCATCTTTAAAAATATATTTTTTTAAAATAATTATTAATGTTGAAAGTTTTAGATAATTTGCTTAATTTTCATCCGGGTTAAAATGAAATTTTTTAATAATTTGGGTTAGTCAACAAAACGAACTTGTTTCCAATATCAAGTCAACGTTGGGTGCCATATTTCAATAGGTTGACATTTGTCAATTTTATTCCAATAACTTTACGATACTTATTGACAGTTTCTTTTCTGGTTTTCTTTTTTTGGCTTAAGAACTATGTTGACTTACTGCTGTCTACATAAAAATCTTGTCATACCTTTAATCTCTACATCTATATTAGATTGTATAAGACCGCCGACATAGAAGTGAATGACACGCGTCAATTGCCCTTTTATATTGCAATTTTGCTGATTTGCTCGCAACACCTTAAACAAATTGGATTAAACCAATCAATCATCACATATTTCACATCACGACATAACCATAATCTTGTATTGTCAATGGTCTCCGCCTTAGTATCCCATGAACCCAGACGATCTCTTCTCATCAAAATCGTCTGTTCACCAAATAAAATATATTTCTTTTATTAATTGTATGTTTTACAATCAACTATAATTTGAAAATCTTTTTGTATTGTGAAGCATCAATTTATTTAAAGTTTTCTTTTGGAAACCTGAAAAAAAAAGTTTTCAATATAACACTGCATTCGACCAAACAAACATTAGTTAGTAGACTGAAACTTTGGTTGATCTTTTAAGCGCTCATGAACCATCACATGAAATGAATTTGTTTGATCGAAATAATTAGATTTGACCTAAATTACCCGCATTTTTCAAACTTAATCTAAATTTTAGTTTATGCGTAACGAAAATAATTATAGATTCCAATTCCAATTTTAATTTAAATTATTCACACACATATAGTTTCATTACTCTTTAATATTTAATAGAGTGTAGTCCGCCGATGATCCAGGATTTGTATTCAAACGTTTAATTTTATATTTTTGTTCCAATGCTTATGTTGGATTTATTTATTCCAATCATAAAGCCAATCAATTTCATTTTCATTAAACACGTATTATCATCATAAGAAGGCGTGTCCGAATCCATGACGTAGGCCACTCTTCTCAATAGATTATCATTCTTGTGAGAAATTTTAGATTATTGATCCATTCATTCAAAACTTGGGTTATTTACCAAGTTATTAATCAAACTTTATAAAATGTATATGGCGCCACCTATTGACAATTATTATATACCAGCAAAGAGAATTTCTCTCATTTACAAAGCCAAACATTTATTCTTGATCGATGGTTTGCATTTATCTATTTATATAAAACGTATAAAAATACATGTAAAACCAAAGTAATATGATTGAAACAAATTGAGTATATGATTGCTTGTATACAAAAATAAGCTAGCTTGATTTGATAAAAATCTGTAAAAATCACAACTTTATGGGCGCGGAGGGTAATAAAATGAAGTGAACTGGTCCAAATGATTAATGCAAATGTCGAAAAGAATGTGTGAAAAATGCATGGCGACATCTTGAATCGGAAGAACATTGATGGTCTTTAGGTGTCAAACATATTACATACATTGATAGTTTTATGTGCAACAATTTGTGAATTTGTGTCTATGTTTGGAAACGATCAACAATAATGATTATTTGAGTTATAACATAGCTTTTTGATTAAAAAATAATTACATAAAAAATATTGGAAAAAATTATCCAGATTCAAATGGCAGATTGTGTAGATAAGCGTCAAATGGTTAATATGCGTAAGTGTTTGTGTCGAGTATATATTCACGAGAAATAATAATAATAATAATAATAATAATAAAATAATCAACATTGTATAACAAAATATTTAACAAATCATTTTATCTAAATCAATAATAATTATGTAAAATGGAAAGATATGAACAGTTGCATCGAAAGAAATGGGGAAAAGAATTGGAGTATACGATTGGTGGTAGATTCATGAGCACAACGTTTAATTTGATGTAAAACGATTTGGAATCGGTCAGTTTGAAATAAGAGATTTAACTTGAAAAAAAAGGTCCTAAACGGAACCGGCGGCGGCCGCAGCAGCAGCCGCTGCTGCAACAACTTTGGCTGATTTTTGAGAGCTCATAACCTTGGCGACATCGGAATGTTTCAACTTTTTATGTTCTTTTAGATAATCTTTACGCGAATATGACTTGAGACAAATATCACATTCGTAACGTTCACGGTCGGCATAATGCCTGGTCATATGACGCCGAAGACTACTGTATGCGGTGAACGTGAGATGACAAAGATGGCAGACACACATTTTGGCTGTAAGGAGTATAGATTGGTTTGGTTAGAAAAGAATTTACATTTATTCATTATATAAAGTAACATACTAGAACTATTTGGCAGCTGTGATCCGGGTGATATTCCGGAAAGGGAATTCTCCAATATAGGCGCCACGAACGAGTTTGAATAGGAATCGTCCATATTCGAATTGGTGGGCGATGGCGATTCGTCCAATGAAACAATCGGCTTAACGTCAGCTGTGGAATAGAAAGTAGTATTATTATAATGTATATCATTCTATAATGTATATAAATGCTTACTGTAAAATTCGTCATCAGAATCGCCCATCATCAAGCTTTCGTTTCCCATATTAGAATCGGCCTAGAAAAAGAATCGAATCATTAGAATCATACAAGAGAAAAGAATGGTCATGGCCTTTATGATGATAATCGTCATCATAAACGTGATCGTCACCCCTGTGTTGTTGGTAATGATGATTATGATGACTATATGTACGCATGTTTCGTCATAAATCGTTATATCATAATGCCACTAACGAAACGAAACGAAAATTACCTGTCATTACTGTCCACGATCATCATCATCATCATCAACAATAACAACAACAACAACAAGTGACAACAACAATAATAATAACAACAAGAGGACAACTTACATGATCGTCTCCATTCATGGTGCCATCATCGCGATCGTCTTGATCATCATCATCATCGTCGACGTTCTGTTGATTCCGGGCCATCGACAATGCCATCGCCATCATCTCACCATCGTCCATGTGAACATTGTTGTTGCTATTATTACTACTATTATGGTAGGAACTGTTTGGCGATTTTGGATCATCTTGATTACACGTAGAATCGTCATTCGATGAATTGGAATCTTTTGGAGCACGTTTCGCTGAATTAACCTCGTCTCCACTTTCGCCATTATCGTCAGGATCAGCCGAGCCACCATTGTTTCCATTGCCACCAACGGAACCTGATGAACCACCATTATGATTGAGTATTGCCTTCTTCGTTGGCGATAAACCATTGGTACTACTCTTCGTGTTGCCACCGTTCATACCATTCGATCCACCATTGGCACCGGATGCGACGGCAGCGGCAGCTGCTGCCATTGCCGATGCAAAGTTGGTTCCACCATTTTGTCCCAGCATATTAGCTAATGCAATCGCCGAGCCGCCATTCTTTCCAATCGTGCCATGATGTTTTCGTTTACGTTTACGAAATCGTTGTGCCATAAATGCAAGATATTGATTTGATGCAACCTCAGCACCGGAACCGGGTCCCGGACTACCGGGATCGCCACCGAACGGTGAACTGGCCATGCCGGACGAATCGATATCACTCATGGCACGATTACCGCCATACAACGATGACGTACCACAATCGGAACCATTCATCTCACGATCCAACATCGATCCATTACCATTCGTGGCACCAAAAAATTGTCCGCCATGTTTCTCATTTACATCGGTTAAACCTTTAACCTTTAACGTTTCTGCCGTCTTTAACAACGGGCCCAATTGTGTGTAGCTGACGTTCACTTCACCGGAATACATGAAATGGATGATGGCGCGAAGATCGTCGAAACGGATATCCTTCAAGATGACAATCGGATGCTTACATGGATTGTTGATGAATAGATCACGAAAATAGGTACTACACGCCGACAATACCATTTTGTGTGCCTTGATGCTCGATCCATCGCATGCTAACGTAACATCGACAAAGTTCTCGTCGCCCAAAAGTTCATTAAACACCTTAACCATATTGTTCGTATGATTGTTCCATTTGAGGCAATACTGTTGCTGTTGTGAATGGCCGGACGATGTTCCCGAGGTTGCCGACAATTGCTGATGATGATGTTGTTGCTGCTGCTGTTGTACGGCGGCAGCAGCAGCAGCAGCAGCAGCGGCGGCCGCTGCTGCTTGTGCATGGCCGCTATTGTAGCTCATCTTTTGATGAAACGATCGATCCAATTGTTGTCGATGTTGATAACGGGTTGCCATCGTGCAATATCGTCGAGAATTGACCAAAACAGATGAGTGGGCAGAGGAGGATGAGGAGGAAGAAGATGCCGATGATGGATGGCCATATGGTTGTAGATGAGAAAGAGGATTGTACATTAGCATCGTATTAGTATCATTGAAAATTATTGGGCAGTGGAGGGGGGAGGAGGAGAAGGAGAAAGAACGATTTTGCTGTTGCTGCTGTTGTTTTTGTTGTTTCGTTTGTAACGTTTGGGTTGCGTATATACGTAAAATTATATAATATGGCGGAAGCGAAACGCGTGTGCTGACGGCTAGTCTCTGTGTCGTGGTGTTCGTGGTCGTCGAACGATTGCGTTCAGGTCAAGCTCGTGGTCACGATTTTCCGGTTATCGTCGATTTGTAAACGCGAATGGACGCGTCCAGTTGGACGTGGTCAACGGCGGCGACGGCACCATTTATTATTAATCGTCCAGATTTTCGAAATAGATCTCTCACTCTCACTTTCACTTTGTATGTTTGTAGCACGCGTCCACACGACAACCAAACAACCAACAGTAACTACTGTCCAAATGGATGAAGGTGATACAAACTGGCAATTGTATGTCCCACGACACCGACGCCAATCACGTTCTCTCTTTCAGATATTTCTCTTTCACTCTTAAAAGATTTGCAAACTCTAAACTCTAACTCGTTCCCATCATCATCATCATCTCAATTTCCGAGTGATAATCTCTCGCTCTCCCACAACTCTTCATTTCATATACGTTCAATTGTCGTTGCCTTGTATAAATTTCGATTCGAAACGAATTCACTCTTTGCCATCATCATCATCATCATCAATTCGTTACTATTCGTCATTTATAAACAGAAAAGTGAGTTGAGAATCAATGAAAACGGCAGGAATTTGAAGAGAAATGGTTATTGAGCCAATAAAAAGTAAGAGAAATAAAAAAAAAGGGAACGCAATATCGCACTTGAACAGCTAAACCTGTCTCAAAAAGAAAAATATAATATCATTCATAACCAATTGCCTCATGCACGCACAATCTCCTTAATTCACATGAATTCTCTTTACGATCGAATCATGCTTCGTTCTTTTTTATTTTGATCAAATGATAACTTCACATTGATGGCGGTGGCCTGACACGTACACGCACACGTACGACCGAGAGACGCCAACTTAACAACCGGCGACAAATACCAAAAGGAGAGAGAGGGAGAGAGAGAGAGAGAGAGGTGCCTACCACCACCACTATTGGAGACGACAACGACGATCACCAAGCAATATATGTGCGGAGGATGTGAATTCGTTTTGGAAGAGAAACCAGATTAGGAAATGGGAATGAAGTCAGCTAAGACCTTCGGTTTGATGTATAGCATAATATTAAGTGTGTGTGTGTGTGTGTGTGTATGTGTTTCGGTCGGTCGACCATTTACGTAATAGGGAAACACATCCGTTGATATGATGCTATAACATTCAATGATGGGGACGAATTATGGAAGCTCATGGATGGAAATGATGCAGAGAAAGAAAAAAACTAACACACGACATATGAACGATGAGTTCGACCCGAATTAGGACATTAGTGCGCGAACCCGAACAAAGGCAATTCAAACATAATACATAACGCTTTAGACATGCAAACAACATGATTGAACTCTTTGTTCATTCACGTTAACTTACAATTATATACCACTATATGATCAAATTACAATATAATAGTATAAAATATTTTTAAAAAAACTATATTGAGAATCGATAATAAAATTTATAATGTAATAATCGAATTGTGTGGAATAAAAATTGATCCAATCGAACAATTTTCCATTTGTCCCCCCGGAAGAATGCATCGATGCCATCAATTGTTCATTATTTGAAACACAACAGGACATTGAAGCAAATGAGAGAAATAAGTAGAAAAAGAAGAAGAAGAAGAAGACCAAAAGTGATCTATTCCAATTGAAATTGGATCGCAATTGATACCAACGGAGTGAAAATGGAGCAACAGGTTCGTGATCTCATCATGAGTAGCCTAATCAGAAGGTGATCTTGTCGTACTCAATTCAAAACATGAGTGATAGCCATTTGTGTATGTGAGTGAGCGAGTGTTGTTTTGCCATCACAAACTTAGGTGAACCACTCTCACTCTCGCTCACAGTTAGTGAACAGGTTGCCCCTTCACTATGATCATTGATGATGATAGTTTTGTTGTCTGTTTCATGTGTGTGTGTGTGTCACACACACAAACTTTCACTTTCTTTCATTCATTCAATCATTCTCCCTCTTTCTTTCTTTCTTTCTTTCTCCCCCTCCCGAGGTTGTGTTTGGACATGGATCAAGAGATGGATGAATGTATCAATGAATCACACTCACACGCACACGGTGAGGCAAATTGGACAATCCAACTGTAGAAGGAAGAGAACGGCGCCATAGTGGATCAGGATTGAAAGTGCATAGATGATGATGATGATGGCAAAGAAAAAGAAGAAGAAGAAGAAGAAGCAAAAGAAGTTAAAAAAACGGTGAGGATGAACTGTGCCAATGAGCCAGGTAAAGCCAATCAGGCACCTCAAGGCAGCTAACAAATCAACAAGAAAACATATATCGTTAAGCCTTATGCACCTCGTGGTGGCGGCAAACGTTCTTGTTGTTTGTCTTTACATGAGACACACAACGTCGATGCCATCGTGGTCGGAAACCCGAAAAACCTGATGATGCGTACTATGTGTGGTATGTGAATAGAGAGAACTCAAACTCAAACTCAAACATACACATACTTAACTTCAACTGTTTTGCCAGTCACCGCTGCTACCAAAAAGACTTGAAACGAAAATTGAGGTCAATTTATACGAACACGTACACACACACACACACAGTGAACATAACGGGAGTTCTTCATTCCATTCTCTACAAAAGCTTATGGATCAGCAGGAGAAAAAACATGCTTTAAAAAATATATATAATTTCTTTAAAATACAAACGTTACAGAAAAAACAACACACGCACACAAACAAATGGGAATTGTAGACGTTCGATATACTTGATAGATAGGTAAAATAAAAAAAGATAGAGAAAGAGAGAGAGAAGGAAGGAAAGAAAGTGCCAATGGCAAAACGGCCGAGATGGCGCCAATCTAAGCCGATCAAATTATAAAGCCAACAAGTCCGTTATTATCATCGAAAGAACATGTGCCCTTTATCATTTGGCAGACGACGACAACGACAACATGTACAATCTTTCGTGTAGTTTGTGTGTGTGTGTGTGTGTGTGTGTGTTGAACGTTGTCAACTCTCGTATGTTGGACAGCGCAGTGCTGTTGTGGATATAGATCCACTCATTACTTTAAATTACATTTCACTTTTTTTTATTATAGATCATTTTATATATATATAAATATAAACTTTTACCATATAGACAAATAGTTCCGCAACTATAAACATAGGCAAACAAAACTCCATAGTACAGCACAACCAGCACCAGAGACTGGAGGATAATATGCTGAGTAACCAGAGGGCAGAGTGAATCATTGAAAGGGAGAGAGTGAGAGAGAGAAGGCGGAAACCCACCAACCAACCACAAATTGTGGGAAGGAACGTACAAATAAATTTGGTGATATATAGTTCATTCATTCAAACATCCTCATCATACAAAACCGAAAAATATAATTGTAGAATAAAAAATAAAAACTCTTTTATTCTCAATCCAATTTTTTTCACCAAAAGAGAGATTTTGTTGATAATCAGAAAATGACATGTCAAAATGGGTAAATTGAATCGAAAGTGTACGTAAAATTTATTGATTTGAACCATTTCTGTCCCCAATTTGAACACTTGATTTCTTCCTACATTTGATAGTTGGAACAGAAAAAAAAGTCGATCAAAAGCTCATCAATCAATCAATTGGAACTGACTTGGTCAAACTCTTGGCCCGAGAGATACACAATTATCATCATCATCATCATCATCATCGTCATCATAGTCGTTGCATCGTACACATTGACAATGCATCAGAGAAGACAAAATAATAAATAAAAAAGGGGCAAAAGACTAATAGAGTTAAGTGTGTATTGTGGTTCGAACCATCAATCATCGAATCGAGGGGGAGACAGAGAAATACTAACATACTTGGACAGGACATACTCAAATAAATTGAGATGAACACCATTTGGTGTATGAACGATCAAAACCATTAAAGTCGAAGGAGAATCAATAAACAATTTGGAGACTTATTACCTCGCCGCCGGCTTCTAATTGATTCGCGTACATAATATAGATCAATTGAAATTTTAATATATTCTGCCTCATTTTTTTTTTATAATCTCACACAAGAATTGGATCAAAGTGAAAGTGAACCAACATTTAATATTTAAAAAAAAAATTTCAATACTTGTGTACATTTGTGTTTTGTGGTAAGTGTGGCAAGAGGTGATTGCCCTTAATACGGTTATCGCCACACATTAAGGCCGATGATGAGCGGCTAGCTAGAATGTTTGTGTGTCGTGTCTAGTTGTCTTGTCTCATTCGAGAGACAAATACGAGAAAGCAAGCAATGATGAAGAAAGATGTAAAGTCGAGAGTCAAGTGTCGAGATACACACACACACACACACACAAACAAACGGTCATGTAATCACGATACCAGTTGTATAAGTTGAACATGACTAATTAACGCACCGATGGGAGCAAAATATATGAAGGAGATAGAGAAATAATAATAATGGAGAGGGAGAGAGAATATTACACAAATGTAGTCAAGAATTGACTCACACAAAAAAACAAGAATTCCTTATCCATGTTCATGTTGTATATAATTTACTGTAGAATTATTAATTCTGCAAGCTGCATCATTCTCATAAGATTTGATAATAATAATCTCTCGCTCTTTCAATCATTCTTGGACATGGTCATGTCAATTCCCATTTCAATCAGAGTGCAAGATTCAATCCGATTTCATCATGTCATCATCATCATCATAATTAATTCTCCCCCTCTTTCTTTTCTTTTTACTATTTCTCCCCCTTATATTTATTGTTTTAGCATTGAAGTTATTTTCATCTTAGCTACATGTTGTTCTACAATCAATGTTGAAAAAACTGCTCAATCACAACAATTAATAAAGAGAGTAAAATAGAAAAAAAAAGTCTGGTCAACAAATCAGAAACATTGTGTGTAAGTGTGTTGCTCCTGAAGGAATAATATAAATTTTTTTTCATATATGTATATAATAGTTAATACTAATAAAAAGGGTGGAGCAAAGAACGCTTTTGGCGATCAGTGCCACCAACATGATTGCGATCATCACATCACATCACATCAAACACACATTTTGATGATGAAAGCGCCCAAAACGGTTTGCCAGAAAGTACTAAGAAAGTATATAGAGAATGTGTCGCGCCTTCTCTCGTTCTTTTATATTAGGCGCCCTATATGGCGTCAATGTTGGGCAAGGTTTTCCTGGTATGTTTGTGTATACACTTTTCATTCGATATACAATAATCCTGTAACTAACGGGTGTTGCTCTTTCCCATTGAGAGAGGGAGAGCAATTCCATCATTCCATCCAGTTTAAGTCGTTTTTTTATTTATTATTATTATTATTATTATTTCTAATAGCATATCATTATTTACTATATATGAAACGGTAGCACATGATAGAAAGGACATAACTCATTCATTCATAACGACAATTATGGGAAAACCACGTTCCAGAACATATATAAAATATTAATCTAATAATGATAATTGATTACCATAGGTAAACTTAATATAATCAATATATATATAACGTTCATTCGCAATCAGCTGTACATCATCAACCGTACATATACCCTCCCTCTTTTGTTCCAAACGAAACAATTAAACAGTCAAGGAAAATAGACGATCAAAAGATACATACCTTTAATCTTGATTTCATTTGATTTGATTATGTGTTGATAGGTCGATATAAAACAATTGATAAAATCCAGAATTTGATCCGTTTGGTATGTGAGGTTGATAAATAATAAATCCGAAAAAAATCGATAATAATGTCGATAAAGATGTGTGCTGTGATAAAACCGATATCATGAAATTGGATGATTAATAAATAAAAACTTGATGGTTGATGATTCAGATGATAAAACGATCCATTGAGTGCACAATGCGTACAGGTACACGTATGAACCTGAATGCTTTTTTTGGTCTTCGCGATGAGACGAAATCCATCCAAAAAATGTATATATATATTTTTTAAAAATCTGGAGGTCGTATCCAACTTAAATCGGTTTCTGAATATATATATTGAGAGAATTTGTGTGTGATGAGAAAGAGAGGGGAACGTGAATGTACTTTTCGGTTGGTGCCGTCTATACGAATGTGCCTCCGCCTTTTACACCTATTCACCCAACGTTTCGAGATGCAATGGTGTCTCTAAAATGCCTCATACTTCTTGGTTCTTTGGTTTTGGGTTGTACCCGTACTATGATTGGGTGGTACAAATTGAAGACGCCGTATATGAAGACAACATAAGTGCAAATATAAATGATACACTCAATGATGATTGGTTTGTGGTAGAATGGACGATTCAATTTTTATATATATAAAAAATAATATATACAAGACACAAGAAGATATATACGATCACATGAGATCACATTCACATGTATGTATACCACAAGGTCACCGAATAATAACAAAACATAAGCAGACACATTTGGTAGTGGCGATGGTAGTCGTCGTCTCCACCGTATTCACAGACAGATCAACCAAATAATAATAAAAAAGGGTAAGGCAAAAACCAAGGTAAATGCATGAACGAAACGAAGAAAATGTTGATTGGAATTGAAATGTGAGAGAAAAGATAACGGAGATATTGTTGTTGTTAAATTTTTAAACGAAAAAGAATGGAAGAGATGATAATTGAGATTACCACTAAATGGGTGGAGGAGAAGAAGGTGTTAGCGTTCATGGAGCGTTCAATTCAAACATTTGATTTTATTCCAAAATACTTGGATGATGTCGTCGTCGTCGTTTGCATATGATGATGACTATTATTGATATTGAACGAATCACGTGAATGAAACTTCTCGCTTCAATGGATATATGATCGTAATATGGTAAAAGGATCAATTGATCGGTCGTTGATTCCCAAATCGTTATTGATGATTATGACTTGGCTTTACATTTAATGATCAGTTGGTATCGATGATGATCATTTGTTTCGGTGAGAAGAATAAATAGATATACATTAGAATAAAGCTCAGTAGGTTAAAATTAGGTTGATTGATGAATGGAAGAAAAATTTTCGAAAGGAGTTGATCATTATTTTGTGAATAATCATCTATATATCAACAACATATATAACACCACATATTCTTCAATGTAGAAACACGTAATATTCTTCGTAATAGTAATGGACGATTTCGTTTTCAAACATATATTATTATACAAAGAAGATGGTGTTTGGAGAGAGCTGACAAAAACACTGACATCGGTCGTATAGAGAGAATATATTCAAGATGAACCGATTTTGAACGTATACACACAAACACAAACACACACACACGTTCACCAACCGACAATGGTATAAAGTACGAATGTTCGAACTCCTTCAAACAGTTTTGTGTTTTGATTGTGTTGTTGTTGGTGTTGCCGCTTCTTCATCCATTCATTCGTTGTTGCTGCTGCTGTCTCACACAACGATGTAGTCCTCCTCTCTCTCTATCTATCTCTCTTTTACCTGTAGAGATATCGGTGATGGCGGTGGTGGTGGTGGTTTTGTAATACTGTGCTCTGTCAGGGAGAGAGAGAGAGCGCGCGAGGTTAGGTGAGTCTGAACTGAACACTAGACACAGGCCAAGTGATTCAAAAATGTGCTGGACAAGCTGTATGAAAGGAGAGGAAATCGAGTATAAGGTGAGAGAAAGAGAGAGAGAGAGAACAGGCCATCTCACCAGAAGAAAGAAGAAGACAAACGACCAACTGGTCTTGGTTGGTTGCTTAGGTTCGGTGGTGCCGTGTGGCTGCCAATTGCTTGCTTTCTATGTTCTTTTTTTTTCTTCAATCTTGTTGTTGCCGCTGCAGCTTATGTTTGCTGCCTGTTGCTGCCGTTGCTGAACTCAACTGGTCGACTGGTCGTCCGTCGGTCGGTTACACCGCAACGCTGGTCGTGCATGGTGTTGGTGTTGCTGCTGCTGGTGGACGATGGTTCTCTCTCTCTCTCTCTCTCTCTCTCTCTCTCTCTCTCTCATTCACTCACTCTCTCACTCTTTCTCTCTCACATGTGTGCGTGCCGAACACCAGCTTTTGGTCTTTGCCATTCGTCGTCATTGTAAGACGCAAGCAAACGCGCGCATTCAATCTCTCGCTCACCACCACCGTAGATTTGTCATCCCCCGGTGATTGTGAGTACACACACACACATTCAATTGAAACTTATGACTGGTTCAAAAATGGTGGTGGTGGTGGTGGTGGTGGCAAAATTTAGTGACGACGTCCACCGTGGTTCGTTTCGTTCGTCATAACGTCAATAGTGGTGGTTAGGTTGTTGGTTGGCTGGCTAGCTGGCTGGTTAAGAAATAAAGTGTGGGGGGAGAGCCGGTGATGAGATGATGAGATGGCTAGCACCGAAAAAAAAGTGGCGATAAAGAAGTTGCCTGTTGTCTTGTATGTAAAGGAAGGGGAAGAAAATACGAATAGGTGGAGGAGGAGGAGGGGGAGGTTAACGAAGATTTTTGGCTCGAAAAACATACATGACGACCAAATGATCACCAACTGAGTGTATCACTCTTTATGTGCAGTGGTCCACTGACTATTTGATGAACGTTGTAATCTCGAACCCGAGGGTATGTCAGTTTGCGAGTCAATATATGAGAACAAAACACCGACCAACCCGAAATGGAATGACAAGGGGAAAGTTATGACAACTAAAAGTATTTGAATGTGAGAGAGAGGTGCAGGGTCGATTTAACATGTTGGTTCATATTTGGTTAATGGTAATATGACAAAAGGACCAACTCATTATGGAAACGATCCAGAAATAAGGAGATGAGATGGTGGCAGTTGAAGCAGCTGCCGTTCTCTACACATACACACAAAAAAAACCGAATCCGTTCATATATGAATTGTAGATCAGGACCAGAAACTTTTAATTTTATTCCATTACGTTGCAAAACCGAAACAATGGAGAAAATGAAGAGACCCATAAACAACAACCAAAACAATGGGAAAGTTAGATATCTATCCTATCTATCTAAAACATATACATGTGCAGTTCGGTTACAAAAAATTTATTCAAAACGAACACACAAAAAAAGTGTGAACGTGGCGGCATAAGAAATAGATATTTTTTTTAAATAAAAAATCTACATGTGTGGAAAAACGAGGCGAACCCAAATTGGTTCGCACCAATCACGCACACCGCCGGCGAAGCAACAAATGTCCCCCTCTTCTCTCACACACACACTCTCGTTGAATTGCATGAAAACACCTCAATTAAGTATCACTTTCCCCACTGAAATGTGCTCTATGAAGGCTTACTTGATCAACCACCACCACCACCACCACACTACCGAGTGATACCAGACTAAGGAGAAACATATTACAGTGAATGGCGACAGCGACAGTCACCGACCAAGACACAAATCAAAAAATAAAATAAAATAAAGGTAATGAAGAAGAAGAAGAAAATTTGAAGCACAGGTGTACATGTATTATTAACACTATACTATACCAATCATTGCCGGAGAAAAAAAACCAATCTATTGGAGGCGATCGTAAGCCGATAGGTATTGCCGTATATAATGGAAAAAATAGGAGATTCAACCAAAATAACAACAACAAAAAATAGTAGTGATTTTTAACAGAAAAAAACCAGTTTTTGGGTGTCTCTGAATCAAATATCACTGAATGTTCAAATGTTTCGCCTCTTCCCGCCACCTAACTAAATATATATATATGAAATCATGATTGCACATATATATATGTATAATATAATGTCTTATATTATATACGGCGACTGGTTTCGACCGAATCTACAAGATAGTATGTTTGTTTTTTTTTTTTTGAGGGCCACCATAAACGACAGTTGACGTTGAAGGAACAGATTGACACAAGAAGTATAGGAGATCAACGTCGAAACATTTGATCGAAACGATCATAGGATTATGTCGATCTTATTTATCGAGAGGGAGGAAAAGTATAAACTAATGTTTGAGATTCGTCATACAAGATAACGGGTGTCCCCCGTATACTACTCTCTCATATATCTTAATAGATATTGGTGCATTCTGACTTCCCCGCCTAAAACGCCTCACCTCCCCCCTTCGAAAGGAAATGAGATCAACATCTAGATGTGTACTGGATAATAAAATAAAATATTTAGGTGTGAGGGAAAAAATGGTTTTCTATGGTTTTGTATATAAAATCCAATACGTTATAACTAGAATCAATTTGAAGAAAACTGTTCGTAGTTTATGGAAGAAATCAAATCAACCTATACAACAAAACTAAATAGTCCCACTTATTACCGATCGATTCGGCAACCATAATATTAAATCGTTGATGTTTAAAGCACAAAATCAAAGTAAATACCTGGAAAAAAAGGGGAACGAAAAGAAAAAACCATTGCCACGAGCTTGATGACGATGATTAACCGAAACGGGACGTAAACAGACGATTTAGTGAATAGAGCAATATAGAGAACATAAAATGGAAGTGGGGGATGAATTAAATGAGTTCGTTTAGCGATCATCATCATCATCCTCATCATCATCATTATTCTCCTCCTCCTCCTACTTCTTAACATCATCGTTGTTTATCTCGTCCCCCGGAAATGACCAGACACCCCCAGTGTCCTCTAATAACCAATTAACCCCTTTTGGCGTCAACACACTCATTCACTTACACGTGTATGCTTGTGTGGGATGCAATAGAAAGCAACACACAAATAGCGAAAAGTAAAAATAAAAATAAAACACAACCAACCTGTAGATTGTTTCGTCCGGTTATTGGTTTCCGGTTATTAATTTTTCCCCCCTTCGTTCATATTAAATATATGTTACATTGGATACGTATTTTGTCACTTAACTTTAACGTTGTCAACTTCCATACTATTGGTGATGATGATGGTGAGGAAAACTGGAAACCCGATTCCTGTCGTTCTTGGCCGGCAACCAATTTCAACCGGAAGAGTTTGTGTTGTTTTTATTAAACATGAACCTGAACAGTTTATGAGCATGTATCGTGATATCAAATCTCTCTTTCTTTTTCTTTCTTTCTTTCTTTCTTTCTTTCTTTATTTCTTTTCTCCATTCAATGTTTTTATGCTTACCTGTACCTGTTTTATTTAATTTTTTTATACAGATATTATATTTCTTTATTCAACTCTTGGACAACGAAAGCTCCCACTCTCTTTGTCACTGTACGCTTGTTTCTAGTTGCAATTTTGGGTGTTTTCCATTCCGTCACAATTATCTCTTTGCTTTTGCTCTTTTCTCTCTCTCTCTCTCTCTCTCTCTCTCTCTCTCTCTCTCTCTTTTATCCCCCTTTTATTTTTCGAACGGTGTGCCATTCGAATCTGGCACCACTGAGCTGAGTGTACCAAGTGTGTAAGTATGTATAAAATGTAATAATAATCATGATGAAAGAGTAACATTGGCAACCGCAACATTTCTAATGAATGATGATGGTGACGCCCAACGTGGCACATCCAACCGGGCACCATTTAAGGGACGATCGAGTTGATGTTGAATATTATGATTCAGTTGAACAAAAAAGAGGATGAAAGAGAAAAGAAATAAAATGGATGAATGTACAAAATGTAGGAAGAAGATGATCCGTGAATGGTAAAGCTAAACTGACCAGATGCTTCTATTCTATTCAATTCAATGTTTCCGTTTGTGTTACTCACGAGAATTGATTCATTCAACCACATATTTTTTATAATATTTGCTAAATTTTATTTCAACTCGGGTTTAGGCTAAACTTGTATGGCCTAAAGGGTATTAAAGTAGATGAACCGAGATTGAGGCAACATGGAATTGTATTGCAATACTTCTATGCTGGTTTTGTGTGTCGATCTATGTAATCCATTCCTCCCTCCTCTATTGAGATACGAGAACGAAAAACCAGTTGGGTCTTGTGTCGGGTGTTTAGGGTAGCGTTCAAGGTCTATTGCCAATGTGTCATGTTTCATGCATGTGTGTGTGTGTGTGTGTGTGTGACCAGTGGTCAGTGAAGCAAACTACAACTGGAACCAAATCAATGGCCTTTTCTACCTCCCTCCTGTCTGACATGGCACATTCCATCGTTCCCAACTGGTTTCATGTGAGCATTAATGTTCATTCTCTCACTCTCATTCACTCTCGGGTCTGAGCGTTCATGCTGGGCCCCATATATATATATATTAATGCATAGATAAATTGAGTATGAAAAGGAATCATTTGACTGGTCCGACATACAATCTGCCCGTGTGTAAATTGACATTCAACCACTGACTGACACCAAACAATTGGTTCAGCTTGACAAATTTTTTTTTCAAGGAAACAAAATTGTTGGGTTTGGTTTGGTTGGTTGCATTCAAGCTGGCATTGTCCCAATGATTGAACCGACGATGCCACCACCTCCTTCATCTCATCTCGTACTTTGCCCCGTCTCTCATTCGATGATCGAGCAACACTCCAAGGCCGTAGGACCTGAAATTGTTAGTCTTGGAAACAACAATGGAGTCTGGTCTATTTGGTGTGATTGGAGTGTGCAGGGAAAATGAGAGAGAAGAAAAAATGAAAGCAACAAATGTAAGTGAGTGAGAGAGAGAGAGAGAGAAAGAACAAGAAAGAATGAAATGAAGCAAAGATTTTGAACGTTGGAGAGGTCAGGTCAAATTGAGTGCTCGTCAACATGCCAGGAGTGGGCTCAAAACGGCCATCGGGAAACTTGGGTGGGGGATGGACGAGATAAACTGACGACAAAGTAAACGACATACACACACACACACACTATTCATATAAGCCAGTGACCATTTTTGGCGATTTGCTAGAAATGTTGCTTCTTTTCTTAAATGGTAACCATCGACCACTTTACGATGAACCATTTTGGGTGTGTTGGCAATGGTGAATCATTCTCATTGGTCGGTCATTTCATACCACAAATCTTCTTACTCCTGATTGCCCATTCCCTCTCTTTCACTGTCTAATATTCTCCCCGATGACCTGGGTCATATCTAAAAAATCTTTTCGGATTACCTGTTGCACGGCGGGTGTAGGCCAAACGAATTGTGCCACAAAAGACCGAAAACGTGAGGTGCCAAAGAACGGAGATGACAGAACAAGACCAGCGGAGGGAGGAAGATCGAAAGAGAAGTCGGTTCAAATTGTTGGCACAAATCTTTGATACTGGTTCATTGAATGGACAACCTTATGGGGTCTTTTATTTTCATTCTCTTACGTTAAATAAGGACCAAATTGATGGCATGACTAATATATTTATTGGAAATATATAAATAAGATCTAATGATTGGCACCAGGTTTCATCCCCCCTCTGCACACCAACCTCCAACTAACATTGGCACAATGGTTTTCGGTATTAATAAGTTAACGCTTTTTTTCTGTGATCACAAATGTTTGGTAGCGTGACGGGCAACCACACGAATGAAAGATAGGTAGGTTGGTAGGTGCAACATAGTGTAAGGTGGAATGGGCACTTACATACCATGGTTGTAGCATATCTTCAGATTGGAGAATAGTGAACACACGCACCTGGGCATGGTGCAAATCGATGAGAACGTTACAGGATGCACATAAATGCGACAGGGGGCCACACATTGCCCTGACCTGAACCTTTCGTCTTTATTTCATAACTTTTTTTTTCGGTGCGTCAATCAAGCTCATCATCATCACTTTTTGGTCATCTCCCCCCATCTCAAGCGTTCAATATATAGTGACCCGCAAACCAGGCCATCGGATACGGACAAAGTGAAACACCGAGACCGAAGCCCCCCCTCCCCATAACAATGAATAACCAATTGATGTTGATGATGATGATGATGATGATAGCAAGGATACATGCAACCAATTTACACTAAAATAATATATATGAAGAAAAAACCAAAGAAAAAAGAACAGTTTGAATGATGAGCATTCATTTTGATAGTAACGAAATATAAAAAAGAAGAAAGAGAGGAAGGGAGAGAAAGAAAGATGCTTACAATTACAAGTGTTCAACTACAGTTTTAATCTGACGAGATGTGTTCGACCAATCTCTTCCCATTTGAAAACAGATCTAGATCTGTGTTCAAAGATCACATCGAACGATCGAAGGGAAAAATGGTCGACAGACATTAGATATTTGGAACAGTGATTCACTCTATCCAATTGGAAACAAGACATAGTAAACAAACAAAAAAAAGAAAAAGAAGTAAAAAGAAAGTGTCCCATTGCTTTATACACATCAACCGATTGGATCACACATTGATTTGAACTCGATTAATTGGATAAAGTGGTTCGTTTCTGGAGGGAAGAAAGAAAAAAAAGTGATTGAAGCATTTGAGTGTATGTGTGTATGTGTGTGTGTGTGTTTGTGTGGGAGAGAGAGACCCAAATCTAAAACGTTTTGCACTTTTTTTTCGGTCAATTTAAACTAAAGACGAATTGCATTTTGTTCTCTCCTTCCACTTCTTTCTTACTATTAGTTCTTTTTTATATATACATGATTTATGGTTAACTTTAGGTTTGCGTTCGTAATTTGGTTGACTAATCGTCTTATCCGAGCACAACGGTGTAAGGAAAGAACAAAACACAACGAGAATCAATGATCAAGTGCATGTACACGAAGCAATGTGCGTGCGGAACCCTTTGAGCAATAACAGCAACAACGACCACAAAAAACCTGGATTGTACTGAGTACGACGACAAACCAATTTATCATTCAAATGGAAGGAGGCATAAAAAAAAGAAGGAGAGGATTGTGTAAGCAAAGACCAAAGTGAACAACCAAAAATCGACTTCCTCGTATTTCAGTTCATCTAATGATCGACCGCATCAGCAGGCACCTTCACAATCTACCAATCAAAACCCGACGACGACGATGACGATGACGACGACCAGCCAACATCGTTTTTTTTTCTTACAAATGCAATCACTGGTAGGGGTGAAGCTCATCTTTCTTTCTTTCTTTCTCTCATACAACTATTTTTAGCATTAACTGGTTAAGTCAATGGTATCAAGACAACATAGGTATACAGGTATGTTGTGTGTGTGTGTGTGTGTTGAAGACTCATCCATATGGTATGCGATCGACTGGCATCGACCAAGAAAATAATGCAATAACAACAACAACAAAAAAAGACAAAATACCGACATATAAACTCATAAAACATAAAGGGCTAACCATGGATGGATGGATGGATGGTTGGTTGGTTTGCACCAATCGTCTAGCAAATTTGTGAAAGAACATTGATGAAACTAAGGTTTTTACCTTGAACTGGGAGCCTTCAAACTAACAACAATACATGTAAGCAAATACCTGAAATCAATAAAAGTGCCTTTAAAGACGATGTTACACATCGTTCCGTCCTGTAATAAGAAGAATTGTTGGGTCGAAGTAAACAGCACACTCAACCAGGTTGCCATAAGAAGCAATTAACCAGCAAATGGTGTGTGGTGGCAAACCATTCATCGTTATACTCCACCCGAACACAAAATTTAAGTGAAAGAGAGACTAAAGTGAGAGATAGTGATAAAGTAAGCTTTGTTCCCACGAAAACCAACATTTGTGTATTTTGTCTGAGTGTATGAAGGTTCGTGAGTGCGCGCGCGAATATATTTCAATGTAGATTGCAATATTAGTTAAGACCAAAGAAAAAAAAAGTGAATAGAGGAGAATGAACCGGAGAGGAACCAAATTGAAAACATTAGTGATGAAAAGAAACCGGAAAATTAAAAAAAAAAGGTTGAGAAAAGGTCAGACCCACGCTCGTGTCAGACCAGCTAACACTCAACCGACAACCAACCGACCGACGTATCGAACGAACGAAATAACAAACGAACAAACGACCGACCGACCGACCAGTATGGGTATAAACCAGCATCCTTCTAACCATCACCATTGCCCACACCACCAGGACATCATTCATTGGACACACACACACACGCGCGCACAGATACTTATGACACATCAAATGAAAATGTAGTAAGAAGCAACGAAAAGAAAAAAAAAGAAGAAAAACTGGTTATGACCTTCGTGTGTGTGGGTAATTGGTCGTAGATGAATGTTTGTATGTTTGTGTTGGTCTCCATTCTGGTGAACAAAACCGTTGGTAGCGTTGCCAATCGTTATAAGTTTGGTGGCCATTTTGGTGGGTGAGGAGATAGTTCAACATGGCAAAAGAGATGCTTGAGGGTCACGTACCATCGAAAATCAAACTGATAGTGCTTGGCTAGTTTGCTTCTCTCTCTCTCTCTCTCTCTCTCTCTCTCTCTCTCTCTCTCTCTCTCACCCTCGTTTCGTCATGCATAGATGCGATTTCGATCGAAAGTCATCACAAGACCAGCCAGTCGACTTGGTACTATCATCATTATTCAGGATGGAAATTTTATCTATACTGAACCCTCAAATAGAGCTTCAACGACAACAACAGAAATAATAAAAATAAAGAGGGCGACGAGAGGGGAAGAAGCAAAACCAATTGGTCACCCCTTCAATTTACCTGAATGCAATAAGAATTAAGAAAAAAAGATCTAAGAATGGACAAGATCATTGATCTCATTTAATGAAATTGTCTTTCTGGATAATGAAATGGAATGGAATGGATTAATTCACGAAATGACGAATTATATTACATGATGTATACATACAGATCAAGTTCCATTTATGTGAGTGTAAAGAACGTTTAAAAAATTTAAAATTTAGATTTCAAACTTTAAATAATAATTATATTTAATGATAAGGGCACCATTTTTTTATTATATGATAGAATCGTGTTTCAGTGTTACTAATCTAACAACCAGATAGCAAAAGTAAGGAAGTCATTTTGGCAAGTCAAACGGGATAGGATAGAAGAATAGAATTTGAGAGAGAGAGAGAGAAACGACGCAAACGATTAAGGTGAATATTCTTGAGGACCGTTGAAGCCACTGTATGGATCGACATCGGCAATCTCACCTCATCATTGCCATCGGCACTACCGCAAAGTATAACATGATGATGAAGAAGTAGTATTAGTAATAGTAGTAGTATTTGAAGTAGTGCCACTGGTCGTTGGCAACGTCGTAAATCGAGTTCGTTGATTCGAGACTGGCATTCGAATCTAGGTCACATGAATGTTTTATGAATGTTGCCTATGTGTGTATGTGTGTGTGTGTGTGTGTATCTATATATATGGCGTCAATAAGAATCTAATGGACGACCGACGGCAATAGGTTTCCGTTTACGTTTCCCCCCGTTAATACCCGGTTTAGGTATAAATATATCGAATAGTAATTATAACCAAAAAAAAAACAACAAAAAAAAAGGAAAAAGAGTGGAGTATATAAATGATACACAAATGTTTGAAGATGGCACACCTAGGTGTTGGTCACGAATCATCAAATAAATTGGCTTTCCATGCAAGGAATTGGGAAGCCACAATGTTTGTGGTGGTCAGCCAACTACAGTTGTGCATAGACACACACACACATACACACACATACAACAGAAAAAAATGTATAAGTGACCACTTTCAAAGAGAAAGTAGCTTAGTGAAGGATACTAAACTTTTCCCATCTCTCAATCTTGTTCGTATACGGCGTGTTAGTGAAAGTATCCAATTATCCATACCATCATTAGCACACAAAGCAACAACAACAACAACAACAGATGGTTGTTTGATGTGCGACGTTTCAACTCATTTCGAGGTCTTTTTCCCTTTAGGCAGGAAGTGAAGGGGAGTTAGAAATGGAAAAAGAGACTCATAACATATAGTTTGGAATTTTGGTCTTCTTCTCATTGCGGTAAATATAATAAAGAAGAATAAGATTAATAAAATAAGAAATCTTAGTAAATGTACTATAGTTTTAGGTCAAAATTAATTTGAAAGGATTAAAATAAAATAAATGAAGAAGAAGAAGGAGAAGAAGATATAACGTTCGTGTGATGGAAAACGGATAGATTGCCTTATGTTAAGGTGAGTGTGTGTGTAGTATAATCCCGATATAACTGACCTGAAATAATATATAAATATAAATTGAATTTAGCACTAAAGCATATAGTTTTAAAATTGACTCAACAACAAGTGATTGACTGGTGGACGAGATCGGACATCATACTTTGCTTATTATTGCCGGTTATGAACCTACCAAACATTCAAACATTACGAAATACATGAAACAAGAAGGTAAACCAGTGTCCGGTGAAAAGAAAACACGACACGACACTAGTCAAACAAATAAATAACAAAAAAAAACCAAGTTGTAGAAAAAAGAATGGAAACAAACAAGGGAAATGAAGGAAGAAGAAGAAGGAGAGGACGATGAACACTGAATAAGACAATCAAGATTGTATAAAAGCGGTTCGGTAGAGAGGGTGAAATATCATATACTCTTAGGTTAAAGGGATGGTGTTCATATTATGTTAAGAACGGCAAATGTCCAGAAGAAAGAACCCGTTTGACCAGAATTGTGACTCAATGGCATATGGATGATCGGAACGAAACAGGTGCACTCTTGTCGTTCCCGATCGGAAATGGAATTTGCCTTGGTGTTATGCATGTGTGTGTGTGTGTGTGTGTATGTCTTGGTGTGTTGGTGTGAAGAGAGGGTCACCGGAAAAAAAATCATCGCTCTAGTGTGTTTAGGTCATTTGCCAAAAAAAAAGTTCACGTTTGGGCAAACCAAAAGAACGGGAACGGTATAAAGTGGGAGCCGGTTAAGGGGGATCTTATTTGGCAGTGTTCGGTCAAACAGAAGAAGGGCGATACTCACTTATTGCCCGGTACTCGCCCCGAAACGGGTAATGTATGAACGGAAAGTTTATATATATATATATACGTGACTTTTCTTATTATATATATATGTGTGTGTGTGACGTTATCAATAAGTATATGTTCACGCGCGTGGAATATAGCGCATAATGGCAAAGTGCTTTAGGTAATCATCACTTATCGGGTGAGATGAGTATGATGAGAACGGGTGTGACCGACCGATTTCAGACTTTAGGATATAAAGATGGTGATACGATAGATTTATGCGTTCAAATATATGTTCGATGAAAGATGGGTTCAACCATACCAACCAACTTACAGTTATAGTTTGGTAAATGTTGTTGATGATGATGATGATGAAATTAATGTTGAATCTATAGATGGAAAAACTAAGAGAAAAAACCTAATTATTAAATTTGTGGTTAATTTATTATTATTTTAGATAAAAATTTTTTGATTATTAATTACAAACAAGTATCCAAAATAAATTAAAAATCCAAAAAACTATATAATGGAAAAACGTTTCGTTTAGGATTCACAAACCTCACCACCACCACCTGTTGCCTAAGTAGCCCATCACACATATTGATGATGATGGGTTTGCCAGGAAGAACCGGACAAATCAACAACCAATGGCACGATTACAATGGAAGGCTGAGCCTGATATTTAGCATCTTTCGTTTAAAAAATCCCAGCCCCATATAATCGATTTCAGATGATAATCGTTTGTCATCATTGCTTTTTTGTATTTTTTTTCATGTTCCGAGAGGGAGAGTTAAAAGTGTGTGTGTGTGTGTGTGTGAATGAAAGAGTGTGAGAGAGAGGGTTAAACTCAAATATAAACAAACGAGACTAAACATGACCACAATTGCATAAGAAAACAGTGAATGATCATTTAATGATAATCATTAGCATCATCATCATGATGTAGAATGATAAAGAGCAGATGATTCGCCCATTAAAGGAAAGTATCGACCATTTGTGTGTCTGTGTGTTTGATTAGGAAGTGTTATTGTGTATTTTGAAATTTATTGTATATATATAAAAGTAAAGTTTCTTCTCATATAAGATACATTGTATCTTGGTAGAGAAAACGGGAATAATATGTTAACCAGTGAATGGGAAGAGTTTAAGAGAAGAGATAAAAGTCTAAATTGAAATAATGGGTTAAAATTATATCTTTAACATATATTAACGGGTCGATTTAATAGAATTGTTGGTTCCCATTCTAATGCTAAATTTAGGTAATGAATTGAAAAAGATTATTCTGTCCGGAATTGAGGACAATCGTTGTAAACGATAAATGAAGAACGAATGAACAACAACAATAACAACAAAAAAACTGATTAAAAACCCAAAGTGGAAGGATCATACACACACACACACACACACACACACACACATTTGGACGCTATTTGATGACGATAATGATGTTTGATGCCATCCCGGTCACATTAGATCAAGCCGGTGTCATGATGATCGAGAAGTTCGAGTACCTCTCTTTTTCTTCTCTCTAGTCCTCCTCTCTCTCATTTATAATCATTCACTTTAATAAAACTTGTTAATCCCGATAAGTACAAATGCACTAAATGTACGATTGTATGACCAATTCGAGAATGTCCATTTGTCCGTACTCGTACATCTTGACATCAAATCGGCATATCACAATAACGAACTGGTTCATAAAATATTTAACCAAACTTCTAAAGAAGTGTTGTGTAATGCATAACATGTGTGTGTGTGTGTGTGTGTGTGTGTGTGTGTGTGTGTGTCGCCGAGGTGATCACTCTTCTCGTTTGTACACGGAATGAGGTCATCAAAGGTCAGTCAAGTTCTTCAGCATCAATATCACATCACAATATATACAGCCTAATCAGTCTTCATATTTGTGAGTTTTTGACTGTTAAACGACTCTGATCGGTTGATGAAGAAAAAAAAATACAAATGGAAACATTCTAAACATTCAATATTCGGTCGATAGTTATGGTAAGTTTCACAAATTAAAGTCCGGTGAAACTCAAGGACTCAAATTTTGATAAACAAGAATGTTTCCTAAATTGAGCGATGGAAAAACTTTTGACCATAAATTTAAATTAATCATTAAAAGTGTGTGTGTGTGTACACTTCTAACTCATTAACTAATTGATTCATCTATAATTGAGGAACCTATCTCTCCCATTCGATTATGATCTAACATAAAACCAAGTTGATATATAATTGAAAAATGACTAATTATTGAAACCTAATCATCATCTTTATATCATGTAAAAATATACGTGAAATGATTCGAATAAAAATATTTAATCTAATAATATTATAAGCAAAAGCAATCTAACTGTACTTGTATTGGACTAAATAGGATGAAACTTCCTGGAATCACATCCAACTAGTAATCAATATAATAAATAAGTATAATGTAGTAGTAGCTTGAAAAATATTATATAATATAGTAAACAAATAAACAACAACAACAACAGAAAATAAGATGAGAAGAAAAAGACGAAGATGAAATGAATTCATTCTTCTTCACCGGCTGGGATCGTGATCACGATCTCCTTCTTCTTCTTCTTCTTCTCGCAGTTTTCGACGGCCTCCAACGAAATCATCTTCGTCCTTCCTGAACTGATCGACAATCAATAGTCGAAAGTAAGAAACGGTTTGAATAGTTCTTAATAAACAAAAAAAAAATTCTAAAAGAAAGGCATAGAGGGGGAGATGGACCAATCTAGTAAAAACATTATTCATCATTCGACTAATTCATTTAATTAAGATTTATACAATTAAGAAATAACGAAAGAAAGAAAAAAATTGATTCATATTCGATTTGATCACTCAATGACTTTATGAAACTTTGTCTTGGAACGCAAGACGACCGGTCTTTTCTACTGACTGTGTGTTTGTGTGTAGAAAAAGATTCAGAAAAAAAGGAAGATAAATGAAATGGAGGACGCCCAAGAGACAGTTAGATTTATGAGAGAAGACAAATTAAGCAGGAAAACCAGCGCAAACACAATTAGTGCTGATAATCAGTTTGATTATATAAAGACTAACTAAATACTATGCAAGCATATAGGTAAATCAATTGATGATGATGATGATGATGACGATGATGTTTCGAAGATATATAACCAATATAACAAATGAACGAGTAAATGAATGAATGAATGAATGGTACAACTATGATTGAACGATCAAACAAACAAATAAACACAAATTGACAACAGATGTTTGAATCAATTGAACGATCTTGAGATATCCATTTAAGATACATTTGGTGTTTGATATAATTGTAATAATAAGTGAAATATAATTAATTATTATTACCATATCTAATTGGTAAAGGAAATGGTTAAAAGTTTATAAAGTTTTGAATGCCAATGCAACAAACATATCAATTTAAACAATCTTCAAAAAAAAAAAAATAATATAACAGTTTCACTCATTTACTCATTCACTGGTCCGTTCTACTATAGTTGGATAGTAAAAAATGACAAAAATGTAATCAATTACAATCATTCACGAACCCAAAATCGATTGGTATATTAATGCTTAAGGGCACCATAAACCTAAAGGTTGTAAAAATGATCAACAACGGCAACAAATAATACCAATGTCTAATAATGATAATTAGAAAAAATTGTTTTTATAGGTAATGGCACGCACACGAGTCTTATAAGGAATGATTTGCTAATAAATTAGAATCAAACGATAGAAAAGCGTCATTTAGGGTTACGAAACAAGGTGATCATAATCGACAATCAACTGTATAAGACACCGACCAATAAAAACGATAAAAAAAATTTAATTCGATTATACATATAATATATATATTGTTATATAGCACACCTGGAATGATCAATTTTAGGTAATAGTTTTTGGACAAGCATAAAATAAAACATATATAGTGGATTGAAATTAAAAGTGTTGGAGATAATTGATATATAGGTCTCCTATGTTTGTCTGTTTGTATGTGTGTGTGTTGCGCTTCTAAAGTATTTAATCGAAGCTATTTGGTTGGTTCTTCAAACACAATTAAAGACATAACTGTTTTCTTATCTGTTTCGATAGCAATATCAACATTACACAAAACATGCATACACGCACGGCGGTCGAGCATGAACCGTTATGCAAAAGCAACAACAACAACAGCTACAAACAAAAAAGCACGAGACTCGACAAGCCAATTGAAGCATTACAAAATGTAAATCGGTTTTTAGTGTATACAAACAACTATTGAATGATCAATTGAAGTGTGTATGTATGTGTGTGTGTAGGTGAGTGAGCGATTTGAAGAAGCAATGAAAATGGATGAATGGAAAAGGTCGTTTCGGTTGTGGCAGCTCTCATAGAGAAAAGGAACAACCGCTTAAAGGAAGAGACTTGGTTGTGGTACTCAAGCACATTACGATTGTCATTGTTTTACAACTTTGATCTGTTTAATATATTCTAATATTTATTAGATTTATTAGATTATATAACATTTGTCCAATAAATAAGGCAACAAAACAAGAAAGGGTTTAGGGTTGGGTTGTATCAGTGAATGGGAAAATAAGGAAATAGTTTGATTTCGGGTTAAGCCACAAAACAAAACAACGTTCCATTTGATCCATTCGAAAGAACATGAGAACGAAATTACCGGACAGTTATTACAATCCAACATGAAATAAATCTTTGTCTTATCTGACATGACCAATGGAATAAATGGGAAAGATGGACGACAGACGATAAAAAGTCTAAATGTTGAACATGATATATACAACAAGCAAAAGTGTGTCTATGTTTGTGATGAAAGTCAATTGATTGTATAATGGGAGAAAGTGACGGAAAGTGCACTGATTTTTTTTCTAGTTGATGTTGCTTTTGATCAATAAATAAAACTAAAGATAGGGAAATGATCTCTCCAACCCAAAAATAAAACAATGAGTATTGTATGTAACAGTGAAATGTTTGATATTTATTATTAAATAAAAAAAGGGGAATAATATTAACAAAGTGGGTGGCATAACATGTACGTATATATATATGATTGGAAAATATTCATTCATTCAATCAATCAATCGATTGATTATAACGGTTCAGGTTTATCTAATATTGAACCGATTGGATCGATGGAATCGATGTGAGAGAAAAATGATCAATAGGCGATGAACATTGGAAAAGTAATATCATACAATTTGGTTCATACAGCGTGAAATACATTTGATATGGATGAATGAGAGTAATAGTTGAACGACTCTGGCAAAACAATTGTCTCGATCGCAACAATCATTATCAATGGGTGAATCGTACAATCCCGAGATTTATCCCGAACCAGTTCCCTATTATATGATTTCGTGTGTTTCAAACATTTTTTTCCTACTCTATCAATAGATTAACATTAGATGAACCCTCATTTATCCATTCCTCTCTTTCTCTCTTCCGAGAAAGAAAAGTTCAATCGACCGATTTTGGTTTTAGCAATCTAAATAGACAGCTAAGGAAATTACAAATAACGAAAGAAAAAAAAACAGGAGCAACAGCAGCAGGCAAAATCGTCAATCAAATTGACAAACAAACAAAAACATAAAAAAAAGTTGAACCGAATACACTGAAAAGACGATTGATTTATGTAAGAGTGAACTGGAAAACATAGGAGTTTTCAACTTTGTTTTCACTGGAGATAAATCGACATCGATTGTCCAGTGAATGATTGAACATGGAGTTGAGAGAGAAAGAGTAAAAAGATCGACAACCCATCAACTCATTGATATGTTAGAATCAAAATTGTCGTATAGATACTGAGAGGTTGGATCGAGATATAAGATTGATCGAGTTTAATCAAGTAATGGCGATGGGCGCCGGTTTGATTGTATGGACATATAGGACTCCATACGAGTTAGCACACAATAATTAGCAATTGCAGATTTGAATTGGAAATTAATGGATTGTGTTTGTTGTTGTTCTTATTGCATTCAAACTTGGAATAAATGAATGAAAGGAAGAGAGGAGGTTAATGCAACATAAAAGAAGGTAAAGTGAGTGTTAATGTGAAAACATACTAATGAGATCTCAACATTTAGGCTCGATATAACTTCGTTCGCATATATAAATTAATCCAAAACTAATTCAGTTTATTATACTATAGTTGCAAGTAATAAACGTCGTTAATGAGATGAAATGAAACAAACATCAAAATACAAAAAATAAACAATAATAAAAAATAAAAAAATGGATGACAAAATAAATAGATCAAATAAGCAGTGTGAGATAACGGTATGGTGCCCTTAGAAGACATACATACATATTTAAACGATTAAGAAAGTATACTTTTTTTTCTTGCGTATTTAACTAATAAGAAAAGATGGATGGATCCAAACGGATCATATTAGAACATCATCATGATCATTATCATGGATCAACTTAATCGTTCTAATGATCAAAGTGTTTTTTCCTACTTTTGTTTTTTTTTGAACTGTCGAAACGATGTCGCTAAATTTAAATTCGAGGCTAATGTAAAACTTATTTATACTAATTATATAATCTCAGGTAAATAAATAAATAATTTGAAGATTAAAAATAGATCAATCAAATATTGAATTGAAGATTAAGGGATTAGGGATTGCAATGTGATAGTGTAACAATGTATTAAATTGGAATGTTGTTTACCGGGTAATCATCATCATTGCCCGATACTCAATCACAATCTAACTAGGAGTGTTTTGCTGCAGAACTTTAGTAACATTAAAATAATTTAAAATTAAACAAAAACCTAAAGGGCAAACCTTGACAAATAAGTGGGGATATATAAAAACCATATGGTCATTGAAAAATGATTTCGAAATTTCGTTTCAAATACTTGAAAGTATTCAGTTGATGAAAATCATACCAGTTTTGATGCTCGTAGTTTTTTCAACACAAACCTATTATAATACTATCATTTTAAAGAGTATGTTTTCTAGATTTTTTCCCCATAAGTTTGTAGTTATTGTTTCATATTTTGAACAAAAAAAATTTCACGGTTTAAATTGTTGCCCTAAAAAATTGAGTGCAAAAGAAAAGCATAAAGTATTAAAAAAAAACATATATTGAATAAAACCGTTAGCGTAACGGAACAGGTGACTTTATAGAAATAAAGGCCAAAACATTTAGGTATTTAAAACGTTAACAAAAAAAAGTTTCCATAAGTGTAACGGTGGGTCATCATGAAAAAAAAAATGATCGCAATGAAGCTAAATTATAAATTATAACAAACGGATAATAAATCATTTCTTCGGTATAATATACTAACAAAATTAATTATTTTTCTCAAACTATCAATCTAAGATGGTATAAAAAAGTCAAAAAACACTTTTGCTTTGAAAAGGGTTTTAGCCAGGTAACCGTTATATTGCGATGATTAATTAATAATTAATTTTTGGAAGCAATATCCAATAAAGAAAAATCGATCATTAAATATTTCACATGTCTCCCGCATAAATAGCGTTATTATTATTAATGATGAAAATATTCAAATTGTGGTTTTATATATTTAATATTGTTTGGTCAGTTGGCCATTGGTGTATAATAACAACAGCAGCAGCAACAAAAAAAATGGCTCAAAATGAACGATTGAATCACTAACGATGCAATGTTTAGTGGGTTAGATTGTGGTCCACAATACGGGATCATCATCGAAGTTGATGGCATAGAGCAGTGAATAAGAACAAACGATCCATGCCATCAATCATTTTCCCCGATGTCAAGATGAGGGCGCTATCCACTCTCTCACTCATCTTTCGAATAATAGTTTTTAGGTGCATTAGAAATCAATTTTGAATCGGTGTGTATGTTCTTGTGTGAATCCATATATTTATGCTAAAGTTGGAGAAAAAATTAAGAAGATTGAGTTGAGGAAGAAAATTAAATCTTAAAACTAATAAAAACATAAGGTCAAATTTAACTCTTTTTTGATCATTCATTCTCAGAAACAACAAAACAATTTGGGTGAAACTATAATGAACATGCCCTTCATTAAGTCCCATCATCAACGACAACGAATTAGTAATTCAAGGTGTCGTGTATTGTGTATGCGCTAAACAAGAGCAAGAACAAAAGCAGCAAATTCTAGCGCTTCATTTAGATACCTGTAGTATAGAAATGAATAGAATAAGAGAGAAAGAGAGAAAGAAAGAACTTTTATAAAAATAGTGTAGGCTGATGGGATTTAGAATATCAAAGTCCAACTACGAAGAAGAATCCTTGATTGAGAGTAAATGATTGCTATAACAATGATGATATAATCATGAGCTTGCAAAAAAGGGCCATTTTTATATCGGTTTTTATGTATAAAACTAAATGAAAGAAAGTGAAGGGAATGATGAAATCATCGAATAATAGAGAATTATAAAAAATGAGTGTATTGTAATAGAGGATTAAAATTAACCAAGAAAGAAAAAAAGAAGAAATACGCCATTGTTTTCCATGACGTCTCCAAAAAAGGAACTTATTTGAAAAGTAAAGTAAAATTTGTGGTAAGGCTAGCGTATATAAGTATGGTGTTTATTGGAAATGAAAATTGGTTTGAGGACTTACATTATTGTTGGAATGGGCGTCATCTATTGTTATTGCCATTGTATCGATTGGTTAGCTGTTGGTCCGTCGAAAGAAATCAATCGAATCGATTGGTAATGTAAATTGATGGGAAAGAACGGTGTGCAACACGAAAAAACAGAACAATAGGTTTGGGGATTTGGAACGAATCGAAATTATGACTATCATCATAAAATAAGTAAGCTGAAATTTAGTTCTGTAATTCTCACGGTTTAAAAATGTAACGACAGTTAAAGATTTCATGTATATATGTAGGTTAGATCATCGTTAAAAAATAGAATTTGCAATTTTCTCAGATATATTTTTATATTTGATTGATTTAAAAATATTAGAAAAACACAATTTAGTTCATGGATTAAAGATAAAGAATCAGAATTTTAGCTATTCTATTGATATACAATGAGACACGATTTGCATTCTGGGTGTTGCAAACAAATCGCCATCTTTTGAAATAGAATTAAACTATTCATTATATAATGCCGTTCATATATGTGGTATCCGCGTGTTTATGTTTTTGTATCCCATGGAATCCCTCCAATTTGTGGAAAAGTAGTATATCGGATTTTTTTTCATGACGCCAAGAGCTCCTGTATAGTTTTATATGGTATAACGATATATGAGGTATCATTGCCACCGCCATCGTCGCCACCAGTACTGGCGTACCATCTCTCTCCTTTTTTTCCTCTCGGATCCTATCATTGACGCATGCCACTATCGAAATCCATATGTATTCCCAACATTTTCAACTTTTCTTCCCTAAATAACCTCCAGTTCGTCTCGTTATAGAAGCAAATGTGAAGTGAAGGATCCTTTTTGGATAAAACACTTTAATTTGTTCGGTTAACGTTTAAAGTTGAAGCTAAAATCATAGTTTTCACATAAACACGAACGGCAAACACGGTCTTTCATCACCATTCTATGCATCAAAAACGTCTACATTATTTCCACATAGATCGTTTATCGATCAAGAACAAAACACACATTTGCTGCGAATGAATTGAACATTTTAAAGTTAAATCGTACATAATATATTGTGACATCTTTGAAATTATTATCAAACCGATGTCATTGAAATCTTTTGCTGAGAAGTGGTAGGTTACAGCTTGAATAATATTTTATTTAACATACAATTTCATATGTATATATATTTTACAATACAGACGCTTGAATTAAATCAGATCGACAAATCAGCCACAGAAGAATCCTCCATAACGTATGTTTATGTACATTTTGATATGATACTAAATTAAAACCCCTTTAAAAAATTAAATTCAATGGCGATTCGATGAAAGATTTAATTTATACGGATGTAACTGTGCGCCTGTTTAATATTATCTTTTATATTGCTAATAGCTATATTTAGTATTTGCTATATCACCCAATATCGTCACTCGTTAATGGGGAAATACTAAACCAAATAAATTTATATATTAATAAATTCAAGTAAAAAAATTTAGTTTCATATACATTTCTCAATAATTTGTATATTTTCCACTTCTATCATTCTTTCGAACAAATCAAAACCAATTATTTTAATGATATTCACAGATAGAATTTATTATTTAATTGTTTAAATTCCATGAAAAACAATGATGATAGTTGCGCATTTCAATGTTTTATTCTTCATTCTCCTCTTTCCTATTTATAAATTCTTTCTCCAAAATAAGAATGATTATACTCTTCCTGTGTTCTTCGTTTATCAATGACGAAAGCAACAACTATAGAACGTTGAGCCTCGAATACATAGAATCATTTAGCTTTAGACTAAAACTACCATTTCATTTTATCATCATTATAATTATAATAATAATAATTGTGAATTACAATGCAAAAAATAAAATATTTTATTTGTTTTGTGTGTAATTTGATTCAGTAATTAACCATTCATTTGAATGATGTCTTATAATGCCATCTGCTCATCATTATCTTATTGGCGATAAATGTAAACCGATGTGAATCTAAAATTAAATAAAAAAATGTCGATCAAAAAGAAAGAAAAGGTCATTTTATCATCATCAAATCAAAGCATGTATGAATTGAGTGTAAATTATCTGTAACAAGAAGAGATATTTGTTCAATCTAATTTTTTTGTTGCGTCCAAATTGGTATTGAATCAATGCGCCTTCTATTTTACGCTTATACACAATTTACTATCTTTCTAAACCACGCTGTTAGCTGGTCGTTCGTTGTTCCCCGTACTCTTCCAAAAATCATTTTGGTGTTCTCGGATGATAGAAGGTCTCTCTCTCCCTCTCTCGTTTATATATTAGTTTTCTATTTAATCAACCAATGAACCAGATTAAGGTCTTCCACCGACCCATAGAACCGGCCAATTTTATCCATTATTGTGATAGCAACCAAATCTCCAGTATATATATATTTTGTTTCGTAGACGAATGACAACACAAATTATTCGAGAACGTACACAGGTCGAATTGAAGGTGAAACGAGTCATTTACAGTTAATTAATAATAATTAAGAAAAATGTTAATCATTGAAACTACATTCGAATTCGATCATATATTATTTATTAGTTCAATCATTTCCTTTTGATTGCCTTCTTTGTAACTAAACATTGTTTTTTTTGTTTTAGTAAATTGTAATTGTAAATCTTTATAAATCAATCGAAACCTCAACAATACAAGATATAAAAATGTTACGTCGAAATTTGATCATACCACAAGCGATTAATCGTTACCTGTTTGGTTCATCATCATCGATCATTCAAAATATTCAAGCATCATCATGTGTTGGCGCAACTTTGAATCAACGTCGAACTATGTCAAACGATGTAAACATAAATGAACCCCATCGTATTCCGGAACAAATCAAGTACGTTGAAACAGCACCGGATCCCAGTTTCTTTCATATGGTCGAATACTTTTATCATCGAGGATGGACGATTGTGGAAGATAAGTTGGTAGAAGAGTTCAAGGGTCGAGGTACTCCTGAGGAAAAACGGAAAAAGGTTCGAGGCTATCTTGGCTTATTGGGACCATGCCACGCCATTTTAGAGGTATCATTCCCGCTCAAACGTGACAATGGAGATTATGTTATGATCAATGGATGGCGTGCACAACATAGTCATCATCGTGTTCCAACCAAAGGAGGTAACATAATCGAATTTATAATTTTTTATTTTAATAATTATCTTTATCATAGGTATTCGTTACAGTATGGACGTATGTCTCGATGAAGTCAAAGCCTTGGCCGCATTGATGACATTTAAATGTGCTGTCGTCGATGTTCCATTCGGTGGTGCAAAAGCTGGTCTAATGATCAATCCAAAAGAGTTTTCCGAAAACGAATTGGAAAAGATTACCAGAAATTTTGCATTGAATTTAGCCAAGAAGGGTTTTCTAGGACCTGGTATTGACGTACCGGCACCAGATATGGGCACTGGCGAACGTGAGATGAGTTGGATCTCCGATACCTATTCACAAACGATCGGTTATCAAGATTTGAATGCTCACGCTTGTATAACGGGAAAGCCGATCAATCAAGGTGGTATTCATGGACGTGTTTCCGCTACTGGTCGAGTATGTTAAATCAACGTAATTGGATTATTAAATATTGATGTATTATTAATTTAGGGTGTATTCCATGGTATTGATAATTTTATCAATGAAGCATCATATATGGCCATGATCGGTTGTACTCCCGGTTGGGCCGGAAAGACCGTTATCATTCAAGGTTTCGGTAATGTCGGTCTCCACACAATGCGATATCTTCATCGTGCCGGTGCTAAATGTATCGGCATTCTTGAATGGGATGGCTCAATCTTCAATCCCGATGGCATTGATCCAAAAGAATTGGAAGACTATAAGAACAATAACAATAATTCGATTCAAGGTTTCCCCGGTGCCCGGCCGTATGAGGGAGAAAGTTTGATGTACGAAAAGTGTGACATCTTGGTTCCAGCTGCAATGGAGAAGGTTATCAATGCAGAAAATGCTGGCAAATTGCAATGCAAGGTATGATTTTTGCTCAAATAGACTTTGTATATGATTATAATCGTTTTAGATTATCGCGGAAGCTGCCAATGGACCGACGACACCGGCTGCTGACAAAATCTTAATGGATCGAAGTATCTTGATCATACCCGATCTGTACATCAATGCCGGTGGTGTGACCGTTTCCTATTTTGAATGGCTCAAAAATTTGAACCATGTCAGTTATGGTCGTTTGTTATTCAAATATGAACGTGAATCCAATTATCATCTGCTCGGTTTGTTTATTTGAATTCTCAAATTTAATTTAAAGTTTACAAACTTTATATTGATTTATATAGAATCCGTTCAAGAATCATTGGAACGCCGTTTCGGCCGATCTGGTGGACGAATTCCAGTGTTGCCCAGTGAAGCTTTCCAAAAGAAGATTTCTGGTGCTTCTGAGAAGGATATCGTACACTCGGGTCTTGATTATACTATGGAACGATCAGCTCGGGTACGTTGAATGATGATAACATGGAGTTTTGGTTTTAACATTTTTTCTATTATGTTTTTTAGCAAATTATGCGAACCGCTGCCAAGTACAATCTTGGTCTCGATCTACGAACTGCTGCATATGTGAACTCGATCGAAAAGATTTACAACACATACAAAGAAGCTGGTCTTACTTTCACATAAATGTGTTCAATGGAGAGGAAACCATTTTCACATCAACAAAAATAAGATTAACCAATTTAAACTTTATTAAATTAACTATCATAAACAAACGTGAAGGAGAGCAAATATGAAACCCAAATCCAAAAATCAAATCTCAGCGACAAAATCCTTGGGCTTCCATGCCTTGAGTGAATTCATCATCAACCGCCATATTATCATCGGTCTCGCAATGCTTGGTTCTATAAATCTACTTGCTAAAATTTACTCCCAAATATTATTGATATTATATTATTAAAAAATTGCACTCATTCTAACAGATTCACAAATTCAATAATAGTTCTATTTAAAGCTTCATTGTCAAGATTTTAAATTCTAAAAATTTGTTATTGCATTCTGTTATTCATTTTTTTTTCAATTTCGAAAACAATATTAAAAATTAAATTGTTGTTATTAACGGAATAAAGAATATAGAAGCATGTTTATCAAATTAAATTCAAAAGTGAAAATTATATTTTTTTGTGAAAATGAGTTTACTGACCTAATATTGTACAACTTCGGATCGAATCAATTAATGCGGGTCATCTCTCAATGTGTCATCAATTCTGGATCGATTATTTTGAAACAATTACCAATGCGCCATCTTTTGATTAGAACCTGAATTGTGTATACCGATGGATTATACCTTTGGATACATCAATGGACAACAACAAGCAAGCATGCATGTTCGACTATTGTTGATGTATCCTCCAATGTAGTGGTGGTCTGGCGTGTTATGTGTCCGAAACGAGTCCTTCCATGGTCGCGTCCTCGCCGCCGCCGCCACTGTTGCCGTCATCGTCGTCGCCTTTTATTGTAGCTTCGTCTTTTGCCATCGACAACAAACGGGGCGAACGAGCCAAACATCTCTTTCTCTATCTCTCGTTCTTCTTCCATTCTAAACCGAAGTCGCTCGTCTGGTGTTCATTGAAGACGAGCATACGAACAAGCGAAAGAGCAAGGGAGCGATCGTGTCAAACAACAACCACCACCACCACCACCAATCTATTCCCCTCATTCTTTTCTTCGCCCCCTCGTTTCTTGATCTTTTTTTTTGTTTTCTTCTTCTTATTTCACTTGGTTTTTCATCGCCACTACCATTCACTATTAGTAACATCCGTAACAACATACACACACTTCGAAGTGTGCCGTGTGGCGTAACAACGAGGCATCAAGAAGTAGAATGAAAAAAAGTTTACCGCCGCCACAGAGCCAACGAAAACCAATACAACACATATCGTTTGCTTTAACCAAGGGTTTTTTCATCGTCGACGAGAGACGACTACGATATCATCACTTGTAATCAATTTTTCGTCATTAACGAATTCGATTGAAGACCGCCATAACACATCATCGTTGCCGTTCTTCCTTTTCAGTTACTATTTGTTTCGGTTTTAGTATGGGATCATCGACAAATATCCAATTTGTACGATTGACAACAGCAACAACAACGACAACAACCGCTAATCGATTTGATTGATGAATCGGAGCAAAAATCTTTCACTAGTTGAAACGAAACCATTATTCCAACTCAAACATGAATTCTTGCTCATTCCAAGATTATTCCAAATAAGCTAACCAAATGGTGATATAGGAAAATAGATCCAAGCCAATCAACCACTAAAAATTGTTTGCTCAAATCCAATCGCAAATGATACTGTTTCCTATCTAAATGACCTGACCGAAGGACGAATAAAACGTAACAAAATAGATACGAGTACATGGTAATTGTTTTTCAATCGAAATTAATATCAAACATACATATCGTACATTTCAACCGAATTATTTGCGATTTTTATATGATATATACTAATAATATCTATAATAAAACTTTATAGGTTGGAAACTGTCACCATTCAACATTTAAATCAAATAATATTTGAATTTATTAAAAACCTTGGCATTCAACTTTAAAGCGTCACATTCCACGACCAAATTTGTATTTTTGAAAAACATCGACAAACTCGTCATATCGAATCGAAACATTCCAAACATTTTGATTACATTTCCATTTTTTGATCTTTCGACTGTGAAAACGGTTACGCACAAAAACACATCAATTGCACAAAATTAAAACTGTGTTTATATAATCCCTGAATCAACCGGAAAAACCTCATTTATATCATCTCGTAATGATGAGATGTACTAATTGTGATGAAAAAATTAACGAGGATGAAGATCAAATCATCGAAGCATTCATCAGTTCGACACAAAAGTTTTGTCATCTACAATGTTTTCGGTTCGTTCTTGATTCATACATTTCTTTATCGCATGATTCTTGTGACAAACAATGTATCCATTATCAAATCAAATGTTTCCTTAGTTTTATTTCCTTTTTTTATTATAGATTTATATCCAATTAGTTTTTATTATTGCACATTCAATTGCAATTGGGTGCATACAAAGGGGAACGAGAGTAACAGCAACAAATAGAATTTTGTTTCCGATTCGAGTTACCATCAACCAGTTATTAATGTTTGTTTGTTTGTTTATTTAATGTCATTCACTTTTTTTGTTTGGAATCATAATTATGAATCAATCATCTCGTTCGTTGTCGTTCAAACTACATCGTTATCAACATTGTACGACAAGCAATAATTGCAAATCAAAGTGATATATACGATTGTTTGACAATTAATCTGATTGTTCAATGGGTATTGCAATGGTTTAGAATGTTTGTGATTTTTTTTGGCAACAATATGCACTCAAAGTGAGATATAGATCAATATGACACAATGAGAACTGGTTCGACCAGCCACCAGCGGGTCATCGCCACCAAATAAATAAAAAAAGATAAAAACAACATCTGCAAACAATCTTGATTGATTCCATTGTTGTCGAATTTGGAGACCCATTTCTTTCTTTTCCAAATTTAACTAGAGTAATAGTCATGTTTGGATGAAGAGGGGGAAAACAACTTCCTATATTTTATATATATATTTAGGAGAATTTTTACAGATTGAAAGATTGTCTGTTCATCTATTTCACAATCGAATTTGTATCTTATTTTTGGTTGTCATTTCATTCTCTCAATTTAATGCGGTTGCATTGGAATGGTAGACATTGCTCAATTGACCATTGACATCATACATTAATACATAAATACGATGATAAATTGATCTTTGACCTCTTCTTGCGAAATAGTTATACGCATTCCTCATTTTTCATCAACTGTTGCTTCTGATACTGATTTTGTGGGAAAGAGAAAGAGCAGGATAGATTCATCTATTATTCTAATCGTTGTCCAATCGTGAATAAGAACGAATACAAGTTAGATATCCAATTTTTTTTCTCTATTTTTTTCGGTAATGTTTACACCATTATTTGGTACACCATTAACACGAATGGATTAATCTACGAATAAACTATTCATCTCAATGAAATTGATCGATCTCAGACATCATTCTCATTCATTTCTCTCATTTTTTATTAATCTTTGTGCCTGTTATCATCATTGTTATTTGTGTGATGATTTCGCAATAAGATCTTCATCTTTTTCTCTTTCTCAATACAATGTCTTTCAATGTGAAATATGTCTGTATTTGCATATAAAGGTAATAATGGTTTGCGGTCTCAATTGTATGTTGATGATGATGATAGGTAACACATCATCATCTGGATTGTCCAGACATTTCGACTCGTTCAATCAACCTTTCGATGCTCTTCTTTTCTGTACATCATGTCTTATTGGAGCATGTCATGAAGCTATGGTTGCTGTCTCTGACATAAAATGCTAATATATTGATTTATGATGAGGATGATTTGATTCGTCATGCTCTCTCTCTCTCTCTCTCCCTCATTTTCTCTTCTTTTCCATCATCTCATGTTTCTTTAATCTTATCAAACTATTGACCAATTAAATGAATTTTATTATTTTCATTGTTAATTTCTTTCCGAACCAAATTCTTTACTTAATTGTACTGTTTTTTTAAGAGATATATCACTTTTCCTTCCTTTCTTTCAACTTACCAAATGTTTCAAACATTCTCCATTGATGGAAAACCAATGTTGAATGTTTGAATGTTTCTTTTTCTAATCGTTTTCAACCATTTCATGCATGTTTTATCATTATTTGGAATGTTTCAGCTTGGTCGATGAGTTGTCTCGCCAACCTTCCTGTCTACTATCCATCCATCTAATAATACGATTCAATCTATTCATCCATCTATTATTGAGTCATATTTTTATTTATAAACGGAGGCGTCATGTGGCACCCGGTTTCGATAATAATTAATAATAATAAGACGAGTGCAAAACCTTTACTATTACTTGATATCCATTTCTAATTAATTATATCTTTTTTTTCCACAATATGTGCCTCCTATGTGGAGCTTAATGTACCTTTACGTTAGATGAAAGAAATAGGTAAATTAATATTTGTCTCCATTGCCACATCAACCAAACAGTTATATTATTGGATCTATCTACTGAGAGATATATGGGTGAACCGAAAATCGTTTCCTCATGTATATAGGAAACTCTTGTCGCGACAATAATGTATCCAATACTTTACAATTTACCTTAGTTTTAAAATTTGTTTTCACTTTGCTTTCTCTCCTTGATTCTTTTTCTTTAGTACAGACACGCACACACACACTCTCTCTCATTATCTCTTGTTCCAATTTTCATTGGAATCAAGCTTGTGTCCTTCTTATTGTCGACAACATTAGCATCAACGGGAAACTTGCTCGTAATAATAATGTTGTTACGACCATTCGACGTCAGTTGTTGCGATCAATCACGCAATAGGTCAATATTGGCTTGTGGACACTCGTTCACTTTTCCCATTTTCGTTTGTTTGTTTGTTTGTTTGGTCAACCATACAAGTTTAGCTTCTCCATTTGTATCACTCAAATCAAGACATTTGACTATGTTTACATATAGTCTCAAGTCTCTTTTTTTCTAAGGAACAATCAATTCTATAAGACTATAATCTAAAATCTTCTATTTACTCACCGATCTTGTCGTTCGATCAACAGGTGCAACATATGTCGCGAACAATTGACCGGCTGGTATTTTGAAAAGAATGGTCAATGGTATTGCCGCAAGGACTATTATCACAAGTATGGTGAACGTTGCCGCCATTGTCATAATGTCATGTCTGGACCAGTGATGGTCATCGGTGGTGAGATCAAATTCCATCCCGAATGTTTTAAATGTGATCATTGTTCATCCATTATTGGCGATGATGAATCGTACGCCTATGTTGATCAATGTAAACTTTACTGTAGTCAATGTTTCCGTTTGAGGGTGAACACTGACGATGAAGATGGTATGGAGAACGAACGTTCAGCCGTACGGTTTCAGAATAAACCACCTCCATCAATGGATAATGGAAACAATCGACAATCATCAACCAATGTGATCGAAATGTGTCCATCTTCGAATGGACGTCAACGACGAATACGAGTTGCCATGCGTGAACATTGTCCCCAACATTCGACATCGAAACGAATCAATGTTCAGTTGTTTAACAATGGTAAGCTTCTATCCACTTTATATGTTAACAATCTATATATAATAATAATTGAATTCTATGTGCAGATTGTGAGATTGATTCACGTTCGTGTCTTCAATGTAAAATACAACGAGCTTATTATTTGACCAATAATGGTACGACAACGACAATCATCACCAATGGTCTTCAATCGTCACAATCGTCATCAACGGCAACAACTACATCGACATTACCTTCGTCCGCCAATCATTCCCATAATAATGGTGTACATATATCGGAGATCGATGTCAACTATGATCTTGATCTATTTCATATTGGTGATCGGATACTTCAATTGAATGGCGTTGCGATCAAGGATAAATCGCCATACGAAATCAAACGCCTGATCGACGATTCAAGAGATCAGGTTATATGTCTAACAGTGGAATCACATTGTCAAATTGGCAATAATCATTTGCAATCAAGTTTGAATCGATCATGTTCTCAGGCATCATCCAGTGCAACAACGATAACAACAACGACGACGACGATGACAATGACGATGACGACGACGACTTCTTCAATCGCCACTTCCAATGCATGTTCAACGATTAGTATAAGCAACAATAATAACCATCAATCGAATGATATGAAGCCAACACCGTCGACAATCGTCAATGGTTCATTTGGAATCAACAATAAATTGATTAACAATTCAATAATGAATAATGTCAACACAATCAAAACGGCAGCCACGACGACAACGACAAGCACAGCTGCAACGTCGACTACCACCACAAGTGGAGATGATAATGATCGAAAGCCATTACCTCGATGTTATACAATTGCAACGGTTGGTAATCGTAATGAAGGACAATGTACACAACAACCAATCAATATTGATTCCAATGGAATAAAATGTGCAACCAATTTAAATTCAATTACAAATAATAGTATTAGAAATGTAACAACATCATCAACAACCGCTACCACACCAATATCATCAACAACTAAAACGATATCAAACAGCAGCAACAATCCATTGGTTGGACTTCCACCAACCGGCTCAACTGGAACCAACACTTCGGACACAAATGGAACTAAATATTCATCAATGACACCATCTAAGTCAATGGGTATGTCGAGTTCAAATCATTTTTATTATATAAAGTAACATTAAACCTTTTCCTTTAACTTATACATAAAATGTATTTGACTTTAAACAGATAATAGTAATCGCAAGTCACGGTCGTTAGAGAAGCGGCAACGTAATCGTGAACGATCATCATCATTGTCTCGATTACTTGAATCAATTCGTCTCACCACCGACTCGTCGGCGGCTGCCGAGAATCTATCCACCGAATGTTATGCGATCAATGGAATCAATGGTACAATCAACATCAATCGGCAATCATCGCCGTTCAACAACATCTCGAATCAGATGTCCCATTCACAGTCGTCGTCATACTTTACGTCTCCATCACGAAACGGATTACAGACGAAGGCGAACAATTCATTATCACGAACGAAATCGTTTCGTGTCGAGCCGAAAAGTTATCGCGTCTTTCGTGCGAATGATCTAGTCAAGGGTGACCTACTGGGAAAGGGCTTCTTCGGTGAAGTGTTCGAAGTGACCGACAAAGTAACGAAAGAGAAGATGGTGTTGAAAGAATTGTACCACAATGAACGCGAAGCGGAGGCAAACTTTGTACGCGAGGTGTCGATACTTAAGTCATTGAATCATAAGAATGTATTACAATTTATTGGAATACTATATCGTGGAAAGAAGTTGAATCTTATTACCGAATATATAACGGGGGGAACGTTACGACAACTGATACAAGACGAAGAGCGGCCAATCTGTTGGACGGAACGTATCAATTGGTCGCGTGATATTGCGTCCGGTGTCAATTATCTTCATTCGATGAGTCTGATACATCGCGATCTGAATTCACAAAATTGTTTAGTACGAGAGGATGGAACAGTGGTGGTAGCCGATTTTGGATTGTCCAAGATCACCTCTGTCAATCGTGAAGATTGTCACGTTGAAACGATCGTAGATGAGAATGGAGGTACCAATGGCGTTCAAACACAATTGCAACAACAGCAAAAATTAAATCGGCGCCGTGATCGTCGTAAGCGTTACACAATTGTTGGCAATCCATTTTGGATGGCCCCCGAAATGATGCACCGAAACAAATATGATGAACGAGTTGATATCTATTCATTCGGAATCATTCTATTAGAGGTAATAATAGTTTGGTTATTATGTTTGTTAGAAATGTAACTTTTCTCATTCCATTCTTTCTTTTTCAATCAACATTATTAGATTATCGGCTCAGTTAATGCCGATCCCGATGTGTTGAAGCGGAACCGCGACTTTAGTGTTGATCGAAAGTATTTCCTAGATAATTATGTGAAAAAATCGTGCCCGGAAGTATTCTGGAGGATTGCATTCCTATGTACCGAACTGAATCCCGATTTGAGGTATGATATTATTATATTATTAAGAGGGGGTGAACAACAATTGTGCTAACAAAAACATTTTTCATCTTTCTTAGACCACCATTTCACCTATTGGAACGTTGGTTTCAACTTATTACAACCAGTTTACAACAACAATGCCAAACAATCAATTTCCAACGACAATCGACGGCTGATTCGTCAATTGATTTGACCTTGTTCTCAAGCACAAACAATAATAATGTTGTCCCCGAAACCGTCGCCGCGGCGACAAATATCGATACCAATTATTATACCAAACAAATTCCAAAAGACATTCTTGATGAAGTTTTCAATTATAACATGACTACAAACACAAACTTTCCCGTCAATGGAAGAAGTAATTCTCCATTGTTAAATGAATCAAAGCTTGTTTAGTGTGTCAACACGTGGAACATTCCACGCAATCCAATTCCATTACGACTTATGTGCACAATTATTACAAACACTTAATAATCTATAATTGAAACATTTGTTTAAACAAGCAAACAAACATTCGGTCTCCAATAGATCTCACCCATTGTATAATTTGTTGTATTTCCTGTATCTAAACGTTTCCCTTTATTTCATTCCTGTAACGAAAGAAACCATTATTCAATGCCTTGGCAATGAAAAATTATATTTTATATGATCTGTTTATCAATAAACAAATTGTTCATTACCAGCCGGCGTGTGCAAACACTACGTGTATTCGCCTCGGCAAGCTTTTACAGATATCAATCGAAGTGCTCGAAGATTTATACTGTAATGGCTTCCTCGCCATCCCATAAGGATTAGCTCTTAGCTCAGAAATGAAATCCAACGTAAAAACAAGAGATCCACAAGTGCATCATTAATGGATGCAACAAAGTATTCTCAAAATCGTATCATTTGAAGACTCACCAACGTAAACATACAGGTAAATTGATCGTAAAATAGACTCAGGTGCTCATGGCTCAGTGGTTAAAGTCATGTTGCGTTAACCATGAGAAGCGTGGTTCGATTCCTAAGCGTTTCGAATGACGATTTGCACGATCCGATGAACCGTCAAAGGGTTGCCAAATCATTAATTGACGCGTCATCATCGGATCCATACTGGCAGTAAGCCATTAAAATGTGATCATTATGAATGTTGCTTCGCACGTTCGGATCACAAGACACCAAACGACTTCCCGAGCGAAGCGAGGGAAACCGACGCCGGTAGCGATCGGCCGACGGCTGGTTTTATATAATAAAAAATGTTAAATTATTTTCTTTATGAAGTTTGCAACACGGGTTTGAGTTTATAAATTAAAATTGATAATATTTAAAAAAGAAAAAAAAACGTACAACAGAAACCAAAAATGACTTGGCAATAAACAAAATCAATTAATAAATAAATGAGTATTGTTATAGGTACAATTGTGGTATGAGGGAAAAATGTGATGAGAACTCATACTTCAGAATTGTTCATCTCGGAACGATTTCGACCACCACTTCGTGTATTGGTCGTTCCACTTCCGTACAAACTCATATTGATTGCATTGGCACGTGATGACGACATATTCTGGCCCATTCCATGGCCTTCATCATCAGAATCATTTTTGAACGATCCATTATATTGACCGGCGCCAGTAGCGCTACCTTGCGGCGGAGTCGGAGCCGGACCCTTTGACGGTCGCTTGGTATCCAATGTTGAACGTTGTCGAATGTTTCGTACGAATTCATTCTTTGCGCCCAACGTTTGCATACCACTATTGTTTGAATTGTTTCCGCCACGATATGCATCGGGATCGAAAAATTCACCACCATCACCGGCCATATTCTTTCGACGTTGTAAGGCCAAGAAACGTTCCTTGGAACGTGCTCCAAGAATAGGTGTACCTTTTGTGATGAATTGTGATTAAATTGTGTTTTAAAATTTTATTACAATCATCACTTACCATCATTAAGATTGTTCGATATATTCTGGAAACGTTTACGAAATGCAACATCAAGCGTTCCCACCGGTCTTGCTTTATGTGCTCGTTTGTCTAGATTGTAAACAATCTTGCGCTTATCCACACGATTACCATATGGTGACTCTTCCGATGATTTATCATCTTCATCCAATCCTCTCAATCGTTGCAATTGTCTTGCAATTTGAACCGCATTTTTATCGATAAATGCATCTTCGCTGATATCCTCCACTTTCGGTGCACACCAATTCAACTCAACCGATGCTACATAATAATAATAATAATTAAAATAAACATAAAAGCTCAACTAAACATACCTAAAATGTGAGACAATGTTGCAAACCGATGGAACATCATACCAACAAATTGAATAATCAAAATTGACCCGAAAAAGAGTACAAATACAAGACCGATTGGTTCCAGTTCAAGATATTCCTTATCCACAATATATTCATTCGTTTCAGGATTGATGGTGATATTCTCTCGTACACCCAACGGCCAATCGATATGCAAAATTTCTTTGTTCAATTGAAGCAAAAATACGCTCAAAATAAACAATGCATTTAACATGAAGAAACCGAAAAAGACACGATTGCGTAATTCTTTTAAATCCAATGCTACACGAGCTTGTTGTTTCTTATCATTGTCAATTGGATATAGATATTTTTCAATCAAATCTTTCCAAAATTGTATCTCAGCTGGATGTAGATATGCCACTTCACCCTTATTTAAATCTTTATCCTCAATCCAATATGGATTCAATAGGTCGTCACGTTCGTGTCGTATGTCCACATTATCATCATCATCCAATTTAAGTGAACTATCATCGGTTACACTAGACTTTGAGTCATCGTCATCCTTTGTTCCACTTTCACTATTATGTCTTCCATGATGATGATGATGATGAGTGTGGTGATGATGAGAATCGCCATCCAACAATGAATTTCCCTCTTCTTCATCGGTAAAACATTCATTCACTGTACTCAATGGACGTCCACCAATCTTACTACTTGTGCCAACCTTTCCATCATTGTTCAATTGTTTCTGTTGATCGACAGTCTTCTCAACATGATTCAACTTTTTAGTGATTGTTTCTAATTGATCTTGTATCTTCATCAAATGGATCGCTTCCTCATTCGGTTTTGGATGCGTAAACAATTGACATTTGAATAGATTTGCGAGTGAAAATGTAATCGAACCTTCCTCTTGTTCACCATTGCCCATGTTCAGAAAGCCTAACAGATTTTTCTTCTTCATCTCCTCTTGTGCCTTTTTCTCTTCTTCCAATTCTTTTTTCGTCTTTTTCGATTGTACTTCACGTGTACCCCATGTTACCACGTTTAAATTGATCAACGAATAGATAATCAACAAAAGATACATGCACGGAATGCTGAGAAAGTACAATAACAATGGTCCGAGACAGCTCAACTCTTGTGGATGAAGAAGACCGGCAACTATAAAACTTCCGGTAAGTGAAATGAAAAATATTGCTGATGGAGAGCCGAGACCATCTTCTGTCATCTGAATTGCTTGACCAACGAATACAGCCATCATCAAAAGGCAATAGCATGCGCTCAAAACTTGTGCACAAAATATTTGAATATCATTTTTGGCAGTAAAACAGATCAGAATGAAGAACAATATGGGAACAATGTTCATGATGAATGAATCCCAATTGGAGATACGGAATACGGCATTTACGGCACCGACCAACATCAAGAAGATTGTTCCGGGACCAAGAATGGTACCAACCATCAACATGCCTTGATAAACGATATACGGAAAAGAGATATTATCATTCACCTTCACCGTACGTTTATAATCGCCCAACAAATCCAAGATGTTTGCCATTGTAGATGGAGCCCAACGACGTCGTTGTGTGTAGAATTCACCAAATCCTTCCGGACAATGAGTGTACGCATCGGATGCAGCAGAATATTCAACCCGATAACCACGTTGTAATAGAAGTGTACATAACCAACGATCTTCACCTTGATCATATTGTACATAATGTAATGCTTCATCCGATTTTGACGTATACTTTCTCATCACATTATCGTCCATCAATGCTTTGGCACGGAACAGCGAGAAACATCCAGGTGAACAGAGTACACATCCGATCATATGTTCGGTTGCTTTTTGTAGCCAATGACCAATTGCATATTCAAACTTTTGATACCAATACATAAATCCAGATCCAACCGGATGGATTCGTCCACATGCGGCACCAAGATTCTTATTCTTTTTCATTAAATCGACCAATAATTGTACAGCGTGTGGCCGAAAATTGATATCACCATCCAATGTAAGTAGATAGGTATTTTCCGCAATCATTGCTTTACGATTAACATCGATCGGTAATTCCATAATTTTATGTCCCAACAGATAATACATATACATCACTTGACTCCATCGTTTTCGGTGACGAATCTTCATTTTGTCTTTAAGGTGAGCGATCAATTTATTCTGTCCCGGCATTGCCCACTCTAATCGGCCACCATACGGTGTGGGAAACTTTTTCGGCATCTTCAACTTTATGTTACATTGATGCACATAACTGGCGGAAGTGTCGATTACTTCAACGAATTGTTTCACGAAACGATTAACCACCATATCTTCATCATTCTCGTCGCACAATTCGAATGCATCATCGAAAAAGATGTGAACCTCAAATTCATAATAATCAGGATCGACCACTCGTAAATACTTTTGTGCATTACGTCGTGCACTTTGATCTTCATCCATTCTCATTACCGATTTTAACATTTGTATCATCTCTTCGGTGGTTTCGTGCCACATCGTTGCCACGGCATAGATTCGATGATTTGATCTGAACTAAATGTTTCCTTTTGTTTCTTTGACTTTTCATCCTGTTCCGAAATGGTTTCATAATGTTGTGATGGATCTTGCATCGTATTTCCATCATTATCCAAATTAATATCTTCACTTTTGATAGATTCGGCATCGTCACGTCGTCGATTGAATGCCAACGATTGATCGATTAATACCGATGTATACATTGGGTTGACGAACAACTTTTCAGTGGTTGCCAAACGTTCACATTTTGGCGTCCAGATGTGTATCGAAATCCAGGTTTGTGCCAACAACCATGCTAACCACATAAATGCATGAAGATTAAAAAATGATTCATCCCGAAGGAATGGTTCCTCCTGGCAATGCCAGAACAAATACTTTGGTATCAGAAAATCTGACAAACGGCATTTGTTCTCAAAATGAACACCACAGAATGTGATCAATACCGAAATGGTGATTGGAACGGTTAAGCTGATCGGGAAGGCAAAACTGAAACCTTGAATACAAATTTTGCATGTAAACTTGGCAACCACATAGCAACACCATGTTGCAACGATTTGTACAAAGATGAACCACAATGAAGTAGACGAACGCGAGTTCAATTCAAACGTTTCCCTTCAACGCCCACAAATTGATCGGTATTGGCAAACTCTAACAAATCGGAACGATCACGTTGAATCAATATCTTGTGTGAGCCGAATGCTTCCTTAAATTTACTGAAAATTGAGAATGAGGTCGACCCATCCATATAGTAGAAACATGCAATCATGGTAAGAAAGATGGCTAATATTTTCCAAATGGAGATGAAGATATAGATAAAATATCGGGTACGATGAAGCCGTTCCTTGATCGATGCCAGTCGTCGTATATAGCCGAATGCTGAACTTCGATCGATATAGTTCTCCCACCAACCGACCGATATCATCAAACATACAATCGGAATGAGAAATACATTATAATTTGGTGGGTAACGTTCCTCTCTGATCACCAATGGCCAGATAAAAAAGGCAGCCGCTTGAACCAACATCGAAACAATGTCAAGCAACGTTTTGAAAAATCGTTGAGTCTCTTCCGAATGACGAGAAAAGATGGCAAATAATGATGGTAAGAAGCAAAGACAATTGGTCAACATGGCACCTTTGACCACATCTAACGATGGAAGAATAAGAAAGATGAATATCGATAGACCAACCGTATGGATTGTTTCCATAATAAAGATCTATATTGAAACAAATCATTCATTATTGTTTTAATCAAACAGAAAATGTACCAAAAAAACTTACGGTTAAAAATGTCGATTTCGATGGTATTCGATACGATTTGAACACACAAATTCTTGCACTACGAAACAGTGTCATCAATTCTGGTACAATTAGGATGATAAATAAACTCCAAATCCATGCAATACGTTCTGGATCATCTGCTTGAAATACGGCAATATATTTTTTGTCCCGTTCCAAACCGGGAATACTTTGTGCACAAACCGGCACGGTACGATTGGTTCGTATCATTGAGGTCATGAATAGGACAATACTTTTCGACATTACGGCACACGATAAGACGATCGTAAATGTTATCAAATATGTTAACAATTTCAACATTCGAAGAATCTTTTCAATCCATTTTGAACTTAAGGTTTCATCTTCTTCTTCTGGTGGTGTTACCACGAACACATCCCATCCTTTGGTTGGTTCCAATTGGCTACGATTGTAAAGGTCGTTCAATACGGTTCCATTACCGCCTTGATTCGGATTTATTGTACCATTCTTTCCATTGTTATGTATCTCATCCATGTCGGAAAGGGAAACATTGTCGAGATCGTCATTATTGGGAAAATGGTTATTGGGATATCGGCTACCACGATAGTGGACTTGAGAACCACCATTTGGTCTTTGAAATGCGTATATATCACTCATCTTTCGTTTTCTTTGCTTGTATTTTTGGTTTCGAATGCTTTGACACTTTTCTTTCAATAATTAAGTTACATCATCTCAAAGATGGTGATGATGATGATTGCATTCGTTCCATATATGTCAATCGATGATTCAATGATGCCACTATTGTAGACTAGACATGATTATTATGAATGTGAATTTGTACTGCTTTTTGAACTAAATAATAAAAACGAATCGTTGTTGAATTTGAATGTGTGTTACACGTCGTACAGGTTGGACACTTTCGAATTATGGCTCTTGATGAATGGTGACTCGTTCAATCGAGTTTCAATCAAATCGGCAATGGAATGTTGATCACACACACACACATACACACAAATATAATGGTAATTATTTGATCGATTTGATCCAATCAGTTGGAGTTAACTCCTGCAGTGTGTGGAACACCGTCGCCGTCCCGTCTTCAGTCTTTAGATTGTCCACGTTGTTGCCAATGATGCTGATGTCGATGTTGATGATTGACATAGGACGATCCCATTCATCCACCCATTCCAATGGATTCGATCAAGTTCGTTTGTTCGGTCGTTCGTTCTCTCACTCTTCGTTCTCTTTTTGATGTTGAAATTACACTCAAATCAACAGCGGTTGATCGTTTTTTTTATTTTTTGTTTTCGTTGTCTTACAGTAATACAATCTTGTTCTCATTCAAACTTTGCGGTGTGTGTGTGTGCGTTTCTTGTGGCAGAAGCATCAACAACAACAACCACGATTGTACAACGTAAAATATATTGTGAAACAAGGGCGGCATATATGGTCAGATTGATGAATCGGTGGAAACATACTCATGGTCTACAATGGGACAAAACGTTCAACTATGTTCGGTTACAAGTCAACACAAAACAACAAGTAGAAGAAGAAGAAGAAGAAAAGGAGATCAGAGAGTAAACGTTTGATCCAAACGGGCAAATGTAACGGGAGAACGATGAACGGAGAAAGGAGAGAAACGGAAGATCCCTCCATTCACCTGAAAAGAGAAGACAGGTTTCGATGAGCTTTTTTAGTTTAAGCTTACGATATGATGGCGCCATTCCAATGCTCATATATATATATAAGATAAAAAAGAGAAAAGGAATGAAAGAAAGAAAGAAAACTTTTTCACATCGACAGGTGGGTCAAACCAAGTTTAGTGTCAGTGGTGGACGAAGCTTGTCCGCCAGTCGGTGCCAACCTGTCGGCTTCTTCACCAATAATAACAATAATAATAATAATAATATTCAGATCTAACTAGGCCACACGTTCGAACCAACCGTCGTGACCTAGTTCTTGTTCTCGTTCCGGATTTTGAGTTTAGATCATACCAGATCGTTGTCTTTGTCTTCTCTTACTCTTCGTCTCACATTGATGACCATTGGTCAGGCGACCATGAGGAATATATGCATGTTGTAAACATGTTTGATTTTATGGATGACGTAACACATGATTATATAAAAACAAAAATATTTTTTCCGGTTAAAATTGAAATTACAATTATTATTTTAAACAATCAACCATAAATCAACATGGACAACTAATAAAAAGTGTTAAATTAGAATATTTGATTTAGTTTTTTTATTTATGATAGTCAAATGTAGTTTGGAAACAAAAAATTGTTATTCCACCCAGTTTTTTCATCATAACTAATCTATAGTATATGATCAATGTTTCTTTTTTTTGTTAACCCCACTTTCTTTTGTCCCTGTCGTTTTATTTTGGTGTGCATAAATTGTGTTCACATAGATCAATTTCTCTTTCTTTTTTTTTGTTCGGTTTATGGTCGTGGATCATTGACGATCTATGGTTAACAATGTTCGATTGAAATTAACTTTTGCTACTTAGAAGAACCAGGCAATGAGACCTTCTTATAATATTCGATCGATCTTGTATGTGCTTCATCATGATCGTACATAGGTTCATATTCGAGTCGTAACGTTGCCTTCGTTCGATTGAAGAAGTGGGTCGTACAAAGAAGTCGTACGTTGGCAGCGGTCAAATTTGGTGCCATACGAATTGGAAACACCGACCATATGGCATTGATCAATAGCGTGTAAAACCAAAGAAAAAAGAGAAACAACCAAATTGGATATGAACGATTTGAGAGGCGATATCCACGACATTGGAGATATGGTTCCAAAAATTCATATTGATCCAAAATTTTCGTATCATCGGTGATGAAGAAACGTTCACCGCCGACACTATCATCGATCTGTAACTTTTCCTTTGCCTGAATGGTAGCTACCGCCACATTTCCCGCATAGACTGGTTGTATTCGTGTGAAGACATTGTCAATACGTCGCAATACGCCGGAGTGATGTTTGGCAATTGCCAACACACTTGTTATAAAGTGTGCATCTTCTTCTCCATACATCAGGTCGGTTGAATGATTACCGTTTTCAACTTTTTACCTATTTAAAGAGTCAAACAATCAATATAGAATTTAAATATAAAATAAAAATATGAATGTACCATTGGACAATGAACGACCATTGGAATCGGCCACAATCTGTTCCGATTCATATTTGGTACGCGAATATGCGCCTAACAAATGTTTCTTCGGTATGAATGTGGTATTCTCCGATCCATAATAGATTGGATCGTAACCGATCGTCACATCAGTGCCACTGATATGTACCACATAGGGTACATTACATTCGATAGCTGCATCAATCACCTTTTGAGTTCCTGGATTAAGATATCAATCAATTGAGATGTGATCAAAATCTAATCTTAATTATAATTGATTCAATTCACATACCATCAACATTAACGGTTTGCATCTCTGATTCGTTTGGATACTGTCCAACATCGATTAAGGCTGCACAATGGATCACAACATCGACACCTTTCATTGCATTAATCAATTGACGTTCATTACCAATATCGGCCGTCGTGATCTGCATCTCTTTCACAATCTTATGCTCTGTATGCGATATAACAAACAAACAAACAAAAAGAGTGGTTTTTATGTGAATTTTAAGTAAAAAACATCAATTAGTCATAAATGTTATTTGATTTGTGAAGGACAAATCATATAAATGACTTACGAAGATTGTTCTGATATGGCCGAATGTCGTAGCAACGAATCTCGTTAACTGAATTATCGTTTTCATGCAATTGTTTTACAATATGTTGACCGAGACATCCACTTGAACCGGTGACCAATACGATCTGTTTTTGGCGTACTTGCTGTTCCATCGACATGGTTGCACTCTGCTTCTAAAAACCCGTTTTTTAGCCAATTTTTTTTAGTTTAATTTGTTCAATATTATAGCAATGAAATCGAATGGCGAAATATGTGTGTTGGTGCCAATGTGTGAGATCACCTTGTGGTTGTCAACGTTGTTCACTTTCACTTGTGATCCAATAAATGTGTGTTTATGAGAAATTGTGTGAATTCTTCGTATGAGGTTGACAACAATAATCAACAACAATTAAATGGATCTTGCTATTAGTTTTTGTACGGATGAATGTTGCGGTCGCGTTGTTACGACTTTATTTTCCGTTATATTATTTTATATTCATTTGCTGTATGGACACAGTTCGATCGTTTTGTTCCGATTGCGTTGCCTCCACGGTTGTGTGTGTTTGGTGTGTGTGCGTGTTGGACGAATTTTGTCTCGCGACTTCTTAGTTGGTTTGAAGAAGCATAACAAGATTTGGCAACGACACTTATGGTTCGCTATGGGAATGAAAAATGGCAAGATAAATGTGTACAAATACAACACACATTGCAAATGCAAGATACAAGCTCGACACTATTGGCCACCACTTGGTTGCATTACTATACTTCAAATGATAATAACGTGTCGGTCGATTTGGTCGACAACCAGTTTTGTCTCTTTTCTGACGCTTTCTCTATTCTCTCTCTCACTCTTTTTATTTCAATACAAAACTGAACAAGTTGTAAAATGAAGGATTTCTTTTCTTACTCTTTTTCTCATTCCATTATTAATACATAATAAATAAAAAAAGCGAAAATAAAGTGTACAAGTGTTTGATCAAGATTGTACCATTTGATAAATGTGGAATTCGATTGTAACGGCGTTCGTTGAGTGCGAACGTTTTCAATTATTATTGTAGCTTATATATTCGTTGACAATATTTATATTTCTTATATATCCGATTGTACTTATTGTTGCGTGAAGTGAAGAAACGTTGACGTCCAAGTGTCCAACGGAACAATTGGTTTATGCATTTTTTTCCTTTTTTTATTAACAATAATTTTAATTGATGACACCAAAGTCGTGTAATGAACTGAATTGTTGCTAAAAATAAAATGATTTTGTCGGTTTTAATTCAATTTTTAAGTGAGATATATATCAAATCCATTGTTGAAACGGATGAACGTGACAAAACAACATATTGTCGACTTTGATGATTGATTAACTTCCAAATGTTTCATCCTCTTTTGTTGCTATTTGTAACAACAATCAATCGAATAATTTGATCCATTAATTTACAAATTTCAACACTTGTTTTCCTCGTTGATCTATTTTTAGTCAAATTCTTATTTAACCAAATCTATAGATTGAAAACATCCTTGTTCCTTATGATTACATTGGCTTTAATTTTCTGAAGATGAAAATTCTCATTTAAAACCATAAACTAACTACCAAAACCAAATATTGAAAAGGAAATAATGTCCGCACTCTCTTGATTTATGTCTTTTGTAGTCAATTGTAAATAAGTGGTCACCCCTTTAAAGAACACGAAAACATTTCGATTAATAAGAAGCACTTGAATTTATGATTTGTAATTTTACTAAAATTAGTTTCAAACCTAAAAAACCCAAATTATGTTAGGCACATTAAATGATGTTGGTTATTATGTGAGCCCACTCGATATCAAAGCAATGATAACTAACACAAGAAGTCTTTGATAAACAGTTTGACATGTTTTCTTTCCCATTTTGTTTTCAAATCGACACAATATATTCACTGATATTTTATGATAAATTAGAAAAAAAAATTGGTTCGAACGAACCCAACAAATTGTTGCAAATCACAAACAATAATCAAATAATTAGAAAATGCCAAAAATAAATAAAAATTGAACTTGGTAATTTTTTTATTATCATTTCTGATCACTAGGTGGCGAATTGAGAAAACAATTTTGCCATAACTTTTTTTTAATATAGTTTTGAGATTTTTAACATTTTAAAATTGGAAAAAAAGTAAATAAAAAGATGTGAGAATAAAATAGACTGAAAAGAAGGAAATATCAACAAAACAAAAAAAAATGAATGTTTGGTGGAAATTGTTGAAAAGAAACAAAATAAAATCGAATAAAAAAAGCACAAATAAAATACTTCAACGAATCAGGTGGGAAGATCGCACTATTGTACGTGTGTGTGTGTTTGTGAATGAGTGTATATATTTAGGTGATTTGTTTGTGAATGTTTGCAAGTTACAAGATTTGGTTCAATGCAAATAGAATGCAAGTGAATTCTCGAGTGATTTACGGTCAACATAGTGTATATATTTATAATATTACTGTCATTATTAAGATATCACTAGTTCGAACAATAATAATGGCTTTAGGAGCAATAGTTTTGGGATATAGATTTGTTGATTGATTGTGAACAATTCATGAATCGTTTTATATAACAATCATCATCAATTTATATTTATGTGAGTTTTTAAGACGTAAGTATACTCGAACCATATAGTCAGGCTACATTCCGCGAATACGTTTCAAAGCTTCAACATCCTATTCAATAAGATAATAACAATGAATAAAATGAATGAATTAGTATAAAAAAGAATCACCAACCTCTACAATAAAGCTTCGCAACACTTCATAAGCTTGTTCAAAATCATCATTGGTAATGGTGAGATCAAATATGCCTTCAATCTCGCCGAAACGTAACTCTTCGATAGCTTTATCCAAACGTCGTTTGATCGACTCTTCCGTTTCCGTACCACGATTTCTCAATCGATCCTCCTATAAAAATAAAACAAAAAAAAAAAATTAAGATTAAATTGAAACCAGAATAAAATTGAAAACATACCAATATTTCCATACTGGGCGGCTTGATGAACACAAATCGTGGATTAAGATGAGTCTTTTTAAGATTTTTAACTCCATCCATTTCAACGTCAAGAATACATATCTTTCCCGACGATTGAACATCAATGACAGCTTTTTTGCTACAATTACATCATTACAATTTGTAATTTTGTAATCAATATCAAAATTTACCTCGTTCCATAATAATTGTTCGAAAATCGAGTGAACTCAATAAATTCCTCATTCTGAATGCTTTGCTCGAATTCATCATGATTGACAAAATAATATTCTAATAAGAAAATGCAAACGAAAGGACAAAATTAGTTTGATCAACATTTAGAAAAGATAACTTGTATTTCTTGCAAATCAATCATTTTTACCTTTACCATGTTTTTCACCGGGGCGAGGTTTACGTGTTGTATCTGGTTATATCAATATCGAGCCGAATCAAATCAACGGGTTGATATAGTAGACAAAATGAGGAGAGAGCAATGAAATGGTATGGGGTAAACGAATGAGCCGATTAGTATTGCAACATGATTGCAACCTAAATTGAAATACATACGGGAAACACTGAAACCGAAACAATCTTGAAATTCTTCCATCAGCCGTTTAAGAAGTGTACTTTTTCCACTACCAGACGGACCGGCAATGACCAACGGAGCTGGTGCAAAGCCATATTGATTCGAATTCCAACGAACTAGATCCGATTGATTAATAAAATTGGAAAAGAGATTAAATTTCGATAACGACGTTTGTGAGCAAGTTCGTTGAAATGGTAACACATTGGCCGACGAAGCAGCAACAGGAACGTTGAGCGGAAACGTTCCCGAGGCGCTTCGTGTCAAAACTCGACCAGGCAATAGACCGTCAGTGTTTCGTGATGATCGTTGACGACGGGTTCGGTGCAACCTTTCATTCGGCGTTCCAATTGATAACATTTTTGCAACAATTTCCAATGTAACAATACGGTTCGATTGATATGAACGTGATAAAACTACCATCCAATATTAAATCAAATTGGATAGAATGGTATACAGTAAAAAAGAACGGGTAAAAAAAATGAGAGTAACAAGAGTGGGGAACCGGAAATCGAATGGAGATCGACAAACACAATGATTGTTCAACAATGTGAATTGGAGAAACGAGATCGTCCGGTTTGGGGATAGAAGTTGATACTATAATCGCATCATCATTCTGTTAGGTTTAACCTTTTGATTGATTGTTGAATGGAAATTAATTTGTTTAATCATTTTTGAAGAAATTTTTTTGGTAAGGTGAGGTGACGTGTTTAACAAAGAATGTCGAGTGTTAGGAAGTAAACGTGTGTAAGTAAGCAACTAAAAAAACGTGCAAACAACGAAAACGACGACAATGATCGTCTCGTTCTAGTGTTATATACTCGAAAGAGACTTGTATGATACTTTGGAGATGATGATAATCTGATCGTTGTGTGTGCGTGTCGCCATTGGTTGTTGGTCGTCAACCAAATTTATCGTCTACAATAATCTGTCCCCCAAAGTATATAATAAATCTATATATCGAATGGTAAATGGAAATCGAATCTCTATCATTACCACCCCCTACATGTGATTGAATTGAGTGATAGGATAGATTTTGCACTTATGCACATAAACTCATTATATTATAGCCTCGACGCGTTTCGCTCAATGACTGTGGAAATTGATAAGATGTAAAACATTGTGATATATAATAGTTATATAAAAAAAAGGAAAAAAAGAATTTTACTTTCTCAAATATTCAATTGAGACACAATGTATCGACATACCAATGGAACAGTTATGAGTAACTGTACCAGAGTGTTAAACTATAGCGATTGATGATGATGATGATGAATGGCAGCAACGTGAAGCGATAAACCAAATGGCAAATAGACAAAATGACAAACCTTATCAGCCATTCCAACAAATATTTGGTGTGCGTGTGATCAAACACACGTCCATATTAGACACAAGATGAAACATTTCTTTCCATCAATCAATTTCAATCGATCAATGGCACTCTTCGTCTATGTCTATTTTTATTAACTTATAATTGAATCACAAGACCATGATGATCATTGATCCTCATCATCTAACACTTAAGCTTTTTATAAACTTGAATCAAAAAGAGCCAGAAAAAAGCTACTTTGTCTATGTAAATAGAATAAACAAAAATGGTTTCAAGGATGATGTGAAACTATCAAACGGTTGAGATCAACATTCGACCATGTTGATATGAATCTAAAATGCGCAAAAAACGTAACGTAGATACTAAACATAAACACATCGATGTGTTTGTATGAGGACCATTATTAAAAAGTGGACTAATTTGATCAAAGATCAAGATCTTGAATATTTCTTCATAACTTGGTTTTTTGTATGATTACCTTGCTTGTTTGGTGTCTCCGTTAGATTCGACATGTTTAAATGTTTTATATTAGAAGTAAAGGACGAATCAGGAAGTGATGATTAGAGGCAGTTAGATATAAAATTAGTTACAATCGAGAATAAACAGTTCGATTAAGGACACAAAAGTTTAAATTTGTTTTGTTTTGGTTCAACTCGTTTTCAATTTACCAAAAAATTAAATTCATTTACCAATCACTAATGAACAGACAAACGAATGTATCAATTCACGTTGAAACTGATGAACGTCGACAACAGTTGTGAAACTATCATCAAACCTTATGAATTTACCTTCTTTCTTTACATTCGTAACTCGACCTAATAATAACATAATTATACCTGTCTCTTTCGTTCACTAAAGTGCGTATATTTATATAAATAAGACATTAAAAATCTATTACCAAAATGGAATGAGATAATAAGCTCACAATCGAAAACAATTCAAATGCTCTGCTCTTAATGAATTGTCATGATGAGACTAATCATGAATGTGATAATTGAAAGCTTGTTTTAAACAAAGTAATGATTACATGAAAAATCATTTGGTTGCCCATAGATTCAATCCATAAATGGTTTTACTATATATAAATGAATGTATGTTCGATTGATATTGATGAACGAATCGATTTGGGTTATTGCCGTAACACACCAACACAAAAATCGTTATTGTGTCTGCCAGATAATCGACGGATAGATCGATTGGTTCAGTCATTTGTTCGGTGCAGATATATAAATTAATATATCCCACCAACGAAGAAAACTATCAACGGGGAAAAAGGCCACACACAAACCAATCAACGAACTTGTCTGACCACCATTTCATCACTTGATCAATTGATGTATTTGAATTTGAAGAAAAGGCAATGCAAAACCACTAACCTGAACCGTGATCATCGTTGTCGGCTTCGGCGCCTGGAAAACTATTCAGATAGTTGGTCTTTTTGCCTTGAATCAAATTCGACAAATATGACATCGTGATCTGAAGAAAGAGTATCAAAAGAAGGAAATTGGTTTTGATAAGATAATAATGTCAAATCTATATGACATACCGTTCAAAATAGATTTGGTAGTTAACGAAATAGGAAAAATGAGTGAGTTAAAGTTGAACCGAAATGAAGCCAACGAAGATTGGTAAAATTTACCAAGGAGAAGTAACGTTTTTATACCTGTTCGTTTCGAAAGAATTGTATAAGATTAATTAGATAAAATTTCCATTTGAGCTCTTTAGTACATGGGTATAATAATATAAAGTGAAAAGAATAAACCGAACCCATCCAAATGAGATCAAACAAATGGCAATGACAATGAAATTGGGTAAATAATGAACATTGTTGATCTGGGCAAGATCAGACGATTGAAGTCTGTTCCATAATGATCGAGATAGACAGAGAACGACCGTGAGGGTTGAGCGTGTAAACTAGAAAGGCAAACAAATTAAACAAAACACATTCTATAGGCGAAATAGTTTAAATGAAATTGACATAGAAAGTGTCAATATTAAATGCCACTGACTAACCTACAATGTCAATGTCAATGTTACGAACGTATTCAAGAGTACTTTGATCCAATTATCTCTTTTTCATTTGATCCAATTAGTTGAATTGATAGATCATTACCAACATCATTATATGATGATGGAAGAAAAAGGAGAAGAAGCAAATGAAGAGAAGACGATTTCCCTTTTATATACATTATATATATATTTTTATATGCTCGAAATGAAAACTAAATATAGTTTCACCATATCTTTCGTTCTCTTCATCTATGAAAACATTTTTCTTTCTTTGATTGGAACGGTTTGACGTTATGGTTTATGTTTGGAAACGATAAATGAAAAAGAGAAAGAGAAAGAGAAAGAAAAGAGAAAGTTTGAACAAAGTAAAATAAAGATGAATAGATGTCGACATCTAGATTAAGGTGGCACGACCAACATTTCAAAAAAAGAAAGAAAATATAGTATTGCAAGAGAATGAAGGAAAAAGACTATAATGTGAGGGGCTTTCAAATACAAAGCAGGTCAATGCTGACCTGTGAACTGGGATAAGGTTTGGCGTAAGCACCAGGCCAGCCATTTTGCTTGTGACGGCCAACATCGTGCCATAAGCGTGTCAATATGCCTCCCGAAACAAGGTATCTGTGCCATAGATTTGGGGTCAATGGTAAACATGAGCCAAAAATCTGGAATAGTGTGCCACGATCCTGGCCGCCAAGACGTGTTCACGATCAAAATGGTGACAATGGCCTAATATATTTGAAAATGAATACGTCCGCGTTCGTAAGACGCGTGGACAGCTTTGAGAAATACAAAGAAAGATATATTTATATATATATAAAGGTTTTTTTAAGCATAGATTAGTTCAAATGAATGTAAGTCAAGTCCATCATGTACAATGTCATATTCGAAGGTTTCAAAGAACACAATACATATATGACATTTAAACTTGAAACACATTGAGCAAACACACCTACATACAAATAAAATATAATAAGAAAATATAACAAGGAAACGAACCGATTTGTCGTCACATCAATTTCTCATCATAATTAATCTTGATTATCCAAATTATGCAATCGAATCAATATAAAGAATTTAAAATTGAGTTTCAGCACATTATAAATTAACATGTTTATCATTGAATCAGATGAATGCAATAAAGATTCTCATGTGATTACTGATGAACAAATCGTGTCGTTTTGAGATTCAATGCAAAAATGTTTATGCTATTCCGAGTGCAAGCACAGATTATGATGCGATGTAATGTTCACGTCACGAGCATATCACGAATAAAATTCTATTTTTCTTTCTCTCTTTCTTTCATTCTTTCAATCTGTGATTAAAGAATCCACCCATATTCTTGCGTATTGCCATTGCAGTTTCCATCAAAGGAAGCAAAAGTCGAATGTACGCACGACTAAACAATGTGACAATGACATGTGAATGTACGAAACTGAACTCAACGTAAAACACCATGCATCGTCATCCCGGAATTGAATTGTCAGAACTTCATTATCATAATAATAATCAAAACGAATGGGTTAACATATTTAACCTGTAATATAAAACAATATATAAAGCTGATTTGAAATAAACAGAGTGCTAACAAAGTGTTGAGGCGTTCACAAAAAAAAAAAAAAATAAAATTGATGCTAAATGATCCCAAAATAAAGAGCAATATAATCCCCCAAAATAGCAAAATTTATATAGACGGTAGCACTTATGTATATGATGCCGCCATACACTTTCACACTTTGACATTCAATCAATCAAATCGTTTTTTTTTCTCATTTTAAAAAAATATTAATAAATAATTAAAATAAATCTAATTAAACATATACACATCACCACAAAAAAAATCAATCACGAGCTAATCACGTGTTCGTGAAAGACAAAACTTCGTTCGTTGTCTTGTTTACAACTTTAGTAATAAATAAAAAAAAATATCCGTAGAGTAATTTATAAATATAGAAGATAATGTACTAGTAGAAGACTAATAATCATTCTAAAAATAAATTCTCCGTAACCAAATTAGCATTGCGGATGCGCATTTTAAAGTATTGTCAACCAAGGAGTACTACTATCTATATTGAAGATGCAAAATGTGCCGAATCGTATTGAGTTTGATGAATAGGATTTGACATACTAAATATAAAAAAAACATTTCATTGATTTCTCTTTCTCTCACTCCGTGAATTATCTTTCTTTTGCTATTTGCAATATTGAAAATTATAATGAGCTAAGCAAAAGTTTTTTCCATTTGAATTCCCTGTGATGTACAAATTGATGAATGATTGACAATCAAGATTAAATAAAAAAGTAAAATATGGTATGAGATTAAATCAAGTTCCTGGCATAGTTCACTTTAAGAGTTAAAATGTCTATTGCACAATCTTTTGAGGTCAACACCGACAATCGGAATCAATCACCGATACAATCCTATCAACAATCATCAACGATTTATAATATAAATAATAATAATAAAAGAACGTCATCAGTAGCCATTTGGTACAAATCGTTGATCTAAATCCATGTAGTCGTATGCCGTCAATCCAATGTGTCGGCGTGGGACAGGACATATATCCAACAAATCTTGCTTATCAAACAAACGGTTTCTGATATATAAATATGTGTATATGTAAGCGAGAAGGGAACAGACAAAAATGGGCATGATCTACTACTGTAGCAAGAACGATATACTCAATTGACGGAGTTGGATCGTATAGGTTGTCGTTGTTACTCACGTTTATCATTACAAATAAATAAAACACACACGTTGTACGATTGACTGACTTGTGACTTGATTAAGAAATTGTTTGAGTATCAAATGTTGCCAGATGACGATGGTGATGATTACGATGGTGTCTATTACCGGATGAATACGTTTTTCTTTACGATCTTAACGTTAACTTCAAATCGTTCAATATATTTTATATATAAAACACAACGACAATAAACCCCGAACAAATAAATGGGGATAATTGTTCCGGGTTATTGATCTGTTTTGGAATGAAATTTGAGTTACATTAGTTACATTTATGAACACTAATTAATGGTTCTACTTACTGTATATTATTTTAAGAATCGTTCCATTTGATTGAGATTGATTGGCTGGGTTTTTTTTCTGTAATAAAGTTTCATTCGTTCATTTGTTTGTCGATTAAAAAATAGATGTTCGGAATTAGCCTTGCCGTCGTCATCAGCGTGGTGTATGTGTGTGTTGTTTACCTTGCTCATTGCAATTGTGTTCGCGTATGCTCGATAGAGTTTACGACGACACCTATCGGTTCATATCAAAACTTTGTTGTGTGAACATTAAATTTTTATGTATAAACCTGTTGTACAAGACATTTTGATCTCGACCATATACGAGATCACTGAACCTGCTTTCCACTTATAACCAACTTTACCATCGTTTTTATTCCAAACCAATTCATCAATTTCACAGTTGACGGCTACCACAACAGTAAAATCCATTGAAAAAGTCGATTTGTGCTACAACTTTTTTTACGGTTTATAAAATTTATTGGTTCCCATTTGTCATCGATTAAATTTGTTCGGTTAAATTTAAAAAACTTCAAATGAAGTGAAGAGGGAGGAGAGTTAGAAAGCAATTTAATAATAATGGAAATGAAATTGAGATTTCCAACCAAATGTAATAAAGGAACCATCGATAGACATGAGATGAAAAAAAGACAACTCGAAGATAATAACAACTTTAGAGATGATCATATCATTTCATTTTTCAATTTATTATTATTAAATACATACATCAGCAACAGTGATGCGATTCGACGAGATATAATAATTTGGCAATAATAAGTTGATGTAGATGATGGGTTTGGTAATAATGGATGATAAATAAATAGATAAAAATAGCTTCAATCATTCAATTCAATATGGTATATTGAGCTTTTTTACCTGATGATTGTTGTAAAAATAAAATGGTGAAAACTATGTACAAAATAGAACGCTAGAACATTTTTTACATGAATAGTGGAGATTCATCAAACAAATAAAAGGTCAATTTGTTGATATACCATTTTGGATGATAGTTAAACGTAATCGATTCTTGGCTCCAAGCAGAACATTCTTCGAATCAATCGGGTCCACGAGCTAACCGTCTTCTCGGACCATATCCAAAATCCGGATGCTATTCCTGGCATGAGCCAAACGAAATATTTTATAAAATAGATGGAAAAATGTGGTTTCCGTCCCATCAATGCGGCCGATGCGATAGCTTTCGATCCAATCTTTCCTGCTGGACAATGTATTCCATATTCCGGCTTTTTACAAGCTTGATTCAGCCAATACATCAAAAAAGAATCAACATTTTCCTGTTCATAGTAGAAACATGCCAATAGAAGTAAGGTGGGTACAAAGTACAATATAGAGAAGACACCAATCTTGAACATTTGTTTATCTAAAGGTGTTGGTCGGAACGATTTGTTTTGTTTGATGAACGATCGTGCTCGCCACATTGAAATGAATCCCATGCTTAGGAAGAGGAAGCCAACGATTAAGAACAATGCCAACGGGATGAGAACGAACGCAATCAGATAGGTGGGATTCCATATTCCAATGAAACAGACGCCGGTAAGAAAGTCGCCTTCAATCTTATTCATGGCTAATACGATGATCGTCATTACGGCCGATATAGCCCAAGAGAATAGATGAAAACAATGGCTATTTGCTTCCACCGGTTCATTACCCCACAATAGGGTAACGGTCATGAACCAGGTAACGGTAAGTACAACCCACCAAATTGAGTTCGAAATGGTAAAGAAATACAATGTCATAAACGATAATGTACATTTCTCTTTTCGATTGCCTTGCGTTATGGTTCGTGCCATCTGTAGATTTGATGCTTGCAATTCACTTGGAAATGGATCGTTACACGCTACCGAATCGCCAAAAAAGAATCCATAAACGAATACGAGACCAATGAAGAAGTAGCAACAACTTAGAAAGATGATCGATCGTTCGGGAAAGTTGAAACGATCCGGTTCAATGAAATAGGTAAATACGGTGAACAGAGTGGAGATGACACAGAAGATGGCCCATGTTCCCGTCCATATACGTATTAAATGTCGTTCATTTGATTCAAGTAAAAGATCATCACATGGCATACCACAATCTTTATGTTCCTTTCCTTGTAAACGTATCGTATGACCCAAACCGTTTGGTACCTTCAACTGTAGTGGACATTTGAATGGGAACATATTGTTAAACGATGCTGACGAGGATGATGATGACGATAGTGAAGGTGAATAGTCAGATTGTTTCGTTTCCATATAGTTTGATCCACCGGATGAGATCGACGATTCACCGGACGATGATGGTTCACCCGGTTCACCAAAACAGAGATCTGATTTGCTTCCGATTGGAAATTTGTTACAATCAAGATTTTCCGGCCAATTGAAGCCAAACTTGTTCATCAAGCCCTCACATCCATTACGGGCAGAAAGGCATAACGAACGACATGGTGGAATCGGTTTCTCCAATACCGTACACAATGGAACAAAGATTGAACATAGAAAGATTTGAAGATTTGGACTGCATTGAATCTTAACCAAAGGCATATATTGATGAAGCTCAAGGCCGGCCTGCTCCTGTTTCAGATGACCCAACAGATTCGGCATCATTGTTGTATTGTATTGAATGCCTTCACATAATGGTATAACGATGGGCTCACATTGTTGCCCATTTGGCATCATGTTATGGTCATCGGTTGTGTCGATATATGATTGTGTATGGATGAATGTAAACCTCGATGCCATCAATATTAAGGCATAGGCGATGATTAGCATGGTCCCTCGATTTCGTCTTGTCATTGTAAATTTTTGGTCTACTGTTTTGGTTCTTGTTTGATCAGTATTCAATTGGATGATCGTGTTGGTGAGAAATAATGGTTAATTGATTAGGACGATTCCATGTTGATTTTCTTCAAACGCGAATGAGAATGAGCGAAGCCTTGTCAACTGTATTACTTGAACAAATTGGTCAATTGAAGCGTGAATCAAGAGTATGATGATGATGGGCTCATTGTATGGTGATGTTGTGTTGTCTTCTCTCGATGTGGCTTCACTTGTATGTATGTGCTCACGATATAAGGCTATGTACTCGTTGAGACTTGTGTCTGTGTATGAGTATGAGCCGTTCCGATCTGGAGAAGACTTGTCTATGCTAGGAGGGAGGTGTCTTTTCCTTCGTTCACTAAGAAATATTGTTTGCAAAGCTCGGGAAGTGGTCTCCTCGTTTCTTCTCACCGATCAGTGGTATACACACGCACAACAATAATTGAAGCGGCAATCCCGATAAAGTTTGGTCTCTTTTCCTTCTTTTTTTTTCTTGGACAGCTGCATCGAGCGTATAAGAGGGTGAATGGTAAGAATGAAAAGAACGGCATTGCAATCAACATTGAGAGAGGATCAACAGGTACTCTGATTTGAAGAGAACCAGTCTAGGGTACTATTGCCCCTCAAATTGATTCATATTTTGTATATAATTCACACAGTACCTCTATCTATGTTTGAGTCATACAATTCTATAGCAACCTCAATCATACAAACACACCTGTTGACGTTTGGGATCGTGGACGTGCGCGCGCCAATATTGGCATATGTATGCCACTTACCTGTTGTTGTAAATTGTGGAAACAAGTTCAATTGAACGGTCAAAGGCTCGCACAATCACAAACATTCTCGCCCAATACCAGCAAATGATAAATGGACAGTTGAATATTGAATATATTGTATTCAACACAACAATGTTGATCATCATTGATCAATATTGTTAGATTGTATTATAATCGTAAACGGTTAAACGGTTGCCGCCTTGATGTATATGTTCCTTCACTCACTCCCATCAATTGTTTTAATCGATTGTTTCTCTTGAGAGGGAACGAAGATGTTTCTCGTTGAACACAAACGATCTCAAGAATGTTGTATCTTAAGAACAATTGTCAATAAAATTTGTTTTTATTTCTCAATTTATAAACGAACAATATGGAACTGACATGTTTCAACTCAAGAATAACTTCTTTTTTTGTGACCAGAAAAATTGTAAAGCAGAATAAGTTTGTTCTTCCTTTTTTCTAAAAATGATTTTCCAAAAGTTTACCCATGTAAAATAAATTGGAAAAACTTTGCGCAGCAAATAACCGCAGGTTTCAACAGGGGGCTGCAGCAAACACGTAGTGTTTGCTCAGGCGACTGGTATAAGTATATATAAGTAAGGATTTAGCCGTAGGTGAGAAGCCATATTCATGTTCATGGCAAGGTTGCGAATGGCGATTCGCACGGTCCGATGAATTGACGCGGATTCATCATCGGACCCAGACTGGCAGTAAGCCATACAAGTGGGATCATTGGTAACGTTCTGATCACTTGGCACTGCATATGAAAAGACATCAAGACGTCTGAGAGTTGAATAGCTCTTATTAGCAGAAATAAAATGCACAAGTGCAATAAGTGCAAAAAAATCTGCCACGCTGGGGCCACATCACCTGTGCTTGCAAAGTACCAGTGTGATGTGTGCCAACTCATCTGCCAAGGGCCGAAAAAACTAGAAGCCCACAAACGTACCCATACAGGTAAATTGATCGTAGATACATCCAATACATCTGTCAACTATCTGACTGACTAACAAACATTATTCTTGACAATATGCATAAAGTAATGGACTATGTACAAAATTGGTGCACTAAATCCAAGCTGAATTTAAATAATGAAAAGACAAACCTCTTATACATCCATCATAAACCCACTTCAGATTTTTCATATAAAGGACGTACAATTGCACCGGCAAACAACCTAAAAATTTTGGGGTCACTTTTGGGGATCATAGGAATCTAAACAAACTAAATTATACTGTGCATGTAAAGAATTGCATCAATCAAGTCGATAAAAATAAAAACTATCTACTAGCATTTGCAAAAAAAAGCTGGGGAATAGACTTTAATAAACGACTAGTTTTGTACAAGACAATCTTTAGACCCAAACTGTTATATGCCAGCAGTATCTGGTACAGTCACATCAATAAAACAACTCAAAAGAATTTGGATTCAACACAATACAAACTTCTGAAACTTGTATCTAAAAAAATGTAACAAAATATTGATTAATGTAAATAAATAAAAAATTTAAATTTTTTCAAACAGTTTAAAAGTTATAGCATAGAGAAGTGAACTGTCCTAAAATGTACTGGTATAACTGTGTCCCCCTGTAGAAATGGTAATATAATTGTAATAAAGATTTATTAAATGGATTTATATCATAAATAATAATATTAACGTCGTCGAGTACCCCCAAACCCTGATGTGGTTCGAGTTTCCGATTCGCCACTTGTGTAACCCGATGAAGTACTAGGACCAGAATAGTATCCTCTGTCAGAGTTTCCGAACCAACTAGTTGAAGGGCGAGGCCGACTATAAGTATTGCTACCACTTGATCCAAAAAGATAGCCAAGCAATCCACCGGCGGCCATTCCACTATAAAATCCGGGACCACTTGAACTTGATCTTGTCGACGACGACGATTGACCACCACCACACGATGAGCCATACGAATTCGAATCATAAAATGAAGACCGAAAACCTGGTGGTGGAGGTGCCGATGCATCAGGATAATCATCGGACGGGTATGATGAACCAGACGACCGTGATGTTGATTGATGTGTGTCACGTAAACACGTAAAATAAATCAATGCAATCATCGCTACCAACATCACAATTGGCCAGATACTATAATCTGATTTGTTAATGTGCTGTTTTGCTGCCTGATAATATTGGCTCGAACCAAATGAATATCCACCGGCTCCACCTGATCCTGTCTCTTCGATCGTATACTCCAGACCACATGAACCGACCAGTACATATTCATCATCTGGATGATCATAACCTTCACATATTACTTCAATCTTTCCAAACTTATAATTGGTTGGCATTTCGGCTTTACATTCCCATTGAACATCGCGTCCATCGAAACCACGATTATAACATTGAGCATTGGTCACACGTGCACGACTACAATAGCCACCGATGCATTTTAGTTGTTTTAATGGTGAACTTCTTCGTCCCGTCGTCCATTGGTCCGCATTTAATGTCAATGTTTGAACTTTTTCCAATCGAACACGATCGGATCGTTGTTTTGCATCCGTTATTGAGAGTGTGACTATTAATAACATAAAGATGGAAATGAATTTTAATAGATGATACATTTTTATTTTTATTTTGTGAATCGTTCAAATAAAATGTATATGATTAATTGAATAAAATGTTTTAAAATATGTGTTTAAATCTTTCTCGTTTAGAGTTGATGAAGTTACTGACTCATGATGATGCAATAAAGTTATAAAAGTTTGTTATGATGTTGCTGATGTAATCTTTATGCAAAAAAGTTCTATTGATTGCCGTCAGATGGAAACATTAACCCCTCAAAAATAAAATTACACAGAATTTAACAAGAACCTTTGTTCAATGCATTTATTGTACGTATTTTCTAAGTTTGACCTATTTTACAAAACGGAAATTTACTAATTCTCTAACAAATCATTTTAAACCATAAAAATTGGTGATAAATCTATCATTTATCGCTCTTACATTATGATTAAACTAAATTTTGTTTACATCAACACAATTTTATTCTAACAAAAAGAAAAAACTCAACCGGAAAGAAAAGTATAAACAAAACATAAATAATTCTTCAACAGTAAATAACCGATATTCTCGATGAAATCATTCATCGAATATACATGTAATAATAATACTTTCAATGAGATCATATATAATCCAGCTCACAGAGTTCAATCAACGCATTTGAAGTCAATAGTCGAAAGTCACGATCCTGTTTCCTGCACTCATTTATGTTTTCAAACGGCAGTGAAAGGGAGCTATGTCGAAGATAGGAGAAATATTTTGATGCTACCGCCGTATTTAAAATGATGAGATTGTGTTGAAGAGGGAGAGAGAACAGCCAACGATCGATTGGACAACGATAGGTCGAAGACCACGGCAACGACGACTATGATGATGAAGACGAACAACCTAAAATTGTTGTAGATGTATTTGGATGTAAAATGTGATGGTGAACGATAGTTACAAGTCGACCGATTGTAATTAATCAAAGGCGGATAGAATCGTCCAATATTATATAATATAAATGTAATATATATATATATGAATGTTGTACTGAACCGGTATTCAGTGAAAGGGCAACTATGAAGACTATTCTGAAAGAAAGGAAGATGAGATTGAGAGGAGAGGTGTCGGCTCGACCTATCATCATCCACACAGGCGCCACACAGTTGATTTTTACAAACTTTTATTCAATGTTTCCGAAGCCGAAGACCTGTCAGATAATTTTCGATTGAATGTATTCATTTTCTTTTTCCCCCATTTCTTAGTCTTATTTCGGTGGTTCGCTAACCTTACCCCCTCCATCTCTCACAAACATTGTATGGGTAAATGCGGGAGAGAGAGAGAGAGAGAGAGAGAGAGAGGAGAGAGAGAGAGGTGAGTAGGGGAAGAATTAGTCGATGTGGGCAACCCTCTCTTCCAATCCATTTGTCCGGTTTTTCCGTTTCCACTCGCATTAATTGGCCACGGCAAACAGGTGGAGCTGATTTTGGTGAGAGGGAAAGAGAGGGGGGAAACCAGAAAACAACACGGAACGTGTACATTCTCTTCATGCACTTTAGCACCGAGCAGGTATTCTGTTCAGTTGTAAATAGAAGTAGTGGCATTCAATAGAACATCACATCCCAGAAGAAGGAACAAACTAGATGTGGACACGTTAGGAGTCTTCAGAGAGCGAATGAGAGAAAAGTGGAGAGAGAGAGAGAGAGAAGGGGGACAAACATCAACAAGACCTTTTAGGCGAGCCATCCATTGCCGCTACCGCCACATCAAATGTGTGTATGTTTGTGTACAACAAGTGAAATGAAGATGACTGAAGACAGTGTATTACGATGATACCGAATGAATCCTGATATTTTTCTATTTTCATTGGTAGAGGTTGTTCCAAGTGTTGATATTATACTGCTGGCGGTTCGACGTTGACCGATACCGACCAAATCGAAACGAACGTGTGCGCGCGTGTGTATGTGTGGTAGCCACGACGACGACGACGACGTCGACGACAACGACGACCAACAAGAAGAAATAGATTGACGGCCAAGAAGTGATTTCAACTTATGTGTGAGTGTTGTGTTGTGTTGTGTTGAACTCGAAAACGGACGGAATCCCGTCCAATATGTGCGCGTGCATTGCAATGCGGCATCATATCGGAGTGCCCCCTATTCAACAAGTGATTCTTCCATGTGCATGAGCGTGGGAAGACGCGCAAAGTGTTTGTGTTGTGTTTGTTTGGTCAAGCCAAGTTCTTTTTTTTTGTTTTTGTTAATTGCCATCTTATTATTTCTTCAATCTATTCCTATTATCAATTGATCTCGGTTTACTACAAATTGTTGCCATTTATTTATGATCAAAGTAATAACTAACAACCAAAAACCGAGTTTGGACCCGATGCCGATATTCTTCAGGGCCATTCTTGTGTTTGGATTTCTTCTTCTTCTTCAAATACATTCCATCCCATCTTGTCATCTGGCATCCTAGCTTTTTTTTTTTTTTTATTTCGTTATTAATTTATATTGTTTATATATTTATATTATATTTCATTTGCATTTTTTTTGGTGTTTCCTGTTCCTCGACACCGGTCAAGCGAAACCATCGATTCGTTCCATCGATTTGTTCATTCTTTTTCATCTTTTCCTTTCTCTCCCTCTCTTCTTTTGTATATCGACACATTCACGCAATCATCAATCTACTTCTACCCATATTCAATCGATCATCATCGTCATTATTATCCAGAAAAAAAATAAAGTACCAGAAAGGAACGTTTTATGTGTGTTGTGTTGTATTGAATCACCTGTTCTATAACAATCAACCATGTAACCATTGGATCATTCATCAATGTTCTATACCTATTTTTTGTTCGCCGATCAGGATTTGTGCACGTTCACATACTTGTTTCATCGAATACCAATCGCCGTCATCATCGGTTTATCCAATTGTATTATTGTATACGCTAGTCGACACAACCCAAAATTCAAATTGATCGAAATAGGAGAATAACATGATGGAACATCGATCGGTTCCATCGATGAGGACCGCGTCCATCATCAATGATCATGATCGATCATCAGTATCGCTGTTGTCGTCATTGTCGACGTCAACAAAGACGACGAGAAGAACGACGACAACAACAACAACGAAAAGTGTTCGACCAACGGAAATGAGGACAACTATTGCCGGTGTATGGTTAATAATCGGCAACATTATATTATTGACAACATTTGCCGGTCATTTGCTTGTTTATGCCGATTCGCCACCATTATCCGCCGAGCTTCCATTCGACATTGTACATCATCATGATGGTTAGTTTCATTTTCTTTTAATACTTTTGATAATAGTGTACAAAATAAAAGTTTAATCGTTGATATATTTTTAGTATATACAACCACAATCTAGCAAAATCATAACATTATATTGTTTAATGTTTATGATCGTTTGATTCATTCGCAATCAAACCAATCATTTCGTCATAATAGTGTTGTGTCATCACGTTTTAGGATTCATAATTGTGTCTAACGCTAACATAGATCGATATATATAATATCATTTCCTTATTAGTTAACCAATGCTTTATTATATTATCTTAATATAAATAATTGAAACATTTGTTTTGTTTTGAATTTAATTATGTTTAATTTCCTAAACGAACGATATATCATCCTATCTGGTCAGCCATTTTGGTTTGTTAAATGCTATTCAAGGTGACACGAGTACCGAATTGACGATGACGACGGTGTTGCTGATGATGTCGTTGATCACTGTTGTTGAAGACAAGGTAGAAAGGGAGAGGTAACTTGCTAAAGCTGGTCGCTTGATTGACGACCAGTAGTTTACTAATCGAGAGAGAGAGAGAGAGAGAGAGAGAGAGAGAGAGAGAGAGAGAGAAGTAGAAGAAGAAGCCAACAGATGAGATGCTCGATCTCATAATGAGGCTTAACCGAAAAGGTGCGTCTGAAGGTGGTTGAAGGTGATTTCCAGCATACAAAAATTAAGAACACAACCATTGCATAACATATCAAAAAAGGTATACTTTTGGATATGGTTAATTATCTGACCAGTGTCAATAAAAAGTTATAATTCTTACCTTTATATTTCGTTTGATACTCAACAAATCGAACCGAATCACCTGTTTATGGGACGTTCTCTGTGAACATTCCAAAATGACTCGTCAATATTCCATTCTCATATCGATCGATATAAACGTTTTGTTTTTTTTAATACAAAAAGCAAATCGGTGAACAAATGTGAATTTGAATGTGAACTAATGCTCGATTGATAGAATCGACAATCATCAATTGAGATTTGAATCGGATTTGTTCATCATCCGTCAATAGACGAGACACATGACTTGCACTTGTCAAACTTGCTCCCATCACTTCAATGGTGGCTATTTGCCAAGATCAAACAATCGATAGCACTTAACCATTCGAATGAATCGTTCAGCCAACCCTCTACCTCAAGAAGAAGGTGAAATAAACGAAATGCATATATACGCACACTTGACTATGTGGCAAATCTTGTATATTCGGTTATATATTGCCGGAAGGGAACCACTTTGCCGATCAAAGGTCGAATTAACCACTGTCATTCTCTCATGATTATGATGAGGATAATCATCCTCAACCTCATCATCAATTCGAGTCTCGGATACCTATTGATCATTATTACGGTGCAATGTGGGGCAATGTCCAATCGGATGATGAAGGGGGGAGTGACGATCAGAATAGATTCACTGAAACCTAAAATATAACCAAAACTATCGACTCTCAATAATGATGAATTACCATCTCCCTCTTTCTTTACTTTATTTTATTTTATATAGACATTGGACGAGATCAGATTTAACATTTTAATACAATTAGCATGCATGTATACATCATGTTTTTGAATTCAATTGCCGTTAGCCACATACAGGATCCAATTTACACGTGAGTTTGATCGATTCGAATCAATCGTTGTCAAATCGATTTGGTTTCTCTTCATCTTTACGGATATACCTGATTTTGTTCAATGCCAAACAAAGAACCGACATTCTTCTCCTTACACTACTTTTATTCGATTGAACATCATCAGTCTCGGGTTATTTACTTATGCACACACACACACACACACACACAATCACTCTTAGGGTATCATTACACTTTCATTCGCTACTCGGTCACTCAACCAGCCATCTAACAAGTTGATCGTACCTTGATCGTTTTCGGCTTCTCTTGGTTGGTTTGCTTTCTTCGCGGCGACTTCGACCTCAACATCATCAGCATCATCATTCGACCTCGTCTGAAATTCAAGGTGTAATGTAGTTGAAGTCGAATAAAGAAAGAGGTTGACACACCATGCCATGACGACGACGACGACGACGTCCATTGGTTTGTGTATCCTCATTGAACGGTCATTAGTATGTGAGCACAACGTTCAAACCGGCCAACCTTCAACAATTTTAAACTAGACGAGACAGGTATTTGGTTCGTCTTCCATCATTGTCGTTGTATAGTCTTTACCACCTTACTCTGTATATATAATAATAATATAGTCTATTAGAATGTTTCACCTTTTTTAATGTCTCTGATTGAATGAATGAATATTTACCTAGTCGAGTGGAAATAGTTGACTATTTATTATCATTTTTTTTATTTATTTCAACTTTTCCTTCCGTCTTGACAAATGATAAATGAAATCTCCATATCTCATTTTTGTTTTACTTTTGTATGGTTGGTTGTGAACTTTTCTTATTTATTGTTTATATTGTTTTGGAAATGATATAATTTGTCTTCAGAAATCAATCGATCGAGATCTTGATGATAGGACAAAAATTTATGATGATGTGGATGTTGCACATTAATTGTCGTGACATTGATCGATATATCTCGATTGATGACTATCTATAGAGTATTGTTCCATTGTGTCGTTTTATTATATATTTCGACCTTCTCAACTTATTTGTTCTCCTTCTTCATAATCATAATTTTCTTCTTGTTCCTGTGTGAATCCGTGATGTTGTTTCGGTCTCGTTCGTCTCCATTCCTCATTAGGGTATATTGTATCATCATCTTCTCAATCTCAATTATCATTGTTGACTATATTTGATCTCTCACTAATCGACTTTTCTTTCGTTTCCCTTCAACTTGAATTGAACATTTGAATCTTAATAAAAAAAAGGTATCTTCATTTATGCCAATTGATAGTTGAATTCATCGGAATTACTAAGGTAGTAAAAAAACAAATTGATTGCCCAATCTCATTACAATGATAGATTGTTATCTAATGATGAGATCAAATGCACATACACATACAAGTGGGAAAGATACGAGATCGGAAAGAGGACAAATAAAGGTAAAAAGAATAAATATATTCGATTTGATCGTGATCAATAGAAACTTAAATCGATAGAGAAAAAGTCTTTTCTATTTGTTTGCATGAATCATTAAGTAAGAATATGATTCATTCAATGATTATCTTCATCGTTGTATTACGGAAATAATGTTACCTCTTTTCATTTACTCATATTTTAAAACGTTCATCTAACGGAATGAACTTTTTTATTTTTGTTTCTTTTTACCATAATTTCAATTTATGTGTGTCATTTATAGCTTATAAATGTGATAATGATTCGTTCTACCTCTAGATCTTTAAAAGTTCTTGTTATTAATGCATCTTAACATTTCTAAACTACGTCGTGTTTTTTGTTTTGTTTTATTTGTGAAATCAATGTTTTCCATTGACGTTTTCCTGTCATATTACGTAATTGCAAATTGATGCGTGATCTTCACTCTTTTTTATTTATACATTCAGGTTGACTACTACTACTACTACTACTACTATTACTACTTTAAAAATTGATGATGACTCGTGTTTGCCATCATTTACTATATTCTTGATTTTTTTCTGTTTGTAAGACAACGACGACAGTAATGATGACGGTTTCCCTTTGGGCAATTCGATTCGATTGATTTGTTTGTTCTTTCGTTCCTGTTGACGACGTGGAATGATTTGGTGCACAAGATTTGTGTATGTTTATACATTCAAAATGGGTGGAACGTTTCTGAGAATATTTGTAGGTGAAGACCTTCTTTTGATTTTAGTGTTTCAGTATTACTCTTGCATTGACATTGAAAATGGCAATGTTGGCACACAATGACACAGACCGAATGATGCGTGCAAACACAAAACACGCGAATAAACCTGACCGTGTGTTTGTTGATGCGAACTCGCCATATACCTGTCAACATTGGCTTTGCCTCGTTTGATGAGCTACCTTCCATTACCAGTTTGTTGATTTATATTGTGACAGGGAAAAAAAGATGACATTTTCTTCCATTTTTCATTTGCTTCAACAATAAATAATAGTAAAATAAATACATATCAAGTTCGTCTGGTATATTCTTTACTCGAATTGATGATGGTCGTTTGGGTTGAATGAGGAGAATAGAACATTGAAAATATAAAAGGATGCGGTTGGATGGATGGATAGTAAAGTACAATGTAACGATTAACAATAGATTTGGATTGAGATGCAATGAACGGGAATAGTGTTGACTTGCTCCGAAATAATCGTTGCTCTAGATTATCCATAGGTCACCAACACTAACAATTGTTGTGGCAATAGTTTATTATTCTTTTTTTTTGTTATGTTTCAAATCGGGTGTGCTCACATTATATTCATTCTTTTCAATCTAAATTGAAAGAGAACAAAATCGTTTGAAATAAATGAACAATTCTGTTATTAATGCTGACTAAAATACAGGATAGGGAATTCCTATTATTGAACGTTTTTTTTATTTGTAAAAATATTAATAGAAATTTTATACTTTAATACGTTGACGACCAAAGACGCGAAAGCGCGTCTTTCGTTTGGCGGGCTTTTAATACGGTGGCCAATCTAACAGCTCGCGGGAAAAAGACGCGCTATTGAGTCTTTGTTCGTCAATGTGTTAAATTTAATATAAAATATACCATTACTATAATCAATTATTTTTATTTGTTTATTTTTACTAGATATTCTATCATCGAACACGACAATCTTACAGCCGCTCAATTGTACGCCTGAACATTTCCAATGTAAAGATGGTAAATGCATTCCCAAACGATGGGTTTGCGGTAAGTTTTGATTCAATACGATGTACTTTTCACACTCATTTAATGTTTCCTCTTATTCTTCAATGTGTGTGTGTGTGTGTATTTGTGAAAGTTTAGATTATCAAAAAGATTGTGAAGGGGGCGAGGATGAGCATCAATCGTGTCCACCACCACAATGTAGTACAAATCAATTCACATGTGGACAATATGTTTTTAATCAAACGTATTGTATACCAAAACATTGGAGGTGTGATAAGGTATGTCGTAAAATGATAATAATATCCCGTTTTCTCTTTGTGTTGATATTCATCATTTTTTACCTCCTTTTGTCTAATATAGGTTGTCGATTGTCAAGATGGATCCGATGAAGGTGAACGATGCGGTATGTACCCATTCAATTAGTGCTATTTATTTATTTCTCAAGAATCTTTTTAAAAATTCTATAGCTTATCGATCTTGTCAAGATGATGATCATATATGTGGCAAAGGAACGAACGCATCAATATGTATTCCATCATCGAAACGATGCGATGGTATAATGTGAATGATTTTAAATATTCTATCCATTCAATTCTATTTTATTTAGGTTACAATGATTGCCGTGATGAGACCGACGAAAAGGATTGTAACCATAGTAAGTTTGCGTTTTAATCGTTTTGTTTCGGGAGATTTAACTCTTTATTGAATGAATGCGGAAAGAAGTGAGATTCAATTACCTACTCTCTCTCTCCCTGTTTATTTCTCTATCATTTATTTGTGTTTTCCAATTGTTGTTCTGTTTTTCCGATGCCAATTAACCTTTGGCACGGGAGTGACGAAAAAAATGATGATGATGAGACTGGTATTTGACCAAGAAAGGAAGGAAGAAAAAAAGGAGAGAGAGAGAGAGAAAATGGACAATAGGAAATCATCGTTAGGTAACAGTCACATTCATTTCAATGGGCAAGTAACGAGTCGAAGACAAGACCAATCTCATGATGAATGAGGAGACTAAGAACAAGCATACAAGACTATTGTCCTAATTGTCTTATTTCAATCTAATATGCAGTGTACCCAAAAAAAAGAAAACATACAAGAAATGAACCCTTAACTCCTTACCTTTTTTTTTGGCCTTTTAATGTTTAGATGCAGCCCAGCAATGTATGTACCATTAGTTGAAGTAGTCTATCAAATGGGGGACAATTGTCCTTTAGAATTAAGGCTAATTGTGGCTGGCTGTTTCGTATATTTCAATCCTCTTTCAACTTCCTTTGTCTATTGATGATGCAGATGAGTGCAAACGTGATTTTCTCGGCATTTATATGTTTCAATGGTTATTTATCTTTTTCTTTTTCTTCTTCTTTAATTTGTGTTGTTTTTAAAGTTCTGCTTTTCTTTCTTTTATTATTTTGCCAATGTCTTACTTGATTTATCGATTCACTTATGTGTGCTTATATGTTTTGGCCCCTTGTACATGTCCTGTTATTTCTTTACTGATGTGCAAAAATACATCAGATCACAAGACCACAAACTGAGTTTGTGTGTGTGTATTTTTCTTCTTTTTTTGATAGTGGTAACAATCAACTAAACATTGACAAAACTGGTTTCGTACAATTCCAATTCAATCAACGACAAGTCTGTTTTTTTGCGGTGGTGCAAGCAAGGTGCAACAGTTGCTACAAAAATTTTTAACTATAAAGAAATAGAATTCAATTAAATCGGAAAAGAAAATCTTATCGTTTATGATGATTATAACAAAAAGTGCAAAAAGATGATTGCTTTCCAATATGTTGTTGTTAGCCAATTGGTTGATTCGAACCAATCTGATATATTGGTACAATCATTTCGATTCATTTTTTTTTTTATTATATTGTTTAAGCTATTACGCGTTCGCGCAATTATCGTAAAATGTCAGTGGTTGTTATATGGCAATATAAATTTAGGAAATGGGGAAATTGGAGGTCACATGAAGAGTACTTATTAATATATACCATAATAGAATACGTTATTTTTATTATCTAAACAACTCTATTATTTGATAGTTTGTTAACTAATCTTTCAATATAATAATTAATTATCAACACCTAGATGGTACATCATGCCGATTGAATGAGTTTCGTTGCGCCAATGGAAAGAAGTGTATCGACGAAACCAAACGATGTGACCATTGGAACGATTGTGGAGATGGTGACACGTCCGACGAGTTGAATTGTGATTTTCCACCATGCAATGCCGGCCATTTCCGTTGTACGAATGCAATCTGCATTCCCAATCGGTGGCGTTGTGATGGCCATGCCGATTGTACCGATGCAATCGACGAAGCTAATTGCAGTATGATACTAAATTTTATTCTATTACAAATTAAATTCTAACACGTTTTGTTTTTTGTTGTTGTTGGTTAATACTTTAATTAGCAATTGTTTCGTGTTTGGAGACCAAATTCCTTTGTCCGACCGAGAAAAAGTGCATCAATCGAGACAAACTATGCGATGGCGTACAGGATTGCAAGGATGGCGCCGATGAGAAGGAAGCTTGCTGTAAGTTTCATTTTTTTTCCATTTAATACTTATTTATCATTTCTTTTTTTCTTAAATGTATATGATATCTTACTATATAGCCACAAAGAATTGCAATTCACTGAACTGTGAACAATCGTGTAAGGCATCGTTGGACGGCGGCGTTTGTACATGTCGCGAAGGTATGACCATCAATTCAAAAGATCAAAAGACATGTGTCGACTTTGACGAATGCCATGAATGGGGCTATTGTGATCAGTTCTGTACGAATACGCCTGGTAGCTATCAATGCCACTGTGGTGATGGATATACACTTTCAGCACAACGGCACTGCAAGGCACAAAATAGTATGTTTCAATTTATGTTGTAATCAAATCAATTTTTAATTTGATTAAATATGATGAATCTATTATTAGGTACCGATATGCAAATCATGTTCACCCATCATGGTACAATCTATCGAACATTGCCCAATGGTAATTCATTGGAAATAATCACCAATTCAACGGCCGCCAGTGGACTCGATTTTCACTTTAACCGTAATACACTGTTCTGGTCCGATGTAGAGACGAGAAAGATCTATAGTATTAATCTGGATCCGAATCGATCGACAACAAAATTCAATAAGGAAATTGCCGTCAACTATATGTGGTCACCGATATCGATTGCAATCGATTGGATTGCCAACAAGATCTACATCTGTGATACACATAATCAAAAGATTGATATTATGGAAATTGATGGATCACATCATACGATTGTTTTGAGTCAAAATCTAACGGCACCATTGGATATTGTGTTGGATCCCACACGTGGTTACATGTTTTTCACCGATAATGACAATATCGACCGTGCATTGATGGATGGAACTCAACGATCAACAATCGTATCGAATTACATCTACAAAGCAACCGGCTTGACCGTCGACTATGTTACTCAACGTGTGTTTTGGTGTGATTCACAATTGGATCAAATTGTGGTGGTTAATTATGATGGTCAAGAACGGCATACAATCATACGTGGAAGTACAAAAGTTCCATCACCAGTGCGCATGACAATCTTTGAGAACTATGCCTATTGGACCGATAGTACACGGCAAGGTGTAGTACGATTAAATCTACACAATACATCAGAATTGGATGTAATCTATCGTGAACGGCGTTTCATCAAGGAACCACGTGGAATCAAAACCGTTCATGCATTACGGCAACCGTCAGTCTTCAATCCATGTACCACCAACAATGGCGACTGTGAACATATGTGCGTTCTCACCCGAAACGGTGATAAGAGTTCATTTGCACTCGGCTATCGTTGTGCGTGTGATATCGGCTTTCAACTGAACGATGATCTTCGAACATGTAAGAAGGTTACCGAATTTTTAATGTATTCACAACAAAAGTTTGTACGCGGCATCATCTTGGAACCAAAATTACCGGGCTTTACCGATGCCATCGTTCCCGTGGTTAGCCGATCTGCCCGTTTTGTTGGTTTAGATTTCAACGCACGAACCAATCATATCTTCTATTCTGATGTTATATTGGACGTCATCTATAAGATCAAGGTTGATGGAACTGGAAAGGAGAATGTTCTTGCATCACAAAATGAAGGTGTCGAAGGTTTGGCACATGATTGGGTGTCGAACAATCTGTACTATATCGACAGTAGAAAAGGAACGTTAAATGTGATTAGTGTCAACAATCCAACATATCGACGAGTGTTGTTGAAGAATTTGAAACGACCACGTGCCATTGTGGTCCATCCAAATCGTGGTTATATCTTCTACTCGGAATGGGATCGTCCAGCAAATATTAGTCGTGCCTATCTCGATGGATCCAATGTGATGATCTTTCGTGGCGTTCTACTCGGTTGGCCCAATGGTTTAAGTATCGATTATGAATTCGATCGCCTCTATTGGTGTGATGCACTTCTAGATCATATACAACACGCCAATTTAGATGGTACCGATGTGAAGACGATCAATTCACCACGAATCAAACATCCATTCTCGTTGGTAATCCATGCCGAATGGTTATATGTTACCGATTGGCGTTTGGATGCCATTCTTCGTATGCATAAAGTGAATGGAAGCAATGAAAAGATTATCAACACAGTTGAAGAAGGTAGCCGACTCTATGGCATTCGTGTGTTCAGTCTTGATGCACAACGTATTGATAGAACTCATCCATGTTTATTGGACAATGGAAATTGTCAAAAGTTCTGTTTCGGCGTACCAGACAATGATACTAATGTTAAACAATTGGTTTCACAATGTGGCTGTCCATATGGCGAAAGTTTAACTGAAGATCAACGAACATGTCAATTGGATCCGGTTAAGGAACCACCTGTTACCTCATGCCCAAATTCCTGGGATTTTACATGCGACAATCAACGATGTATTCCCAAGAGTTGGGTTTGTGATGGTGACAACGATTGTCTTGATGCATCGGTATGTTTCTTTATTTATTGTTCTCATTGTATGATTTATTCTTTTGTTTTTTATATTAATTTGATAGGATGAAAAGCAAAATTGTACTCAACCATGTAGTACTAGAGATTTTCGTTGTGCCAATGGACGTTGTATTCCAATGGGATTTCGTTGCGATGCCGATTTCGATTGTGGTCCTGGCGATTTCTCCGACGAAGTTGGCTGTGCCAATGTAACATGTGGTGCAAATGAATTTACATGCGCAAATGGTCGTTGTATATCGGCAAGTTTTGTGTGCGATTCCGAAAATGATTGCGGTGATCAAAGTGACGAAAGTGAATCGTGTAAAGAGAAGACATGTTCATACTTTCAATTCACATGTCCGGGAACTGGTCATTGTTTGCCACAAAGTTTCCTTTGTGATGGTGACAATGATTGTCTTGATGGAGGGGTATGTTTTGTAGTTTTCTTATTTCTTCCATAATAGTTATAACAATTTCTTTTTAAAGGATGAACAAAATTGTCCACCGGTTCAGTGTTCAAAGAATCAATTCATGTGTGCCGATCAAAAACAATGTCTACACTTTTCATATAAATGTGATTCGATCAGTGATTGTCCTGACGGAAGTGTAAGTTTTATTGTTATTGTTTGTTATGATTTTTTATATAATTTGTTTTTAAATTAGGATGAGAAAGATTGTCCAACACTTCCACCAAATCAATGCGATCCGGAAAAACAATTTCAGTGTAAGACATCGAAAATTTGCATTCCAAAAGCATGGTTCTGCGATGGTAATCCCGATTGTGAGGATTCTTCGGACGAACAAGCAACATGTGGACAAGTTGAGTGTCCAGCAAATCATTTCAAATGTGACAATGGAAAATGTATATTCAAATCATGGATATGTGATGGTAATGCCGATTGTGAGGATAACAGCGATGAAGATCAACGACACGCTTGCAAAGCAGCTCAATATGAATGTCCAAGTGGCCAGTGGGCTTGTCCCAACGTAACCAATCGATGTATACCGATAGAGAAGATCTGTGACACCAAACTTGATTGTCCGAATGGTTCAGATGAAGGCCCCGGTTGTGGTGTTGTCAGTTGTCAAGCTAATAATTGTCCACGTGAATGTAAGGAAACACCACTTGGTCCATTATGTCTATGTCCCGCAGGTGAACGATTGAATGGTACACGAACATGTGTCGACATCAACGAATGTGATCAACCTGGTTCGTGTAGTCATCAATGTTATAATGAGAAAGGAAGTTTCAAATGTTTATGTGAACCCGGTTATCAATTGGAGAATCGAACATATTGTAAGGCAACCAATCGTACATTGGCATATATGGTCATCTCTAATCGTCGTTCGATATTGGTGGCAAACATAACCAATGTTTCATTGGAACGAATTCCAGTGCGAGTGGAAAATGTGGTGGCAACAGCATCAGAGATGAAAACTGGAATAATCTATTGGTATGATATGCATGCAAAGAAAATATTCCGTATGAAAAAGGGAACCAGTGAACCAGAGGTTGTGATCGGCTCCGGTCTTGATCTAGTTGAAGGATTGGCTGTCGATTGGGTTGCAAACAATTATATTGGGTCGATTCGAGATTGAAGACAATTGAAGTGTCAACCATTAACGGAAAGAATCATATCATCCTATTGTCACAAAACATTAGTCAACCGAGAGGAATATGTCTTGATCCACGTGAGGATAGTCGAATTCTATTTTGGACCGATTGGGGTGAAAATCCTCGCATTGAACGTATGGGAATGGATGGAACTGAACGACGAACTATCATCAATACAAAGATTTATTGGCCAAATGGTTTAACCATTGACATTCCAACTAAACGAATCTATTTTGCCGACTCTAAACTTGATTATATCGATTTTTGCAACTATGATGGCTCGGGACGACAACAAGTGTTGGCACACAATCATTACCTACTTCATCCACATTCTTTGACTGTATTTGAGGATACACTCTTTTGGACTGATCGACAATTGAATCGTGTACTATCGTGCCATAAATTTCGTGGATCGAACGAAACCGTTGTTTCACATTTGGTTAGTCAACCGTTAGGCATTCATATCAACCATCCATTACTTCAACCGACTGCGCCGAATCCATGTTCAAAAGCATCATGCTCTCATCTTTGTCTATTGTCACCAAAATCACCAGGATACAGTTGTAAATGTCCACCCGGTTACAGTCAAGATCGATCACCTGGTAGTGGTCGATGTACTCCGGTAGAAGTACCATATCTTATGGTGATGAAGACGACACAAATTGTAGATCAAAGTTTAGGACCGAATCAAAAATCGGAAGGCTTCTTTACACCAATCATTGGCGTTGAAAATGGATACGATTTTGATTATGATAAACAGGAAGGTTACATTTACTATGTTCAACTACGTGATGATGATAAGGAGAATGGAACATTGTTTAAAGCAAGCTTGAATGGTGGTAATCAAACCAAATTCTTACCCGACGGCATTGTTGGCGCTCCCTATTGTATTGCATTCGATTGGCTGGGACGTAACCTTTATATTGGAAACAAGAAGGCATCGAACATACAAGTGGTAAAAGCGGATGGTAATAAAAATTATCGTCGTATCATTCTTAGCAATGATGGAACGGAACGTGGCGTTGCCAAACCGAAAGCAATGGTACTCGATCCATTGAAGGGAAAATTGTACTGGCTCGACGAAGGAGGCGTTGGTGTTCCACAAAAGTTGGCTAAAGCAAACATGGATGGAAGCAATGTTCGTGTGTTGATCAAGGAAAATCTTCATCAAGTAGAAACGATAACGTTTGACTTTGCAACACGACGTGTCTACTTTAGTCAAAGTTATGCCGGAATCATTGAAAGTGTTGATGAGGATGGTGGTGGACGGCGTCCATTGGTTTCGAAAGGTATTGCCAAACCGCAAGGTCTTGCCGTTCATAATGGACGATTGTTTTATCTTGATTCGGTTTATGAGAAGATTATGCGAATCAATTTGCCAAATGTTCAATCGGCAACGTCATCGTCGACTTCAATTTTACCGTCGCCAAATAATCAAACGGTAGTGATTGAGGAAAATTCGCCAAATCTTACGAATTTGAAGATCTATAGTAAACGAACTGGTATCGAGTCTCATCCGTGTCGAATGAACAATGGTCAATGTCAACAATTGTGCATTCCAGACGATGGTAATCAACGTAAATGTTTATGTAGTACCGGATTTCGTACTGATGGACTTACCAATTGTCAACCATATAAATCATTTGCCGTCGTATCATTGTTGAACAAGATGCAAGGCTTCAGTTTGGAAGATCATGCTGAAGCAATTCAACCGATTGCCGGACCTGGTCATAATATTCTTCATATTGATGTAAACGTTGTAAAATCGCATATCTATTGGGTGGAATATAATCCTGGGGAACGAAACGGAATCTATCGTATCAAACCGGATGGAACGGAAAAGATGCACATCATCAGCGATGGTATCGGTAGCAATGGTATACGTGGAATTGCAATCGATTGGATTGCTGGAAATCTTTACTTTACAAACGTTTTTCCACATGAAACCTATATCGAAGTATCTCATTTGGATGGCAAGAATCGTATGGTGTTGGTAAAGACTACGACCGATGCACCGAGAGAAGTTGCTGTAAATCCCATAAAACGATTCCTTTATTGGATTGATTATGGACAATTTCCGAAAATTGAACGCGCCTATCTTGATGGAACAAATCGTACACCAATTGTAGTAACTGGCATCAGTAATCCACGTGATTTGACAATTGATATTGCAACACATGACGTTTATTGGGTAGATGCACGTGAAGATGCAATTCAAAAAGTTTCATTTTCCGGCTCACAACGGCAATATGTATGGCGAAATTTGCCAACACCGTACGGTGCTTCTATCTTAGGCTCACAAGTCTATTGGGTCGACCGAAATTTACGAACCATATTCCATGGAAATAAATACGGATCGGAAAGTGGATCGGAACAGACGCCAGATTATTTTAAATCAAATTTAGATACGTTAAGAGATATTGTCATTTTTGATGCACAAAATCAACCACCAGGTGAATCACCATGTTCACGTCTTGGTGAACGTATCGCTTGTGATCAACTATGTTTTGCAATGCCTATTGGAACCACCGAAGAATCGTATAAATGTTCATGTTCATCTGGTGTACTCGATTCCGATAAAAAACGATGTAAAGTTTTGGACGAATATTTGGTTTTCACCACTCGAAAAGAGATTCGAACGGTCAATCTCGACCCATTGGTATCAAGTCCACCGATTCCTCCGCGAACCAATTTGACCAATGTTGTGGGACTCGATTTCAACTATGCAACTGGAAAACAATTTTTCACACAAATTCGTCCCGATGGATCAATTTCGTGGTATTCGTTGAATAAACCGGACGATCCATACAAGAGTATATTATCGAAGGGTGTCAATCCGGAAGGTATTGCTTACGATTGGACAAACCATAAGATCTATTGGACCGATTCAGCAAATCGTAGCATTTATGCAATGAACGAAGATGGCACTCAAGTGGTGATGATCATTCGAGTCGAACGTCCTAGAGCGATTGTGGTTGATCCATGTCAAGGGCATATGTATTTTACCGATTGGGGCCGATTTGGTAATACTGGAAAGATCTATCGATCAACATTGGCCGGTAATCAAAAGCGTGCAATCGTAGAAGAGAATCTAACACAACCAAGTGGTCTATGTATCGATTACGATGAATCAAAATTATATTGGACCGATGCATTACGAGAAAAGATTGAACGATCAGATTTAAATGGTACAAATCGTGAAGTATTGATTGCTGCAACAATCTACCCGTTTGCTATTACCGTTTTTGGAAAATATATCTATTGGACTGATCTACAATTACGTGGCGTTTATCGTGCTGATAAGTATACCGGTTCCGGTATGATTGAAATGGTTAAACGTTTAGAAGAGTCTCCCCGCGACATTCATATTTATTCACCGAAACGGCAAAAATGCGATAAGAATGCGTGCCAGATCAACAATGGCGGTTGTGATCATTCGTGTCATCAAGCGCCGGATGGTGCCGTCGAATGTCGTTGCTATACTGGTTACAAATTGGCAAACGAAAATCGAATGTGCGTACTTGAAAATGTTACCTGTGATGAATCAAAGTTTACGTGTGCCAACTCGAAATGTATTCCACGTTTATGGGCTTGTGATGGTATATTTATTTATTTAATATTCTTTTATATGTTTTTGAACTAATGATAATTTGTTTTAAATAGGCGATAAAGATTGTACTGACGGTTCTGATGAGGATGAAAAGTTTTGTGCCGTTCATACATGTGGTCCGAACGAATTTCGATGCGGCAATGGACGATGTATCTTTAAAACATGGCGATGTGATCATGAATATGATTGCGGACCAGATGATCATAGTGATGAAGACGATTGTCAATATCCGCCATGTGCCGATGGTGAATTTACTTGTGCCAACCATAAATGCATTCCAAAAGCTCAATTGTGTAATGGTGTAAACGATTGTAAGGATACGAATACAACTGATGAGAATCACGTTAATTGTCCACGAAATCGAACGTGTCCGCCAAATCATCTTAAATGTCAAAATACGAACATATGTGTTGAACCATATTGGCTTTGTGGTATGTTGCAATTGTAAATTTTATAGTTTATAATTTGTTAATTCTATTGTTTTAATTAATGTAGATGGAGACAATGATTGTGGCGACAATTCTGACGAAAGTTCATTGATCTGCTCTCAACGCACATGTCCACCGAATAGTTTCCGGTGTCCCAATCATCGATGTATTCCGGCAACTTGGGTTTGTGATGGCGATCAAGATTGTAGTCCCGGAACGGAACTTGGTGCACCCGATTCTGATGAACCTGAATATTGTAAAAGTGAAAAGCGTACATGTTTTGGTGATCTATTTACATGCGATAATGGAAATTGTATTCCACGAATCTATATTTGCGATGGTAAGCCAAATTATTATTACTTGAATCTTTAATAACATTTTGTTATCATTTTTTTATCAGGTGATAATGATTGTTTGGATGGATCAGATGAGGATGAACGACATCAATGTGATACACGAAAATGTGATCCCGAATTGGAATACACTTGCGAAGAGAATAAGATGTGGGGACGTGCTCAATGTATTCCAAAAAGATGGATTTGTGATGGCGAACCTGATTGTATATCTGGAAAAGGTTAGTTTTTTTTTTAATTTAATTAATTTTATTGTAGGAACCCAATGGGTCGTCATGTCCTTTGCATTGCTTGCAATCTGACCCATCAATGATCAAGCGTTAGTCATTGGTCATACTGATCAACTCTTGCTCACGATACACTATGACTCGACGTTCATGTCTTGTCATGTCTCGTCTACAAAGACAAGGTGACCATCGATCAGTATAAAAGACCAATCGCATGGCTAGATAAATCAGCATTGCTGGCATACCACTTGCCACAGCATCGTTCACTCGCGACACTACACTACTCTCATGACCTCCGTCATTGTGCTCGTGTCTCCATTTACTCCCTTGGTTCAATCGCTGGTTCCTGACTACATCCGCTACACGCTCTCAACCCGAGACCCTACATTATATTAACTATTTTGGTTATATTACAGACGAGAATACAACCTTACATAATTGTCCACCACCGGAACCGTGTGAAGCCGATCAATTTCAGTGTAAAAATCATCGTTGTATTGGCAAAGATTGGGTTTGTGGTATGTTTACTTTTTTTAGGTATATTTGTTGCATATTATTTTAATTTTAAATGTTTCTTTTAGATCATGACAACGATTGTGGTGATGGTTCTGATGAACATCGTGATTGCAAGTTTCGTGATTGTTTGCCGGAAGAGTTCTCATGCCGAAATACGAAATGTATTCGAAAGAATTATCTTTGGTATGTTAATTTGTATCTTTTGTAACTGTTTGTAATAAGTGAATATTTTGTAACTAATTGTAGCGACGGTGAAGATGATTGTGGTGATGGAAGTGATGAGAACTTGCCTCAATGTAAGGGCACCACAAATCAAACGTGTGGCGCGAATCAGTTCCGTTGTAAGAGTGGAAGTTGTATTGCTAATGAATTGGTTTGCAACAAGAAACTTGACTGTAATGATGGAAGTGATGAACCGGCTCATTGTCATGTGGATGAATGTGCTCGTACCGAATTGAATCAATGTGAACATAAATGTGTGGACACACCTGCCAGTTATTATTGTGAATGTAATGCCGGTTACAAGTTGATGAAAGATGGTAAGGCATGTGAAGATGTGGACGAATGTACAATGAAAAAGAGTGAATGTAGTCAATATTGTGAAAACACTCCTGGATCGTTCTTTTGCAAATGTAATGAAACATATTATGAACGTGAATTGAATGAAAAAGTATGCAAACGAAGAGATAATGTTAAACCATGGATCATATTCAGTAATCGTTACTATCTTCGAAATGTTTCAACTGATGGAACCTTGTATAATTTGATTAAGATGGATCTAAAAATGTGGTAGCATTGGATTTCGACTATCGTGAAGATCGTATCTATTATGCCGACGTGGGAAATAAGACCATCAATCGTATATTTATCAATGGAACTGGTGAACAAAATCTGATCCGTCACGAAGCGCATGGTTTGGAGGGAATTGCTGTCGATTGGACCGGCCGTAAGTTGTATTGGATGGATCGAACGAGTAAACATATTGAAGTATCGGAATTGGATGGAACACACCGGAAGACGATACTTGCTCGCGGTATATCTGATCCACGTGCAATTTCCGTACATCCCGGCATTGGTTATCTGTTCTTTACCGATTGGGGTCATCACGCTTGTATCGGAAAGTTGAGCATGGATGGAAAGAATTTCAGTCGTATCATCACCTATGAGAACAAATTGGTATGGCCAAATGCGTTAACGATCGATTACTTCAGCAACAAGATTTATTATGCTGATGCACATCTCGATTATATTGAATATGCCGATTTCGATGGACGTAATCGTCATCCAGTGTTGAGTGGTAGTTTAGTTCCACACGTGTTTGCACTATCGGTATTTGACGATTGGCTCTATTGGACCGATTGGAATACGAAAGGTTTGGTACGAGCGCACAAGTTTACGGGAGAAAATTTGCAAGTACTACGAAACACTTCTCATCGACCATATGATATTCATGTCTACCATCCATTACGACAATTACCATACGATAACCCGTGTGGCGATAACAATGGCGGCTGTTCTCACCTATGTTTGGTGGCGCCGGGTCAAACCTATTCGTGTGCGTGTCCGAATAATTTCGTATTGCTTCGTGACAATCGAACATGTGTTGCCAATTGTACGCGTGGACAACATCGATGCGGATCACCAGATGACCGATGTATTCCCATATTTTGGACATGTGACAACGATAAAGACTGTAAGGACGGTTCCGATGAATTGAATTGTCCACCGTTCCGTTGTAAGCCGGGAATGTTCCAGTGTCACAACAATCAAACATGCATCTCTCGTATTCGTATCTGTGATGGCCATTCCGATTGTAGTGACAAATCGGATGAAAGTTTTTGTGAAACCGATTGTGGTGAACATAGTTTCAAGTGTAAGAAAACGGGAAGATGTGTTCCAAACTCATGGCAATGCGATGGTATGTTTATTCCTGCTGTTAAATAATAATTATTGATATTAATTATTTTTTAAAATTTAAATATTAGGCGACAATGATTGTGCCGATGGTTCTGATGAAGATCCGATCCATTGTCATAAGGGTGAATGTGACGCCGACACTCAATTCAAATGTGACAATGGAAAATGTATTCCCAAGTTGTGGTATTGTGGTATGTTGTGGTTTTTTTATTTAAAATAATTCTGATTGATATTAATCGAATTTTTTGTTTGTTTGTTTCATAGATTTTGATGACGATTGTGGTGATAATTCGGATGAACCGGCTCATCTATGTCGAAATCGTAATTGCAGTACCGGTTGGCAGAAATGTCCATCTCGATTGAACTATCGATGCATTCCCAGTTGGTTATTCTGTGACGGAAAAGATGATTGTCGTGATAATTCTGATGAAAATCATCCAGAATTATGTCCCAAATGTCATAGTACCGGCGATTTTAAGTGTAAAAATGATCGATGCATTCCACTTCGATGGCGGTGCGATTTTGAAGACGATTGTGGTGATAACAGTGATGAAGAACCATCAATGTGTACTGATCTCTATCGAGAATGTTCGGAAAGTGAATTTCAATGTGGTAATAAGAAATGTGTCCCATCTCGTTGGCGATGCGATCACGACGAAGATTGTGAAGATGGATCAGACGAGAAGAATTGTCAAGACTATCAATGTAAATCAGATCAATTCAAATGTGCCAGTGGTCATTGTATACCACAAAAATTGGTATGCGATGGTAATAAAGATTGTAAGGACGTTTCCGATGAACTTAACTGTCCGCCACGTTTTCCCAACGGTCGATTCTGTCAAGATAATCTGTTCCAATGTAACAATACAGTCTGTTTACGTACCGATTTCCTTTGCGGTAAGTTTTTTTTTGTATTTATAATTTAATTATTCTTAATTTAATACCTTTTTTATTTGTTATTTGTACAGATTCTGACGATGATTGTGGTGATGGATCTGACGAGATCGAATCAATGTGCCAGAACTTTGAATGTGATCTTACGAAAAAGTTCCAATGTAAAAACAAACGATGTATTCCATTGTGGCAAATCTGTAACGGTTTCGATGAATGTGGCGACGGATCCGACGAAAACAATCATACATTGTGTCGAAAGTGGCCATTACCTTGCATGTCCGATCAATTCAAATGTTCAAATGATCGATGTGTCGATATGGGAAAAATTTGCGACCATCACGACGATTGTGGTGATCTTTCCGATGAACGCGGTTGCCATAAAGGCGATTGTAAGGTGAACAAAGGTGGTTGTCAACACAATTGTTCGATTGTCGGCGATGGAGCATACATTTGTACTTGCCCTCGGTATGTACTCCAATTTAAAATGGTTCCAAATTTTTATTAAGATTTTAACTGTTTTATTTTTATTTTAATACTTGTAGCGGATATAAGGTTAAAGAAAGTGATCCAAAAATGTGTGAAGATATCAACGAATGTGCAACATTTGGTCATAATTGTTCACAAAATTGTATCAATCTTGAAGGAACATATGCATGCAGTTGTCGAGCCGAATTTGATCTATTCGAAGATCGTTGTGTAGCAAAGGGAAAGAACGGACCAGTACTATTATATGCGAACGGTCCCGAAATTAGAACGATTGAAATGAGTAAACAGGTCCAATCATCAGTGGTAGGCGGCGAAACACGAATTCAAGCGGTTGATTTTGATCCAGTCTCTGGTATAGTCTATTGGGCTGATTCCTATGATCAATCAATCAAACGGGCAATTTTGCCTAATGTTGAAGATCCTGGTCATGGAATTGCGTTCTCACAAGATATGAAACTTAAGGATATGATTACAAAACCTATAGACATTGCGGTGGATTGGGTTGGAAGGTAATGTTCTTTTTTTTATGATTTATGATTAGTTACTTAAACAATGTTTTGAATTTAGAAATCTATATTGGATCGATATCGATTCTAGTGGCTCGAAGCCTCGTGGTCGAATATTAGCTAGTCTACTTGATGGTCGCTATAAGCGATCATTGATCAACACCGGCCTTGAACGGCCAACCTCATTGGTCGTCGACCCTGAACTTGGGTAAGTTCATTGTTATTCATTAATTCGTTTGTGTTCTATTGGTGATAATTTTTTCCATCAATACAGAATCATGTTTTGGAGTGACGGTGGACAGCAACCAAAAATCGAATCAAGTTGGATGGATGGTTCAAAACGGCGAACGGTAATCGGTGATAAACTGGGCATGCCATCCGGTTTGGTAGTCGATTATGAGAGTGGACACCGATTGTATTGGTCCGATTCAAAATTAAATACGATCGAATCGGCAAATTTGGACGGATCGAATCGGGTTACGGTCATTCATGGCGACTTACACCATCCAAATGGATTGGACCTGTTTGAAGACCAACTGTTTTGGATTACTCGCGATACGGGTGAAATCTTTCGACAAGATAAATTTGGTCGCGGGGTAAAGGTTCGCGTGAAGCGTTCGTTAGAGCAGGCGTCCGATTTAAAGATATTCCACGAAAAACGATACAATACTACTTGTAAGTTTTGTTTATTTTTCTTTCCGTCTGAATCTTAATCACATTTTTATTCAGTGGCCAACAATTGTAAGGGAAACCATTGTAGTCATCAATGTTTACTAATACCTGGTGGCCATCGATGTTCGTGTCCTGATGGACACGGACCAAGTGTCACATTCAACGGAAAGTGCAATGCCGCATTTGAGCATCCATTGGCACAGCCATACAGGTGCGAATGCAAAAACGGTGGCTCATGCCAACCGATGCCGGACAATCAAATGGGATGCAAATGTCCGGAAAACTATGGCGGTGCTATGTGTGAAGACTCGGTTGCAAAAACAAAACTCGATCCAAGAATCATTCTACGAATGACGCCATCACTTATCCTCTTTATCGTCGTTCTTATCCTTACTGGACTTGTCTTTACCATAATCTACCTTCAAAAGCGTAATCTGTATGTTATTTTCATTTTTTTATTAATTTTTGCATAATGTTATTAATTTACCTTTTAAATAGGAAATTGGCTTACAATGCAAATCAAAGTGTCTCGTTTAGAAGTGGTACCAATGTTGAATTTATCGGAGACAATCAATCGGGTGGAATCATTTCACCACAAGATGTATGAACATTAATGATTGAAAATGAATGAACTAATGTTTTTTTTTGGGTTTTGTTTTCAGGATTTGAATGAAGGTGGAATAAATTTAGGTGAAATGAAGGCAACCGATTTTTCAAATCCGATGTATGAAGCTATTGGCGGTACCGGCGTTGATATGACCGGCAATGGAAGCGGTCAAAAGAAAACGAATATAGACAATAATGGTACGACCAATCCATTGCACGATGCTGGTGAATTGTTTGAAAATGGTCACCCGTTAGAAGAAGGTTATGGAAAATTTGGATCGGCAATTCTTTCGCCATCTAGTGTTATCCATAAATCAAGTCCACAGATTCCTATTCGACAGACGGCATTGAATCCAAACTCATCAGAAACCGATAAGGATACGGCAGCGTTGGTCGAAGAGGACAAGTCCGAATGATCAAATCGAATGAATCCACATGAGCAAATCGCATCCTGCTTCCCATTGTGATATATATAAATAAGTATAAAAAACACAAAGCCAGCCTAAACACAAACACATACATGTAAAAATAATGACACGGAAGCATTTCAAATTGAACCGGATCCAGAACCAAATGAGCCTCCCCAATTGTGATATGAACCGGCGCCGTGTCTCATTTGATTTATCTGTTTTGATGGAAAATGGAGAAAAACAAATGATAACCAAAAAATAAAAAAAAGAATAAATAAATACAAACTTACAAACAAAGGAATATAAAACCAATTAATAACAAACATGTAAACACACACACTGTTCATATCATCAAACCTACATGACATCAAATCACATTCGACCAAATGTATCGACCAAAACCCATACCCACCATCATGACCATTCGACATTGTATTATTATGGCATCAATCTCAACCTTCTTTATATTCTTAATTGAATTATTATTCCGTATCATTTTCTCACTCCTTCTTCTTCTTCTTCTATCTTTCACCCCCTCTGGTCATCATGAATGCCATTATATTATTATTATTACAAATTAATTATTACGATTTTGCAATTTTGATTGATCAACAGATTTTATCGATTTGAGATATTTTAAAACTTATTTTTTGTATTAAATCAAAATATAAATATAGTTTTTTTATTTAAAATATTTTATTTAATCTTTATTAACGTTTATTATTATTGAGTTTTATTTTAATTTAATTTAAGTAAACAAGAACTATAGAGATTTTTTTTATTATAAAAATTTCTTTAAAACTATTCATTATAGATCAATTGATCATTTGTGTCGAAGAACAATATCGTCGTATCAAGGTTGGTACAAAAATGGACCCCGATATAGTAGCCAATGTTAGAAACGTCTTTAAATTGAATATATCGTCTAATGAGTTCAAATCACTAATCAATGAACCCGTTTGAACGCATATTAAATTGTATGGCATTAAACCTATAATGATAATATGATAAAATATTTATACGTTTAAATTTGATTGAAATTACACATTACCAATAAAAACCGAAATAAAGAATTTCCCAATTGGCACTCCAACCATCGGTGATGCAATATTGATAAACCAATTGGGCGACATTGGAAATAACCGAAGTGAGATTAATAAGAATAATAAATGTGATCGCTTCAATTCGGCAGTGACCTTTTCACGAAATTTGTTCAATTGTCGTTCAAAGAAATGTTCAACCAATTCTGTTCCAAAAAATTTCGATATCAGATAACAACAAGTTGCTCCTGTGGCAGTCAATAAGCAGCAAAGTGGAAATCCAAACCAAACTCCATAAGTTGCACCACCAAGAAGATTCTATAAAACAATGTAATGTAAAAAATTAATTTTTAAAAAAAGAATTCATTCAATAAATGAACATACTAAGAAAACCGATCCAGGTATAGCAAATGATTGCTTAAATATATAGGCAGATGAAAATAAAACTAAACAATATAAAGGATGATGTATTGAATAGAATCGAAGCACAGCCGACATTTGTTTTAATTCCTCAAGATTTGATGGAAAGGATATATGCGAATTTGATCTGAAATAGTAAGCCAAACATTGTGACATTGAGAGATCAATGTAGTTATTACATATTGAACTTACTCTTCATTGTTGGGACGAATATAAACGACTAGCACAATAAGCCATGTTACAGAGAAAATCAACGTCGCTGCAAGCATGCATATTCGGGTGACAAGTATTTTGGTTGTGAACATGGTGAACCCCGAAAATCTGTGGGTTCAAATATAAAATTACATTTACTGATTATTATCATGTTTAAAATGTCGTTCAAATATGGAACAATGTTTAATCATATGTGGAACATGTTTAACGAAACCGGAATATTCCAATCGTCGGATTACACTGTTCAAATGATTGGGAGTCACTAATATGGTCGATGGTGAAATGTTGGAATTACTATTGTTATTACACATATTATAACATCGAATAACATGATGTACACCTCGTGGCAAATATTGTACTAGATAGTATAAACGATTCCAACTCCGATATGGATCGATCATATAAACTCCAGAATCATGTGGTGATCGTACCGACCAATAGGCTGAATTAATTGGATAACAATATCGCCGCCGATTGTCTGTAACCATCGACATGATTGTTCGCCATGGGTCTTCTGGTCGATTTAATCGTCGTTCTAGTGTCCGTTGCGAATTTTCAATATCGAAACGATCAAAATCATCTTCCGAACGAATATTGTAACAAACAAATTGTATTGGTTGTCGACAAAGTGGACACTGGTCATGTAAACTAGTCCATTCTTTGATACATTCGTAACAAAATACATGCCGACATTGATTTGTAAAGCTAGCTGATTCGATCGATTCTAAGCAAATGGGACATGATAAACTATTTTTGCTTAACGGTTCTCTTAAAATTTGAACGTCCGACGATGACGTGGAGGATATCGACGTTTGTGATTGTAAGGAAAGAATAGACATGAGTACAATAATCTTCTTCTCAAATTTTTACTTGTTGAGTCAAGTGATTACAATTTATATAATTAACAATCAATTGTTTACAAATAAAATTACCCAAATAATATTGTAAAAGGAGTTATTGGTAATTCAGAAAAAATAATAATCACATTGACAAACAGAATTAAAAATGTTAGTAAAGTTTACACTTACTGTTAATAATAAAAACGACTTATTGTGTATCACAGTTCAATTATGGATTGTGAATATTAATTGTTCACTAAGAATATTACATAATAATTGTCACATGACTATCACATAATCTACCTTTATTTCGATGCTGACACATGTATGGAATGATGCGGAAAATGAAAACAACGTCCGCACAAAGATGACGTTACCTGGCGAGTTTTGCGTGTTTGGAATCAAACACACAACACCACCACCAACGGCAGCAGTAGTATAGAAATCATCGTCGTCGTCGACGTCTGCTACAACGAAACGATTATATACTGTCCCGTATACGCGGACGATTGGATGGATGGACGGACATTGCGGCGACGATGATCTCGACCAAATCAACAGCATCGACAACAACACCACCAATATCAACATCATCATCTTATGTGCCTATATCTGTGCATTGTAGTTAAAATCTTTTTCAATTCAATAAACACTTAGTTCGTCTCTGCTACTATTTTATTTGTGTTCCATTCCTCATCTTGATCATCTCAACAGTTTGTTTTTTTATTTCTAAGTTTGTTGGGGTGATATTTTTTCAACCAATTGGTCTATAATGTATATCGGTGATGGTGTGTATGTTTATGTGGACATTGATTCTATCTCGTTGTACATGCATATATGAGTCTGGTGGCCTCCAATCGAGAGCAAATGAGTGTTAGAGTAAAGGCTGTATAGTATGAATGCTCCCCGTCAAACGACCTAATCACCACAAAACGGCATAGTTTGTGTGTGAGTGTGTGTGTGTGTGTGAGAGAGAGAGAGAGAGAGAGAGTACTATCATCATCTCTGCCATCGATCAATGATGAACTAATGTACGCCAACAAATTCATTAGAATCTTAGTTCGAAACCTAAACATTGAACTTGAACCTTTATTTTGAAATGATTTTTAGTTATCAAAAAGAAGAATATGATATAATTGAAATGGCCTAGATCAATTGAAAATTTCCAGTAACGGTGATGGTTGTATGAAACCAAACCGACTGGTTTGAGGTGCGAACCGTTCAACATTATTTTCATCGACTGAAATCCATGGTACAAATAATTTTCAAATAATCAAACTCGTCCACCTCTTCCTCTTACACTCTCTTCCTTAATGTGATCATATAAATTACAGAATTGGTAACATTTCTGACTTCTTATTGTCTATATTTTGTTATTAAATATATAATAATAGTAAAATGTTTTGTTTTCCTGTTTCATTTATAGATACCTGATACTTCTTTTCTTATTACTCGAAATCAAACAATGCCTGAAATGGTTAAGCAAATAAACAAACAAACGAATCTTAAAGTTATTGCAAACATTAAATGAATGCAAAATTAAAGATGTGAAAAATTATCAAGTTTTGATCCAATCATATTTTTTCGTATAATTTAAAATGTGATCGATATCAAATGATTGGATTTATTTTATTTTGTTCACAAATGGAAGTTATCATTATATATATATGAAAGAGCTGCCTTATCAACATAAATCTTCCTTGTTATCGAACCTCGAATCGAAACAGTGTGTGTATCTGTCACCCAAAATTATCGACAAACGAAAACATGTGCTAATGAAAACAATATAAATTCCAAAGAATTATTAGAAAGGTTTTTATTATTCAAATATTATTTCGTTCTAATATTCACTCGATTATTATTTAAGCTTTTAGATTTCGTTTCATTGTTAAATATTTTCAACTCATTAATTGTGTGCTGAACCAACGGCTAAATCATCGGGAATCGGCAATCTTTCTAACTTACACTCACAAATATACACACATATACACAATCTATCTCTTTCCATTTATTGTTTGTTTATATATTTACATAATAATCATCATGATGCAAAACGGAACATCGGGTACGGCTATCATTGCACAACGTGAACGTGATCGACAACGGGAAAGAGAACGAACAAAACGTGCCGCAGTGGCATTGCAAACAACTGTTCCAGGAATGACCGGTGTCGAATTGACAGCAACTAGTGGAACATTACAAGAATGTGGTAAACCATCGGTCTATTTTGGTGATCCAATCTATACGGGCGGTGATGAAGATGATGACACCGTACGAAAAATTAAATCGGTTTTGGGTGAATTCTCCGATTTTGCTAATCAAGTCGTATCAAAACCATCGATGAAACCATCAATCATCGACCATCCACCATTGAACGTTGAAATAATGTCCAATTCATTGAATACTGTTACAACCTTGACTACGACGAATACCGTTTCCAATATGACGAATACAACTTCAACTATCACATCAAATACTGGTAATCATATTTCATCACGTGAGGTTAATCGTCGAAAGGTGGAACAAATATTCTCTGAAATGAAGAATCCAATCGAACCATTAACAGGATTGGATGATTTGGAGGATCATACAAATCCGATTGGTGCAAATGGGCCGGCCTCAACCTCATCGGTCACCTCATCGTGTTCGTCATCATCAAAGAAAGCTTATCAACCAACCTCATCATCCGCATTATATCATCATTCTTCTCATTCGACAACGACGACTGCGACAACAACGGCGACGACGAATGTGGATCACACTACTCATTCAACAAAAACTCATTTGGCAGCGATTACGAATGCTTCCGCACCACGATATACAACATCACCATCAACAAAAACAAACACATCATTAGTACAATTTAGTGATGATGACATCTCAGACCATCATCACCAATTGACGGATGCATCGTCAAACAACAAAAAACGTAAAATAACACCAACAAACGTACCTCAACCACCGACCTCATCGACGATCTCGGCTAACAAATCAGTTAAACTAAGTCAAAGTGAAGCGAGCTCTTCCGATTCTGATGATGATGATGTGTCAAGTTCGAATGAAGATGACGATTCTGAAGATGAATCGAATTCTAGTTCGTCAGAATCATCGAAATCGTCCAATAGTGATGATGAGGTACACGATTCGGATCGGTCGAAGAATTCGTTCAATAAGCCCAAAGGAAAGACGAAAACAGATAAAGCAAGAAAATTTGATACTAAAATGGATTCTCTTGAAATTGATGATCATGATGAGCCAATTGTTTCCAATGTTTTAACACCACAATCGAATAACAGTTCAAATAATGGTTTGAACGGGTCCGAAGTGTCCGAATGTCCCATTCCGTCCAGTGCTGGACTCGGACCACCAACTAACAACATCAACGACAATTGGGATCTTGATAATTTTGTTGAATTGGCTGATAAGAAGACGATATACTCAAATGATACTCAACCGATCGAATCAACTGGTAGCAGCAAACGTTCAACAAATTTACATGGAAAAAATTCTTCATCGCGCAAAGGAAAAACTGATCAAAGGCATCGAATAGAGAAAGGTTCAGAAAAACTTAAGAATAATCGAAACTCAAAAAGTAAATATCATCATCGTTCAAGTGATATTGAAGAAGGTGAGGTTACCTCGGATAGTTCGTCCGATGATGATAGAACGAGAACAAAATGTAAAACGACCACTACAAATACCGTTTCTCATTCACGATCATTATCTTCATCATCGTCGACATCGTCATCGTCATCATCCTCAAGTAGTGATTCACCGAAACCAGCATCATTCGAACCAGATGATAATGATACACCCGAACCATATGATCCAAGTGGGAGAATAGATCTGAAATCGTGTAACACATCAACAATGTTTGGAAAGTCGAGCAATCTGAGTAAATATACGATACCGAAAGCGGATAAAACGCGTAAAGCGGGACGCCGGCCCAGTCCACATTCGGCGTCCAATGAATCCACTAGTCATCTGTCACCGCCACGAGGATCAAAATCATTGTCCATTACTGCCAATAATTCGAAACAACGTCGATCGGCAACGCCGACCAAACTATCAACAAATCATAAATCGACACCATCAAATCAACGTTATAGTAGCGCAACAAAATCGGCAATTGCCGATGCCCTATTTGATGATCCACCACATAAGTCATCGAAATCAACTAAACTTTCGAACGTTAAGGATCGTGACAGTTGTTCACAAACAACGAAATCAATTCTAAAATCTGAAGATAATCTCCGAACGAAAGTGAAATCACTGAAGAGCGAACCCGAATCGTTATTGGTTAATAATCAAGAGAATATTGATCATCAATCATTGGCAAAGGGTAAATCTAACAAACGATCGAATGCATCTACAAATCAAGAAACGAATGAACCAAAAAAGAAAAACATGATTAATAGTGAAACGAATCATTGTTCAAAACAATTAAATTTCGATTCTGTTGATTCAAAATCGAATGGAAATTTAGATAACAATTTCATCGTTTCATTAAATATCAAACGGTTAAATCGTGTTCCATGTGTGGATCGAAATGGAAATTTCAATTCAACGACGTCAACAAATAACTCAAACCAAAATTTTACTTCATTTCCCAATAATAAGAAAGAATCTAAAAAGGCTTCTATTGAATCAAACAAATCACAACCATCGTCGAATAATGATAAGGCCACGAATAAATCGGAGAAAAATGTTTCGTCATCATCGAAAAAGAAGAAAGATCAATCATCAACATATTCCGAACCAAAGACACTATTGGTCAATATTCCACTTGGAACAAAAAAATCGTCTACAAATGGAACGATTTCCAACACTATCGCCAACATTAACGAACGATTGAATAAAAAGTCATCGGTACAACTGAAGGAGGAACCGACCGATCATCAATTTGTTCGCGATTATCATTCTCGACTATCGTCGACACCACCATCAACATCAAACACAAATCATAAATCATCTCCGATGGTGAAGGCGACGACTAACTCATCATCATCATCGGTGGCATCACCATCGAATTCATTGAAGATCACCAATCTATTCAGTCCAATGTCATCGGGTGAAGCACGAAACAAGGCACGTTCATTGAAACGAATCGCCGATCGTGAACAAGACCGATATCAACAAATGTCTCATTATATTGAATCAGTAATCTACTTCATCCAATGTGGACAACAGTTGGAACGTGAGCAGAAACGTGAATCAGATTCTACCGATCAATCGCTTGTCATGTACAAGGAAACATTGACCCTTCTGAGGTCAATCACGCTTAAATTTACCAAATCATCATTGGTACGAATCGGTTCGAATGGTCAACCAGAATACACATCAACCGACATAAAATTGATTGTATTTGCACATCGGTGTCAGGTGTTACTCATGCTTCGAATCGCTCGTATGCGTTCAAAAGAAATTCATGATAATAAGGAAATGATCAATGCTTATCTCTCCGATTCGTCCATTCAACCGTTTCTGCTCAATCAAACATCGCGCGATTCTACACAACCATTGTCGATACCCACCAATACGTTGCAGATATTCTCGCGACAGATAAATCTTTTGCAAAACTATCAGTTTGCTATAGATTTGTGGACAAAAGCGGAGGCAATGATCGAGAAGAATTCCAATTGTAAAGATTACTTTCAACAATTGTCCAATTCTGATGTCGGTCATCTTACATTAAGTTCCCCATTTGACCATTTGATCAACTATACGTTAAATGGAATCAAAAATTTGAATCTTTCATCTTCGGGAACGATTATGACGCCTATAACTTAATTGGTAATGTATTTGATTATAATTATAAATATATTTTTTTATAAAAAATAACTAAATCTGTTCTATATCGGAAACAGTTACTTCATCATCCGAAATCAAAGGCAACAGATGGCACTTTGGTCAAAATTTACAACATATAAATATAAATATTTATTTAATTTTACATTTATTCATTTAATTGTTATCAATTATCATTGTTTTCAAATTTTTATTATTTTATGTAAACATACATATACGCACCACCCTAAGCCCAATCAAACCCTTTTCTTTACTTTACACAATATCCTTAAGTTCTCAAATATTTATCAGTTGTTATTATCTATATCATTCACATTCACATGTTTATCAATTACTCTCTCTCTCTCTCTCTCTATTTTTGTATACAAACTTTCTCATAATTTGATTATTGTACAATGAACACACATGTGTTATCTTATTGTGGATTCTATCAAGCCAAATTGAAGTTTCCATCTTCCATTTATCTTATCGCTCTTCTTGTCTCTCTCTTTCTCCCCTTTTTGTGATACCAATGAATCAATGTTTCCCTCATTTTATTTTGGTTCGTTTATCAATGGCACATACCACAAATGTATACATTCTTGGCCATTCTTTTTAAATAAAAGTGAAATGAATTTTTGTGTAATTGATCACTTTGTAATGAGTATGTATATGTGTCAATGGGAAAGATGGTCACACCAACAAAATAATCGATTTCAGCCAATTGTATTCGTTTGGGTGGCGAAAACGACGAAAAGTATTGGAGACAATTCAGAATTTTTCTATTCGTTTTGCAAATGACATTTTTTTACCTTTATGTTCTACAATTTCTATTCTATATGGTTATTGTCGATTTGATCGACACCATTGTGTTCATCCATCTCTCCTCTCTTTTTACTTTTTGAAATCAGCCTTGGCACTTGCTTCACTAAAAAATCGATTGGAATAGGTACGTTCTTTGAAAGCTATTTTGCCCCAGGACCGTTTGTTCTAGATTGGTTTTTCTTTGTCCCTCCTGGTCTATTGAATTCACCTCTCCCTCACTTTATCGTTTTAGCTCTCTTCGTCTCTACACCTTTTACCATTCAATTGCAGCTGTGTGTATGCTTTTGGCATTATTAAAGTGTTAATTTCTTTTCAGTCCAATTGACCACCAACAATCAGAACGTTACCATCAATGTTGACCGCTCCTCTGAGGCCTCAGGCCTCTCTGGGCCACCATTCCACATTAGTTTTCTGCTTTTCCGATCTTTTAAACTATTATACTGATCTCTCCTTTTCTCAAAAATGTGTTGACCATCGTTCCACCAATAAAGTTTCCTTTCTCCTTTTATAAGTTTACCATAAAGTCTAAATTGATGGCTGACAACAATGGAAGCGAGGTGACATTTCTAAATCGATCATCGCCAAAATGGGTAAAAGGTCAGGTTAGAATTTGAACACAATAGTACGTCAGCTTGATTGTAAGCGATCGTTTTAATCAAATTTGTGCATAAAAAAACTGGAATTGATTTTGGCACATAGAGTCGATCCGTCACGATTAGATAAGTTGACAATTAGTTGACGCTATTTGATCAGGAAAAAGACCACCATAAACCAAATATAAATAAAAAAGAATAGTCAACTCGTCTGGAACGCATAAATACTAATTGTACATTTATGGTGTAACCATAGTTGTGTATGTTCGAAATTGTCCCGCCACTGTCATCACGCACTCACGACAAACTTTTCTTTACCATGGCTTATCCGTTTTCACAATGTTGATAATATTTTACAATCTATAAGGTCGGCATGTATCTTTCAAAACTAATTTGTTTCCAATTGCTAGGTGCCCGGTCCTGCCCTAGTGTTCAGGCCAAGAGGTCAATTCGCTTATGGTGAATTGGTGGCCATGTTCCTAGATGGATCGAACCAATTTGGTAACTGTTATCATACATATTTTCCCTCTCTTTAGACAATTCTCGACCCGAACAACAACAACAACAACAACAATCATCATCATCATCAACATTGATCGGTCAGGACCATCCTACCTTCCACCTCGTCTCCTAATTAAAACTCGTTAATGGTTTTCTCCGTCTCTCTCTCTCCCTTAACGTAACACACAAACTTACCTTACCTCCCTTATCTTGTCGATGTGTTAACATGATCGTTTGTTCCTTCGTCTCTCTTTTTTCCATCTTTCGCTGTTCATTCTCTTCTAATGTTAATGCTAAATAAAAAAATGACCGGAATATACGAAAGAAATGAAAGTTGAAACAAGTTCTTCATTCTTTATATAAATCAAAGAACTTGTCTATGGTGGTCGAACTAACGAACGAACGTTCAATGAGGAGGGGGAGATCATCACTCCTCATTCGAATGGTGAAGTTGGTAAAATAATTATTCTCAAATTTATTTAATTTGATTTTATACGACGAGAGGTCGATTTGATGGTCGTAATCGTTAAAATCTAATTTCCTGACTTGACATTTATATATAAGTAGATTTTTCAATCGACCATTCCCTATCACATTTCGGTTTCAACCAGCTCGCTTGCTTCTTCTTCTTCTCCATCTTATATCATAGAAAGATTAGATCGACGATGATCGTTAAACAAGAGGGAATAAACAATTTATTTTGTTGTTGTTGTCTCTCGTATCCTCTTAAACGAGAAGAAGGCCTGTAAATCATGATTATTACAAAACTTTGCTTTTTCCTATGGCGATGGCCTTTCACCTTCATACTTGTGGTGGCTAGGTGTGAAGAATTCAATTATAAATAAGTTTTTGGTTCGTGTGGTTTTCCGTGAACACATTTCCATTCTAGATAGTGTTCCACCTTTTCAGTTGATGAATTCCAACTCTCTCTCTCTCTCTCTCTTTTTCTCTTATGTTTTTCCATTCTCACCTTTCGAACGTTTGAATCTGTCACGGGTAATAGACATAGTGCACGGTTCGGTGAAAATCAAACATATACAAAAAGGCGTCCAACCAAAGAAGAGCGTGTGAAGAACATGTTGGCACAGAGCAACCCTTTACCATGTCCCGACCACATGGGATTTCTCAGCCCGTTTTGAAGTGAAGCTTAATTAACACCAAACCAAACTGAACATGGCACACCTGTCACCTGTGATAGAGTGTGACCGAATTAGATAATTCGGCACACGTGCAAACCAACTGCAGTCACCCATCAAACAAACAAAAAAAAAGAAAGAATAGTTGGACCCCTCCTGATTTGGAAACTCATAAGTTGTAATATTTGAACACCTGTGTTATGTTGAACTACAATCTCCTTTACCTTCTTTTCTTCATTCTATTATTTTTTTCGGTAATAATTTGTGAGATTTTTCCTTTGGTTGTCATGTACACACATACGTATACAAGCACACAATGGAAATGATGATCTTGTTTTTTATGACGATTCCACGCAACAGATTCGATCGTAAAGGGAAAACCATCAAGATGAAGCATCAGAGAAAACAGCACAAAAAATGCATACAAACACACATATAAACACACACACACACACATGCACAAAATGTTTGTCTCTCGACAATAAAGCTCATGTCCATATGCAAACTTTTCGTCCATCTCCTCTCTTCATTCTGACCCTTAATTTTGACCTTGTTCGCCCGTTCGAATCGAATTGAAGCTCATCAAAAATACAACACAAGAAACTGAAGTGAACTGAACAGAAAGGGACGAGGAATAGCATTTGGTCAAAGGCGATCGTTTCATCGTTTTACGGGGTCGAAAAGTTCAGGCTCATTCTCCTTCTATTTCCTTCCCCCTCCCTTCCCCACTCTCTCTTTACTGAACGAACAGTTCGGTGTTGTTTGCAAAGTGGACAGGCAAGACCGACGACCGAGTTTGGGGAAGGAATAGCCTCGAGTCTCAAGAAAGTCTTCAGTGGCATGCCAACTTTTCTCCCTCATTCTCTTATTGGGGTGCCGCAACTATAAGGGGGAAGTGGAAGGCCTGTGTGGCAACATTGCCATCATCAAAGTGTACTTCATGCTGAGCACTTGACGGTTGAAGACTTATAAATGTGTGCTATGTGCCGTGTGTTTTCTCTCTCTCTCTCTCTCTCCTTTTCTCAGTGTGCCTTGCCTTTTTATTTATTTCAATGCATACACCATTCTTTCGATGTCATGGTGAGGCGAGAGTGAATGCGACCAAGCGCGAACCAAAGTAAGCAACCAATGTTGTAGTCCCGACTCAGGCCATTCGTCCTCAGTTTGTCGATTGATCTCCACCATTTAGGATCGGAGAGCTTGCATTTCAAGTTCAGTGTTTGCACATTGTTACTTCTTCTTCCACTAACATTTGCTTTGATGATCATCACAAGCAGTGGCAACGTTCCTGCAACCAAAAAACTGTTTACATAGTTTACATTTTATGTTGAATATATAAAATAATCCCATTGATCGCATACGCACACCTGTGATCCATCCTCAATCGGTAAGTATCCTTCCCAAAAATACTGTCTTCACAATATTTGGTACAACCATCCCAATCCCTCCCACAGTCTTCCTTCTTTTATATATTTTGTGTTTCTGATCGTTATTCACCACCATAATCAAATAAAGTCAAACATTTATAAAGGATATATATACAGAAAAATGTGTAAATCAAACAACAGTAACTCCAAATAACCAAAACCATCTTTCTACTTTTATTTATTAGAATATACACCAAAATCGAATGAATTATTCTACCGTTTCAAGCAACAACACCAACAACAATGTCAACATTAGAATGGTTTAAAATCGAACCGTCATTGCTCAGGACAAAACATTTGATCGTCTAATATCACCGCCACAACAACAATATGTTGATCAACATGGACCATGTTTGGTTCGATCGTGGTCGTCGCCGACGACGTAAAACAACATTAAACACTATTATTGTTTTGTTTCGTTTTTGTTTATTATTATATAATATGGTCGTCATCACTGGAAACCCATTAACAAATGGCAACGAATGTGACATAACATCGTGTTTGGGACAAAGATCGATCAGCAATGTTCAATCGATACCTTGTCCAGAGTTGAAGTCGATGCATCAATGTTTAAAATCATATAAACTTTCGTGTCGAGGTAATCTTCAAGTGTTTGCATTGATTACCATGATCAAATCGATGAAATCAACCAAGTGCCCCGAACGAAATCATCGTAAAAAACGTCCCATGATACATGAAAGTTATGGAATGCGTCCGACACGTCACAATTCACAACAACATCAAGTTGTTCAACCGTCAACATCACCAAGTCTGCGAACGGGTGATTCAAACGTTGTTCTTCAACAAATTGGAAAAATCAGTAAGAATCGTGCTCGATTCGATGATCCATATGATGAGGGGACTGTAATGAAGATAACAAGTACAATCAATCATCAATATTGTCTACCGGCAGCATATAATTTTACAATTGGCATGAAGATTGTGTCAAACATTCAATTTTCAATAGCATCGAAAACATTCTCATCGATGATTGCCAATCCGGAAGAACAATTGGATCGAACATTCACGTTCACTCAACCATTATCATCACAACAACAGCCAACAGCTAGATTAGGAAAGAAGGTACGAAAAGAACGAACTCGTCGTGATACATCGGATTCGTCCTATGTTCGAACAGCAAACGATGCCGTTCGTTCATATTTGCAACAATCAAATGAACCAGAGTTCAAAGACTCAAATTTAAAGCATGAACCATCATTATCATCAATGCCAAACAAGCCACAACAATCTGAACCGGCTAAGGTAACCGAATTAGTTTACAAGCCAATTCAACCGCCAACGCCATCATTGACCTGTATCATCTTTGGCGATCCGCACATTCGTACCTTCGACTCCCGTTATCAAACGTGCAACTGTTTGGGTGCTCGTTCATTAATCGAACATCCATTGTTTGATGTACAAATTACCAATTCTAGAATCAATGGTAAGTTGATTTCATCAATGTTTGTAATATGCTATATGGTGTGAAATAGTACAAAATTCCAATGTGCTTATTAATTTAATATAATTTAATGTTTCTTATAATGGATATTAAGATAGAGTATGAATTCCATTGATATTAACAATTATTAAGATATGCAAGATATAAGATAATATAAAGATATTTAATTTTCCTTTCATCTCCCATGGCCACATGTTTCCATCCTCAATTATCATTACAGATATGACGAGTGGATGTTGATGATGATGATGATCAACACAATTCATTCTATATGGCTTCTCAATTTCACTTATGTCCGTTTGCCAACAACAAATGAAAAAAATAGATGTCACATGGTAGACACAGTCACTTGATTTATGACACACCAACATGTAATAAGAACACTCAATTTAGTAAACCGTTTCAAATTGACATCCAAATGAGAAGGAAGGGAAATGTCACTTGATGATGGTGATCGTTTCGTGCTTGACATATTGTTAAAGTCATTTGTGGTTCAAATGTTTATGCCATATGTCTCCGATCTCATGCGCTCTCTCTCTCTCTCTCTCTCTCTCTCTCTCTCTCTCTCTCTCTCTCTCTCTCTCTCTCTCTCTCTCTCTCTCTCTCGTTTCCATTCTCTCAATTTGTTCTCGACTCTTGACTTTTGACGATTTATTATTAGACTCATAGTATAGATAGAATATGAATATGAGCACTACAAGAGATTGTGATTAGGTTGCCATTGGTATAAACTCTATTGGACTTATACTGTTTCATCAAACACAATACCTGGATTGTTTAATCAAGGAACCGGTCGGTTTTTGTTAAAGTGGCAAATATAGATAAAAAATACTGTCATAAACTTGTACTTTCAATCTCAACTATATATAACTTTTATTATCATATATATATGATTATCTAAATATCGTTCTTTTTTCTTATTTAATAGAACCATTCAATTCAACTGGTGTCACAAAGGTCACTGTCCTGGTTCGTGCTTTCTCTCCTTGTTCGATACAATCGAATCTTCTCTACGAAACCGATTCACTAAGTCAAAGTAAGTCACTACTTTAAAATTTTTGGCTATTAATTTAACTAATAATTACATTTTCCATTTAGATACTCCATCATCAACATTTTCCGATGGTAGCAACTTTTATAATCGAATGATATATATTAAACAAACGATGGATGGAATGGTTGCCACCATATATTTAGATCATATCGGCGCACGTATACATATATCACAATTTCTTCATACAAAATTTTTGAATGTTGTCATCAAATTTCGAACGGCAACATCGGTTGTAAATCAAAATTTAGTGATGAATGCAATTAGTCCAATTTCTCTATGCAAATCTGGTTGTCTTCCACGTGAATTGATCGATATTGAAAGAGAGTTGATCAAAGCGGGAATTGATACGAAAGCTCCGATTCGTGGTATTAAACAATCGGTTGAACATGTTCATGAGGAAATGATTATTGATCAAGATCAACAATTGTACGATGATATGGACCTTGAAGAGGAGGAGGAGGATGAAGATGACGACGACGATGACGATGATGATGACGATGGTGGTGGTGGTGGTGATGAGATTGATAATTACAATCATGAAAAATTCGATCCGAGACAAATTCTTAGACCACAACCAAATGAACGTGGTAGGCGAGTAAAAAAGGATTCGATTCAATCTAGTCTAAGTACAACTTCCACTACCAAACGTCCGAAACGTCAACGAAACGGACAACGAAAACGGAATCGAACCGAGAAGAATAATAATAAAAATCTGAAAAGTCCTCAATTGAAGACGTCGGAAATTCTGTCACCACCAATCGAATTACATCTTATCTCGTCAATGTTATCATCAACATCATCATCATCTAGTCCTGAACCATCCACAACAACTAACACAACAACAATCTCACCGAAACTATCAGATCTGTTTCAATCGAAGCAATTCGAACATCAAATCGTGGCAGCTCAACCACCAATCTTATCAATGATGGATCAATGTAACGAATTGAAAGCATTTTATCGTTTAACGTGTCTATACGATACTGTATTCAAATCAGTGGTCAGCAGTATGCCACACCAATTTGCCGAATCGTTCGACGAGCCACGTGTTAACGAATTGGCAATGGAATTGAATCAAACTCAAGCCAAAACCGATCAAATTCCATCATCATCGAATCAACTTTCATTTACATTATTCAATGTTTCAATTTTTGTTACAATTGCCATAATTAATTTGTGATACTCAAATTCTAACAAAACACAAATTTCAACTAGATCTCTTGAACCACATTTACCAATGTGTAAACACTACTTATATTTTTTTTGTTATTAATTATATAGAGTTTTTATATATTTTGTAATGTTTTTACAATAAAGTATTGATATTTGAAACATTCTTGGCATTTCTTTTTGATTGTCGAAATCAGTTTTCAAAACCAAAAAATGAACTTTTATGTTACAATATGCGCACAAATGCTCTCACAATTTCGAATTTCTCTGAAAGAAGGTATAATAAATCTTACAATTATAAAATTTTCTTATTTCAGCAATTGAAATGTTTCCAAATTTCTTCGTCTTCAGAGGAAGTCGTAAAAAAATTCATCTTGTGAAGAAGTTGATAGTTATTGGAAAGTAACGATTATTATCAGTTTATGTTTATGTTTAATGCTAAGAAATAATTTTCCATTTCAAAAGAATTTTAAATACTGACTATATAAATTGATTTTTTTGTTTCATTTTTTATTCCAAGAAACAACGCTAATTCAAAAAAAACGATAATATGAAAAATTGGTGTCGTTTAATTGTAGTGGTTCTGTTGATATTTTATATCGAACCACCAAAATGTTTGTGTTCATCAAAAGCAGCTACCCGCAAGTATCTATTGATTAAACCGCAATGTAATGAAAAAACTATGAAGAGAATCGAGATGAACGTTGCAAAGATGATCGCTGTTGGAAAACAAGGTCGACCATTTCCAGAGAACGAACAAGAATTGGGTTCATTTTGTAGGTACGTCGTTATGCATAAATTGATAAACAAATTGATGATTGATTCTATTCTTCAAAACACTAGAGAGACAACACGTCTAAACAATGAGATTGAAGCATTTTTCAAGAATTGCTATCAACGAGAAGTTCGCGACAATGCTAATCTTTTGATCTATAGTATCAAAAGTAGCCTTCGTCGTTATTGTGGAAAGAAGCGAACCAAGGCGATAACCGATTTGCTTCAAGTGGCATCGTGTGCCAATCGTGAGGTACGAACACAGATTCCATGCATGGAACAATTTATCAATGATACGAAACCATTGATTTATATCGATGATCATCGGAATAAGATTCCATACACATGTTGCAACTATGTTCACGCCGTTCGTTGCGTTGAATCATATTTGGACAAAGTTCCGTGTATCGGAAATCGACAACCAATTATTCTTGATTTTGTACGCGGATTGACCCAAGGTTTGATCAATGTATTATGTGGCGAGTACAATGAAACGACCGATCAATGTGATATATTGGGACGCCCACCAAAACCCAAAAAGATGGGTCGTACCAAATATTCAACATTTGCATTCGTTTTGGTCGATCTTTTGGAATCGATTCCCAAATTAGATAGAGAATTGCAATAGATTTCAAAATTTTATTGCATATATCACTATCATATCCGTTTTGATAAGGCTTGCCATTAAAACTATTATCACAAGAACAATAAAAAAGAAATAAGCACGACCAGTCACATTCTTTTGTTGATTATCAATTGTGTCACATTGAGAACAATAAAAAACAATAAATTATAACTTTTAATTCAAATATGATCTCATACTACAATTTATTATGTTTTTTTTCAATTGTATCATTACCATAACATTAATTGGCCTATATAGTGATCTCAATGTTGAATGTGGTTAAAATATGGCAAAATATGATATTAGAATCAATTCAACAACGAATGAAAATAGGAATGAATCGCAAGCGGATTCACCGAAAAAAAATGATCGTGGACAATGGTCGTCTGGAATTGAGTTTCTTTTGTCCTGTATCTCAATGTCGGTAGGCTTAGGAAATGTATGGCGTTTTCCATATGTTGGTAAGTTTCATATTTCATTTTACACAATATAATTGAAGATTAATTCTTATTTTAGCCTATGAGAATGGTGGCGGTGCATTTCTGATTCCATACTTAATACTTCTATTTATAATTGGTCGACCAATCTATTATATGGAAATGATTATTGGCCAATTTAGTGGACGTGGACCGATCAAAATGTGGAAATGTGCTCCAGCCTTTCGTGGAATTGCCTTTGCACAACTATTCTCCGTATCATATGTGACCATCTTCTACAATTATATAATGTGTATATCGGTCTATTATTGTGTAGCATCATTCAGTTCTCCATTACCATGGTCCTATTGTCACGAGGAATGGGTTCCTAATGGTTGGTGTGAACAAAATCAAGATGAGACCTCATTTGATAATCAAACATGGCCTGAATTGTATTATACTCAAACCGTGCTTCATCAATCAAATGGATTGTGGGATGTAAATCAAATTGAATGGAAATTGACCATTTGCTTATTTGTAACTTGGACTTTGGTCTATCTAACCATCATAAATGGTGTCACTTCATTGGGAAAGGTTTCCTATTTTACCGCATTTTTCCCATATCTGGTATTGATCTCCCTATTGATCGTGTCAATGTTTCAAGATGGCGCTTTGGATGGTATAAAGTACTTCTTTGAGCCACAATTTGAAAAGTTGAAAGATCCAATCGTATGGTATCGTGCCGTAGAACAATCATTCTTTTCATTGGCCATATGTTTCGGATCATTGGTGATGTACTCCAGTTATAATGATTTTACAAACAATGTTAATCGTGATTGCATTATCATATCGTTATTGGACACATTTACCAGTGTACTTGCCGGTTGTGTTACGTTTGCCGTTTTGGGAAGTATGGCCAAAGAGAGTGGAAAGGAAATCAAAGATGTTGTCCGTAATGGCCCTGGTTTGACATTCATTGCCTATCCCGAAGGTTTAGCTAAGATTAAATTCATTCCACAATTATGGTCCGTTCTATTCTTTATCATGTTACTTACGTTAGGTATTGGAAGTTCAGTATCGATGATTGAAACCATTTTAAGTTGTACACGTGATCAATTCCCAAGATTGCATCGACATAAGCCAATGACCGCTTTGATCTTTTGTATCATATTCTTTTGTTTCGGTCTCCCGTTAACCACTGATGTAGGTTGATGTGATTGTTCCAAGATGTATGTTGACAGACATTTTCTCTTTTTCACACGTTCAATATATAGGCCGGCAGTTTCATCATGCAATTATTGGACAATTATGGCGTTGGAACGGCTGCCTTTCTTTACGGAACATTCGAAGTGATCGGAATCATGTGGGCCTATGGATTGAGTAACTTTTGTTTAGATGTTCAATTTATGTTAGGTTCACGGCCATCGATTTTATGGAAGATTACGTGGGGTGTGTTGACCCCATTCGTATTGATCGTTATCTTCATCTATGGAAACGTTTTGATCTTTAGAAATAAGGCCGATGTTACCGATGAGATGCCCGAATGGGGAACCGGAATCGGCTGGGCACTAGGTAGGAACGATTCAATCAATTCATTCAATACAATCACAATCTTATTTATATAGTATACATACTTTTCTTTTACAGCTGGACTAGCATTGATACAAATTCCAATATGGTTTATTATTCAATTTTTTCATGAATCGGGAACAATGATTGATCGATTTCGTTCAATGATGAGTTCAACAATGGATTATGGACCAATTGAAAAGGATACATTCGACCGATGGATTGAATTTGTGCGTAATAATCGAACAAAAAAAAGCAATTCGGAGGTGATGATTCCATGTTCAGTGTTTGTCACCAAAACAACAACTTTGTTATCGGTTCGTTCAATATCAAACGAAACCAATTAAGATAATGTTTTATGGATACATGACCATCATCAATATTGAGTTGTGCGAGGTAAACAAGAAGGTAAAAGAACAACAAAAAAACAGTATGATTTGAAGAATCAAACTAAACACCAAAAGAGAAGCGGTTCTATTAAGGGGTTGTACTCAAGGATAACCACTTGATGGAAACGTCATTTGAAAGCCAAATTGTGATTGATTCAAAGTTTTGTTTCTAATTGATTAAATCGAAATGATAATTAAATCAAATCTGTATAAAAAAATCTCTCACTCTGTTTCTTGTTTAGTATCAAATAAGTCAATTGAGGGCCTTATAACAAAAATATTGTGAGAGCAAAAACACATAAAAAATTAACAGACTAAATATCTAAGAATTAAGCTTATCAACAATTTCAATGAAATTAATTACGTCATAAGCTCAAATGTAAAATAAATGATATTCATTTAGTATAAAAGAGAATTTCGTTTTATAGATACGTTCAAATTTTCAAAACAAAACCGTTAAGATGGTAGAAATAAATCGAAAATTTTTGTTGATCAATGTTTTGATGATGAGCACATTTGTCTTGAGGTCATCGGCTGCCTCAAAATCAGTGTCGTCATCATCATCACCGTCGTCATTATCGAATACACGATATCTATTGAAGAAACCAAAATGTAATGTGAAGAATCAAATGAAGATTGAACGTTTGGTGGCGCGAGCTGCCGTCATTGGACCACATGGCCGTCGTTTACCGGAATCGATGCAACAATTGAAATCATTTTGTCGGTATGTTTCATAAGTGAATTGAAGTTTAGTTGAAATAAACATTGTCGGTAAAAAATTTCAAACAAACAGTGAAACAAACACAATGGTAGCTAAAATGGAAGCATTCGTACGCGATTGTTATACGAAAGAGATACAAGATTGGTCCAATCTGGTCATGTATACGGTAAAATATAATATAAGAAAGTATTGTGGTCGCCGAGGAGTTAAGATTGTGCAAGATCTGATCAAATTGGCGCCATGTGCAAATAAATATGTTCAAACAAATGAAACTTGTATACGAGTGTTCATCGATAATACGGCACAATTGGTTCCACTAACTGATGATTCTAAAAAGATTCCACATCTTTGTTGGTATTTATACATAATATACAATACTTATTAATATCTTTGGATAATTTTAGCTACATAAAAATTGTTTATTTTTAGCAATTTTGTAGAAAATCTAAAGTGTGCTGAAGATATGTTGGATCACATTCCATGTATGCGCGCGCATACTTCACAATTGATGGATCTGTTTCGAAATGGCATTCAAGGTGTTTTCGATTTCGGTTGTGGTGAATTTAATGGCGAATCAGAAGCTTGCGATAAGCTAGGACCAGCACCAAAGCCGACCGTACCAAACAAAACCAAATATCTTTCGTTTCCGTTTCTTATGATCGATGTACTAAGTTCGATTAAAGATTATGAGGCACCAGGACAACTTGGATAGGTTAAAATGTTTTAGATCATAAGTCATGTTAATTCATAAAAAATAATAAAAAAAAATATTATCAAATAATAATATTGCCATGCTTTCTGCCATTATTGATGTGATGAATGTTCTTTTATTCGTAGAATGACGTAAGTTAATCAATAACTTATTTACCTAAAAACGATGTACTTTCAACGTTATCATTCTGCAATCTTTGTGTATATGATAAAAATTTTTTTTTTGACAAGTATTATGTTGTGAAAAAAAATTGACGTTCTTTTCTGAAAACCAAAGTACATTAAATTTGATATATTTGTATAGAATTCTATTAAATTAATTTAAATTCTGAAAAAATATTAGAAACCTTATTCATAATTAATAGCCTTAACATTGCAAAGTTTTTTTTGAATTATCATGTACATCTTAAAATCTATAGTAAATCAAGACAAGTGATTAAAATGTGCCTTTACACATTGCTTCGAAGCACAATAAATAAATAAATAATAATATAAAACTATTATATTACGCACACACACACATGAATACCTTAACCTTAACCTTCCATATCATTTTCTAAAAACAAAAAAAAACGAATAGTGAAACTTTTTAGTCCTTCAAACTTATTTGGTTGCTTCTTCATGAATCAACTATCTCAAGGTTTTTTGTACTAACAATACATGCAAAATTTAAAAAATTATTTGCACTTTATTATGGTGTACAGGGTGGACATAAAGTATCAGGTCGAACTCGCATAACAGGAAATCCCATTAACGTTTTGATACATTTTGTTCTCCCTGTACACATACCTTTACCCCCTCCCCTTTAATGAGAAGGTATATAAGGTTAAACATTTTTTTCATGTTTATAATTTGGATTGTCGAAAAAATTTCAAAAAAAAAAAATGCAATCAATCTTCAATTTGTGCTTATTAGCAATCTTGATAGTTGGTTCCACAAATGGAAAGAAAGTTCATCGATATTTATTGGATAAACTAGAATGTACGCAGAAGAAACAAGATAATGTAGACCGAATATATCAAAAATTGGCCATTTTTGGCAAGAACGGTGAAAAGATACCAGAAAATGATTCACAATTGAGGAAGTTTTGTACGTAAGTATTTTCGTTGTTAATTCCATTGTTTTGAATAGACGATTAATGATTTATAAATCGTTGACCAACAAAAAAAAGCAATATGAAAAAGTATGCATCAGAAGTTGAACGATTCATTAAAACATGCTATACGAAAGAGGTGAAAAACTATTCCAATTTGATGCTTTACTCGGGACGAGCCAACTTACGAAAAAGTTGTGCCAAACGTGTTCCAAAGGTGGTTTCCGATCTGATGCAAGGTGCACCATGTATTAATCGTTATGTTCAAAAGAATGATACATGTCTTATAAAATTTATAAATAAATCAGCACAATTGATCAATATCGACGATGATAAGAAGAAGATTCCACATCTTTGTTGGTATGATTGTTCATTCAATATTTCAATGTTCTAAATAAGACATTCTGTTTTATTCCATAATAATATAGTAACTATAACGAATGGACCGATTGTGTCGACAACTTAATCAATTCGGTCAAATGTATGAAACCATACGGATCATCATTTATCGAGTTTATACAAGCACCCACACGACAAATTGTGGAATTTTCGTGTGGTGAGTATGGTGAACATACCGATGCGTGTAAACGTTTGGGTCCGGCACCGAAACCAAGGACACCGGTTCGAACGAAATATACCAGTGCACCACCAATGATGATTGATTTAATACAATCGATCGAAGACTATGTTCAACCTGGAAGCATATAATTATTTGATTTTTAAATAAATTTAATGAAAATATGTACCATTAACTTGAAGCTTCCTGTTTTACCAAACTAGCTTTTCACTAGACTCGTTTATACTCGTTCAGGTCATTTCATTTCATTTCTTTTTTTTTTTTTTTTTTTTTAGTTTACGATTTTACGATAAAGATAAACATATTTTAACTTAAATAATAATAAATTTCCAAATAAAATTAATATGTAATCTATGATGGAATACACATACCCTTTAATGTTAAAGAGGTGGAGGGATTACTAGGTAGTTATGCTAGTTGGATAATTTATGGTGAAGAACTTGAAGGGTAAAGAAATACAATCTGCATTTTCATTTGCAACGACTTTTGGTATGATCATATCACTGCGGTTGGTATATATACAATAAATTTATCGTTGAGTTTACAGATTTGAAAGTGTGCATGTTACACAACATTGCTAGCAAAGATGAAATTTGTCGCACCATTGATAGTGTTGGTAGTGTTGATGGTTCAAATAAATCGCTCAATATCAGCAAAGAAAAAAGCTAAACCTTTGATTTTCCACAACAAGACCATTTGTACTCCGAAGAATGAAGCTAGAATTGAACGCCTCTATGGAAAAGTTACCATCATAGGACCCAATGGAAGCAAGTTTCCAGAAAATACCGACCAATTGAAAAAATTTTGCAGGTAAACTTTTGTATTTGTTTTTGAAAACTACTTAACCTTAACTAAATGTAGTGATATGAAGAAAAATTTGAAAGAAATTGAGCATTATACGAAACAATGTTACACCAAAGAAGTGCAACAATACTCCAGTCTTGCAATTTATACGATTCGTAGCACCATTCGAAGATATTGTTCGAAACGAATGTCAAAATTTATGGCTGATTTGATGTCAGTGGCTCCATGTGGCAATCGATATGTTCAACCGAATGACGTATGCGTAAGGAATTTTATCGAAAAGACCGCTCCGTTGGTGTACATCGATGATGATAAGAAAAAGATTCCACACATTTGTTGGTATGATCCTTTTTTTCCAATTTTAGCTCAACAATTTCATTTGATGATTTTTTTCTTCCCATCTTTATCCAGTAATTACTATACAGCATCAAATTGTTTGGAAGAGTTCTTGAATTCGATCAAATGTCTCGGTCCATATGCAGGCAATGTAATGGATATATTTCGAACTTCCACGCAACAGGTTGTTGATTTTTCGTGCGGTGAATACACTGATCAAACTGATGGATGTAAACGTTTGGGTCCAATGCCAAAACCAAGACAACCCAATAAGAAACGATATGTCAGCATACCAACTGTACTGGTCGATGTCTTGGATTCGATTGAAGACTACATTGTACCTGGGGAGTTTAATTAATATGGAAAATGATTAATGTAAACGAATGGAAGGTTTCAAATACACATATACAGCACTTCAATCGTCTGAATTGATACTTATATTTGATATAATCGTTAATGGTAATTAGAAATCAGATGATTTGATTTCAATGTATTTACAAATGGAGATTGTTTGGGATGATAAATAAAAAATGGTTGATCCTAAAAATAGATACATCAATAAACGAATGTTCACGTAAGAGTAGATTATAAATATAAATAGAAGGTGAAAGAATCTTCATTCGACAAAAAATGTGCTTTCAACCAAAATGATACTCAACTATCGTGTAAAATATTGTTTTTTGTGGTTAACGTTGATTGCGATTTTAGTAATCGTATCACCAACCTATTCAACCAAAGCTCGAAGTTATCTGTTGAATAAGCGACAATGTACGATGAAACGTCAACATCAATTGGAAATGTTGATGGCACGAACAGCACCGGTGGGTAACGAAAGTAGAGAACGATTTCCCGAATCATTTGAACAGTTACAAAAATATTGTCAGTAAGTTTTTTTTATATAACAAAACATATGTCGATGTAAAAATAAACCTTTATTCTTTCAAACAAAATTAGACGATTAGCTCGTATATTGGCGCAAACTGAAACATTTTTCAAAGATTGTTATGACAAAACAGTTCGTGATTATGCCAACATATTGATATATACAAGCAAACGTAATATGAAAAAGTATTGCTCCAAAAAGCAAACTCGATTTGTGGCTGAGATGTTAAAGTTAGCTCCATGTGCAAATCGACATGTTAGAAACAATCCTGTACCAATAAAATGTTATGATCGATTTATAAATGAAACGACACAATTGATTGGAATCGAAAATGACAACCTTAAGATACCGCATGCATGTTGGTAAGTTATTTATTAATGTTTTTTTCTCATTTATTATTGGTAAATTCAATTTCGTTTTTCCAGTAATTCGATGGTGTTGTTGAAATGTGCTGAAGAATTCATGTATTCGATTCCATGTTTGCAGAAGCACACACCAATGTTGCTCGATTATTTCCGAACGGGAACATCGAGCATTAGCGATATTATGTGTGGCGAGTATAATGATCAAACCGATTCATGTATGCGTTTGGGAAAAGCGCCGAAACCAGTTAAAAAACTGAAACAAATTAAATATGTGACACCGATGGCTTTATTGATCGATTTGATGGAATCAATCCATAATGTTACATCTTCACCTACACTACAGTTTAAATAAAGCTTATTTTGTGATAATAGCAAAATATCCTCATTATGTTCCATATCATCATGTTGATTAGTCAACTTGGTTAATCATCTATTCAGGCCCCTGGCTATTCCATATCCCATATCTCTTTGGTATGTCATGATCCGTGATATGGAATGATGGGATTGGAGAGAATGACTTCAATCCCAAGTATGAAAATACATGGATGCTATGAATACCTATTCCTAATTATATAAACCAAACAAAATTTAAAATAAATTTAAATAACTTGGAATAAACTAGTTCATAAGCAATTGTTTATTACATATATAATAAATAAAGTATTCTATCGTTTGATTTGAGGAGTTGACCAACGCCATCTACAAAATAAGTCAAGTACAAAAGTATAGAACGTCGTTTTTGGACGTGCTTTTATACTACTAGAACGAAATCAACCACACACTTTTCAGCAATGACCGTTGAGTGTGCCATACAAACATATTGTGTACATTTTGTTGATTTGGCGCGCACGGCTTCAGGGGTCGTGTACCATTCACAATGCTTCTAGTTGGCGTATTTTTAGGCGCGCGCGCGCATTTTTCTCCTCATTCTTCTTTCCCCCATTAGCAGCTCAACTTGTTTTGTGTGATTTTCATCGCTGCAGCCGCCACAATATACCCCCAATACTCACTCTCTCCATCTCCCACTTTCTCGCTCTCTCGGTCTTGTCTCACGCAAATCGGTCCTCGATCCTCTCATTCATTTGCTCATCCTAGTTTGGTCAAGTTCCCAATCACTTTTTTTTCGTTTCTATCAAACCTTTACGTCACCCAACTCAAATTTAAACAAAAATGGTATGTTTTTTTCAAGATTATGTGACTTAATTAATATTTTTTAATTTATATTATCATTGAATGATAGGCTGGTGGTAAAGCTGGTAAGGATTCAGGAAAGGCAAAGGCTAAAGCCGTTTCACGTTCAGCTCGTGCTGGACTTCAGGTTTGTTTTTGATTGCTTTTATATTTAAAATATTTTTTATTAATTATTATTATTACTATTTGTTTTATTTTATTTTATAGTTTCCAGTGGGTCGTATCCATCGTCATCTGAAGAATCGTACCACCTCACATGGTCGTGTCGGTGCCACAGCAGCCGTCTATAGTGCCGCTATTCTCGAATATCTTACAGCCGAAGTAAGTTATTTAGATTAGAATTTATTTATTTGTTCACTTTTAGAAACATCAAGTTAAAAAGTAGAAAGAATTTGTGGGTAATTTAGTTATTGAGTTTTGTTAATAAGGAAGTCAACTCTTCCGGCCATCATGAAATGCACTTGCCCTACGTGGCGGCCATTTTGTTTTGTTATGAAAGTAAAACTGCTATCAAATGTATACTTCAAATTAAACTACCAATTGAACATTATAATTGATTAGGAAATCTATGCGTACTTAAAGTTGTCTTTTTTAACAATTGGTCATTTCGTTTTGGCGCCAAAATTTCATCTATAACTTATTAACTTTTATTCATTTATTTTAGGTTTTGGAGTTAGCAGGTAATGCCAGTAAGGATCTCAAGGTGAAGCGTATTTCTCCACGTCATTTACAATTGGCTATTCGTGGTGATGAAGAGTTGGATTCGTTAATCAAAGCAACCATTGCTGGTGGTGGTAAGTTTATCGTCTTTGTTTTAAATGTATCACATAATTAATGTTGCTTTTCTTCTTCAAGGTGTCATTCCACATATTCACAAATATTTAATCGGAAAAAAGGGAAATGCCGCACAAAACCTGGAGCCTAAAGCATGAATTTGATCATAACCTTACATTCATAGTTCAAATTAACTATTTCCATATATAATTTAATTTTGTCATACTCTTCATTTTTCGATATATGTTTAAATATGATGACAATTATGATCTTAATTCAACCTTTTTTAATATAATCGACACAATCATTTTCATGTATAACAAATTCACTTCATCTTTTCTAATATATAGAATTGTCACATGATATAATCACTCATTTTGTTTCTTTCCAATCGAAGTCATTTGATAAAGCATGATGGACATTGTCCTACGATTGACCATAGGAGATTTTCTATCAGATGATATAATCCGATTAGTAGAAACTTCAAACTATAAATGAATTCATTGCTCATTAAATTTTTTATATAAAATTTAAATGTATACTTTTTACTTTAATTACCTTGTTGACCACCGATTGCGACTTTTATGTATGTTTGAAATTGATGTTTTTTCCGAGATATTGGCATACTTAGGGTACCAAATTGAATAATAGGATGGCGTACGTCCAATTGTTGTTACAGTAGACAATTGTCCAATTGGTAACGATATTGAATGATGATTAAAGTTTGGACTTGATTTTAACAAGAATTCACTTCCATTTGAAAATGTTATGTGTACAAATCCATCCAACAAAAATAGAATTGGAGATCGTTGATCTTGGAATAAAGTTTCATCGATATAATTGTTCAATGATAGGCCTGATAGATAGACATTAAACATTATAACCAATATCTATACATTTAAATTAGCAAATCATACCAGGAAAATCCGTTATGTAGATCATATATGAATCATTCAACATTTGCCTACCATTTGATTGAATAATATGGTTTTCAAGTTGTAAATTTAAATACTCCAATCTTGATCTCCATTCTTCAGATTGATGAAGTATGGGAAGAATCCATTCTAACTTGGTAAATGGTGTCCACTTAACGTTCAATATATTGGTTGTTGGATCATACATTCTTTGAGCAAATCGACCATTCAACGATGTCCATACATCGAAATACATCTCCATTGTTAGGTTGTCGCGCATCAATTTCGATCGAAGTCGTTGTTCAACACAATGGGCAAACTGTACGACCATATCAGCATGATGAGACCATCGTCCCGTTACCGTCCATTCATCTGGATTGATGTAATAGGTTTCGATCGAACCATTACCATCAATCGGTGAAAATCGAACCGTGACACGAGTGTGAACATGGTTCCAATTGTGAATCATCATATCCCAAGAATATCCATACAATCCATTTGTCCAGGTATTGTATCCCTTTAAAAATGGATAAGCGAATGGAAGTACCATTTGAAGAGCAATGTATATCATGATAATGATAATTGTTAAATGTTGATTCCATTTCAGTTTGGAATTAGCTTCCAAACCATCCATTTTAGAGATTTGTTTACGATACTTTTTCGACTTGTTTAACAATAATTCGTCATTATTCAATTTCAATTGGTTTAGCATCTTCCAATTTTGGAAGCTTTTCAATAAACCAGAGTTGTGAATTCTGTTGACAACTTTTCTCGGCCAATTTGGACTGAGAAAAATTGGCATCACCATAATCATAACAAATGGAAACATACCAATTTGAAACATTTGTGAATTGATAAGATTGAATGCAATTGCCAGCAAGAAACCGATCGGACGAGTGGCTGAAAATAAGAACATAAAACCGACAGATGAATCGAAAACAAATCCACCGACATGGATGACAAAATAATCGATCCAATGGTTTGGTATGTGAAGATAATCAATTGCAAACGACCAAATCCAATGAGTAGATAAGGATACCATGGAATAACCATTTAACCAATCAAGATTTGTTTTCTTGACCCCTGCATAAAAGTAAACCAAGAAAATTTGGAACCGTATGATGAAATATTGCCAAAATGGAACCGTTGTTTTTCGATCATTTTTACGGCTTGAATCAATCGACCATATTCGATTTGAGTCGTTTGTAAAGTTCATCAATGATAACAATCCAAAAAGATATGAATGATTGTTCCAGCGACTTTTTTCAATCAAAAAAAGGTACCAATAGGAGATCGTGTATAAGAAGCAACTAATTCGATAATGGTATCCTAGAATAATTCCAATTATTCCTACAAATGAATTGGAGATTATATTTATTTTGTATAGTATGATTTACAAAACTAACCGATAACCATTATCAAATATACGGCATACATGGATTCGGTATGTTCGAATCGTTGTAACCATTGAAACAATGGAAAATGACATTGAAATTTGTTAGTTTCATCAATCCATAATATGTCTGCTCGTGATAGTCCACGTTCATTTACGATGTCAATCAGAAGAAGAATTCCTGAGAAGATAAACACATTGAAATCAAATAATTTGTAGAAAATATAGGTAAATAGGTAAATTTTTTACCCAGTATAATTCGATTGAATGCTAAACCAGCACAATCGACAGGGCGATAGAGTTGATGTACTAAACAATTCCAATTGTAGCGAGACATATTTTAAATACATCAACTTTTATGATAAGCATCGACTTTTATATACCTACCTCTAATGGATCCAAATAATAGACCGGAACAAAACAATAGAATAGAAAATTATTTATATTGCTTATTTTGCAGCCATTTAGATGATTGATTATTGACGGACTTCACTGTTTATGTTGTATTCTTGTTGATCTATAAATTTCTTTTATTGGATGTTACATTTTTAGCATAATACATATAAGTACGTCCATCAAAACTCATCATTTGAAGTAAAACATTTGCCACTATCAAATTGATTTATGTCAACTACTTCATCTATTAATTCACATTCGAAACCACTAATAATAATTCGATCACCACTTTTTGGAAATACGTTGATGCCATGGTTATGTGCACGTTCAATCGATCCTTTGCGCGTTCCATCTTCGTTAAATAATGTAACATGTGTCGAAGTTATATTAACAAAACCATCATATGTCCAATTTTTATTCTTCTTGTTTGGTTTATATTTCCCATAAACAACTTGGAATACCTTTCTTGTTGAACATTTTGTAGAAGGAACTGAAGTTTTTATTATTGTTTCTTCTTTCTCAATTTCAGGCTTTTGAACATTTACTTTTGGTTGAACTAAATCTGGAACTAATGTGATATTTGGCTTAATTTCCATAAAGTCAAGTATTCGTTGTAATTCATAATTAGTTAAATTAGGATTTAATTTGATACTTCCATACCGATAATCTGGAAAAGGTGTAAAATTATTCATGATGGAAAGCACGTATATACTGCCGATCAATGGTTTTTTGAATTTGTATACAAACCAACAATCGATTGTTAAGTGTCAAACTATCGATTTCTTTGAACGGATTCCAAATTTACCCAATACAAGTTCAATCTAATCATTGATTCAAATAATATTATCAATGATAATCATTGCCAATTAATTTAAAAATGTTCGATGCTAAAATATCGCGCGCATTCTTATTTCTATATATTAAGTCTACACTCGAAACTATATAGATATATCGATTTGAGCACAGCCCATTTGACCGAACTCGGAAATAATAATAAAAACATTTGTTCTCGATTGAAAGCAATTGAATTGCAAACGTAAATATTAAAGATGTCTCGTATCTTGAAGACACTTTATTACATTCGAGATCGTGTAACATTTTGGGCGGTAAAAACTACAAATGAACAATACGATGATGAAGTGGAAAGTGAACCAGAAGATAACGAAGATGATTTTGTTTTCGAGGAAGAAGGAACCGGAATGCGTACTGAACGAATTTTGCGAGCTATAATTCGCATTCCTATACGATGGTTTCAACTCAACTACCATGCTCGACATTTGGAACGTTCATTGAACAAGGAACATCCTGAATGCCCGGTTCGAATCAAGGTGGTAGATTGGTTGGTGGGAACGCCATTCATCGAGAACCTGTTCGATGTCGGCTTGATTCTCATCCCATGTCTATTTTTGTTAAGCTTTTTACTATGGGCAATCTCACGTTTTATAGCAAGAGCCTATCTTGAACCAGCATCATTGGTCGCCGTTATAATTTCGGTCGGTGCATTCCTTCTGTTTGGACTAATATTTGTGTTTGCCGCCTTCTTCGGCTATGAATTTGAATATGTAAATGGAAGAAAGAATCCTAGACGAAAACGTAATCCACCTGAATCATACAATAAGTTGGCATAAAATCGTATCGATAGATTTCAAGTCAAAAACAGTTGTTCAAATAAAAAAAATATGTTAAATTTAGAACGGAAGCGCCAGTGCTAAATACATTTAAACTATTTCCAATTGTGTAAATAGATTTTCTATACCAATTGTAACATTTTTGGTTATTATATACCTAAAAGTAGAAATAACAATAATAATAAAAGTGAAACATTTCAGCTATAGTTTCCATGGATTCAGTTGCGTATCCAAGGGAGTTCACGAAAACAAACCACCAGGTGGTGCATTACTTCTGGAAATTCAACTATTCGGTGACAGTCAATGTAAACAATCAGAATTCAGTTTGTATGTGCGTCATGTCAACATTTTTTGACTTCGTTTCAAATATAGTTATGAATATTGTATTAAATTTAACAAATGTTCAAATGAAGAAACTATTTAAAAGTGTCTTAGATTAGGTTATAACATGGAAACATTTATAAACTTCAACATTCCATTTATAGTTTCCGAAGATCTTGAATTGAAAATAATTGGAAAGTTGGAAAAATGATTATCAAATTAATTTGAATTGATTTATACTAAATGCATAATGAAACTTATCATTCCATATTGAAACCAAAAATCAAGAATCTAAACCAACCAATCACCAAAGAATTGAAATTGTATCAAAATATTATTAAACAAAATATTAACTAGTCATTTGTTAAAAACCAAAAATTTTTTATGTTTAATACATTTCATAAATCAATGACAATTGTCAATCCTTGAAATCATTCCACTACATTATTTATCTTGTGGTTTACGTTCTAGTGATAAATATGGTTAGGCGATAAATATACCGTAACGAGTCTAATATTTCATCATATTTTCATTTGTTTCGGTTGCCTAGCAAAAAAGGTTCATTACAATGCGTATCATAATGTTATGATAGCCATAATCGATTCAAATCATTTGCTCAATCATGTTCATCATGTCCAACCATCAATTTACAAGATGTTTATTTTACTATCTAAGAATTATTATGTTATTTTCCTTCAGCTTATGGTTAGTTTTGATTGCATTTGAACGATTTCTTTTAATCCGCCCAGAATCTCCAGTTCCAATTAACATTCATATCAATTCCGACCATTGCATCTATGATGATGGTAAACCAAAGTCAAAACGGCGTTGTTTACGTGTATCCAGTCTCGATGAACCATTTACTAAATTTTCACCTGTAGTAAAAAGTGAAATCAAAAAGCAACCATATCGATTGAAGCAAATGAACATAATATTATTTTGGACCAAATATTTTGGCAAAGAACCATTTATTGAAAGACAAGTTTCTATATTTGAAAAGTTATTTAAAAAGATCAATAACGATAACGAAGATATTCCAAGTAAAGTTACTTTTTGGCGTCCACCTGAATGTTCTCATAAATATCCAGAATGTTTGGTTACCACTGATCGTTCCTTTTTATCGCAAGCTAATTCACTCATATTTCATTGGCGTGACCTTGATCCAAATGACATTCCATTGGTTCGTCATTGGAATCAATCGTGGATATTATACAATTTAGAGTCTCCGTTACACACAAAAATGGTGGATCCATCATTTAATTTCAATCTTGTCGCCACTTATCGATCCAATTCCGATTTGGTCATAACATATGGTTCGATTGAAAAAAATGAACTTTATAGAACAGTAAATCATTCTGGAAATGTATCACTTAAAAATAAAACTAAATGGATTTCATGGTTTGTTAGTCATTGTAATACGCCTAGTCTTCGCGGAGAATATGTCGATCAGTTGTCTCGCTATATTTCGGTTGATATCTACGGAGCATGTGGCAAATTGTCTTGTAATCCTCCTCAAAGTGAATATTGTTACAAAATGATTGAACGAGATTATCGATTTTATCTAAGTTTTGAAAATTCCATTTGCATGTAAGTTAACATTTAAACTTATTTATTATTGTTTAACATGGTTCATTCTACCATACAGAGATTATGTGACCGAAAAGTTATGGAACATAATGCAATATGATATCATTCCAGTAGTTTATGGTGGCGCAAACTATACTCATCTATTACCGCCCCATTCTTATATTGATGCTACCGAACTTCGTCCCATTGAATTGGCAAAAAAATTGACTCGTATTGGCAATAATCCTCAATTATACAACCAATATTTTAAATGGAAACGTTTCTACCATTTGGAAGGAATTAAAACTCCATTTAATGGAAAGTTATTATGCAAATTATGTCATAATATGAAACTTTCAAAGCATAATAGAAAAATGAAACATTATCAACATACGGCAGAGAAGATTAATTCTTGGTATTTCAACAACACATGTGACATTAGTAAAGTTAAACTGTTTTAGTCATTATTAGATCTGTTTTTATTGTGATTTTATTTTATTTCATACATTTTACATTGCCTTCATCGGTGTTCATATGTTACACTGTCTTCAATTGCCTTAAATGTCCAATTCACATTAATTTTTTTCGATCAATCCAAAAAATAAACGAATATGATTTTGTTTTCTACAAATATTGAAACTGAACGATCAATCCACAATTCTATTATTCTCATGACATTCAATGACAAATGAATGTTCTATTCAAGGAACTTTAGAACTTGACAATTATAATTTAAATGTATTCAAGTCGGTTAGACCTTCGGTTATTGAACTAATAGGAATACCTTTCCTCATTTCGGCACTACAATGTTATATTTATTTTGTTTATGGTCAGTTTTAATCACATTTGACCCATATCTGATCATCAGTTCAAATTCTACTACACCCACTCCTAATCGTATCGGTTCTGATCATTGCGTTTATGATGCTAGTAACTTATATTTAGAGCAACATTGTTTAAGAGTATCTGAACTTGTTGAACCATTGAAAAGTAAATCGGCTGTTAATCAAGCATCGAGTCCAAATCAATTAAAATATATGAATATAATACTATTTTGGACCAGTTATTTTGGTACAAATCCATTTTATGGTGCTAAATCTTCTTTGCCTGAAATATTTGAAAAAGAAGACAAAAATAAAGAAAACATTCCAACGAAAGTTACTTTTTGGCGACCACCTAAATGTTCTTTGAAATACCCGGAATGTTTGGTTACCACTGATCGTTCCTTTTTATCGCGAGCTAATTCACTCATATTTCATTGGCGTGACCTTGATCCAAATGACATTCCATTGGTTCGTCATTGGAATCAATCGTGGACATTATTTAACTTCGAATCTCCTATGAATACACTAAAAGTCAATCCATTATTTATTTTCAATCTTGTCGCTACTTATCGTTTCGATTCCGATTTAGTCATAAGATATGGTTTAGTAGAAGAGAATGAATTTAATAACACAAAGGTACATTCTGGAAATGTGTCACTTGAACATAAAACCAAATGGATCTCATGGTTCGTGAGCAATTGTTATACGCATAGTCTTCGTGAAAAATATGTCGATCATTTGTCTCATTATATTACAGTCGATATCTACGGAGCATGTGGCAAATTGTCTTGTAATCCTCCTCAAAGTGATCATTGTTACAAGATGATTGAACGAGATTATCGGTTTTATCTTAGTTTTGAAAACTCCATTTGCACGTAGGTTACCATTTTAACTTGACTAAACTTAAACATCATTTCCATTTTTAGTGATTATGCAACAGAAAAGTTATGGAACATAATGCAATATGATATCATTCCAATAGTTTATGGTGGTGCCAACTATACTCATCTATTACCACCCATGTCTTACATTGATGCTACCGAACTACGTCCAATTGAATTGGCAAACAAATTGTTTCGTATCGGAAGTAATTCTGAACTATACAATCAATATTTTAAATGGAAACGTCAATTTCATGTAAAAGGAACTGATGATCCATTTAATAGCAAGATATTGTGTAAAATGTGCCATCATATGAAACATAATAAGGAAATGAAACATCAACGTACGGCCAAGGAGATTAATTCGTGGTATTTCAACAACACATGTGACATTGTAAAAGTTAAATTGTTCTAATCTTTATCATTCAACAAACATTCATTAATGTAATATTGCCTTCATCGGTGCCAATTGTGAGTTGCATAAGTCATTTGTCCAAGGAAGAAGGAGATTATTATTTTTCCTTCCAATCAATCAAGGGAAAATTTTCTCAACTCAGAATTTATATATGTAATGTTATGATGATGTTATGAGTTATAAATGGATAGGAAACATTTATAAAAATAAAATTTTACATAATAAAAACAACACTGAATATTTTTTTTATTTTATGAACAACAACTTTCACTCTCATTTGATTCCAATACTTTTCATCATCTGTTCGTAAACGGTCCATGCCATTGAGGCAACCAATGTTCGTCGCATCATTCGTGGAACGAGGCCCGCAAATAAGCCTTGTACTCCATTTTTTTGAACGATAAATATCACAGTTGTAAATAAGGTTGGAAATTGTTTCGGATATAATTGCATTCGAGTTTTTACCTATTGGGAAGGAAAAAAGTTCTAATATTAGCATTGTCGATCATCAAAACAAGGTTTCGAAAAGGTTGAGAAAGGATGGAAAGGACGCACACATTGCTCAACCTTGTCAATCAATTCGATCTAACCCCAATACGTGGTAATAGATTTCGACATGTTATGTGTGAATATGATTGAACTATAACCCTGATAAATGGTTAGATTTTGATAAATGTTGATTACAACTTACAACGTCCATCGGTTGTGTCACCACTGATGCAAACAATCCGGCATTGATTCCGCACGCAAACGTTACAAATGATGATGATAATACCGATGATGATGATGATGATGATGAACGTCGATTGCTATTATTTCGTTTCCCATCGACCAATGGTAATATGAACGCTTTAAGTTGAGTGAAAAACATATAGTACAATCCGGAGAATGGAACATCACGCATTAAAGTAGGTAAGAGACCAGACGTTAGACCGCGAACGCCCTCAAAACGGTATGTGTGTCTAATGGCGTCGGTCATAGTGCGATATGCAAAAACTCCACTCTCATATCGGGTCTTGACTACCGTTACCGGAATGAGCAATACACCGGCCAATGTACGAGATGCTGCTCCAAATGCTAATGCTTCCATTGCTTTTGGTTGACGACCAGAACAGAAATGATTTTGTAACGTATCCAAGCAACAAAAGTGTAAACCAACTCCAGGTACACAACGTAGCAACGACTACATGTTGAATATAAGAATAAATATTATATCAATCAATTGATCAATTTAAAATAATTACCGGAACCGTTCCTCGCCATAGCCCCGTTAATTGTTCATTTTTGATAACATCGATAAGTATAGAACCGATTCGTGTTGATGAAAGTGGCCGAACGTTTGATGGCCCACTTCCTGCTGATTCGATTGCAAGTTGTGAATTTTGTATTCGAGTCTTGACAAGATCGAATGGTTGAAATAGTAATGTTGAGCATGTTCCACTTAGTGAACCAGCAATGAATGATTTAAGCATTGGATGCTAGAAAACGAGAAAACGAAAACAGGTTAGTATTTATAGAAATCGATTGATTTAACAAAAATGTTTATATATAATATAAAAAAATTCTACCTGTCCAAAGTATTCGATAAGAACTTTTTTGGTCTCGTTCGAATGTGGACCATATTGATATTGAGACATTATTTGATAATTCTAAAACTTATTCCAAGTTTCAACGCATAAATTAAAATATTGATGAAATAATGGCAAACATTTACATATAAGATTAAGTATTTAAATAGAAACGAACGCATATACACAATATATGGTCTTGCTATGTTGAATGTTTGACCAATGCTAAATAAATCGGTTCGGTCTCAATGGATAAAAACTCTAATGCTTTAATCACATGTCAACTCCATAACGTGTGTCATTCTCTTACAATCACTGATTAACCATATTAGGCTTTCTCCAACAAAAAAATCGGCTGACTAATTGACAAATAGCAGGCAAGGACACACCTTCATATCATTCACCGAGTTCGTGAATTGAATCTTATCAATCGGCTGTGTTATATCTTCTTCGACCGTTTCTGATATGATTGATGTTGATGGTGGACGCGTTGCCGTCGATGATGATGGCAAAAGAAGGAGATAATTGCCACTCTCATCAGCATATGGTGAGAAGCTGGTCATCACCATCCTCGATGATGGGTTATTGCTACTTGCCATCAGGCCGGTTTTGTACAAATATTGCCAATTCAATTTTGAAACATTTCGCATCTATAGTTTCCTCGTCTTCGTTTTTTTATTGTTCCTATGGTAATAAAGTTGGGGAAATTATTATTATCATATGTTTAAAAATGCATTAAAATATTGGAGGGTAACGAGACATGGAAAAAAGTCCTCCATCATGATAACATTGATAATGTTTACCAATATCCACGAGACTTGTCCGTGCATGAATCGTACATAAAACCCTTATTTGGGAAGTTCAAAGTAAATGTTCATAAAAACTCGATATCTTGATATAATTTTTTGAAGAAAAATGAAATTAGCTGAATCAACACTACACTGAATGCACTGAAAAGGAAATCCATTCCATTAAAGAGACAAATACCCCTTCGGATAAAAAAGTTCAAACATTGATCTAGCTCCAGTTCAATGTCAAAACGTACTTCCACCTAAATCATCTAATCAAAACATCAACATCATCTTTGTATTCTAAACAGATTTTACGTAATCATAACTTAAATATTTCAATGTCAAACATGTGCAGGATAAGGACAACATAAGTGTACGCCGTTAAAATAAGTTCACATTTAGTTCTTATCAATCTCCTTATTTTGATGAACTACTATATAATCTGAATCGTATTTTTTATTATGGTTGCAGTGGCAACATCGTGTACCATTTTCATCATCAACTGATACAACTGGTTCAACACTGGTTGAGAACGATATCTTGAAAATGGTTTATCTTGGCATTGATTCAAAAGAGATCTGGTCTTTCGTTCCAACGATATCAGTTTGCCAGTAGCTGGTTTTTTCCTTCAAATCATAATATTTTCTTTGATGTGCATCTAGACATGATGTCTGGTAAGTAGTCTAGTGATTCACTCTCATCAAATAAGATTGATTAAACAAGTTAAGTTTTTCATCGGTTATGATGGTACATTGAAGCCAAATGCAGTTCAATCAGTTCATTAAAAAAATGATCTATAACAACCAAACATATTAATCATATGGTTAGTTGTTATTATGTTAAAAGCTTATTTTTACGGAAAGTAGTTTGTATAATTTGAAGTTGACATTGAAAATAATGTTATATCTTGATTCTCCGAATGGAAAGACAAACATTGAAAATTGTAAATAAAGGAATGCCGCTTACAAATTTTAGTTTAAACTGGTTTGTTTCGGCTTGAGAATAATGTTTTATTTCTCTTTAATGAATAATGATATCACAATTTCATATTTTGACTAATGAGGTCAACAAAACAAATGAAATCTTCCATTAAGCTTCAATGTTGATAAGTTGTTTAATATCCCTCATCATCAAAGTCACATGAGGATCGTCGTCGCCACGCATGTAGTCATACAAGTCTTATTACATCATATATGAATGACCGATCCCGGGAAAATGTATCATCATCAAATAAAGATCAAATTTATTATAAATTAGAAGAGAAATTTTTCATAGAAACAACAAGATCGATTAGTACAAGAACCAATGCGTGATATTTTTTTCGATTTGGAACTTCCGGAATGGGGGGCGAACCCAACCGATCACACTTGTCGGATGAATCGGTAAATTCACCACAAGCAATATCGCTAATACCAGAAGCTGCACCAGTAATGACACTAAGTAATCGGTCACGATGTGGCTGAAGACATTGATTCGAATCGATCACTCCATTCAAACAGGCCATTAGTTTAATGTTGTTGCTGAAATAAAGTTTCGTTTAAATGATTATTCACAACTGGACCGAATGTTAAATTCTTACCAACAAACATGAGGAAACTTAATTTTATCATCCTTTAACGTTACTAATTGTGCTGTATGATTTGTAAATGAGAGTATACAATCATGTCCTTTTGTATAATAATGTCGATTTATACAGTTATTAGCATCCTGTATCAAAGGTTGAACCTTTTTCACATTTTTCGGACCACAGATTCGTCGATTGAAGGTATTTCGCACAGAATAAAGGTAAACGCTTCCCAAATGTTTAACATCCTTTTTGAAACAACTTTTCGCAAACGATTCAGCCTGATCTAACATCTTGAACGTCTCCTTACAATATGGTTTCATGCCTTCGGTCGTATTCGGAAATGGACGTCCATTTGGTCCAAAACCGATGGTACGAGTCAACTGTATACCGATTCGTTTCAATCCATCCTCCGTACACTTAGATTTTGTTTTATCCAAAATATTATCGTTCCAATTTTGAGATGATCGCAACGATGACGACGTTTGGGTCAATGGACGTTTTGCATCGATCACTATAATTGTAAGTGTTAAGATGAAAATACATCTAAATGTTTGTTTCAAAAACATGATCCTCAATTTGAATGAATGAGATAAAAAACGGATCTGTACAAATCTATCAGTCTATTTATAGTTTCCGCTTTCATTGTACCTGTACTTGTACTGTATCATCATTATAATATAATGGTTTACCTTCGAACCATCATTTCGTAATTGAAACTTGAGAATCGACCTTGTTCAGATTCTTCAATAAAGATTGGAGGCGCCGGGTATCGATCCCGGTACCTCTCGCATGCTAAGCGAGCGCTCTACCATCTGAGCTACGCCCCCATCGATATATAAGTGATATCTCATGGTAGTGCTCCTTTAAAGACAACGTTAAACACTTCAAGATCTCGATAATCTTATTGGGAAAAGAGAACGCAGGAAAAACCTGTTGAACATGTACATTGAAATTGATATGAGAGAAAATTGAGAACACGTTCCTTCATGTTCATGGACGGAAAACAATAATAAAACAAAAAAAAATGTTCGATTGAACTTTGTTCCATGTGAGAACAGCCGATCGATATAAAATGGATTAAATTCTAACAAGGTGAGTTGTCAGACTAATTTAACTTTGTTTTCAATATAAAACCAAGATAAGATGGTTAATGAAAAGTCCAAATCAAATCGTCAAGTAAAATCATCCAATTCCACAAGATCCACCAATTCGACGAGTAGTGTACAAAGTCGAACATCTACTTCAACAACTACTCCGAGTACATTAGTCGATAATAAATCGAGGGAAGTCAAAAGTTCCCGTATCACATCAGCCTCATGTAAGACATCGGATGAACAGCAAAAATTTCAACAACGTAATCGCACATCGGTTATTTCACATCGATCCGCTTCGATAAATCAACAGTCACGAATACGAAGTTCTATTTCCTCCATTATATCAAACCAATCGGCAATTAACACTTCATCATCCAATATACCAAATCAACAGTTTAGTAACTCATTTATAAGTAGCAAAATCAATAAAACCGTTAGTTACAAATCAAATAAACAAAAATCGCCGACTCATATTGGAAATCGGGTACGAATTAATCCGTTGAAGTATAAGTCAAAACTACCAAACAAGAATCAACCAATCGAGGCATCGGTTTCCGATATTGATACAATAAAAAACAAAAAGGACACATCTTTGAGTTATTCGAAAGTTTTTAACAATGAGGTTCGAGCCGAGATGGAAGCATCGTTCACCAAATTGGCCGGTACCGAGTTTGATCCCGAACGATACCTTCAACAGGATGGGGAAAAGGATCCATTGAATCGAAAGGTGGACCCAGTTAAGGTGATTGCATTCATAGCCGATTATATGCAACATTATTATAATCTTTCGGTTGATCGTGATGCATTCAGTCAACGGCGAATGTTAATGGACAATCACCTATGGGATAGTTTGGTATATCTCATTCCATTGATATGTAATCAAATGATTCAATTGATGTTAAATGATCCATTGATCGTAACGGTCGAACCTGATGCATTGGTTTTTGGCGATACACATGGCAATTTTAACGACATTTATCATATCTATGTTAATTTGATACAAAACCCTCAATATGAGAAATATAGAATCATATTCTTGGGCGATTATGTCGATCGTGGACCAAAACCAATTGAAATTTTGTGTTTTTTATTTTGTTTAAAATTGGATAATCCACAAAGATTTATCTTACTTCGAGGAAATCATGAAGTGTTAAAAGTAAACAGTAAATATGGCTTTAAATCGATATGTTCGCATATATTTGAGGATACCTATGTTCGATTTCCGATTACGGGAAAGTTGGTTTACAAATCGTTCAACCGTACATTTGGCTATCTTCCAGTGGCAGCCGTAATCAATGGTAACAGTGGAAAAGGGTTGTTTCTGTGTCATGGAGGAATACCAGATCCAAAATTGAAATCGGACAAAACTCGAACGGGAACACCATGGACGGTGGCCGAATTGAACGCTCTTACTAACCAATATCATCCGTCATCGTTGGAGCCGACCCGACATGCACCGTTGGGACAACGAGCTCTAAACGAACTGTTATGGAACGATCCTATTCCTGAACGATTACGACGTCGAAAGACATTAGAACGTCATACATTTTATCAGAACAAAAAACGTGGCGGCCATTGTTCGTACTTCACCGAAAAGGCATTGATCCAATTTTTAGAGGCAAACCATTTGTCAATGTTGATTCGTGGCCATCAATATCGTCATTGTAAGAAGAAAGGTTTCCATTATGAATACAACTATCGTATGTTAACATTGTTTAGTAGTTCCAACTATTGTGGCAATCAACGTAATACAACCAGCTATGCAATGGTCAATAGTGCCGATTGTCGAGTGATTCCACGCGTACTACGAACCATTAGTGAATCGTTAGCGTATAAAGATTTTAATATATTCAAAATAATGGTCGATCAAAAAACGAAAGACATTGCAGAGATTGTTTATTAAATTTATAATGATCTAGTAAGAATAAGATGATTCTCATATGATTGACTCATCAATCCGAACAATCGTTTCGTTCGTCCGTCTTCTGTATAGAATTGCGAACCATACGGTCCTAATAGTTCATACAAAGCACAATTTCGTTCAATTAATTTACTATAGTATTCTTCGGCACCGCGACGGTATTCATCGTTCGGTGCTTGTTGAAGTGTTTGTTTCAATGCTCGTATGTCATAGATTTCATCCAACAATTGATCGATTATGGATCCAGCTAAAACGGTGACTAACGTAAAACATAATAATCCGATCGATAATCGGGGAATCAATTTTTTCCTTCCTGTAAAACCTAATTTTCGATTCACGGTCGGTGCCAAAAGAAATGAACCAATGGTACATAGTAATATATTGGCCGTTTTTACAAACAGATAGCTTGATGAAAGCCAAAACAATTCATGTGCTATTGCATACTTCTTTGCCGATTCTGATAATATTAATGATTCAAATAACTTCTTTATAACTGGTGATTCTGTTGTTCGTTTTGTACGAAATTTTAACAAAAGTCTTATATCTTCAATTCGCAATTGTTTAACATTGATAAAATTGTAGTTATATGGGACGCCTATATAAGATCCGAACGGTAATTTCAATGAACCAATACTATATAAATCATTTCCAACAAAATTGAACAAACCAACCGAAGAATTTGTGTTTGAATCGGAAATTTTCATTTCATCTATCGTTTGTTGCAATAATTGATAAAGATTTGGATTTACTGGTATGCCATAACCCTTTCGATACATTTGTAATTGTTCCATTACGGTATCATTAGCAATCGAATGAATTGAAAAATATAATCCGGTGCCAGCGCATGATAACGTTATGGTCGTTCCAAGGTAGATTGCTCGACGTTCCGATTTGGATAGGAATCTTATTGAATCGGCAATGTCCTTCAATTTTGTACGAAACATATTCGGAAATGCACGCAACATTTTTTCACATTCCTATAATTAATTTTGAATTAAAATTTATTTTAAAATAAATCAAACGGATACAAAACCTTATTTTACCGGGTGATGAAATGAAGAGGTCGTACAGCAGTCAATAACAAGCGCATGTTTACCATGTGCCAGTTACGTGAATGTACGCCATCTTTCTGAATACGCCAACATTACCAAGCGGAAGCAAAAATATGGAATAAACTAATAATTCAATTTTCCTATTTTAAATGTAAATGATATTCGATTTATTTATAAATAAATTTAAAATTTTTTAAATCGATTTTGTTACGAATAACATCAAAATGTCAATCGAAAACGGTTCGCCACCGTCACCAACATTTATTGTTCAAGTTCCAACATTGGCAGCAATCAATGAAAATAATAATAATAATACTAATAATGATAATGATGATAATGACATTAACGAGCGACAGCAATATTTAACAAAAGTATTTGGAATGTTATCCATACAACTGGGTTTCGTAATATCAATCTTAATGGTTGGATCACTCGTGTTCCATATAGCAAAACTATCCAATGTTCTCATCACAAGTATGATCACTTTGATCATCTGTTTGATCGTTGTATTCCTCTCCTATTATTCATCGGTAACATTGGTAATTGATAAAACTAAAACAATTTTATGATCAATTATTCCGTTATTTTAGGTGGATCTAACATCACCACAAACGCCTTCATTCACATGTCATGTCGTTTGTGTACTATTCTCTGTGATATCGATCGTCGCCATCATAGTCTTATTGATCATCACCAAACAGGCATATATAATTGCAATCATTACCATATGTTTACTGTTGTCATTTCTCTTCATATTTGTAAGAAATGTATTCCAACTATTCATTATCCATTCTAAACTAATTCGTCTATTTTTCCAGACATTATCACTTAATCTTCAAATGATCATGGGCAATCGAACAATTGTATTGCCAATTGATAACTATTCAAATGAAGCTTTATCACTAACAATTGAAATCATTCTCCTCTATTCATCAACATATGGCATCGTAGCATCTGGTCGATCAATTAAATTCGAATTTTGAGCAAAGATATTAGAATTTTAGAATATTACATCTATAAAATCAAATTTAAGATTTAAAATTTCATTCTATTAGTTTATATTATTTGCTTTACTTGCAACAGATCTAGTTAATTTACATTGAGAATTACAAACGAAATGGGTGCTTGTGGTGGATCGTTTGCCAAACAGATTCTAAGTTTGATCAACCTTATATTCATTATCATATCATTGATTTTTGTGTTACATGGACTTCGTGCTGAATTTGTCGATGGTGCTGATCGTTATTTGGAATTTTGGAGCAACATTAGCATGCTGAAACGAGACCATCTGTCATTAACCATAATCCTTATAAGCGTTATCATATTTTTGGTCTCTATCTTTGGATTTCTTGCTTCAATGGGCCATTCTCGTTTCATGTTAAAATGCTATTCCTATGTTTTACTTTTCTTTATGGTTATTGTGGTTTTTGGTGAAACATTTTCATTATTTCAAATGTCGAAAACCGACTTTGACAAAGGATCGCTAAATTTTCGTCGTTTGATGCTGTCCTACAGCCACAACAACCATTCGCATCAATTTATCGATAATCTTCAATCAATGATGTTATGTTGCGGTGATCGATCACCTCAAGATTGGCACAATTCATCGTTCTCTAATCAAATTACTATCGATTTGGCCAATGACCGAGGAACACGTTTGTTCGGTATTTTTGACCGCAACAAAATATTTGATGAGAAACAATTAGCCGCAATTATGAGAAAATCGATTAGCAATAATACGGGATTGATTCCACAAGGTTATTATCCGTCTAGTTGTTGCCATGACTCAAACATACAATACAATGGAACGTTTTGCAATGAAACTGATATTGAATATCAAGATGGTTGTTTCTCCAAGACTCAGTACACACGTTACAAATACTTTATAAATCTTCTAATGTTGACCATCTTTCTGTTGTTGTTGTCAATGCTCGTACTTACATGTTGTTTGGAATTGGATTGTGAAACGGAACAAGCAAAACGTATGAATCAACAATATGTTAACCATTTGCAAAGTTGTCCATTGAACTCTAGTTTAAATAAGAAATCGAAAAGTAATTATGGAATGGCACCTTATGTTCCATCCACTCCTAATCGTAACCGATATATGAGTGGAACATATTGATACTTCATTGTTGAACAAATGTCGTTTACTACAATTCAAAGTTTATATTTTAAATTTTTAAATTTTTTGTTGATTCATTTATTTTGTGTGTAATATTTTTTTTGTGTAAGGCACATCACACACACATCCCTTTATTATTATTGTTATTATTAAACTTCAAAATTTGTACAATAGAAAAATTATTTATTAATTAAAAACTTGAAATGAAAAATTTTAACTAGATTTCATTCGTGTACTACTTCCGATTGCACGTCCCTTGTCTTGAAAACGGGCAAACCATGCATTTTGTCCAATCGAATTAACAGGGATACGTGATAATGCATTGGTGCTCAACAATGAAGACATAAATTGTTTACCTTCACTTGCAACGTTTAACTGTTCGACACGACTTTGGATCTCTTTCTCAATCTTTTTATTTTCACGTTTCCAATCATGTGGATATTTACCGTGTGATAGGGCATAGAAGATAACGGCACCATAGGACCAAACATCGGCAAGAATGGGATCGAACTCTTCCTTGTGTGGATCGCCGTAGATTTCCGGTGCTTGATAATCTGGCTCATCCAATGGTTTACAACTGATGTGAAAGCATGGAATATACTCAATATCTTCCTTCTTAATATTCCAATAGATGTACGCCTTGGTGAAACCGCTCAATCGGACACTCATTTCATGATGACTGAGCAACACATGTGATGGACTTATGTTTCGATGACATATGCCCATATCGCCAAGATAATCCAATGCCTTGAACAATTGTCTCGACCAATCCACAACCAACGCTTCGGTTATGTTTGAGGAAGGTGCCGACTTAATTAACGATCCCATATCACTTCGATTGGCATACTCTTGAAACAAGAGGATACGATTATTATCATCGATAAAGATGTCCCATGTTTGAAGAATGTACGGATGTTTCTTGCCCAAGTGGCGTAATACCTTTAAATAGAATGGATTCGGGTGGTTGTCGCTGAAGACGGTCAAAACCATTGGAATAGTATTGAAATCGGAATGTTTACACCAATAGGTCGTATGACGGCTACCGATCGAAGCCTCTTCACCCTCGATATCATATTCATACTTGGAGAATTGTTTCGCCGATGAGGTTGAAATAGCGCCCTCCAATCGATTGATCCGTTCCACTTGAAGACGTAGAAGATTACGTTGATATGCTAATCTCTTCTCGTCAAATGTCAACGCATTATTATTTTTATTCTCATTCTTATTGTTTCGGTTATAATCGTTGATATCAACATTACTGGGTGTTACACGTTGTTTTCCATTTGGATCGGCATCATCTGGATGATCAATTTTCCATTGTTTATTCATATATTTTACCATTTCACGTGTATAATATGGCATCGTGGAAACTTTGAAAAAGTATTCGCTATTCGGGAAAAACAAAACAATCTAAAAATCCTATATGTTTAAAAAATCATCAATTTTTAACATAATATAGATTCATTATTTGAATGTTCGAAAATATTATTTTATTATTAATTTAATAAGAAAATGAGTTTACAATTCGGTTTTTGTTTGTTTACGTGTAGGTGGAGTATTGGTTGTCTTGGTCGATTTTGTAGATTCAGATTTCGTTTGTTGCTTCTGTTCGTTCACCTTTTTCGGTTCTTGAGGTTTAGATTTTTTAACTTCTTCTACAATTGGTTTTTGATCAATCGATCTCTTGACTGTCGTTTTAAGATGACTTTTATTTATCGACAATCGACCTAAATATTGATTCCAAGCTGAACCAAGTAGAAAATGTCGTTCGGTTTCGGTTGGCTCCAACTCGAACACTTCAGACAATGCACATGTTTGACCATCGGGCGAATGTAATGAATTTATGATCACACCATTCGAATCGATCTCTACCGCCATACCATATTTACAAATGTCTTTTGTTACAAAATATCCAATCTTGACATTATGCGCCAAATCCAATATGAAATCTGAATTGGAAAGTTTGGCAATATTTTCAATCACAAATCCCGCTAAACGTTGTATACGAGCTAAGAATCGAACCACTAATGGTAACTTTCCCATCTTATCCATCATTAGATGTTGATTATGTTGGTTACGTCCCATAAATAATGCAACCCAATAGGTTTCCTGTGTTCGATCTCGAGAACGTTTGATATTATCAGGTTCGCCTGGTAAATTTTCAGTCAACTTTACAACTTTTCCTCGATTCGGTCCATTGAAATAATATTTAAGAATCATTCGATTTGTAAGCGAACATAATAGTAATGCATTTTGATCATCAGTCAATTCTAATCCATTAGGAAATGATAATTCATCTAATTCAATTACAACACGTTCAGTTTCAGTATCATAGCTAATCAATCGACCAGTGTGATCATGTTCAAGTAACATTGAATTAGTATTGTACAAATCCCATTTAGTAGTTGCATCGCTCATATAAAATCGTTGTTTTCCGGTTTTTGAATTTTCAATCACAACTAAATCATCTAAAAACTTGGCATTCAGTTTAGTTTTGTCAGCAATTAACGTCAAAACTTTGGTGTCCACATTTAACGAGTACAATCCAGAGTGTGGATCAACAAAATACAATGTTCCACTGGAACCAAACTTAAGACCAAGTGGTCGTCCACAACGACCAAAATTTGACCAACGTTTACATTGTTCAATGCCTAATTGTTCTGGGTCCAAATGTACCACCGTACGAAGATGATCGTCCATCACCTCAACGATTCGACCATCACATAAGCCGGTAAAAACACGTCCATTATGTTCAGCAAACGATTCCGGTCCTAAAAGTTCACCTACGAAATGGTGGTCAGCATTCGATAGTAAACGATTAGCTAACAATGGTCCATAAAATCCATCTGGCAATGGCGCTTTTCTATACAGTAATGGTTAATAAAATAACATTTAATGATTAAAGGTTAATCAAATAGATTAAAAAACCATAAAATTTTTAAGTGTTTATTTTTATTCAATAGATTAATGGATATAAGTGTTTCTGTTGTTGTCAATAATTAAACAAATATCAATATCAATTGGAAACTTACATTTTGTTTGGATGTGGTTGATCATCGATTCTAATATCAAATCCAAAAATATTTTCCGTATCTGGTATTAATGCAATCGTAAGAATCACTCCAATGATGGTAAACAAAAACAATTTGCAACCCATTTTACTTGTTCACTTCTTGTTCCTATGTGTACTCGTATTGGTAATGGATTAATACTTATTTTCAAGGTACACATACTCTTGAAAAATACTATGGTTGTATCGATTGTGTTTATCATATCAAATGAAGTGGAGGAGTGGTTTGACAACATATTGTATTGAGTTCTTCACGTTCACAACTTGGTGAGTATGGTAATTACAGCATATGATGCCATCATCATCATCACCATCATCATCATCCATTCATTCATCCATACATAAATATATTTAACCACAATACACCTACTTTGATAATTGAGCAATTGATTGTAGAAATGAAAAATTATTTTCCATTCATCGTAATCATTCAATTGACAAATCAATTTAATTCAATTTAATTTCTATTTATCATAAAATAAAAATCGACACAACAACACGTCGATATAGTTTTTTCCCTAAATTTATATTTATGTTTCCTTCTTCGATTTGCTAACCTCACGTTGACCATCCAATTCGGTTGATGACATGTCCGGATGATTACTTCTACTATTACCATTATTGAACGGATAATGTAGTTCACTTTTAGGATTTGTGACACTATTGATATTACTATTGATAATGGCACTTGAATCGACCACTGGCGAATATTTACGATTGATATCAGCCGATCGTGATCGAACACACATACGATTCGAATTGTGTGTTCCCATTTTCGATTGATTTTGATTATTCTTCGTTACAATCCGTTTCGATTTGGCACAAATCGTATTACGTCGTGGATGAAGAGAATCATTCGAATTTGACTTTTTCATTCGACCTTGAATTGTATCGTTTGACTTGCGTCGATTGACCGATGTTGATGGACCCAAACTAATTGGAATTAATCGTAAACGTTCGGAAAATATTTCCACTTCCATCCGTTGTTCGAATGGAACAAAGATTTGATCTAAAAGTTCGATAAATGTCAAACAGGTATTAAGACTCTTTCGGTGTGTTTGTTTGAAACGTTGCCATTGGTCACGTGATTGTTCACATGTTAACGGCGAATCAAATGGACCAACGCCAACCAAACAATATGCTAATAGGACGCCGACACTCCATATATCGACTTGTCGACAATCATACCAATGATCATAACATTCTGGTGGCAGATGATCCCACATATATTCAAGTTCATCTTGTATGCAATACGTTCGAGGTATTATCATCATCTTTTCAGGATTCCATGCAAAGCACGCCATATCAAAGTGGCTTAACTTAATCTAAAATAAAAAATAATCAATTTGATTGATTATATTATATTCTATTGTTGTACAATACCTGTTGACCACCAAATGCTTCGTTGACAAATACGAATTCTGGTCGAATATATCGGTGTGAAATGCCATGTGATGTCATATATTTTACTGTTTCAGTTAGATTCACAATCCAATGGCGAACATTGATCAACGTAATCAATGATCCAACATTTTGTGTTCGTATCGGTGGTGGTAAGCAATTATTCGATGAAAGATATGTTTCAATTAAATATCGTATCGATTGATATTGATGTAATGATTCGAAAAACATGTACAATGTTACATTAATTAAAAAGATATCAAAAACTTTATGTCGATGTATTTGTCGATCACAATTGGATAGATATCGCATAATTTTACCACTTTCGTTCAACAACATATTCCGATGACGGGTTGGTATCGATTTCAATGAATATATCTTTACCAAACATGGCTCATTTGATACCTCTAAATGTGATTGTTGTTGTTGTTGTTGATGATGATGCTTTTGTGGTCGAAGATTACCAACCGATCTTAATTTTGTTGCTTTCAAATACCAATCATTGATAATGTATGGTGATTCAAGATCGCCATTAAACGATTGATCACGTAAGATTGTATAATTGGTAATTGCCGACTCATCGCCATTGATCTCATTAAAACCGACGTGTACAAAGATTTCACTAGATTCTGGAGCAAAAGTCATTTCAGAAATGGGTACTCTCAACTTTCGATGAGATGGTTGTGGCGGTGGATTTACATTTAGGTTACGATTTAAATCGATCCGATACCATTGTGGAGGCTTAATTTTTAGAAACTCTTTTGCATCCTTATATACTAAACGACGGTCTTCGTTCAACTCAAACGATGGTATACGATTTGAAGCGTCACGAAAGATATCGTCCAATAATGATCGAATCTCTTCAGAAATTGTTCGTCGACCGGGATATGATTTCCATCGTTTGATACAATCATTTATATTCAAATCGGTACCATTTGCCATACAAGAATCGATCAAACGATCGAATGGATTATGATTGGTCAACAATTGGCATATAATAACACCTAATGACCAAACATCGATCATTGATGCATCATAGCCGTCAGTGAATACTTCGGGTGGTAGATGATCTAACAGATGTGGCTCCAAATCGAATGGTAGTGCACGTGGATGTAATGGTATTGGTTCATATGATCCACTAAATATATCACAATAGAGACATGCAAAATCGAATGATCCGAGACGAATGTTTCGATCTTCACCCACCAATAAAACATTTTCTGGTCGTATGAAACGATGAGCGACGCCAGCTTGATTCAACATTTCGATTGCATCAGCTAATTGTCCCGTCCATTGTTTTACCATTGCCATATCGTATGAATCGGTCCATGATCCACTCCATATTACATTCTGTAGATTTGATTCTAATGGAAATTGATCATGAACTATCAATAACCGTTGTTCCGATTCCATCAAATAGATTCCAATCGTTTCGGTAAAATAATATGTTCGATTTTGGTTTATTTGACTCATGCTTGACGTTGTACGACGAATTGATAATTGACTACCACCACCACTAGTATTGGATGGAATCGGTGTTGTAAAGTATCGTAATAATCGTATCATTTCGTTACATAATTGGTTACGAAATGCAGGACGAAGTTTAGCCAGTTTGATCACATGACCATAATATGGTCGATGATCGGTAATTGTTCGCATGCGAAACAATTGTGATAGATGAGCAATATTACTTTGTGTTATGATCGTATACTCTTCTGGTTCAATCAATTCAAGATCATTCTCTGAGGAGAGTTGCTCTTCACCGCCGATTACCGTCGGTTGACCTTGATCGGAGCCAAAGTATGACGCTAATCGTGCACATTCTTCCTTAAATGTTACCATTCGTTCTTGATTACGTTCCAAACGTTTTCTATGATATGCATCATTTGCATTGATACGAGATTGGTTTGTTGTGCCACTCGATTGATGAGTTCTATTTTTATACGATGGATTGGGTGATTTGAGTGGCATTCTGATTTGTTTCGTTCACAAGATTTGTCACCGTGTTTATTGGCGTGTATGTGTATGTGTTTGTGTAAGAGTTTACTAGTTAAATCGAATGCTAATATCACTTGTTTTGGTTAGTGATAATGTTTTAAATGGAGCAATAAATTCGAATTCGGTTTTTCTATTGTTCCTCATCATTGACTCAATCTAATTGCATCGGATTTAGAATAAATTATTTGATCACGAGACTTTTTTTTGCAATTTCTATTTGTTATTGTAATTTTATGGATGAAAACAAATTGATAATTAAATATTTGTAATGGATAAAAGTAAAAACTTTCATCGTCATGCAGTAGAGATGACATAAAAGATAGACAATTTAAACATTGTTAAACCAACACTTGTGTAAATTTTTTTAGAGATCACACCATATATGGTTCCACTTGACATTATCATCTAAACCTCCTAGATGATATCATCAAATTTATTTACTATATAAATCGCCAACAATATTGTATGATTAATACTGTTAAATAGTGAACCAAATAACACATAAACATGTTTAAACCAATCGCTATTCTATTGTTGGTCGTTGCCGGATCATTTGCACGACAAATCAATAATGAAGGCTTGAAATTGATCAAGAGTTTCGAAGGTTTTCGAGCCAACTTTTACAAAGATGCTGTTGTATGTTTTGATTGAACATTTTAACGTTTGTTATTTTATATATTTTATATGTCATTCCGTAGGGAATCAAGACCATCGGATATGGACACGCATGCCACGCAAACGATTGCAGTCACATTCATCCACCAATTACCGAAGCACAAGGATCGGCATTGTTGTTGAAAGATTTGGTCAGTTACGAAAATTGTGTTGAAAAATTTGTTCATTTAGATGATGACAAATTTGCTGCAATGGTTTCGTTCGTCTATAACTTGGGCTGTGGATCATTGACACAATCGACAATTGGAAAGTATTTGCGTCAACACAACTACCGAGGTGCTGCCGGTCAATTCCATTTGTGGGTTCATGCCGGTGGAAAGGTGTTACAAGGATTAGTCCGTCGACGAAATGCCGAACGAACATTGTTCTGCAAATCTGGTGGATGCTAAACAGTTTCCTCATTTCCATAATAATAAATTTTTAAATAAAATAATTTAATCAATCACAAGACTATTCGTATGATGGAAAGTACATTTTATTAATTATCTTATCATTAGCACATCCTATGATTGATATTGATGATACTTAACCATTATCTTGTTGTTGTTGTTGTTGTTGTTGTGATTGTTTCTTTATGGTTCGATAGATGTTTAATTCTTGATATATGATTGGAAACCATTGATGTCGACATAGTTGGTCAATTGATGGCCGTTTTGATGGAATCGGCTCCAACAGTGTATTGATCAAATGTTTCAGATTATTGCTAATTATTGATTCAATTTTTGATTGTAAATGATAGTTACGCTTCATCTGTTTATTATACATCACCGAACGTGGCTCGTTACGATCAAATGGGTACACTTGGTTGATCATTATAAAGAGGACGATGCCGAGACACCAAATATCACATTTGAATGGATTATATGGTTGATACATTAACACTTCTGGTGGATTGTGTGATCGCGTTCCACAAAATGTATGCGATAGTTTGACTTCATTATTTGGATTATTGTGTTCATATTCAATGAATCGACTAAAACCATAATCAGATAGTATTGGATTAAAATATTGATCAAGTAATACGTTGTCCAATTTAAGATCTCTACCAAACCAAAGAAAAAAACGTGAAAATATATTTCCATAAAACACATGAACCAATTATGTAAACGCATTTTACCTATGTGCAATTAGATTTTCGTGAAGATAATTTACCGCACGTACAATGGGAGGAAACCAACATTTCACATTCCATTCGGATAATGGGCCATCCTTTCGTACTTTATTTCCAATGGTACCATTCGGCATGTAATCCATCACAATATAAACTCTTTTCTTCGTACGAAACATATCTTCAACACGTATACAGTTAGGATGGCGTAGGTTATGGGATATGTTCAATTCTCGACGTAGATCTTGATCTAATTTTTCTACGTTTTGGGCTTCGATTGGAACCACTTTAATTGCATAAATACGATCATGTTTGGTTGTTCGATAGACTTTTGCTTGACCACCTGAATCCAGTCGGACAAAAGTGGTATAACCACGTTGCATCAAAGCGTCCATCGAACGATGTTTTGAATGATGTGTTAAATATGTTATACCATTTTGATTCCATTTTTAAGTTAATTTAATTTATTCTTAATTTTTAAATAACAATAAATAGTTATTTGTTCGAAATATAGAAAGATGGAGCAAAAAGTATTCGTAAAAAACTGAATCCATATGATCCTTTGAGCATTCGGTACAGTATTCAACACCACCTATCGTTTAAAGATAAAAAAACCATAAACTCCACCTCTCTGTTTTTGCTAACGGCTCACGTGTTGAACCCTATTCACTTGTATTTTGAGTTATTATGTCAACCAGTATTATGTGCTTTAGTATTTATTTTTTTTGTTAAATTTTTCTTTCATCATATAAATGGATCAAACTATTATAAAAAATTCTCAAAAATCACCATTCAAACGTCTCAAGATGTCATCTTCAATAATAGTTGATTCTGAGCCTTTATCTTCCACTACTCAATTGACATCTTCACCTTCTACTAGCCAAATGACATCTATATCTTCTACTAGCCAAATGACATCTATATCTTCCATTAGCCAAATGACATCTATATCTTCCGTTAGCCAATCGTCGGCTCCAGAGTATTATATTCCTCCACATTCTCATCTTAGTTCCATTGCTGATTGTACTCAAGCTTATGATCGTCTTATTAAAATTATCAACAAGGAACCATTGAAACTTGTCAACTGGGGTCTTCCAGAAAAGTTGCTCAACTATTATCATAAAAAAGAAATATCGCAACTGTTTGAATGGCAATTGGCGTGCCTCGATCGTCCAGGCGTGTTAACGAAAAATCGGAATTTAGTGTATTCGGCACCAACCAGTGCGGGTAAAACGATGGTAGCTGACATATTGATGTATAAAACAATTTTTGAGAAACGCCGTAAGGTTTTATTCATTCTGCCATTTGTTTCAATTGTAATGGAAAGGTTAATTCGTTGAAAAGAGTTCTAGATATGGTTGATAAGCGTATTGAAACATTTGCTGGATCGGTTGAACCACCAAATGGTGGAGTCGCAACCGTCGATGTTGCTGTATGTACAATCGAGAAAGCAAATAATATTGTCAATAGGTGAGTTTTTGTTGCATTTTTAATCAATTTCTCATTATCAATCCATTATTGTAGAATGATTCAAGAATGTACTATTGGTGATATTGGTCTTATAGTTATCGATGAATTGCATATGATCGGCGACATTGATCGTGGTTATTTGGTGGAATTGATTCTCTCTAAGATTATGTATCATAACAGTTATTCAAGTGATTATATTCAAATCATTGGGATGAGTGCCACTATTCCGAATCTTAAACATATCGCACGTTGGCTCAACGCCGAATTATTCATAACAGATTTTCGTCCGGTTCCATTGAATCAAAAGGTTGTTCAAGATGAAATGGTTCACGAAGTAAAACAACGCTCTGATACACATGAACTTACATTATCTACTGGAGAACGAATCCCATTGGAAAAAATGTGGTTGCATAATCGAGCTTCATTCAAAAAAGAATCAAATTTTATTCAATCATCATTAATTTATAAGGCAATAGAAACCATTATTGATGGTTATTCTTGTTTAATATTTTGTCAAACCAAGAAAGCATGTGAATTGTTAGCAGAAAGTATTGCTACTAAGATTTATAATATTGGACGTTCTACAATAAGCAAGACAAATGATTATGTGGAATTGGAATTAGAAGCATACTTAAAGATTGCACCAAAATTAGTCAGCTCAATTGATGAGAAGAAAATTATTAATCTTATTGAAACTTTAGAAGATTCAACTCTCGGATCAGAAAAATTGATCCATAATTGTGCTCGTTTTGCAGTTTCTTTTCATCATGCAGGCTTGTCCAATGAAGAGCGAGCAGTTATTGAAAGTGGATTTCGCTCTGGAGCAATTCGTGTTCTATGCTCAACAACAACCTTATCTGCAGGTTTGATTTTTATTATTAGTTCAAAATTTACAGTTAATCTATATATATATAATAGGTGTAAATCTACCGGCACGCAGAGTAATGATTCAATCTCCATTCAATTGTTTTGGACAGTTTTGGAACGTTGGAACATACCGGCAAATGATCGGTCGAGCTGGTCGGGCCGGCCTCGACACTCTTGGCGAATCTTTCTTATTCTGTAAAGGTGAAAATTTTATAATGTCATTCAAGAATTTGATTAATGCTGATTTAAAGCCTGTCTGTTCACATCTTCTATTGTATGAAAATGTTGATGGTTCCAAATTAAATGATTTTTCTCAAAAAAAATCAAGCCAATCTTCAACTGATTCTCAAACAGGAAAAATATTTGTAAATCTAAACCGTGCCGTATTAGAAGTGATATCAAATGGAATAGCAGATAATCGAGCTGAAGTTGATAAATATATTTCATTAACGTTTTATACACATTCTTCTACCTCATCCATTATATCAGACGATTCGTCAAATTCCTCTAAAGCGTCTTTGAACAATTTTATTGAACGAGCTATTGATAGTTCAATTGAATATCTCACGGAAAGACAAATGATTACTTACGAGGAATCAGGAAAATATATTAAGGCAACTGATTTTGGAAAAGCGGTAGTTGCTTCCGGTTTTGCACCAGAAGATGGACAGTTTGTTGAAAAAGAACTGAAGAAGGCAGCGAGAAATATTGACAAATTAAACGATCTTTATTTGGTCAACTTGGTAGTACCAATCATCCTTTTGCCAGAAACCAAAATTGACTGGCAACAATTTTTTGATATTTGGGACAAATTATCATCAAAGGATAAGACAGTTGGAGAATTGTTAGGAATTAGTGAAGGTTTCATCATTTCACAATTCACAGGAATGGCATTGGAATTTTCTAATATTAATCGACAAAAGAACATTGCTCTATTTGAAAAATTGGTTATTCATATACGATTCTATATTAGTTTAGCATTGTTGGAAGTTATCCAAGAAAAACCATTGTATAAAATTGCATTCAAATATTCTATCGCCAAAGGGGTGTTGCAATCAATGCAACAACATACAGCCACATTTGCTGGAATGGTGGGAACATTTTGTGATCGTTTGTGTAATATGGATAAACTACAATTTATGATAGAAAAGTTTCAATCGCGATTTATATTTGCTTGTGAACCGGAAATAATGCCATTGATGAGAACATCATTACTAACCACGAAAATGGCACGAAATTTGTATAATCATGGAATTACATCACTTATTAAAATCAAACTTGCTCCTGAAGCAATTTTCGAGAAAGCACTGCTCAATGATAATCAACAATCTTCTCAATTGGAAAATGGTATTTTTATTCCGTCATTGGATCGAAACATTTCGGTAAAGAATCTTATCAAAATGTTAAAGGAGAAAGCAAATTACTTGATTGATAATGATAAACTAAATACAGAAAATTCTGATGGGAGTCAAGTTAAAAGAAAAAGTCAAATTTAAAATTGTTGTGAAATAAGTCAGAATAAGTTTTATTACGTTTTGAATACGAATTAATAAAGTTTCTGTTTATATATTTATAAATTTGTCTTTATTGATAAGATTAATTTGTTGTATAGATAGTAAAAAGGTGTATACCGGGCATATACAAGAAAATAGCCACAATTTCAAAATATAAAGCAATTGTCGAACGAACGAATTGTGTTGGCATAAACTTTTTTTGTCGATTATCGGCAAATATCATTTGAATAGTGATCTGAAGAAGCTTAAAATTTGCATTGTAAATTAACTGAAAGTAAATAAAAAAAACAATGAATGAGTTTACCATTACACTTACGATATAGAATGCGGTTGATGTGACCGTTTGAAACATCACTACTGTTAATTTGGTGGTAATGGTTATGTATAATGTTGCAAATATGATTAAAATGACCAACATTCCAATGATGAATGGCCAATAGAACAGGGTCGTATAATCAAACTATTGAAACACAATGGAAATTTAATTAAAATTTTAGAAAATATTTTTTTTTACTAGTTAAAATGGAACAAACCTTGGTCCACCATGCAAATATTGCAATTGGAATAATGATGTTACATAGCAGGACTGACATCAACAATGTCCACCAACGAGTATAATCGTTATAATAGCATGTCAACACTGCAATTATCAACGAGATAGCTACCAATTCGGTCAACATAGTAAAGACTCGCTTCAAGAATTCTAATCGTTGTTTGGCTGGTTCTATCTGTGAGGTAATATTCAATGGTACGATACGTGATAACATCATACTAATGTTGCCAACATCTGAGGCTCGTTCCGATGAACCATCAATCAAACTTGGTATCAAAATGCCTCTTGTCGATTTAATGATATTTGACCATGGATTACTAGAATTACATTTGCCTGTACGTAGTTTCAAAATGAAATAAGTTTACAATAGTAAAAATAATATAAAATAGTAGTCATCAAAACTTTTAAAGATATGTTACCATTGTTTGCTGATTCTAAACGCAAAGTTTTCTTGCATTGTTTTCCTAACCACTTTTGCTTATTCTTATGATTTTCTGAATGTGACGAACAACTACCACGAGAACGAATAAATTTTACCTTTGAATTTCTTTTTAAAATGTTCTTTGAATTAAAAATAGTTAATTCGCTATTACTTGAATTGGTTTTAAGTGATGGCTTCGCCAATTTTGGTAAACCCTTCTTGGTCAACTTTGGATTTCCTTTACAATTTTTTTTCTGTTTCATATTTTAATTGAACGTGTTTTTCATCGAAACAAACAAAAATCATATTCCCATTATGATTTTAATGATTGAATTATATTGTTGGCTTTAATATAATTATAATTATATTTTACAAAAAAAACGAATGTTTTTCTCGCATAACAATTTAAAACAGTTTTATAAGACTCATTTAATCAGCACACAACAATCTTAAAACGCCCCGTTTTGGGTTTTTAGCACAAGGGTTTATTCTTGTTCATTTATTTTATACTGTAGGAATCCAATGGGTCGTACACATACTACACTCATTCTGGTTCACATCATACGTCAAACTCATGTGAAGTTATGTCCTTTGCATTGCTTGCAATCTGACCCATCAATGATCAAGCGTTAGTCATTGGTCATACTGATCAACTCTTGTTCACGATACACTATGATTCGACGTTCATGTCTTGTCATCCGTGTGTCAACCAAGACTAAGCTGGCGCCTCGCCTACAAAGACAAAGTAACCATCGATCAGTATAAAAGACCAATCGCATGGCTAGCATACCACTTGCCACAGCATCGCTCACTCACGACACTCTGCACTACTCACATGACCTTTGTCATTGTGCTCGTGTCACCATTCACTCCCTTGGTTCCTGTTTTCAACTGTTACACTCCTTGGTTCCATCGTTGGTTCCTGTCTTCACGTATTCACTCTGTGGCAATCACTGGCTCCTGACTACATCCGCTACACGCTCTCAACACGAGTTCCTAAATTGGTGACGCGGACATTCGGATAGCCTGACAGCAGCCCTGGTCGTCTACATTGGTGACCCAGACACTCGGACAACTTGACAGCGACTCTGGTCGTCTACATTGATAGCACGGACAATCGGAATGTAGCACTGGTCATCTACATTGGCTACCAAGACAGTCGCTACACGTAGGTCTTCCACATGGAAACCCAAACAGTAGCTCCTCATGGGTGTTCACGTCAAGCATCTCAACGATGCTTTGAACACAAGCTCCTCTACGGTGACTACACTGGGACTGCAGTTTTGGCATAGAACTAAGTAAGGGAACCCTCCATTGTCAAACCTCAGATCAACTCAGTTCACTTCCCGATTCTTATTGACAATCTGAAGAAGTTTATGAACAAAAAGAGAATCGTTTGGAACCCCTTCATTCGAATGATGTTGAAACCAAACTCTGGTGGATGATGGTCTCCCCACTTCGCCTATTGTATTCCACAATTCGGTCGAAGGTCCTTTGTCAACACCAAACCGAATCTTGGCTCAGCAGCTACTGATCGTAGGATCACAGCTGGTTATTCTCAAAGCAAGGAAATTCGACGATACTTTCATCCGCATGACCATAGTACCACGGTTTTTTTCTGCTAGTAATAGTTCAAATTGTTCTGCTAAAGTGGTAAATTCATATGTTTGCGTTATGTCGTACGATTTGTATGAATGATTGAAAAGAGTGGTCCATTTTTTGGACAAATTTGAAAAATGATTAGCAAAAGCTTCACTAAAGCGTGTTATTGATTTAGTTTCTAACCGATCTGTCATTTTCATATCCCCATAACCGAATAATTTTGATGTTTCTTGAAATATATAGTTACCAAATATAAAGGCACACTTGAAGCTTATTGATTTGATTTTTCAAAAATTATAGCCACCATCCAATCGAGAAATAGCGTTATTAACGTTTGAAAGTTCAATTAAACTTGGCAAACTTATTTTTGATATATTTTTGGTATACCACTTGCTACAGCATGGCTCACTCACGACACTGCACTACTCACATGGCCTCCGACATTGTGCTCGTGTCTCCATTCACTTACTGTTAAAGTTACCTGAAATTCAGATTTATTTGAAAGATAATAATATTAAGAACGTAAGAAAAATTGAATATAACAATCCTAATGCAAATAAAATATTATCTTAAAGTTGGTTTACTTGTATTTTGCCAATGTCTTAAAAGCAGTTTTATAAGAATCTTTAAAAATACATTTGAAAAACATTTTTCAAACAGTTTAACTAATACATCTTATAAGTATACTTTTAAGACAATTTTAGCTAGCAGAGTATGATCAATGTTTAATATGAAATAACACTGTTGTGTGAGATTTATAAATCTTGGCAAACTAATCAAATGGATTAGTGACACATAGAAAGCACATTTAATTAAAAAGTTAAGTAAATGATAAATCAATCTCATTTGTCATGCCAGATTAAAGCTATGACAATAAGAACAAAGTCTCAATATTGAATGTTGAGTTTTATTCGACGTAAATATATAAAAGGTATTCATTTCATTAATTGTAAGTTAAAAATATTAAAGGTATATTTTAATTGTCAACATGTTGCTTCACGTAACCATCGTTTCCCTTTTATTGGTTGCTGTAAATTGTGACTCCGGTTCTTATATTCTACCTGATGAAGAAACCAAAGACCAACAATGGGTTTTTTGTTCCAAACCCACTGATGGTGATAGTATCTTCAATTATTCAATTGACGCATTAAACTCAACAGCAGGTACAATTAATTTTTCGAAATTCAAAGGAAAGCCCATTCTATTGGTTAATGTTGCAACATATTGTGGCTCGGCGTTTGAATATCCGTTGTACAACCAATTGATTGACAAATTTGGAGACAAATTAGCTTTAATTGCTTTTCCATCAAATAATTTTGCAAACGTAAATGTTACATTGCAATTTTATAATGAAATATTAACTTTTTTGTTTTAACAGCAAGAACCAAGTGCAGATCCAAATGAAATTTACAATGCAATCAAATATGTTCGACCAGGAGGAGGTTTTGTGCCAAAATTTCCATTGACCGTTCGTATCGACGTAAACGGAGAGAAGCGACATCCGATCTATTCGTTCTTGAAACGTTCATGTCCGTCTACACGAACTCGAATCATAGACCAGTTCTACCTTAATTACCGTGAAATAAATAGTCGTGATATTCGTTGGAATTTTGAAAAGTTTTTACTTCACCCAAAGACTGGTCAACCATGGAAACGTTATGATCAATTGTTCACCCCCAATGTGATCATTCCTGATATTGAACAATTGCTTAAGGAAAACTAAATTTTTGTTAAATTTATTTTTTATATTCGATTAAAACGTTCATGTATGGTTTAAATGGATTATCCACACATTTATTTGGGTTCTGGAGTGGTTGCACTATCGTCAGTACTTGGTTTAGGTGTACTATCAGAACCGTTAATTGGAATGCGTTGTACCATGATAAACAAATTTGGTGTAACTCGAGCTGGATTGACCGGAACAATTGTATTTCCAATCGCACGCACTGAAGGTGGCAATCGTTGTCCATTTGGTAGAATGATTCCCATTGTTTGTTGAGTGCAGGCATGCCAACCATACTTTGGGCTAATAATGGTTGTCCATTCAAATAGATGACAAGATCATTGTTCTGATCGGTTCTTCCGACTATGATTGCTATATATAAATGGAAAATAAATTATTATTATTATTATTATTATAATCATCATCATTATTGATGCAATTACCATCAATCTTAAAGGAAGATTGCATCAGAACGGCAATAACAAAAATAGAAAGTCGAATTGGTGTTACCATCTTTGATCAAAGCAATTTTTTTCTTGATATTGAATCAAATGAATGTGTTAATAAACGAATTATGTACACTTTGATTTTAATAAAAATAAAATGTTAATTAACTTTCAAACCTTGATGGAACTCGACAACTATATTTATACAGCTGAATGAACTTTATTTTAATTGATTTTTTGTTTTTTAGCATTCAAAATGCGTCAATACTTTATTGATAAATTTGTAATTCTTATCCAAGTCTATTTACAAAGCTTACAAAACCATTCACAAGTCGTGGAGAATTATTATTGTTTGGATTTGTATTGCCACTTTTATGGCTGACACCATTGGAAGCATATGGCGTCGGATAATAATAATAATAGTTGTTCGTAACCGAAGGTTCTGTCTCCTCTGATGGAACCTCTTCAGGAGTAGCTCGAAACAGGTCGATTCTCATATTGACGACACCTTTTGAACCTGGCGGTATTCTTTGACCATTGGCCAACACGATTCCGGCCACTTGTTCAAATGCGGGCATAGTTAACAATCCTTGCGGTCGGATTGCTTGACCGTTAATGTACACAATTATATCCGAATATTGATCATTTCTAGATGCTAAAATTTCATCTAACAAAACATTATTAGTAAAAAATAATGTTTAACATTTAACTTACTTTTAATGTATGAAACAAAACAAAGAAATGTTAAGATCAAAAGAATCGAATGCAATGCATTCGGACTGAATTCAAGCTTCATTGTAAATCGATTAATGAAAAATATAGATAAATCTTGATTGATTGATTGATTGATTGATGAATTGAATCGGATCATAAACGAAAGTAAAGTTTACTCAATAAATCGATTCATTTATAAAGCATTTTGCGATAAAAGTGGCAATCCATAGATATTTTTAGTAAACCAATCAGAATTGAAACAAAATATATTTGTACAGCTTTTAAATTATAATGTAAAAACATTTGGACATTGAACACCTGTACAAATGATATTTTATCATTGACAATGATTGGTTCCAAAACAAATAATTTTCAATTTTTACTTATTTGATCATGAGCAAACAAGGCACAACCCACTTCAGCATCACATTGGTCAATATAATCTATAATGATTGATTGATTTGGAAACTTATCTTGAATCACATGATTTAAAGAATGGCGTAAAATTGAATTGTTGCGAAAAACGTTTCCCGTACACATTAAATGGGTAAATGTTTGAGAAATGTCTAATTCAAAATGCATCATTTTGAAGATGTTTTCAATTAAACTTGCACACAGTTGTCGTGTCAACATTTGCAAAGAAGGAGAACCAAATCTAATGTTTTCAATTGAAAAGAATGTATTCATGTCATGTCTTTCCCCAAATAATGTTGGTTCTATTCGAAAATCGACATTCGATTCTATTGTTTCGTGTTTTTCAATTTCATTCAATTTATTCCATATTGATTGTTCATCCAATTCCAAGTCAGTAAAAGTTTTAATAATTTTTTGAAGAAATCCAATATATTCACGGAGTACATTTCCGCCATTTAAGCCAGCCGCTACCTCTATATAATGTTCATTTGTTAGAGGACAATAATCAACGGAAACATTAGAGGACATAGATTTTCGTTCAGGAATGAAACCGATCGTCTTCATTCGTGCAAGTTGAATCGATGTTCCCATGTTAAGTACAATACAATTGGCTTGATGATCTCGAAATGCGAGATGCATCATTGCTTGCATATCACCGTAGGCGGGCAATATATCAATTCCATTTGGAATGTTGAAACACTTTCCGGTCGATTTTCCAACAATTGTATCGAAATTAACCAACTTTGGCAATAATCGAATTGGAAAACGATGTCTCTCCATTCTGTAAAATAAAACCCATTTTAAGTAATGATTCAATTGAAGGCGATGAATTACATATCTATATTCCATGTGCCATTAGTTGAATTAAAATATCCCCATGAATGGGCATTGTGTTTGGTCATGAAAGTGTGCTTTGTCCTACACAATATAGTAATAAATAAGTCCATTATGGTTCCAGAACGATTATATTGTTTGATTAGGTTTGGTTCATGTTGTGATAGCCAAAAGATGGTCGCGCAACCAAATCCTGAACTAATGCGATCAGCAAAAGAATCGGGCGTTGGAAGTTGTTGTAAAAATTGTTCACTACAACGACAATCGGTCCAATCATAGAGATCACTGATGGCACTGAAATTTATCTTGTCATATGAGTTGAACAACATCTCTTGATTCCACAAAACACAACCATGCATCTGTCCGCAAACTGCTACTAAATCGATGTTCATCAATTTCAAATCAATTTGAGACAATACATTTTGTAAAGATTGAATTATTTCTTCTACATTTCTTTGACTATATCCTTTACCAATAGTTGAGCTTTTAATTCTTTCATTATCGTATGAACATTTTTCACGTTGGATAATGGTGAATTCAGATGACAATGGATTGCTTCGTACAATGGCACATTTGACACTAGATGTTCCAATGTCAATTCCAATGATTGTTTTTATTTGAGCCATAATTATGGTGCTTCCAATGTTTACTTGACTGCTCATTCAATGCAACATGTCATATCACTAAATGTTTGATAAAACAAAACTGGTTTATTTAAACAAAACTGGAAAAAAACTACTTTTATCCTTGAAACAAAATCAATTAAAGATAGTTTAAAATGCTATTAACATTTATTGAGTGAGACATCTTATTAGGTTTAACGATATTAAGCTAAGATTAATGATATAACTTCGTTACAAATGTAACATTTATTGCAAAATTATCTATGTTCGCTGAATAGTGAGATACATGTTAGGATAACTACCAGATGGAATGACTTTTAGCTTTCCATGAACAATTTGAATGGTTGGCGGAATTTTTTGGCCATTGGGAAATAATATTCCCCCCGTTTGTTGATAAGCTTGAAGATTAAGTTGTTGAAATGCCTTCAATGGTTGACCATTTACATAAAGAATCAAATCAAAGTTGTTGTCATTTCGACTAACAAGGATACCTAAATATAAAATTAAATTAAAGATAAATCAATTTAAACTTATCTACTTACCGTTGATGATATGAATGGATGAGGCAAGACAAAGCAACAAAAAGTAATAGGCTAAAAATGTAGTATTATTCATAATTATATTTAGTTGGCTAATGTTTGTTGAATGTAAAATTGTTTTTATAACAAAGTTGAACATGAGACTCAATGTTGTTTATAAATTTTGCTATTAATAAGTCAATATTTAATGAATTACATCGATTAATCATTGTCATAAATTTGTTAAATATTGGGCAAACTTGATATTCATTGATATATCACCTGTCTAATTTTTTTATAGAAATTTAGTTCCGCTTATAATAAATATGTAGGTTTGGCAATTTATGCTTTTGATTTCAATTTTAATTGTATATTAAAAATTGTTTTTAATTTGTGATTTAATGACAATAACAATAAAGAATATACATATCATTGGTGATTTATCGATGTATATTGTTACCAAAGGATCATATGATGCAAACCTAATGTTCATTTGTTTATTTGACATGCACTCAATGTTTAACATAGCAATTGAATCCATTTTCCATTGATGTGTGCAATGGCATACAGGGTTATGAATTGATCTGACAAATAAAACCAGAAACTAAAGTGTTCATGCTAGTTTTCTGAAAATAAATCCAGAAAACAAACAATATATCGATACTCTAACGTAGTGTTCATTCTTTTGATAAACATTTGAACAAAGAATAAACAAAGCTAACAAATATATGAGAACAAAGTGTCTAGACATGAATCAATCATTTTCAAATGCATTTAGAAATGCATAAATAAGAAAAAAATTTCTCTTAATCTTTTGCCTTGAAAACAGCCAATACAAAATGATGGATCAAATCAAGACAAACTATTTGAAATATATATTGTTTATATAATGAGAACAAATCACGTTGTATGTGAAGAATGCAATAAAATGACATGAAACCTACATAAATTCTTTATATTCTAGTATCGGTACTAAATAATGTCTACTAATAAAAACAATCAATTTTCGTTTCGAATAAATAGAGAATAACAATTAGAATCATCATCATTCGAGCGATTGTGTATGAATGGTATTCAACATACTTAAAGTATTGTTATGTAAAATTTGATCTTTATCAACAATTATGATTGAATATTCAAGCTTCTATTCATATATTTAAATAATAACATTAACAAAAAAATCATCAATGTAAATAAAAGTAATTATTAAAAATTTGTTGAAACTTCAATAAACAATTTTTGTGTTGAAAATATCTCAACGAATAAAAGTGAATAAAAAAATGTTGATTGATAATCAAATGGAAACAAATGTAATGTTTCAGTCATCACAAGAAGTTCGTGTTGAAAGTAAACTTTCGAATTCAACCAATGATGACACTACTAGAAAAACATTTTGTCAACAATTTTCATCAAGATTTTGTAGATTTTCAAATAATTCCGAACGATTTGAACTGATTGTTTACTATATGAGAGTTTTCTTGACTCATCTATTTTCGACCACTGGTCTATGCTTTTTAGTGGTAGCATACTCTGGCTTAGGAGCTGTCATCTTTACTCATCTTGAATCTAACAACGAATTGAAAATCAAATCAAGTTTTGAATCGATAGAATTAAAACTGCTCTTGATTTATGGAACTATACATTACAAATGAATGTTCTCTATCCGGAATTGTGGTTTGAATTGACCGTTGAAAGAATTGGTAAATTTGAACAACGAATCGCTGACATTATACTGAATGAAGGCTATGCAACTATGAATTCCGAACAATGGAGCTTTTCTGGAGCTTTATTATACAGCGTTACTGTCATTACTACCATTGGTAAGTGAATGAGATATAAAGAGTTTAATCATTTCCACATATTTTTTAATGATTCAATTTACTAAATTACTTCAACTTTAATGGGTTTCTTGCTATAATAAATATTAATATCCAATGACATTAAATTTATATAACAAAATAGGTTACGGAAATGTGACGTGCAAAACCAATTGGGGACGAATTGCTACCATTCTATATGCGATCGTAGGAATTCCTATCACCTTTCTTTGTCTTGCAAATCTTGGCTACTTGATGGCGCAAGCATTTCGTTTCTCTTACCGAAGAATGTGTCGATGTGATTGTGCTGCTCGATCGAACCAACCTAAAATTATTCAAAACGAACTCTGTAAGCAACTAGATTCTCATTCAAGGAAAGGTGAATTTTTGTATATGAACAAAAATGAAAAAGTTAATTCTACTATTAGCGACAAATTGATGCGTCACAATTCATTGGCAATAATGCAAAGAGACCATGAATGTAAAGGGGAAAATGAACGTTCGTTTGTTCGTCGGACTCAAAGCACAAACAATGGTTCAAAACCAAAAAATGCTAAAACTAGTGAGATGACAGCAGTTATGATAGATCCATTAGATGAGAATTCAATTCAAAATGAAACGACGCCAAGTATGTTTAATGGAATCGATTTGATGGCTGATTGGAACATCGATACAATGGACCAAGCCGTATTGGATGCTATCGAGGACAAGGAAAGAGTTCCCATTTCATTAGTATTTCTTCTTGTCCTTTTTTACATCATTCTTGGCTCATTCATGTTTTCAATTTGGGAAGGTTGGAGTCCCATTGAAGGAGCCTATTTTTGTTTCACCACATTGACCACCATCGGATTCGGCGATCTTGTACCGGGATCGGCTAAACTATCATATAACAAAGATGGGCAAACCAAATTCATCATTTGCTGTGCCTACATGATGGTTGGTTTGGCATTGATTGCAATGTCTTTCAATCTTGTACAAGAAGAGATTGTGATCAAATGTCGAAGAATTGCTCGTAGAATGGGAATTATGCCTACAAATGTGAAGCATATGAAGATTGTCGCTAATAATAGAGAGCAAATAAAAACTGTTTCAACTCCTAATGATGGTATAAGGGAGAAACCGACTGAAATTTAACCCAAAAAAAACTTATGATAACTTATTTCATGAATATTCAACATTTTAAATATAAATAAATTAAATTTTAATCAATAAATGACAACATTATAAAAACTAATTGGATAGTTGTTTGGTGCGGTTTTGTGCGGTTCCTTTTTCCATTTTGACATTTGCAATAAATTATAAACTTTAATTTTAGTTTCCATGGTTATTTTTTATTTAGGTGAATGCAATACAACCAATGTAAAGTAGAGTTGCTTCTGTTTGTGGTTCCATTCGGAAGCAACAAGAGAATGACCTTCGTTCTCGTTGCTCTTTAATGCGCTTGTCCAAATAGACTCTGAATAGAATGTTCCTCAAGGACATCGTTACCATATTCTCTATTAATGTTCGTTTTTTTTCTAGTGCAAACGACAGAAAGAAAGAAAGAAAGAAAGAATGAGTTCCAAACAATTGGATCGGGTTGTAATGGTAATATACCCGGTGGTCCTTAGCAACATGCGCATTGCTTAGATTTTATTCTAAAATTTGACTCCAAATATTATTTCTACTATATGACTGGTAAGGGTAAAATCTTTTTTTGTTGTTGTTATTTTTTTTTGTGTGTCTGACATTGTAAATCGATCTGACCGTATGTAATGTGTAGGCGAGTATAATGTTGCTTATTGGTGTGTGTGTGTGTGTGTCTGTCTGTGTGTCTATGTACTATGCTGCAATTGGAAAGTGTACAGCACAGTCGACACGGCGGCGTAACACAGGCGAACACACACGAATGGAGCATGTATATACACACACACACACACACACACACACATTTGAGACGGGTTTCGTATTTAACGTTTCACCAAACGACTGATGATGACATTGTCAGCATATACGTGTTTAACGTTAATGAACATTTTGTAGAACCCATGTGCTTGGATAGCTAGTTTGGTGTTAGTTGTGCATGCGCCCCTTCGGCTATACATCACTTCCGAGGGCTATCTAATCAATGGTTGTACATACGAACAATATTGTCTCCGTTGCTGCAGTTTCATATTGTCAATTCCGAATTGTAGTTTGAAGCTTATTTGACAAGATTTCACATTGAAAAGATTAGCTTTCGATCATGATTATGTGCTTTGCCTGTGCTTCCATTCGATCCGTACACATCATAAGGACACATTACTAGCATGCATGGTAATATGTTGCCCCTCTATTTTTTTACGATAAACCAACCAAACCGTTGTGCACCGAAAGAAAATAAATCATATAAATCAAATCAATGAACAAAGAAGCCATCAACACCAACAATCGTGATATTTCAAATATTTGAAAATATTAATGCGATTCGACTAAACATATATAATTTTCTCATGTAGTTAACCAATTAGTAAACGATACAAAAAACAGTTTATGAGTGATCGGCTTTACCGATTTACCGATAAATATGGTTAGATTCATATTTGAAGCATTCAGCAAGGTAGTCGATCTAGTCGTTGCCTTCTATCTTGCCAATCCTAGATTACTTTTGATCATCGTTGTTGGTGCCGTCTTCTTATTTCATTATCTACATAACGTGGTTCAAGTAAGTGTTTTTTATATATCAACAATAATTTAAATCTATTTATTAGTATTTAATTTAAATCTAATTATTACTTTTAATTATAATTAAAATGAACAACTTATTTTTGTAAAAAACAATGATAAACATTTTATTTAATGAACGCTAAAATATGTTATCACCAAAACGAAATGTGTTGATTCATCATGTAGTTACGCGTGATTTATTATCTAAACTGAACTTTATCCTACTCTAATTATGATTGTATCCCATAGAAACCATTACTTTTCAGTCCTAATGGACCATTCCGTTGGTTCTTGTGCTCAAACTGTTCAACAATAAGTGAAAAGTATTGGCCAACAATTTGGTGCTATCCCACACATCTACACACTCCATTGGCAACAATCTTACGAGGATTGCTTCCAGAGTTAAAATATCATCGGTTTGTAATTGAATTTTGCGATTAAATTTTTAAAATTAAAATTTAAACATCTTAGCGAATATATTCAAACTCCAGATGGCGGTCAAATAAGTCTCGATTGGTATGATCCAAATGGCGATGGAAAGAGATGTCAAATAAACCATTGTACGTCGCAAGTTCATGCCGATAGTGAGAAACCGATTGCCCTATTTATGCCTGGCGTTACTGGTTGTTCGCAAGCTGAATATCTCAAAACATTCGTACCCATTGCTCATCAAATCGGTTATCGTGCCGTGGCAATCAATTATCGTGGAATGGGAAACACGGAATTGCTCACTCCACGTCTCTATTGTGGTGCCAACGATGAAGATCTTCGAACGGCACTGTTACACATTCGTAGTTCAAATCCAAATGCAAAGATTGTCGCAACTGGAATCTCATTAGGTGGAATTATTCTTTCACGTTATTTGATCTCATCGGGACATGATTCATTGGTCGATGCTGCCTATCTTGTCTCAGTTGTTTGGAACTATTTGGAGGTGATATCGAACATGGAAAAAGGTCTCAATTATCAATTGAATCGATTCTTGACCAAGTCACTGATTGGAATCGTTCAACAACATCGTGATAAGTTTCAAAACTTGCCACAATATGATTTAGAAGCTGTACAACGATGCCGTACGATGAGAGAATTTGACGATGCATTCACGATTCGAATGTTCAACTATGAATCGACCACCGAATATTATACGGCATGTATTCCTAAAGGTAAAATGATCAACATTAAGAAGCCGACATTGTGTATCAATGCTGCTGACGATATGTTTGCACCGGGCGAAATGTTGCCCATCGATGAGGTTGAAATGAATAGTTTTGTTGCTATGCTAGTGACATCTCGTGGCGGACATATCGGTTTTATGGATGGTTTCCTGCCAAATCTAACCCATTCCTATATGGAACGGATATTAGAACAATATTTGACTGCGCTCATCAAACTACCTGATTTTCGTTGTGATCTGACAAATAGTATCAACACTCAAAACAATTATAACCAATACTAAATTATTTGTGACTATATCGACGATATATATAAATGAGATATAAGATAAATGGATTAATTAATTAATTACCATTTTTTATCTTATATATTACCTCCTTAGGTGAGATTTACATTATCATCTCAATTGTGTTTGCCTTAAAATTTTAATTATTATTAAGAAACAACTTGCCTCTTGAAACAATTTGAAAAAGTGCTTTCCATTTAGAATGGAAGAAAAAGAAGAAGAATTGATGAACAAATAATTGTTATTACTAATATTGTTATTATATAACATAATTTATATTTATATTCCATATAGAGATTTGTGTTGTGTTTGATGATGAACAAAATAAAGTGTGATAATTATGATGTATCATCCTTGGTCCAAGTTTATGTACAAAAATGTTTTCATAATGGAAATGTTATCTATATAAAGAAAATTATCGTAATAACATTTTAGCACGTTTATGATACCGGGTTTATGATTCTGAGAAATGTAAATTATAGTCATTTCTAAATGATCGAGTGTTATCCCATGACTTGCGACAATGGTGGTGCATTTTTAGTATGATTGCGATATTAAAACAATGTCGGAATGGATAAAAGTAATGCAATCATAAGAAAGTTGCAAAAAAGTATAATAAAAGTTAATAGTTGAGTGCAGGTTGACTCTAATCGATATATTGAACACATTTGTGACACACTATTGTCACCATAAACACCGTTCGCTTAGAAGATGGACTTGACTTTTCAATCATCGAAAAATGATGGAAACATTGAAGATCAAATAACCAACCAAGTTAATTGGCTTGATTGGGTCGTTATTGGACTCTATTTTGTGATCATTATTGTCGTCGGAATATGGGTACGTCATTTTGTTCCACATTTACACCCATATACACATAACTGATGATGGTTTATTACTAAAAAAATCAAAAAAAAAGACATCACGACGGAAGAAGGATACAGTCGACAATTATTTTCTTGCCGGTCGGGATATGCATTGGATTCCCGTGGGTGCATCGCTCTTTGCCAGCAATGTCGGCTCGGAACACTTTGTGGGACTGGCCGGCTCAGGTGCCGGCGTGGGAATTGCCATTGCCATGTTTGAATATTCTGCCATGGGAATTCTTCTCATATTAGGATGGTGTTTTATGCCAATATTTCTAGCATCTCAGGTATCGACTATGCCGGAATATCTTCGAAAACGTTTTGGTGGGCAACGTATTCGCATATACCTCTCAGTGTTATCTTTGATCCTATACATCTTTACTAAGATATCGGCATGTCTATTTGCTGGTTCATTGTTCATCAAATTGTTGCTTGATTTGGACAACATCTATATAGCCATTTGCATCTTATTGGCCGTATCGGCATTGTTCACAATTTTCGGTGGATTGACCACCGTTATGTGGACCGAATTTGTTCAAGTGTTTGTCATGGTAATCGGTTCTATTGCATTAACATTCATCTCATTGAATAAGGCTGGTGGCTATACAAAGATGATGGATACATTTGCCACAGCCGGTATGCCAACTGATCCAGCGTACGAAGGTTTTAAAGGTGGCTGCAATATTACCAATGGAAATGAAACTTGTGAATCGTGTAGTGCTATTACGCCATATTATAAACATTTGATCCGACCAGCTGATGATACTGAAGTTCCATGGCCCGGCATTTTAGGTTCAATCATCTCCGGTGTGTGGTATTGGTGTACTGATCAGGTCATTGTACAACGAGCATTGTCGGCCAAAAACCTAACCAATGCAAAAGCTGGATGTGTGCTCAGTAGTGTTCTCAAAATTTTACCCGTTTTTATGTTGATCATTCCTGGAATGGCAGCACGAGTACTTTGGCCCAGTAAGTTAGATTATTAAATTTAATGAATACTATATAATTATAATTTTACTAATAACAATTGATTGACAGATCAAATTGGCTGTTCAGATCCAATTAAATGTCAGCACGTTTGCGGAAGTTCTTCAGGCTGTACCAATCTTGCTTATCCATATTTGGTGATCAACCTAATGCCGGCAGGTGCTAGCGGTTTGATGGTTAGCGTTATCATTGCTGCATTGATGAGTTCATTAACTTCCATCTTTAACTCGGCATCGACCATCTTCATAATCGATATATACACCCGATTTCGTAAAGCTACTGAAATTGAACAAATCATTGTTGGACGTTTCTTTGTAGTTTTTCTGGTGGCTGTTAGTGTAATATGGATTCCCATATTGGAAGCATCCAACAATAGTCAATTGTTTCAATATATTCAATCAGTGACATCCTTCTTGTCCCCGCCTGTATGTGCCGTTTATATCTTTTCAATGTTTTGGAGCAGAACGACCGAACCGGCTGCTTTTTGGTCATTGGTCATTGGACTCATAATTGGTCTCATTCGTATGATACTTGAATTCTCTATACCAGCTCCAGCTTGTACATCAAGCGATGCAGATCCACGTCCACTAATCATTTCAAAAGTACATTATCTACATTTTGGCATCATACTATTTACAATTAGTTCGTTGATCATCATTGCCATCAGTCTTATGACCAAAAAACCTGATCCTAAAACGTTACATCGATTGGTATTCTCTACAATTCATAGCGAAGAAGTTCGAGAAGAAATTGAAAATGAAAACATTGAAAAGAAAAACGATGAAAATGAAAACGCTCCTGGCATTAATAAATGGGTTGCAATGATATGTTGTGCCAGTGGTTCGCAAAAGAAACCGGAAGTTAAAGAACAAAATGTGGAGATTGAAACAGAATTGACACCACAGGAGATAGCTCGTTTACACGCTGCAGCGGCAAAAGATGATCCAAAATGGTCTCCCTATGTCAACATGGCTGCTGTTGTAATGGTTTTTGTTTGTGCCTTCTTTTGGGGATTCTATGCTTAGTCATTCAAATGTTTCCATTTTTGCATAGATTATCAAACCTAAATTTATATTACTTGCTTAATCGAAAAATAATTAAAATAATTGCCATATTACATTTTATTCAACATAACTACGTTGACGTAAAGTTCTTAAATGAAATCATTTATCCATACATTGTTCATTGTCGTCAAATTTTTATTATGTTTAACATTCTCTTCCGTCAGCAAAACAACCAGTCAAGTAGACATGATTGCCAATTGTACCATTAGCAATGTATGCATGTTCTACTGGATTCAATTGTTTCAAATTATGTTCTCGTCTCTCGTGTTATCAAAAAAATATTACAAAACTTTGTCATACGTCAATTCGGTGACTTGGTGAATTAGTCACAAAATTGAGGCTCAGCAATTTGGTCTATCTCCTCATATGACACTGGCGACAATGTAAATACATTTGTATATGATAAAAAAATGCTTTTAAAGATACATTAAATAATAATAACTATAGTTATATGAAATTCACCATTTATTGTTTCAAATCCTATGACAGAATCTCATCAAATTTTTAATCTAGATTATTATGTAGTTCCTATGGGTATCGTTTGTTAAGCTCAGTTTTCTGTTTAAAGGTTTCTTCATTTTTGTGTTGTTTTTCTCCCGTTATAAGAAGATTCCATTTGAAGACCCCCAAAGTATACTAACAGTTGTGTCCATATGTCAGTTACGTACTTGGAAAGGCTTTATGCCATGCTTGAAAGAAACTACTCTTGAATGACAATTGACTTTGCGTAATGATCCATGAATGACATGAAAATTTCTTATCATTTCAATCATGATGGTTTCGTGTCGTTTATTCACTCATGCCATTCCATTCGCACTAAGTATAAATGACATAAACTTCAAACAAAAAAAAAAGTACAAGATTCGAAGTAAGTCAAAATGTTATTTAAATTTGTCAAGATCATCGATATAATTGATTTGGTATAGAAAATCAATTAAAACATTAAAAAAAGTATAAAAAGGTTAGTAAAAATAAAATAAACTCAATAATAGGGTTTAGCAGCATCTTTAATCCATGCCAAATAAGGTTGAACCTCAGTATAAATCATTGGGTCATCTGGTGAACATGTTTTACCGCGTGATGTAATTCCAATCAATTGTGAATAAAGGTTAAGTTCGTTTGAAGTAAATACCGGTCCACCCATATCGCCCTATGAAAAAAACAAGAAAAAAATTATATAGAAAATTATTTTGATAGAAATAGGAAAACAATTTCCGCATACCTCGCATTGACCCTCTTGAGTTGCACAAAATTCGTTAACATTGCTAAAAAATGGACAATCGATCTTTTCAATTGGTTTCAATTGTAGCTTGGCTCGAACTTGGCTTGCAACATGAATCTTTCCCCAACCGGATACAAATAATTGTCCCGGATCGCCGGCTGCCAATGGTTGTTCTGGATAGCAAATTGCATTCAATTTACCTTCTGCTTTTGTAAAATCAAGTGCAGTTGCAAGACGAAGTACGGCCAAGTTGTTCTCTCCTGTAATCTTGTTATACTCGGGATGTGTAACAATCTTTTCGGTGTAGGACATTCCAGTTATCTGTTGGCCCGGATATGACATTCGACGTCGTCGGACAAAGCCTCCTTTTGGAAGGTCAACCGTGGCTCCATGAACGCGTACAAAACCCGCATTCAATCTATAGATAGATTAAAATATGTTAAAGTTGAAATGAATTAAAGTATCTCATTCCCTCAACTTACCCATCGACACAAGATGCGGAAGTAAGCACGGCTTGTTTGGTGATTAAGGCACCACCACAAGTATGTCCCCAAGTTGCGCCCATATTCTTGGTCATAACCGACATCTCCCAAACGATTTGTCCAGCGGATGCTTCCATCGTTCCATTCTGTTCTTCATTGATTGGTACCATTCCAATACCACACGGACTAGGTTCGGCTGTTGTCGGTTGTCCTCCTCCACCCCACGAGAACAATGCTCCATTTGATTGGTGACAAATCGAGAGTGCCACACAAAGAATAATTGGTGACAAAATGTACTTCATTCTTTTTTTTTGTTTTGTTTTGGTAAGAAAACAATTGACAAGACTTTAAATTGATGGTTGAGTAAGTTCAAATGATTGTAATTATTAGTTGGCTCTTTTCATCACATTGAATTGATCTGAATGATACGGAAGCCTGTTTATATATATAGGATTCGGGTTCCTTACTTTATCTATAAAAGAAAATGGGGTGATAAAAGATTATTTCGTAATTATTTTTTTTTTTTATTTGGTAGAGAGTGCAACACATTTTTATTAGGGGTATACCACAAGGTTGTTTCTGAGGGATTAATGATTGGTGTGAAATAGCACACTTGAATACAGTTGTGCATGCAATTGCATGACACCAGGGATATTGATGGTTGCCGTTGTTGTTGTTGTTGTCGTCGTCGTCGTCGTCGTCGTTGCGGCTGCTTCGGACTTTAAATCATCAGATGATAGGGACAGTTTTTATTGAACAAAATAGTACTTTACATCATAATTTAATCATTATTTAGGCGTAAACATAAACTGTCATTGACAGATTATTGCGTACTTCAATGAACACCTTTCATAACAAGTCATTGCGTTTGCCGGATTCGTATTTATTCAATTTTATTATCGACAAAGTTTTTTTTATCTAAATTTATGTGATGGACGACTTGTATTATGCGACAATAATAGATCATCTATTTCTTTCATTGAACTCAAAAAGTCGGTTGAGTTGCGTCACAACCTAATACCAAAAAAAAAAGGGTTCCAAATTCCAATTGGAAAAATCCTGTACATACTATGCAATCTATTAATATTATTATTGTATAACTTTGTGTTGTATACATTTTAAATGACCAAAAAAGTCATTCAATTCCATAATGTATTTTGGATTGAGTTTTCAATTATTTCCTAAATAATGGATGACATGTTTTTCAATTGAAGCTGAATCAAACTCATAAATAAAAAAAAATTGGGATATATTCTATGCATTAAATTTTTCAACTTTTAATTTGTTATTTGAAAGAAAGAGAGGTACAAGTTTGCATCCAATTTCATGTATTGTGTTTTATTACTGATCGGATAATGTTGGCTTTATTATAATAGGAAAAGATGGGTTGCCTAACTTCTGATCGAAAGAGATGAATCTCATTTTGTGTTTATGCACCAAATTCGGTCGAGTCGAATCAATCATTGAACGAAGGCGTGTTGACAAACCAAAAATAAATAAACCCAATTGAGGCGTAGACAATGTTGATGCTTTAGATTGCAAGATGCATTGAGCAATCGATTAAAATTCCAAACCAAACCAAACCAAAAAACTGTATGACATCATCGTGCAACCAACCATATAAATCAACTTCTAGTTGACAAGGCTACCAACGTTAAAAGTTAACACATTAGAAGACGATCAGAAGAGAACGTTTAACACGTGCTTTTTATGGTGGTACATTACCAAATAGGAAAATTTTCTTTCCCATTTTGATGGAAAGGATTGGGGATAATTATATATAATGTAAATCGGTTGTTTTATTGTGTTCGGTGTGTGTGTGTGTGAAATATAAGGTAAGATTGCAATAAATGGATTATTTCCACTGATGAAACCAGAAAATAAAAATTGGTTAATTGCAATTTTCAATATGGCCATTAATTTGTCATTATTCTTCCGAGCCAAGTTGATACGAACAATTGGTACAACTTTTTTTTCTAAACTATAAATACAATATATATACAGAATAAAAAGACGGATCAAACACTTGAATGCAACTTTTTTTCTCAGATGTAAGGCTCTAAATTGAACATGATTCCATTCTTTCGTTATTGCGACAAGGCACTCCATTATTTTACCGCAAACGTCCATTGTTGTACTTGCCCCCTTTCTCGACATGACGTTTCAGGATCATTAAATTTATAAAATTTCCTAGATTTTGTCTTAAAGTGTGCTCAATAGAAACACATTTGGAGAAATAGTTTTTTCGATGTAACCAAAACTATTGTTGAAACAAATGCAAACAAATTATTCAAAATAAAAAGTCAAATATTCATTGGCCTTGATAAAAAACAAAAAAAAATCTATACCCATTTTAGATAAAATAAAATGAATAGAACTTTGATCGTGTTCGTTCCAATACATAACAAATGTATCCAATAATTTGAATTTTTATTCATTTACACAAATGTATTCTTTAAAACATTTTAGATTTTACCATTTTAAATGCAATCTTTTTTTTATATGCATTTGCTTGGCTTTAAAATGCAATATCGACCAATATAATTTTTTACATGAAACACTTTTCTCCAAGTATTTGTTTGTATAACATAATATTGCAATCAAATTGGGATACTTTGTTTTCAATGGAAAATTGCATAAAGTTCAAATAAGATTCAACTTTTCATCTTTTTGTGTATTCACTTCATGTTTAGTGATTTGATTCACTTCCGAACGTGAATGGATTACACCATATTTCGTTTCAATGTACCGAAATACAATTAGATTGTAAATTTTTTGTTTTGTTTTCTCATTATCCTCAAAAGTGCTTTGTTTATTTTCTTTAAAAAAATTCCATATGACAAATTTTTTTCTTTTTTTGCGTTTTATTAATAAATTAAGGTACATCAAATAGATTTTGCAATGTTAATAAAATCAATTGAAAAGTTGCAATATATACTTTTTTAATATAAAACAATAAATGATAATGGAGAGAATTCTTCATCAAAAATATATTATTAAAAGAATCACTTAACACCAAATAAGTTATTAAAAGGTCTTTTCACTTTATTATGGAATGAATACTAAACTTAAACTAAGTCAATATAAAGGACATAAATATAGCATTGACCACAAACATTAGCCGAATCGTTTCCTGAATGCGTTGTGATGTCATCAATAAACTTTGTAGAATCAAATTGGAATAGTAACATTGAGGATCACCATCTGTCTTATAAGTAGTTGTCACATGAACTATAGTTCAATCGATTGAGAACAACCCCATTCATTCCATACTTTGTTTCTCTCTTGACTTATGGTAAGACAAGAATTGGAACGCATCCATTCAATCCTATTTCCATCAAGTTTCCACTATTATTTATCACACAAATACACATAATCATCGGTTCTTACACTTCAACATAATCACAATGAATGGAGAAGCCCAAACTTTACTCCACTCATCCCTAGAACTTGAATTCATTGAAGTATAGTGTAAATTTGAGAGTCTCCATTAGCAGGTTATAGCTCAAAAATGATCTATAGTGAAAATCTACAATCAGTACTTAAGTGAAGCCATTTTAGACATTCAATTTGCATCACAATGAAATGTATTCATTTGACCAAATTAATCTGTTTGTAAGAGTAGTACGAATATAAATTAAAACAACTTTATACATCGTAGGCCAAACAAGATTTTAATATACTGATCCAAGAATTATGGTAAAATTAGAAAGCTTTTGTCACTAACAAGTTTCTCAACAAATTGTCTAATAACTTTTAAACTAAACATTTATTTACATAATTCTTTACAATGAATTGTTGTCAATGTTTTAGTTTTAGTCAATGTTACATGATATTTGACCACATTTATTGTAAACATTATATTTTATAAATTATCTTTTTGTGCTATGTGAAAAATAGAGCGAAGAAGAAGGTTGAATTGAGAAAAGTCAATATGATCCCATTGAACCATTAATGTGATCTTTCAGCTTTACTACAAGGTTTGGTTGCTTTTATCGACAAGTCATTAACTAATACTGGTATACGCTAACTACTACTGTTCAACCAATTCGTTTAATGATCGATCAATTAATGATTTATGAAACATACATACATTTTATGGTTTTAAATGCATGTAGGCCATTCACATGAAATGGGAGTTTCATCAACACGAACGCGACAACAAATTGTTTCGATTGCAAATTCTTACAACTGATCAATTTGGTTGCTTGCATCACGGAATATGAACTAAATGCGGTAAATTCGGTTTCAGAGGGCGTCTCCCATGCCATAATGTTAACGTTTGCTAATTCTTACTCTTGGCAAACTAATCGATTAAACCAGTATAATTTAGTACTATGAATTATGTTTGACAATTTTTATGTTTGATAACAATACGGTCGATCATGGAATAAATAATTTAAAACGGATATATAGTAAGCAAACTTCAAAAAAGCATTTTATATAGATTTTTGTTTTCATACACATTCACAATGTACAATATGAGGTTCAATTATCTAACACTTGAGTTCTACAATGATTTGAGTTGTTCAGGACAATAAGCTATTCATATATATATATATAGTATAAAGAATTTTATTGAAAACACTTTGCTTAAATATAAAAGAGTGATTTTATAATGAAAATATGTTTATTTGTGCAACGAATGGCTACATTGTGTATACACGATTACTAATCACAGAAGAATTCTATACAAACTTGTCAAAAGGAATATGATTCAAGAAGAAGGAGAAGAAGAAGAAGAAAGGTGAGAGAATATTATGCAGTTCGAGCATTGGCAGCCACAATGATGACCACACCGATTAGGAAAACGATCCATATGATCCAATAAAAGACAAACAATGTCATACGCCATTCTGAGCATGATCGTTTATCAGCTCCAGGAATGGCATTCGTGTTTGCTAATGGTGGACGAGGACCACTTATTGCTCCATATTTTAATGGATCACTCATCAATAATGATGATTGTGGTTGATATTGATAACTTGCTTCATATCCTTTCAATTCGCGTAGTTGAGCCTCTTGTTCAGCTGCCTTTCGTGTTAATTCAGCTTCCACATCAGCCGATTGGTCATTCAGGCCACGTTGAACATGTTGGGTGCTTAAACTACCACTAGTGGCCATCACATTTCCGTTCGTCCTTTCATTCATTCGTGTTCGATGATTGTATTGTTGGTTCTCGTGTTGTTGGTGTTGTTGATCTTTATGTTGTTGTTGTTGTTTGTCATGATTAGCGATGCAATTACCGTTTAAGTGGTGTTGCAGACTTTCCACCATTTGTGACGAATTACTTGGTCCAGCATAGACACCAGCGGAAGTGCCACTCAGTCGTAACTTGGATTGTTTGCCGTTTGCCACATCATTATTATTATTATTATTACTATTACTACCACAATCGGGACCATTGTGCACGCTAATACTCGATTGAATTTGATTGCTATGTGGATTTAATGTTGCATACAGTGGTGCCTTTTTACGCATATTATTTGCTAACAATGAATGATCAGTCACATGGGAACGGTCCATTGTTGTTTCAATTAGTTTGTTCACCTTTGACGATGGCGACGAATGGCAATGATACAAATGATGATGATGATGATGATGAGGCAGTTTACCGTTAACCGAAGAACCGACTAGTTCGTCACCTACCAAACCATTGCTACAAAACGATCTGGTTTGTCCGGTCAATTGGTTATAAACGGTGATTATGTTCGGTGGCGATTGTGTACGGGCAATATCGTTAATAAATGTATTCGGATCGGTATGACGATACCAAACGGTTGTACTAGACGGTGAACTAAGAACGGGAGGCGTCAATGATTGATAAGGCGAAGTACCATTTGATATGTGCAATTGGTCATTAAGTTGATCCACAAGATTCATCTGATGATTCATGTACAACATGTGCGGTGTGGCCGTGCTCAAATGAATGTTTGCATTGTTTCCATTTGATAACAAGTTGGGAACAATGGGATACAATTGAGTTGGAGTAACATTCTCCGAGATCACAGTTGGTGGTGGCGGTGGCGGCGCACCATAATAGTACGGCTTAAGCACTTGTTGGTGATGGTGATGATGATGTTGATAATGATCATTACGATCATGTTCCACATAATTTGAGCCACATGATCGAATGTCAACACCACATATGGATGATGATGAATGAGGATGGTGGTGATGATGATCACTGGAGATGCTGTTCCTGGCGCTGCCGATACTATTATCGGTTTCGTAACCAAATGAATTAACCGGTGGTAAATGAATTGGTCGACCAATTGATATTGGTTTATGTTCACGATTCGAATTCAAATTATTAATTGGACTATTGTTGTTAGAGTTGTATGATGTTAATCGCAATGGTGGTTCACTTTCAGAAATTGATTGCAATTCTGTACTATCTGACACATTTCCATTTGTACGTAACGAATGGTAATCTAATTGAATGGAAGACGAATCGGCAATATGTGATCGATGATATTGGGCTCGTTGATGTGACCGTGAATAGATATAGTCAATGAAACGATTAGAACGTACATCTTGTTCGGTGTGCGTGTCATCATAGATTGACAGCGGTCCAATCGATCCAGTTCGATTTGAATCGTTCAATTCGAATGGTGTTAACAAACGGTCGGATATGTTTGACGCTATTATTGGACTAGATCGTACATTACGTACCGGTGTTGATGATCGACTAAACGAGGTGTTGTCCGATTGAAATTGGCTAGGAGGATCGATTCGCGTTATGTCAAGATCGGACTGAGCCTCATTATTGGACTGCAACTCCTGATCATGAACCGATTGGTTGCCGTCCTTGCATTGATTATCGTTTGACATATGAGCCTTAGCAGCAATCGACGATAACGATCCAGTTGGCGATTGGTCTCGTTTCATTACAGTCACCACCAAATTGACTGTTGACAATAAACGGACGATATGGCCGATTCGTTCGCATGACCATTATATCATGATTAAACGGACTCGCTCGAATGGAGATCAACTTGATTGAATTCGGTTTTAGTGAAAGTTGCCGAATCAAGCTCAATTCTGGACTTTGTTGTTTTGCTAAAGTTTAAAAAAACCAATTGACCAACATATAATGTGATGATGATGATGATGATGATGTGGTTTCCTTTACTCTTGACCCACAATCGTTCAATCTACACTCTCAGTTTACTTAATTCTCTTGACGTCAGCTATTGCTTTTGGCCTCTATAATGGGCTTTCTTGTCTTCGATTTTCACATTTCCGGAATTACCGGCAAAGCTTTGTTTGAATATTTCCGTTTAAACCAAATATTTTCTTTAAACTTGCTTGCGTATTGGTTGACGTGATCGACAAATGATCCTAGCAATTATTTTGCAAATATTTTTTTTCACTATAGAAGCAACTTTAACACAAGAGTTGTCTTCAAATTACATGATGCCATTGAATTGTAAAAACCTGTAATTAAAGAAAAAAATTATTATTCAAGATATATATGTGACAAACAAAGAAAATTATTATTTTTTGTTTTTATCATGTATTACAACGAAATACACATTTTCTTTTTAACACTCAATGTTGTCTTTCCTGTATTGATTTTTATGTAAGTATGCAAAATTAAAGTTCAAAACTTGGTTAGATATTAAGGCTCAAAATTAATAATTTTCACATTTTAATAATATAGTTGACACTTTTTAAGTCATATATCAAATTTACAAACTAATGGAGTTTATTATTAAAATGTGTAAAAAATGTTTTTTTATTAAAAAAATTATTTCTTAGTAATCTTTTTGTTCAACATTGTGACTTAATATTTTTAAAATGTAAATAATATTTTTTAATAAAAAAGTACCCTTTACTTTGTTTTAAAAGCAACAAAAAATTTGTGAAAATAAATCGAGTTTTTTCTTTATCTAAAAGCAATCTGAATTATTTTATAGTCGTATGCCAAATTTGGTTGCAAAAAATCAAACAAAAAATGTTTTGAATTTAAATAAAAATTTTAACTTTTACAACATAGCTTTCTTATCTAAAATATATGACTAGTAAAACAGTTTTTTAGCTTTTGGCGCTGTTCACAAACAACTAATGTCTTTTCTTAAAAATTAGTCAATCTTTACAAAAAAATAAGCATTTGTTTTATCAAAATCAAAATTTAACATCCACTTAAGAAAACAAGCATCTTAAGTATTAACTTGTTAATAAGTGTTTAGTAAACATCATTCAAACTAATTAAATGTTCAAGTTGAGAAGCATCAATAAAGGGTAAATTGATTGTCCCAATTGAAAATTGTCTTCAAAAATTTTAAATGAACAAATTTGTATTATATTAAATAAAGTTAATTAGTTTGAAAGAGTTTTTGGTTGCCTGTACGCTAATCTTGGCAAGTTAAATTATTCGTATATAATTGTTATTGGGCAGATCATAAAAAAGCTTTTAGTATTGTTATGCTTTTTTTTGTTGGAACATATTCAAAATCTAATTCATTTCTAAAGGGTATAATTAACTTTATTCAACTTCATACTTTTAATTTTGAACTTTAACAACGATTTAGCAAATCGAATTGTGTATGCGATTAGCGAAGTGTAACCAGTAAATACACACCCTCCCTCCACTCACATGGCGAATACTAATTTATCCTGATACGTTATATTGGTTACAAACAAACAGAATATTCCACATTATTATTATTCTATTAAAATGAATATTAATATTAACCAAATCCAATGACTGACAAACTCATTTCCTGCTATTTATCATCATTTTTATTATTATTATATAATGTAAAACGTTATTTTTAGATATAATCTAATTGTACAATTGACTACAATAAATTTTAAATTATTATTTGTTGAACTGATGATGATTATGGTTTATGATTTAAAATTTAAATATGACTACTATCAAATTGCCTTTTTTTAGATGCGGTTTACATTTGCATTATATAATGTCTAGATTAGGCTAGAGCTACTAAAGCATGAGAGAACACCACTTTTTGAGTGAACTATAATAATGGGCAAAATGGAAGAACAAGGAAAAGGACTTTAGGATAAATTAGAATGGCTGTTGTTTTGTTTGCCATTTGTAGCACTTTGTGTGAATGGAAGAAAAAGAAAATCAAAATAACAACTCGTAAAATCATCTTGACATTGGTGAAATTCATTTATTTATTCATGAAAATTGTTCTTATCATCAAACGTAAAAAGAATGGATCGAGAAGAATGACAAGTCTCATTTTGAAAGAAAACATTTGAAATTGTTATATTTTACGAAATGAGTTCAATGATAATAATATTTACTCATTCTATTCTTTATTCATTAAAATTTTTAAAATGTTTTGAATCAATTTCAATGCTATTAAAATTTACTTTTGTCATTGTCAAAGTTGTGCAGTTTAAAATGTTGAACAAATACTACGTTTAGCTAATAGACATTTTTGTAGTATATACTAAACAATATCATGAACAATTTTTTTCACAATTTAATGGAACTCATTTCCAAGTGTCAGTATGTGAGTATTGATGTGTACCGTGTCTGATAAGGCTTATCTAATTAACCGTATCTATAGCTCTTTTTGTGGGTCATTTTGTTACATTTTGGCGATGAATCTTTTTTTCACTTTTTTATTTTTTTATTACATACCGAGTCTGTACAATTTGATGTTGTCTCAAGGACGTCCTATTATAGAATAAATTGGCCTTGAATTCAATGGAATACTACCAAATACGACTAATGTACAATAACAAGAGTTTTTCTCTATTTTTTTATTTATTGTATATTTAAAAAGAACCATGTTTCAAGTCAACCTTATCATTGTATAGATGTCACCATTTGAAAAAAATATATTTATTTGTACCATACTAATATATTGAATGAAGATACTTTTTCAACTCACTCGGGATCGTATAGTTTTTTCTCTATTTCTCAATATCGTATAGTTTTTTAACTAAACATTAAAAATATGGGCATATTTCTCAATATAAATGACTTTAAATGACTTATGTATTTAACTTTGTTCTATATTTTCCATTTCAATGATAAGAAATGTGGCAAATTTTCCACAATATTGACTTTATATTTATTTTTATTTACTATTAGAAATAAAAAGAAGGGAAACAATTGTGATTAAAATCATTATTGTTTCAAAACATTTTAAGATAATTTGGTCAATATTTGAACAAACATTGGTTAAAATTTTCTTTATACTAAAGGGTTTTAAAATGTAATTTTAGGCTTATAAGCTGAAGGGTTTAAGATTTATAAATTTTGATAGTGTCTAAAAATAATCATAGTATCATAATAATAAAAATTTATTGACTTAAATTATGACATCTCAATGTGTGGTGAACACATTAAGTTTGGAAACCCCCATTTTATAACCAAAGAAGATTATTACTATTATTACTACAATACTTAAGACAATTTAATCAACAAACCTGTTTCTCAAATCCCTGTTGATCGATATGAACAAAAATTGGATGATTAAAAATTTATATAAATGAAAGTGAATGAATGAATGGTTTATAGTTGCACAACCACAATACTAACCAAAAAAAAAATCATTAGATGAAACACTAACATTAATGTTCGTTTGGCTTGTATGTCCGGTCCAATACAATACAGACAATATCTGCGGTTGGCAGCCAAATCGGCGCAATAAATAGAGTAGTGAAGGACAATAAATTAAAAGTTTACTTTGCTTCTTTAGTATTTGAAGACAGTGTCAGTAGCAAAGAATCCAAATATTGAGCACTCAACGTTGATAATCACTAATTTGTTCGGGCCACCACGCGTCGTCAACTGCACTTGTGGTCAGGCCAGTGTGTGAAGACCGGCACAATGCTTGGTGAGACCATAATAAAAAAAAAGATTGGCCAAATTATTTTGATTGCCTTACACGGCCAAGGAAAAATACGCCTTGTCGTTGCCGACAAAACCTTGCAAACGTATACTTTTGAGCTTGGTTATTTATTATTATCAATCCAGACTTTCCACCATAGGATAAAGAGCAATCATCAAACCCTTACAAAGCAACGGTATAAAGTTAAGTTCGTAGCTTTTTTTCTGTATACTTGAACACAATTACTTGGTAAACTTTGGTTGTTACTTTCATTTTTCACTTTCAATTGCATTAACCAACATTTAAGCGACGGCATTGTCACTCAATCCATTTGACGCTGTTCATATTGCTATTAGATAATTAATTTACTTTTAGTCAAGAATATAATAAAAAGCAAAACTGTAATAACATTTGAAAAGAAAACCAAAGGCAGTCTCATACAAATAAATGGTCATTTTTCTACCATTCAATAATATTTAGAATGCTTATATCAATTGAGTGTGAGTTTGCATTTGTGTCATTGTTTCACGACAAATTGTCTATTATGCATGTTCTACTTACAATGCCATTTTATCTGGATTGAGTTCCGTCCATAATCGAAATGTTTTTTTTTTCGTTGAGTTCATTTCATTAATGACGCCACATTTTGACTACACTTCTTGTTAACAAAAAAAGTAGAACGACAAAATATAACAAACAACCAAAAATGAATATATATATATAGAGAGAGAGAAAAAAAAAAATGAATAAATAGTATTTTTCACCCGTTCATTGGTGGTCGTAGGCGACAGACTATAGACATTTTGTGTCACATTGCTTCATTTGTATTATGTTCAAAAAATGTGATTGTTTACTAAAACAAATTGTTCCTATGACGATAAGAAAATGGTTTGCGTATAAAGATTTAATTACCATACTATGTATAAGGCTTAAGTATAGGAATAAGAAGAATTCACAACAACGACAACAAACCAAATAACTGGAATAAATTGTTTGATTGAAGGTTCTTCGATTCTTATATATAAAGAAAAAAGGTGTTATATTATTCAGAATTGAAATGATAGACACCTTTAGAAAGTAGTTGAATGTCAATAATAGAAAGCAACCATGGTAACCCAATTCATTGATCAATTTAAACTTAATTAGTAAGTTCGTACTATTGAAAGACTTTTATATTTTTTCTTTCAATTCCTCTTGCTTTCATGGAAACAAATTTTGATATAAACATTATTGGTAAAACATTCTTAATAGTAATAAACATAAGAAAATTGGTGATATATACGTTTGAATAAATTGACAATTAAAATATTTATTTAATTAAGAAACTTGTTATATCATTAAACAATGGAAAGAATAATAAAACTGTGTTTGGAACAGAATAATTATATAACATAAAAAAATGTGCATTTGTTCAATAAGTTGACTTATTTCATTTTATAATTTTACGTTTTAAAAAAAATATGAAAAAAAGTGTAATTAAACATGTCTAATTTATAAAGTAACCGTTGAAAGCAATTTATAATTAATTATTTCTTATTTGCGGTATGTCATATTGTTATACAAGAAGGTTTTGGTCGCAATCTATTTCATATTTATAATGCATGGAACAAAGATTTATTACCTTTGTTGTTGCCGCATAAAAGTTTTGGAAAAAGTTTTCCGTTCTCCAATTACAAATTAAACTTTAACAATTTATCCGTATTCGTAAAATTGGAACTAACCCTTTTTGCAAAAACAAAAATCGATCTTAAATTCACTTAATTTAGATATGGCTTTAGCTTTCATTTATTAATTATAATTAATGACTAAATATTTTTTGTGATTTTCATTTATTACGTTTATTAAATCCTTTTAAATTAATTAACTTTATTTGTATTTTTTAAATTGGAATTTTATCAAACAAGTTAATTTGGAAAAAAAACTTTTTGTTGTTATTTATATTTGCAAATATAAAAAGTTTATCGCAAAATATATTGTGAAATAGCAATTTTAGCAATATTATATAATTAAACATCTGCATGATGAATCTGATAAATTGGACAATAAACTTAATCAAATTAAGAAGCAATGAATCATTGGAAGCTTAACAATTGTGGATAAATACAAATAATGGACAAAAGCAAAATAAAACTAGATATTTTATTAGATTACCCAAAATTTTTGTGACAGCATGGCAAAAACTTCTGATACCATATATAAATCAATAATGGATGATAAATTGTGCATTTTTTTGTGTGGGTATTGATTCGATAATAGAAGCGATATATATATAAATGAAAAACACATTTAGATCAAATTGATAAACAAGTATAACTCTTTGTAATGATATTTCTGTAATAACAATTGAAACGAGATTAGATGTATTCAATAATATCTCAATTTTTCAGTTCGTCATTTTCTAGAACTTCTTTCACGAAATCGACTAAATATTATATAACACTAAAGTTGCCTTCACTGCATTGATTTATTACGTAAGTAAAAAGTTCAAATTCAAAAATACATTTAGAAACGGCAATTTGTTTTACAATTTTTTTTTCAGTAAATCTTACTTCAAGTTTTTTGTGCCATTATTTATCTTTAGTATAAATCGATTGAAAATTTTCACATTCACATAAGTATTTCAATATCAATTGATTTTCAATATTTCTTATACTACAAATAATATAGTTTCATCTTACTTCATTCATTCATTCATATAAACTAAAAATGATTTGCCATAAAAAAGCGATTTCTAAAATGTAACACTAGAATGATTCCTAATAATAGGACTTTTTGGTACACTATCAAATGATAATGTTAGTTCCCATTCTATTTGCAAGTTTAATTTTTGTATTTTTTTATTCGCATTTTATTTGATGACTATTTTTAAGCCTAGAGATAAACTAATGTTTGCTGGTCAATTAATTATGCACCAATAAATGTTTGAGTTGATGGCAAATTTGAATTTGCATGAATTGTAGATTCTTTAAGGAAAATTAACTTTTCACGTTTTAATTCATTGTTGGTACTTATAATGAAATAGTGATAAAAAGTCAAAGATAACTTTTTGGAACTGACAAAAAATAACTTGATTTAATATTCTAAAACTTTGAAAACTATTGAAGAAATTATTTAATTAGCTAGAAATTTCTCATAGGTTTATTCAAAGGATCAAGATCTTATGTTTTGTAATCTCTTGAAACTTGGTTCTTCTTATTTGTTACAAGACATAAAGTTCACGCCCGAAAAAATTTATTTCTAAAGAAAAAAATTATTTTATTGCAAATAAAAAAACGACTTTGTTATATAATCACACACTTGAAACTTTTATTTTATATTTTTAAATATAAGACAGAAACGATCTAACATTAAAAATTATTGATTTAAATATTAAGACATCTTAATCAATAAAATATGTAAATTTCAAATTTAAAAAAAAAATTAAACGTGCATGTTAAGATTTAAATTTACCGTTTTAAATCGATGAAATCTTGTTTAAAAATTGGTTGATTCTGATGAGTGGCAATGTATACCATGAAACAAGCGGTGATAATGAAATCATTGTGAATTGAAATAAGGCCATGGCCTGAATAGAGCACACACACACACACACACACACAGAAACAAGACTCAAATGAGAAACTTGAAAATTGGAAATCCAATATCATGAACAAATATGAATCTAGACATGGGTGGAGTAATATCGACACAAAACGGTAACGAGAATTGGTAAATGTAGAGTATATACACCAAACATTGAGTAGAAATCCAATTTCGCTGAAGATAGTATACTTAAATTTGCAAATAGATGTGTTTGTTGCAAATTGCAAATTGATAGTTTGCTCGCACTCTCACACTTGCCACTCAATTGGTCGATGAAATGGCGATTTCGATTACAAAACATCAATCACATTTTCAAATATAAATATATAAATGCACAAGCAAACAGTAAATTGGACTCATTCACATTATTCAAATGAATAGATGTGTGTATATATATAGATCGATTATATTGGTTATGTTTGATCATAGAAGATATTCCATACAACTAAATTGCCGCTTGTAGAACATTGAAACGTACATATGAGAGTGTTTGAATGCGATCAATCAGCGCGCAATGATTGTTGGCGGTGTCCGTTCGTGTTCAATGCATTTTGTCGTCTGGCATGGTTTCATTCAATCAGTTTAGTTATGTCCTATTCCTTTATACATTGGCAATCTTCATTTCTGCCATGCACATGACATGTCCAACATTCTTCTCTCTCTCTCTCTCTCTCTCTCTTTTCCTCTTGCGTCCCTTCTCATCTAATGCTTTCCACTCCCAAATGGTTCCATTCTCCTGTTGTTAGGCTTCCCACATTATCGCTACAATCATCACACAAGCAATGTTTCCTTCTTTACGTCTACCATGTTTATTTGAACATAAACTGGCTTCCACTTTTAGAATATTCTTTTGTTTTTTATATTTTTTTTATTATTAATGAAAATTGTACATATGTTTTGTATTACAAAACCAGTCGGATTACATACATACACATAGCAAAGAAAGTAAATTAACATTTGAAAACAAATTGTCAAAGTTGATTAAATATTAAGCCAAAACCAGATTATAAAGATTCATTTTAATTTTAAAATGATAATCATGTTTATTTATTTATCATTATTATTATTTATATATAAGAATTATTTTCAATATTGATTAACATATCAATAATTTTTAATAATAATTAATTTATTCCAAATATAATAAAATAGGTCAACAATTTCTAATAAACTATTTTTCGTGGTGAATTTGTATGACGAACGATGTCGATATAGACTTTTTTATTTAATGATCATTTTATTTCATATTTAGTTTCATGCTTTATGCATATTATCGTCGCTAATGTTTCATTATTGAATATCACACTACATTATGTATCATTGTATCATTTTATGTGTGTGTTTGTGCTTAATTTATATGCTAATTGATCAAACAAAAATCAAGTCGAGTAGCATTAAATGTGTTACCAACCAGAAATTGGCATTATAGTTCAACTCTTATGGAAAAATGTTAGATAAATAACAAAATACAATTTTATATTAATCGTATATTATTAAATGCTAAAATTTTTTAAATAAGGTATGATTTTAATATTTTTTAGTTATATTAATATTTGTTCATATCGAACAGAAATTTATGAAAACAATTGAAAAAAAATGAAAGAAAATCATTTAAAATATAAATTGTTTGGTAAGCTGCGCCATCTCATAGTGAAAATACTTAACTACTTTTAAATTTGAAATCGAAAATTGCGTGTTAACCGTCGTTGAGGTTGCTCCATGTAATCAAATATGTGAGTCGTGATGGAGAGTGTTTTTTTATATTAGATTTTAGTTTAATTTAATACTTTTATTAAGAATATATAATAGTAAAGATTATTTATTGTTGGCTTTTATATCTGAAGAAGAAACATGAATAGGCAATATTAATTGATGAATTTTGAATTAGGCTTATAGGGGATGTGGAGTTGGGATACAACTATGGTTGGGCTTGTGTCTTGTGTTAATTATGTTTTGGATCAAGGTCTTTCTTCTTGTCCATTCTTGTGTGTGTGTGAGAGAGATATATGAGCGCCGCAACCAATAGAGGTGGGAGAGGGAAGAGGAAAAGGAAAATGTCTTGGTCGGGTTTGTGTTTTGTGTCAATCGTGTTATGGAGCAAGATCTTTATTCTTGTCCGTTCTTATGTTTTGTTTTCCTTTATCCACGACCACATTTATGGAAAAAGGACAGGAAGGAGAAGCACCAAAACAAAACAAAGTTGAAAGAAAGAGAATAGGTAGATAAGTAAATAAATCAAATTTGGATGAAGGGAATGTGATACATGATAAAGCCTAAGTTCATTTCACTTATACAATTTGTTCAATTTCACAATTTATAATCTCAATTTATAAATTGATTTCATAAAAAGAATAATTTCTTTATAGTCTTTCTACTTTTATTAAGAAAGCAGTGTTAACCACAAAAAAATATAGATATTAACCACCATGAAATGACAACCACCATAAAGAAAACACTTGAAATAGAACGATTCACTTAATTCAAATCGTGGATAAACTGAAGAACATTTATTTCCTATGAAAACAAAGGATTAGCATACATAAAAGGTTCATAACAATATAGCATACAAGTATGGCCTCAAGCCTCAATTGTAGGTCGAGAAATACCAAGCATGTTTAGCAGGTGTTTCATGGTCACTCGAATGTCTTCAGTGAGTGGACATTCATATAACAGATGTGTTGGTGTCTGGATGTTAGTATTGCACTGACAAATGGAAGAATCCTTTATGTTCATTTTATGCAGGTAGCTATTAAAGAAACCATGACCAGAAATGAACTGCGTCGTAAAATAGATTGTGGTGAATCTTGAACACTTCAGTCTAAGTAATATGGTGAGGAAAAACGTTTTAATTGTTTGACTATTTCTTGTCAGTAACCAAAAGTTTGATGAGAAATTAGTTTTTGAAATTGGTCAGACAATTTCTTAAAATTAATTGGTAAACTGAACGTAACACAACGTAATTGGCGATTTGTAGTAAAAGTTTATGCATATTAGGAAACTTATCTTCAGTGATGTATAGATAGATCCAAACGTTCCAATAGATTCCATGTTTCCCGGTGGTCTTCCGAAATTGATATCACAGTTTCGTAAACATGTGCCTGCTCTACGACAATTAGGACAATATTTGAATCGCATATCAACCCCAATCACCTTATTGAATTGATTAATGCATAATGTCGCTCCCAATTCGACCTGAAAGATTTGTTTTTTCTTGTAGTATTTAGCTTTTAAATTTTCGATCTTTTTTTTAGTTTGAAGCTCGTTTCTGTTGAAACCATCTTCACGAAGTCTGATTGCCATTTTCAATCTAAGCTCCTTTTTATTGGTGCATTTTTTAAACTCTTCTTTAAACTCTTCTTTAAATTAACTTTTTTAATTCCAGTGACGACTAACTTAGAGCTGGAAATTAAACTGCTTCACCAAACAGAAATTCTAATTTCGAAAGCTAGTGTAAACCTTCATCTAGTGAACACCCTTCTTCGATGTACAAAGGGGTTCGCATTAGTTCATTTAACGCGGTCAAAATTTTGGATGGCGATACAATTTGAAAAATATATTTGCACGCATTGCGCATTTATCTCTTTAGTTTTATTTGAATAATATATGTATGGTGTATAAGTGGCGTGGTAGTATGTTCACAGAATTATTTACGTCTATTGATACATTGACAACACTTCCTTTTAATCCATATTGATGAATCAAAGGAACAATATTATAAAAAGGTATTCTCAATGAAACCATTCGTTCTTCAAGCAAATTCAAATTGCGGATGTTGTGTGAAATTGTTGGAAATTGTACACTAGTTACTGATAATAAATGTAATGTTTTCTTAGTAATTATATAACTTTTTTCATGTCAAGCATAGGTTAATTTTTCTATTTGTAGTGCGTTTATTGCATCCTATAATTACTGTTTATGGCACGTTTTTCTGTTTGTAATTGAAGTTTGGTGTAAGTAGATATTGATTTCGGAAACCATAATCCACAACAGCATGGACATATTATTGTAGGTCCTTGGCGAATTGTCGGCTGATTGTCCTCAAAAATAGTTGTTGGCAAGCCAATGTTCGTTTAAGAAATTCTGTAGCCATAAGATTTCATTTATTGCGCGCGACAGGGCTAGATACTCAGCCTCTGTAAACGATACAGTTACGGTTTTTTGTTTCTTACTAATCTATAAAATAGAGCTACCGTTAAGACGTAATATGACTCCTGTTTGGGATTTCCTATCTCGTGTCGGAACAAAGCTTGCATCGAAGCTGGCCAACTTCCCCTTCCGATTGTTGAATTTGGAAACACCAAACTTTTTTTGTCGTGACATGGTTACTACAGTGGCAGTAAAATTAATGTAAGTCATCTACCATTTTAATTATTGCCAAAAAGAAATGATAAAAATAAACAATGAGAGATAAAAACACTAGATGGAGCCACAATAATTAAATAAAAAAATTAATTTATTTTACGGAAAAATTTTTACAAAAATATGAGAAATTATTAATAATTATAATCAGACAAATATAATTGACAAATAAAAATATTACCAAATTGTTTACAAGTTAGTTTTATGTGTAAATTAGTTGATTATATTTAATACCGTATAGGTCTGTAAACAAACAGTAAATATAAACCGATTAATGATGAGGTCGTAAATGACGGCTTGTTGTGTGTATTATCGTATATATATTATAATATTATACAATAAATCACGTTTTCACTTTAATAAATAATGCATTGATTGGCATGACACACTTGCGCCCACACACTACCGCGGCACGTGTTGGCACACGTTTCGATTTTCATGCTGCGTGCGCGTCAAATATTGCTTCATTCCATTTTGGGCAATTCATATTTTTGGCGCCATTCGCTTACGTGATCTCCATTTTCTCACATTTGTCATTTGCTCGTTTCGTTTATTATCTTGCATATCGTTAATACAATGTATTGATACAATTCAATCAGAACGGGTTTAGCCAAAAATATCATAAAAATCAATTAATTTTTGCTTAAAATACAAATATGATGAGAGAGAGAGAGAGAGAGAGAGAGAGAGAGAGAGAGAGAGAGAGAGAAATGTCATGAACGTGTCATTGGAACTCGAATTGAGGTTAGTGCTATGCGTTTTGGGAATGGACCGTTCCCATTGCTGTCCCTTTTTTTTATGGCAGCTCCCTTCTTTTGTCATATGTCGAGTCTATTTATTTATGTTGGCCAATTTTCCGATTATGATTTGTACCAATTGGAAAAGAACACTTGTTCTCGGGTCAATGTGTCTACAATATAACTATCGATGACATGACCCACAAGAATCATTTACGTACAAAAACAACGACAGTAGCAGCAAAATGGCAGCAGAATGACAAGGAAAGCAAATCGATATGACGAACAAAATATGAGCAATGATCACACAATGGGCTTGGTGGTGCCAATTTGTTCGGCTCTTGATGATGATGATGATGATGACGATGGTCGATGCATTAAGCCGTCGTCATCTCGATTTCAATTTGTAATATTCGTGTCACCCCGATAACATGTTGATTAATTGGCCTGAATGTACGCGATCGCACCATGCGAAGACATGCACATGTTAGCCAACGTTCGTTGTTGGCTAGACCAAGCCTGTTCCAAACAACAAAAATGAAAAACAAAAAATGGTTCGTCACTTGATCCTTCAAGTGGGCAAAACGAATGGTTGCAGCTTATGCTTCAACACTTCTAGACGGATGCACTTGTTCCTGTTCGGACGGATCGTTCAATTGAACATTCATCATATTGGCCCTTTCTCTCTCTCTCTCTCTCTCTCTTCTCAACTAATCTTCAAACTTGGATCGGTTTGCATTCATCACTTTACTGTTATTATTGGTCACCAAATAAAAAAACATGTCCATGTTCTAATGTGATGATTCAACCACACACATTGATCGACTTCGTTTTTTTCTGCGGTCCATTGCGTACATATTAGTCGATGTAGTTAATTTTGTCACCCAAAACACGTTGACAAGTTTAATTGAAATTAATTGTGATGCTAGAATGGTGACGACGACCTTACCGCTCGTTACCGTTCTATAGACTAGATATTGTCGTCAATGTTCCGTCCCGTGCCGTGCCGTGCCGTGCTGGGCATTGCCGCGGCGTTCAATTCGCCACATTACAATCGGCTACATTACATTACCCCACTCGGCGGCTACGAATCGAAACCATTGACAAGTGAACATGGGTGAAATTTTGCGAATGTGTCATTTCGATGACAATTCGACCGGACCCAGTCTCGAATGAGTCAAACCGATATATGACAAAAAGATCATTCCCTAGACAATTGACCTTTTTATTATCAAATAATAGTAGAAATCATTGCAATATAAGTATTCGATTTTTTAGCACAAAAAAAGAAGTTTGCTGCCAACTAAATTATTAGTGTGTCATCACCATATGAATATGTGTTCAGAATACCAATCAAACAAAACTAATATAAACATTTTTTTAATGGTAATAATTGAATTTATTGTACATGATATAATAGTTCAATTACGTTTATCATACAGATTTTTTGATGATGTCAGAACAATATCGATTTGAAATGTTGTTTTATGATTAAAGTAATATAGCCTAATGATGGGCAGATTGCTTATTCGTGTCCGGCTATTCATTTTGTACTGTTATATCAGCTAGCTGCTAAAGGAGATTGAGCTCTATAAATATATGAAATAATATGAACAAAGAGTGATGAAGAGAGGAAGAGTGCAAGAGGTAGACTAAACATTCGAATTGGTATCACTGACGGTGTTTGGCGTTAATGGAGCCGTACTGCTGTCGTAGTGACATTGCGGCGAAGGCGATAAGTTTGATGCGAGCGATGCCGAACTTCCATAGCTACCAATTTGAGGTGGCGATGAGAGCGGCGCCGCAAACGGTGACATTATGCTACTGGTCACCAATGCACTAGCCGTCGTTGGAGATGATGTTGCTGATGAGTTGGGCGATTTCGACGATTTAATTCGAACGGCTGATGTAACCGAACCAGACGAACCCGATGATAACGATGGTGTCAATGCAGAGTCGGCATTTGAACGATGATATGCGGCAGCAGCAGCCGCTGCATGGATTGGCGTGTAAGGACTTGATGAGGTCGAATTGGGTGAACCGGTACCGAACATGGCTGCCGATGCGCCTACAGTGTTCAGTCCAGGCCATGTGAATGCACTCTTTGCGCCAGGTGATACCTTCGAACCCCAACCGTTGGTATAGCCGGATGCATAGCCCGTATATAGACTGCTAGGATCTTCGAACGCCGAATTGATGAGCCCGTTGAATTGGGCCCCAAAACCATTGGTAGCCGCCGCCGTTGCTTGACGTATTTGTTCGTTTGCAACATTCCTTTCTCTCTTTCGCCATTTGGCTCGACGATTTTTGAACCATACCTAAAAATGAATCATACAATGAATTAAATTCACATTCATTAATTATAATTAACATTTGCAATGAATTTTTAATTATGATCTTTTTTTATTTGAACTAAAAAAACTAATTTAAATAAAAATTATTACAACCTTATTAAACATTTATACATGCACGTTAATTAAACTACGAAAACTACAGTCTCGGTAACGACGAACACGAACTTGGATCTAATTTGTAAGCTATCATTTGTTTGGCTTTTTGAAAGATGTTTTATTTAGTTGCATTTTGTGGTTTTGTTATTTTTATTTTCATTTTATCGCTATAGTCAACACACCCAATTATATTGTTGTTGTCTAACATTGTTTAGTTGGCTACTGCTTAAATTGGAACGGACAACTCCTATGGCCAATTGCATTGGGATCTAATCGAATGACGTGCACATAATGATGGCTCAATAATGGCGTGCTCGATTCTAAGTCGCGTGATCAATCGATTCTGATCGAAGCTGACACTTTAGTGGCAATCATTGGTGAGGTCATCACTGTTTGGCATTGGTGCAAAAAGTCAAAGCACTGGTCACGACTACCACATCTCGACACTGCTCACTCAATTATTCATCAGTAATGATAGCAAAAAAGACTTTCTCTCTTTCTCCTTTTCTATCCCTCTTTCACCACTACTTTAATTGTCATTCCATTTAAACATTTGGCACTCTTTGTTTCGTATATTTGAATGTTCACCATAGTATTCATCCGTATTGAGTGTGCAACTAATCAATATGGAAAAGGATTAGAATAATTCAGCGGTTTCTTTTAGAGGGGAAGCCATTCTCTCAATGGGTTGAGATAAATCCCCAAATGGTTTAATGTCACACTAAAACCAAAACGGTCCATTCCGTGTCAGTTTGCTCGTTTATAATTATGCCACAACACTCGAGAATATATGTTCAGATTGAACAAAATGAAACCTTTGCCTACTATCTAAAATCAAATGGAACAGTCTAATACGATTATAATATAGAAGCAATTAGAATGTGATGATCATATATTTTGAATGCGGAGATGGCATCTATTCGCGCAAACAAATTGGTATACGTTTGATGAAATTAGAATTGACATCAAATGTACGTTGAAATAACAATGGGATGTTATCATTCACACGTTCCAATTGACGACAACAAGAATGGAAAACCTGTCAACGTTTGGCAAAGCAATTTGGCAAATTTTCGATCTTATCAACAATGATCGGACAATAGCTTTGAATGGTTTGTACTCTCTAAAACTTGGCCAATGGGATATGATAGTGTCAAATTGACGATTTGTTACCGAACTGACGACACACATGCACATGGCACCGATGCATTCATCGTTTTTTTTGCTAGTCCCATGACACGTGACCTGTCATCCTTCAATGTTCATTGAAACAGTTTGAACAGTTTAGATTACTTTTCCTCTTAAACAACAATTTAACAAACGTTATGGACCACACGTTATATGTTCGTTGAGTAGGTACTCATTTGTTTAAATGAAACAACAAAAAGTCATTGATTTGATTTAAGGAAAAAAAAGGTGTTATCAAGTTGAATGAACGGAAAACTTTCCACGTTTTTTTTATGATGACACTTATTTTTCTAGGAAATGAAAGGATATTGTTCTATGGTTGATATGGTTTTGGTAGAATGTCATCGTATACGATCGATATAATATAGAGTCGACATGTTCCATATGAATTGGTGCATGTGCAGTGCATTCCAAAAATGGGCAATGTATCATTTGGAATCTCGGTTGGTGGGCCCGACTTGTCTAACGCGCTATGTGCGCGCACGCACACGTTCAAATATCGGGGACACAATCACAGTTGGATTGCCGATGACATTGCCATACGCCAGAATATATTAACATTTACCAATATACGTCCAACATGCATCGCAAGATAGAGGGAAAGGAGAGCAATGGATTCGGAAATTTGCCGGCTCACACCCTACCGCGAATTGACGATATCGAATGGCTAAACAAGCAACCCCACGTGTGGTCCTCTCTATCTTCTACTTTCCATCTCTCTTTCACTCCAATTCCTTGGATCGCATTCATTAATTGGCAGAATTTTACTAATCACTATTTAGTTAATTAAATCAAATAACGTAAAATGAAAGTGGGTGCTAGACAACATTGAACCAACAGTCAACCAACCTACCACCAACATCGCAATATTCAACTTAATCAAAAACTAAGTTTTGCAACTTGTAATCTTGGTAGTGTATTGTATTCTACTATATATGATTGTTCAATATTTGCAAGTTATCACGAATTATTTCGAAATATCAACAAAATATTGTAGACGCAATCATATCTAAGGTGTTATAAATCTAATACAACAGAACAATATCGTAAAATGTATGTATTGGTAAAAGTGTGCGGTCAAATTCGGCATGACAACTTTTGTCACCACTGACCTATGACCTCTTGTTACATTTTGTTTGCTCTTGGTGAACGTTATTTGACATTTGTCATAAACGACCCATACATTCTTAGATGAGAATACTAATATTAAGATGTTGATTTTGCCCATTTCTTATGGTGTATGCAATGGTGTATGTCTCTCATTTCCAACTGAAACCGACATAGTCTGTATACTTTCATCAACTATTGGCATATTAGTGCAACAAAACATGTCAACATTATGGTCTACCATTTGGTTATATTGATTCTAACACAATGACAGCAATAGGAATGATTGAAATTTGCGCAATGAAAGTCAAGTCAGCGGACACATTCGATCATTTAATGAGAGAACATTGAATGGCCTCTCCAATGGAATGTGCTCATATAATAAACAAATAGACACCTTATCATTTTCATTTAAGAAACCAAAAGTTTCACGTTCGTTCACATTTTTTTGGTCAAATTGAGTAAGAGTCATTTGATTTGAATAGTTTTACGTTTGATTTTGATAATATAAAATTGAAAGGGTCAAATGTTTGTATATAAAAACAATAAATAAATTAAGTTACTTAAACATCTATGTCACCTGTCGTGGAATGATACAAAAAACCTAATATGTCGGAAGTATGGCGCCAACGATTTCTTCCAATGTAATTATGATTGATTTAGAACTCAATTTGTCCATTTTCCTCTTGTCACAAAGTGACGAATTAAATAGAAAATAAGAAAATATTGTCAATTTTCAGGAAACTTTACTATATTTAATTATAAACTTAAGGATATCTTCAATATGCTTTCAATTGATGGTATCGCATGGATATTATCATTTATCAACACCAGGTAACGTCATCATTAGAGCTTCGTTACAGACATTCGTCACAAGACTTTATTGGTAGTTAACACTTATCGATATTTTATTTGGTGTGCCATAAAACGTCAATCAATCAATAACATATACGTAAAGAATGAAACTACAAAAATATTTAATAATACGTTGCAATTAATAATCATTTTTTTGGATTACTTTATGATGAACTTGAACAAACTATATAAAAAAATGGTCATTTTTCCACAATTTAAAGATTCTTCTCGGTAAATATGATTGAAAAGTGATACCCATGTGAACAAGAAGAATATATATAAACGAAAGATCCGAGAATTATGTGAGATTTTGATTGGCTTTAAAGAGGCTTAAGGCTTACACACACACACACACACACACACTCATTCATTCACTCACTCAGACTCTATTCTCAGTTTACGGTAAATAGTGCAATGAAAGCAATAGAAAAGAAGATCCTCTCCTAAGAAGGGATTTACAGTCTCATTGATGAACAATAATGTTTAGGGTATTAGCTTTGGAAAATGGGTGTGCATGAACTGTTGTAAACACTGGGACGTATTCGACGAGCACAAATTAAATAATCCAATCAATTTCTTGTTTCTCGCAACGAAGCAAACCAATATGATTAGATTTGATTGAGATTTGACTTTAATGCAAGTCAAACATTGATCCAAACAGTAATCAATAATTGTATTATAATTATTTATTGTTGTATATATATATTTATGCCAATAATATATTAGAGGACAAATTGCCACCAGTTTTTGGTGTTTGAATTCGATTGTGTGTCGGCATCTCTTTATTGGCAATGGAATTGAGAGCGAGTAAAGGAGACATCTTACTTCAAATCTAGCCTTGATGCTATTATCGCATGCAGACAAAGACTTTCTATCCATCGTTTCTCACCAAGGGATTATCACACCTGGATTATTGGTAAATTTGGTAGGCGAATGCAGGTAGTGGCGCGAGTTACGCGTCATTTATACGACGACAAAACATGCAAATATATATATTATATTGTGAGCCAATATAACATGGAAAAATGGTACACAAATTGTACTGTTGTAACGATGGATTAATTAATGTTACTTTAATCTGGTCTTATTATTGTGAGTTGAGACGTTAATAATGTTGGTTTTGTCGGGACATTTGTGTATTCGTATTGGTCATAAATAATATGTCTTCTCTAGGATTAGGGTGGAATTATATTACACCGATGCGACCAAAAATGCCTCCGACTTACTCCGACTAAATTGATGGAACTCAACCATACACGACTTAACGGGTCCGTTCTATTGTTCTCACTAATTAGTATTATTCTCTTTTCATTGATAATCTTCCATAATCGGAACTAAAATAAGCTAACATGAAAATGTGTCACATTACGCAATGAGTCGAGCAAATTAGACACTTTGATTGTCTTGTGTTGTTGTTGTTGTCGTCGTCGTCGTTCATGATATATGTTTACGATGACGCCAAAGGTAAGAAAATAATATGATGTCAAATAATAAAAAAATAAAATAATATTCGGAACAAAAATGGTGCAACATTTTTGTATCACACAATGATGTAAATATTAATTCTAGTTATAGATGAAAAAAAAAATTAATGAACATACCCGAACACGTGGTTCAGTTAAGGAGGTCCAAATGGCAATCTCTTCGCGAGTTGACATGTCAGGATAACGGTTACGTTGAAATGTTGCTTCCAATTCTTGTAATTGTTGCGACGTAAAATGAGTTCGTTGCCGTCGGGTTCGTTTCTTTCCGTTACCATTTGGTTGATGCTTACCGCTGCCGCCGCCGCCACCGCCACTGGCAGTGACATGTGGCTTCTCCTCTGATGAGGACGAATCGCCAGTGTCAGGCTGTTGATGGCCGCTACTTGTGTCGGCAACTGTTCCGCTTTGAGACGGCTTCTCCGATACACTCGACGAAGCCGATGATTCTAAGATGAAAATGAAGTAAAGTCAGTATACTAAGTTAGTTTGATCCTCATTACTTCAACTGTCGTTAATGATATCTCAATTCGTTCGTCAAGCCATTCTATACTATATGTTGAAACGAATCCATTTACCACCCATGTGACAAAGAGGTCACATTACGCACTCCTTCAATTCAAATTTGGTCAGTAGCACCAAATTTGAATAGAATGAACAACACAACAAAGTTGCCGACAAATTTTTCTTAAAACTTTCAAAGTTTTTCTTACTAATTTTGTCTAGTTACTAAATACTGGATCAAGCTTAATTTGATTAATAAGAATCAAAACACTTGATCACCGGAAAAGTCAGATCATGTTACAGTTTTTGTTTTTTTTTTTGCTTACCTCGTTTAGACTTTCCTTCAAGCGAAATCGATGATGTGGTCGAACATGGTTGCTGTTGTTGGTGCTGTTGTTGACTATGATGTGATGGTAGATGATGTGAAAGATGTGAATGTGATTGACTATGATGGGTGGGCATGGTACTTTGATCGGATCCAAATTGAAATAAGGATGCCGATGAGTTTGGTGATGGACCGGTGGGCGGTGCAGGACCGAGAAATGAATTTGTTCGACTCATAGAGCTCAATGAACTTGCATAGGGATTCAATGGATAGGACAATGGTGCATGATATGGATGATGTGGATGATGATGCGTCATGGCACTAGCCTGATGATGAGCATGATGAGACGTGCCACTCGATTGATGATGAGATGGAAAGAAATGACTTTGTCCCATTCCATTTGGTGACGTGCCGGTAAATGCATGATGATGCGGTGCTGAGAATGATGATGCAAGCGATCCATGATGATTTGAATGATGAAGTTGATTGCCATTGGCCACATTATGCGATGAACTGTTTATGGGAACACTGCCGGCACCTTGGTGCGACATTTGACTGATTCCGGATGGTACACTTTGACTGGTCGTGTCCGGAATCTGTTGCGAACTAAACGGATTCAAACCTTGATGTTGATGATGATTCATCATGCTCGATGCCGATACCGTCAATGAATGGTGATGATGATGTGAGCTTCCACCACTTCCATTGTGATTTACGTATGGATGTAACATACTCGATCCATGATGATTGGCAGTGGCAACATTGATGTTCACATTTACCAAATCACCAAAAGAGAATGTTTCGCTTATTTGTTCCATCATCATCTTGTATCATAAATGATAATTAAACAATCGTTTCTCTTTCAAGTGCACAAATTTTTATTTTTATTTTGTACAAAACTATCGAAATCGAAACATTTGAAATAAATTAAGATTGCACCGGTTGGTTTTGCTATAGGCCGAAATCAAAATTTTTGTATTGAATGAGATCAATTCCGTTAGTTATGACGGTCTGGTTGGTAGCGTTTTTGGTTTGTCGTCGTTTTGTCGTCGTCGTCTTTGTTGTTGTTGTTGTGTACTGCCGTGTGCCAAACCATTGATTGGATTGGTTTGGTCGTACTGCAGCACCACTTAATTGGATCGTCTTTCTTTATATATATAACATAATATAAAGAGATGGCGACGACGAATCGGCCGGTGACGTTACGATGCCATGGTCGTGCAATCGAATACTGCACCTTACCCCAAAACATCAAAACACATAGAAGATGACAGACACAACTAGTGATTAGCTCAGCTAGACACTTGGGTAAAGGAGGCGGAACCCATTTGCCATTGTTGCATGTATGGAACAAGCCAATTGACACGAACCGAGAAACGCCTTCCCATTCAGTTCATATGCATTATTGGGGAGGTGCTTGATGGTGCAATCGGGAGCGATATACTGCGAGACATCGACACACAAAGTATTGTTCTGCACTGTAGATTGCATTGAATTGTTCATATTGCCACTGTTTGTACCATTCAAATGAATAAAGTCTTAGAATAGATCGGAAACATTCGACCATTGATCGAATAATGAGACTGTATCGACTGATATGTGCGTATCTCATCAAAATAAAAAAGGGTTGCCAAATTGGAATCAATATATTCGGCATCAAGGTTTATATAAGTTGCTGATCATCAAAATGAATCGTTGCAATGATTGGTGCGACTTATCGTCAAGTGGTGCTCGTGTCACACCACAACTGTATGCCATTGATTTGGAATATAATTTTCTGTACTAATATAAGTAATTGAGTGAACGAGCTTCAATTGAAGAAATAACAACTTTCCACAATATCTGGTATAGACAATCAATGTTGCACAATAAAATGCTGCTACTGTTGACGAGTGGTAATGTGGTGTCATACTATCATCTTGTGGGTACCTCTAATTAAATCAAGAGGTTACCTATTTGATGATGATGCTGATGGTGGTAATGGTGATGGTGATGATGATGATGATGATCTACATACTTTTTTTGTATGTAATTTGGTACATTAGGCCTCAACGTTACATTGGCATACAATCAGCTTTCCATATGTGTGTATATACCAAAAAATACTAATATTGGTCTAGAGATGATAACCCACTTCACAGACAGGTGGAAGATAAACCAAACAACACGTTGATGAATTAACACTTATTGTTTTGTGCAATTATTACCAATATTGATTTATTTTCATTAAATCATAACTAAACGGTCCTTCAAAATGATTTTATTAAGTTTTTTTGGTTTATTCTACAAAAAAAAATTCGATACATGACTTCTTAAGGCCACACAGTCAATTGTTCTAATACTATCAATCAGTATTGGCGATAAAAGAAAAAAAAGTGATATAATACAACGAAACAAATCCTATCAATATATTGACTGCATAAAGATCGTTACAGACAAGATTAGACAAACTTTGAGATTCACCAATCACGTACAAACAAGAAGCTGATTCGCTCTTTCATTCTTTTACAAGCACTTGGATCACATGTCAACTTTATTCTTTATCGTTATTGGCTAAAATATCTTGCTTCATCTTTCATAAGTGGATTTGAAGCTTTTAAAATGTCGATTTTTTGAACCTGAACAACCGAGAACGAATGAGAACAGTACTCAAAGTATGCCTTTTACGTTTCTCAATCACATTATCTTCTTTATTGTGTAAAATACACACACACACACACACACACGCACTTTATTGGATCGTGGTTGGATACTAAAACAAAAAACCAACAAATTGATCCACAATCGTTTGCAGCCATAGGATTATGGTACTTAGTGCTTGATCGGAAAAGGAAGAATAACTCAAAATGAAAAGGAAATGGATTCCAATTACATCTATGCTCTATACAAAAGGCTATTTTCCGTCTCTAGAGAATAGATCAACATTTTAAATCTTCTCATTTTATTCATCACATTCTATCTTTAATTATGTTTAATTTGTATTTGGTATTTAATGTCATAATATTCACCTTTGATAATAATTTTGTGTGGACATTATTCTTCAATCTGAAAAGTTGATTTACATTTTTAGACCTCTCACTCATCTTATTTTCGATCTAGTGTTTTGGAGTAAGTAGAAAAACATTAGTCTACAGTTTTTTTTTGGTGCGTTCGGAATGGAAATTTAAAGCTACCGAACTAATCCTTTTGAGTACCACTTGAGACCTCGGGATTATCGTGACTTTTCTAATGCCATTCCTGGTGTGGCTGCTAGACTGCTTGTCGATGTGTTGGTTCTTTTTTGGATTCGCAAGGAGGAAGAGAAAAAAGAGCGAAACATTGGGAGATAGAGAGAGAGAGTGATAGATTTATACTAGTGACACGATCGGACCAATCGGAAAAAGGACATGTGATACATTTCGGACTTGCCACTTTAAATGCAGCTGTATCTACCGAACAATTACGTTCTGGTGTGCCAAGTGTAAAAAGATGCTCTCTCTCTCTCTCTTTGATTCAATGTTGTCTCCTGCCTGTTGTGTTGGCCATATGTGGCAATGGAAGTAATTTGTAATCTATATTAATATTGAACGACACACTAGTGGCACACCGAATCGCCTAAATGAAACAAAAAAAAAAGAACGAGACTATTAATGCAATAGCAATGAATGGAATGGGATTAATCCATCTGTAGATGAGATTTGCCTCTCGAGTGGTGTTGCCCTTCGTCTTGCCTCCGTGGCTCCAGCCTATACCCGTGGTCCCTGTAAATGTTCCGTGATTTATTTAGATTGGAATTAGTCGACCTTAGTACGTGGGTACAGACAAACACGACAAATGGGCCTACTACTCACCGGGCACATTTTTTCCAACAAATCGGCCACATTTTCGAGAATTAAAGTCTCACGATAATTATTACCACACATGTCGAACCTAAATTCTATTTATATGGTCTAGTGTTTGTACATTTATAAAACTAAAATTATTCAATTCAACCTTAAAGACTTATACACTTTAAACACTTATTGATTATATCAAATTTGATTTGATTGATATAGAATATGAATACATCAAGTCTCGCACAAAATTGAAATAAATAGTATCAGAATTCTTAGTGTAATAGTTTGGTATGAAGCCAATTGATTAAATTCGCTTCAATGAATGCTGTTGTTTTGGTTGGTTCGTTTGTGGGACGAAGAATCAGTTGCCATTCGAACAAATCCATTCGAGGACTTAGCTCATGAACCAAAGAGTAATAAGAAGGAGAGTTATTTTCCATTTGACTAACGTCATTATCAGAGTCATGCATTTCTCTTAGTTTGCTCTTTTCCATTCTTGACACAACCGAAAGTGTCATTGTAGAGGACATTAACAACACAGACGACACAAACGACACAGACGAGACCATCTTTTAATTTGCCCGCGCATGTATTATCATTTTGGGCCCATTACGTCATTGTGTATCAGCAAATTGAAGTTACAAACTAAACCGACGATATAAGCAGCAGTTGCATCAGTCTATGATCAAGCATTGTAATGCATTTGCTATACTGATTGAGTTAATAATGCATCCAATGTGTACGATAGATGTTTGTTCCAATAATGAAATGAATAAAAATGTGCGATAGAATGGGGACCAAATTACGATGGAACACAAACTGTCGAAAAAGAGAATGGAACTTCAAATTGGTGATATGGTTAACAGTATAACATATATAACCAACATATAGTATACAGGCAAACATACTTTTGTTTTGATTTGAATTGAATTCTCGTTTTGGTTTATGTTTACCAGTGAAGTAAAGTTTTCAAGAACCAAACAAGAACGACGAACATTCAATCACTCAATATTTTAACTTTAGTTTGACACCTTTCAATGGTTTTTTCCCAAATATTTCAATATATACAATTTATATGATTATATTTCATTTCAAATAATAGATGAACGAATGTTGTTTCAATGGAAAGCTAGGTTGTACTGTATCTATATGTGGACTCTATCTTTGTTAGCATCGATTCATAGTTTGTCTAGTTTGTGTGTTGTGTGTGTGTGTGTGCGCCTTTTCTCCCAATTCTGTTCCTTTCACTCTCTTTTTCTCATTTAATTCCTGTGCGCCTCTGTGTCGTAATCCTAGTTAATCCTTGGGCATAGCACTTTTTGCTCGCTTTCCAAACTGTTCATTCCGTTGGCTCATTCTCATTCGTTCGACACTCTCCTTCCTTCCACTGGATGCCTGTCATTTTGGCTGCCTATGGAAGGCCAACTTTCATTACGGTCGGAGAGACGTCTTCGACATTCAGTTTATTCTCATTCGACGGTAACGGCAACGATCTATTCTTTTGGGGCTCGAATCAGCTCGGTTCATTTCGGTTCAGTTCGGTTTGGGTTGGCTCGCCGCTATTGCCATTTGCCATATATCGTAGATCGTCTAAACGACAGTGGCAATACAAAACTGTGTGTCTCCTAACCGTTTGGAACACACAGGCCCGCCAAGTGAGCCAGAAAGTGGACGAGAAAAGAAGATAGATAGGAAGATTGTATGGAGTTATGTGAATAGGCCAACCTAGATCGAACAAATAGAATGCTGCTCGACTCAATGATTCTTGTCAGCTCGGTTGAGCTTGAAATTCGTTATTATTCGCTACGACACACACACAAACACACTAATAATAATAATAATAATAATTTTCTCTATAGATGCACCAAGTTGGTACATTTTATAGAGTTCAATTTGCCCTATTTGGAGACCAATGTTGGAGTCCAACCAGAAAACCCAAACCAAAAAAAAAAAACAGTCAATGCCGACAAAATACATTCTCATATACACAAATTATCTTTTTTTATTCCCGTTTTTATTATTATTATTTGTTATTTCAAATTGAAAATGTAAGAACATTTAACAAAATGATACAAATAATTAATATTGATCAATCATCGTTCTCATAAGAACGTGCATGTACATATCGATTGAAGCGGATCATTTGATCAAATTGTGCACGACTTAAGTTGAATCTAGTTGCCGGTAATCTAGGGTGTTAAATCTCACATTTAAGGCTTAACAATTGATATCGTGCGTGCGTGTATGTAGTAGTGTTGTAGTCTCATTCATATAGTATGGACTATGATTTACCCATGATCCACGATGATCTTTTAATTGTGATCAACTCATCATTGTTGCAACAAAGTCGTCGTCCATAACACACAAAAAAAAACGTTACACTTTCGATTGTTGTTGATTAGGTAAAGTTTTCACAATTCTGCTAAAGAAGGGAAGATAGAATAGAAAGAAAGAAGGAAAGAAAGAAAGAAAGAGAACCATTCAGCTTTATGTGACAGGCACGAGAATTGTGGAGTGTGACACAACATTCGAAAAGGACTTGATCCAAAGAACGTGATCGGGATCAGTGTTGAGAAAACATGAACACAACCAGAGAAAGTGAGGGAGAGGGCGAAAGAGAGTGGAACACAAGCTGACATTAAAGGAAGGATCAATTCAGCAGGATTACCCGACGATTCAATTTCAACATTTTCCACCATTTAGTTTTGATCTGATTTACATGACTACTTTAATAATAATAAATGAAGTAAACGATCTGATTCAATGATTGGAAAGAATATATTTCTCATATAAAATCGTTTTGAACAAATTGCCACACTTGATCACCGATTAAAGTTAAAGTAAACAACCATTTTGAAATATTCAACTATTTGCGCTTTAAGAGCTTAGTTATAACAAATCGTATCAATCGATACGTCTTAATTGGTGTTAGAAAATAAACTAAATTTGAGTGCCGCTGTTTACACTGGTTTTTCAATTAGACTTGCTCATGTTTACAAGATTAGTGTTACAAGCCAATTTGGATTTGGTGTTAAAGGGTTCAAAGTGTATTGTTTGGAAAGAGTGTGAAGAAAAACTTGAATTAGCAACTTGAAAATTGCATTTCAATTGTCTTTTTTTTCACTGTTTGAAAGAAAGGCGAATTGTGGAGACAAGTAAATCCTTTGCACTTACAATTGGATTAGTTGTGGAATTAGTAGTAGCCGAGTATGATCACAAATGAGTTGTGGCTAGCAATTGGTGTGATCATCGAACGAAACGCAAAGAATTGGCCGTTGATTGAGCATTAAGCCAATTTGGCCACAATTGTGGATCTATTTGTTTCATCAGAGTTGTGGTGATGGTCATTGGCGGTGATGGCTCAATGAGATGATCAAATCATTGATCTACTTTATGTGCCATTCGAATTGGCCAACAATATTTTAAAAGTAAATATAACTTAATGTGACCTATGGACATTTGAGTCACCAATCATATGCTTGGATGAATACTAATTGACAATCGAAATGTATTGAAGAAATATGTTTGCCTTTCTCCCTCTTGTGGATACACACAATTTGGTTTGCTCAATTGCAAATCAGTTCGGTTCTAACAGGTCGAAACGATTGACTTTGACATTCTAACGTTTGAGAACTTGTGCTAGAATGAACGGAAATCTATCCGATTAGGACCTGACCCAAGGTTTGACGTGGCACGCAATCGGCTTACAAGCGACTTAGCACACTTATTACGCGTCAATTAGCATTAGGATACTTTTTGTTAAACGAATAGAAATGAGACCAAACCAATGGTCGTGTGCCGTGGGCGTCGAACACTTTCTCTCTCTCTTGATGCTGCAACACTCGCTCGCGCGCGCAATTAGGCACGTGCCATGGCACTTTCAAATGAATGTTCACTTTCACTCACTCAATTTTCTACAATTCTGCCAGCAGGATCACTCTCACTCCCCTAAAAATAGTGAACGAATGACTCATTAAAAGATCGAACGAACGGACGAACCAGAGTGTGAGTAAAGAAGCAGAAAACCGTAGCTAATTTGCCATTGATGGATTAATCAAATAAAATCAACCTTGCATCAACTAAAATGTATATGCTAAATGAAACAAGTAAACAATGAAAGTAATATTTAATATTATACAATACCGACAACACTTAAAACATTGCAAATATATATAAATTTCATTTCGATTCGTTATGGAAACGAACAAAAGTTTGTTTTTTTTTTGCTCAAATGGTTTTGAATCGAATGATGATCGTATACAAGTTTAAATGTAGAGAACAGGTTCCATTGATGTGAGCGAACGAAAACGGTCCAGCACTTTCATTCATATTTAAATGAAGTCCGCTCGTAATGGGAACCGGGGACAATGGATCCCAATCTTACATGTAATGTGGTATACTGTTCCGTGTGTCCCACATTATTGGCCGATCAGGACGACGTATTGTTACCGTCATTATCCGCTTCGAATGTCACATTGTGAGTTGTCTTTTGTAAAACAAATCACACTTTAATGGTTCATAGAGGGTGTTATATGTTCCTCTACTATTATATGTTCCATACATCTTTGGGGACGCATCAATCAGACGAGATTGTTCAATGTGCTCGTGTTCTCCAATCATAGTTATCTTCCATTCTAATTGCTCCATTATGGTCTTCCACATCTGGACATTTGACAATCGTTAGTAATGTTGCAAAAAAAATAATAGTAGTTTCAAACATTAGGTATACAAATAAAAATTTTAGTATCAATTTTTGTAACCAACTATTTTTGAAATAAATAAAATATATTGACTTTTGAAATGTTGTTAATGATATATTTAATTAAAGCTTTTTAAAATATAGTTTGATTATGTTTATGCTTTAAATAAATCAAAATGTTCCAAATGATGTCCATGATGATGAGAATGATGTCCATAATGGTCGTGATGATCGTAATGTCCGTGATGTGCTGCCATCTCGCCAAATTTCTTCCATGCTTCCGTTGCCACTCGAAGTGGAATTAGGAGACGAAAGAAGGAATTGTCTCGAATACGCGATTGCAATGCATGACCAACGGCTAATCCAAGGATAATTTTATCCGTTTTTCCCGCTTCAACACGAATGATCGATCCCATAAGAATCAATTGAATGATGAGTAAAACACAAATGGAGGTAATGGCAAATGGTTTCTTCTATATTAAATTCATAATGAATTGATTATAATCACTATTATTAGTTTCATAAAATTTTACTCAATTCAATGTTTATCACTTACCAGAAACATGATCAATTTGTTTAGCCACAATAAAAGATGAATATGTATGTATATATTTTTATACGAAGATGAAGAACGTCAATGATTAAATTACGTATATGAATGTAGTATTAATTGGACGTCGGTCACAGTTATATACCTCGTTGGGAAAATGTCGGTGAGAGTTCACTTTCATCGATGACCCAGGTTTGGTTGCACATTCATTTGTTTGTCTCTTCCGCAATCTTCTCTTTCACTTTTATTGAAACAATCTTAACATTCACTTGAAAACAGTTTACCCAGTTAAGTTAAGAAGTTGAATGTATGACCGGGTATAGTTTTGGTCATACATTACCATTCGAGTTAAGATGTAGTCAATTCGATGCATAATTCGATCGATGTTGCCCTTTTGATCATCATCAAAGATTTAGCATTTTTTTTTACAACTTATCGATTGTACCAGTAAAGTTAAATTATTTGCAATTGTTTGCCTATTATTGAATTCTATATCAGTTAACAAAGTTTTGAATAAGTTTGGACTTTAAGTATTGATTTAGGTCAAGTGCAACTTCCGAAACATTGAGTTCAATGCATGCAACTGAATATTTCGTTAAAGCGGATATTTTATTATGAGAAAATAGATCATATTTTATCGATTGTAATTTTATTTTCAATGGAGCAGACATATTTACAGAACAATTTGAGTTACAAAATAAACAATTAATTTCAATAAATAGTATTTTGAAACTATTAAATTTTTTAAGAATTATTTCGAATAAAAAGTTTGATCGTTCTTTGAATAAAAAGAAAAATAAATATAAAACCAATAAAGTAGAAATAGCCAATTTAAAACTATTTAGGCGGTAGCGTGTTCAGAGTAAATGTCATATTGTAATTGAACAGAAAGAAGCTATTCATTCAAATGTTGTTGTCGTAAATGACACATTAGGTTTTTGTTTTGTGGGTAACAGAGACCACTCAAATGAGGGTGACCAAGCCTTCTTTTCCCCGTATTTGTAGACAGTGTTTGTATCTGTTTGTTTGTCTTGTAAAATTCTTCTAATAAGTTGACCACTTCTTATAACAAGAAACCAAAAGTGAAACTCATTTTGATTTGGATTATCATCAATTTGAACCTGATTTTATTTGTCGCCAGATTTTATAGTTAATTGATTAAAGATCTCAAAGTTTGTGTACGACTGAATTTGTATTTTCAAATGTAGCACGTCAAATTAAAATCTTCTTCATTAATAATTGAATCGTGACCATGTTCATGTAAACTGCCAATATTCAAATCTATCGATAGATTAATATCTGTGTTAATCGATTTTTGTCATTATTCATTTTGTCTAGAAGTGACATTGATGAAAATTGTATTTAAACTTTTTTATTTATATAAAAAATAAAAGCCTAACAATGGAAAATGCAATATCTGCAAAACTATCAGCAAACAAATCTTCAAAAACAACTAAATCTAAGCATTCACGGTCCGGTTCAATAAGATTGGAAGTAAAACTTGATTTGACAAGTAAAGACAGTTATACACATGTTTCATTTCTTGATTTGGTTCGAAAATCCAATGAAGAGAAGAAAAAGAAAAAACTAAATGAAAAAGCGATTAACGAAGGGAATCAAGTAAATGATCCGGTATGTTGACTAATAATTGTTTAACAAAACAACCAAATTAATTTTTTTATTTGTGTTTTCAGTTTGGAGATGATGACGAAGACGATGTAGCCAAGATAGCTGCTCGTTTTGAAGCAAAATACGGTCGCGGTTCCGGATATGATGATGGTTATATAGATAAAGGAGAAGGCTACGATGAAAACGATTCATTCATTGATAATGCTGAAGCATATGATGAATTGATTCCAGATAGTATTACTACAGAATTAGACGGATACTATATCAATTCCGGAGAACTTAAGTTCAAAGCAGTTGACGTGAATCTAAACAATAATAAAAAAGAAGACGGAACTGAACAAGAGACGGAAATTTCAAAAGCAGGAGTTCTTCAAAAATTAAAAGTATATACGTTTAAATAATTTATTGTATTATATTAAGATGTTTTTTTATTTAACAATTTTAGCGCAAACGGAACAAGGTTGAAGATGATTGTAATGATATACCTGTAATGGGAGCACCATCAAGAAAATCTAAGGTTGTGAAAGAAGGTGTAAACAAAGAAAAGAAAGAAACCAAAAGTTTAATAAAAGCCCAACCGGCTTCGAATGACCAAGCAATCCAACTTACAGAAAAAGCACCAAATCAACCGGTCTCTCAAACAAATAACACTTTGAAGCAACAACCACCGAAAAATTCAAGTGATACTCTTTCAACCAAACCACCTAAGCAGTATAAACGACAAACAGTAAATGTCCAACAATCAATGCTTGATAATGCAAATAAGGTTTGAATTTTTTACTTTATATTACCAATTTATCTTACATGAATCTTTACTGTTTAGCAACGCAAATCAATCAAAGATACCGCACAATCATCATACTCGACTTCTTCAAAATTACAAACAGACTCAATGGTTTCAGCTACAAATGCAGCTTCGTTAGCCCAAAATCTCATAACTTGTACAATCCAACAAATGATTACTCAAAATCTACAAGATTCTCTACTTAACAACTCACCGAGTTCATCAGCAAATGGCACATCGACAAATTCGATCAGCTCAAACAATAATTTGTTATTACTGAAACAAAATCTTCTTAATGTTAAAGCCCCCTATGAAATAGTTCAAGCAGTTCCAGTTTCAAAGCCTACCATTGGTCAAGATGGGAACATAGTTCCATATGAATGGAATCGATTTTTGGTCGAGTATGTTAATTATTTAATTTTTCTATAAATATTTTACAAAAATTTTATTCCATTTTTAGGGTCTTTCAGAAAACATCTTCCTCTTCTAAGAATCGGATTAAGATATTTGACTATCTGGCTGCATACATTTCAGTAAATCGAGATTCCTTAATGGATTATACCCAAAAGCTTATTATTGAGTCTAGCCAAGTCAACAACAAGAAATTTTTAAAGCCCGGTTCGAGTCCAACTCATCTTCCTGTTCCCAATACTTCTTCTTCGATTCTTGGAACGTCTAATTCTTCATATGGGGTGCCTATTTCTACTTCTAACAAAAAAATAGTTTCAAATTCTTCTGGTGCAATTAATTTAAGCACAAACTCTTCGAATAATCAATCGAATTATGGAGAAGGTTTAGCTGGAAAATTGATGTCTCCAATTGAATCGGGAGCGAATAGTGTATCTTCAACTACACAAATAAAAACAAAACCTGCAAAGGTGATAACAGAATACGACAATCGTATTAATGCTACCCATTCAGCACAATTATCTAACCTTCATATGTTACAATCATTGGCTTCGTTGGCAAGCTCAAGCAGTCCGTTATCTTTGGCACGTGGTTCAACATCGACGAGTTCTATTACTCGTTCAGCCACTCCACCGACTTCAGTATTATCCAGAGTTTCAATTCCATCGACAAGCTCTCAGCTACCAAGTCAATCTTCACTTTTAATATCGAATAATAATAAAACACCAAGTCCTGCACACACGGGTAGTTCAGGTTTACCGAATCATCCAAACTCCAGTAATATCAATCCACAGCGAAAGGAGCATATTCTTCAAAATTTATTCCATCAATTACCTACTTTATTTTCAAATACTGAACTTATTAATCATTTTCTATCATCTTCACAACCATCGTCGTCTGGCTCATCGTCAACGCTTTCAACTGCACGCGGATCGACTAATGTAGCAAAGAATGCTACATCTTCGTCTAGCATTGTTCCAACACACGTTTCTTCTTCGCTCACAAACAGTCAGATAAGCAATTCGCTTTTGGTGAATCATAATCATGGAAACATTAACCGAACAAATTCGGTTTCAACAAGCGGTGTTAATAGCAATTATGTTTCAACCTCAAATTCAATTACATCTCGAACGAATGTAAACTCACTAGCATCTTCATCAACATCATCGGGTCTTACATCAATGTTGAATCATGCACATTCAAATCAAAAACCAAAATAGTTTTTCATAAGAAACTTATACACGTATGCAATATAATAATTATCATTCAGAATATATTGCTAAAGGACGAAGTGATTTTGAATTGTCAAATCAAAAATCTTACTTCTTTGTTAAAAATTGTAAAATCTGAAATATATTGTCTAATTTTTACCTTAAAATGTATTATACAAATGATTTAACAAAGTTTGTAAAGAGCTTTCAAAAAATTTCATCTTCAATCAAAATTGTTCTTATTAGTCCTCTTTCTATTAATAATAGAAGATTGAGGACAAATTTTTCATATATTGGTAATACTTGTTAGTATTTATTGTATTATAAACTTTAACCACTTTTTATTACGTCCATTTTTTTTCAATTTAAATATATATCCACTATATTCAATTGATAAATAATATCTAAAGTAGAATCGAACTATCCTGACTACGTGGTATATCTGAAAATAAGTTTTCTTAATGATAATGAACTAATTTATCAAACAAATGTATTTTGTACCCAAAGCAATATATGCATGGAAAATACAATTTGTATATCAAGGATAAAGTTTGGTAACTATGCTTATTTGGCGGGCGGTAAGGGGACGTCAAGCTATTGTAAATGTTGAAGTCAGTAACTTACAATGTTATTTACAGACTATTTGAATTGCTCATCGAAAAGTATTGCCACCCCGTTTAGGTCTTCTTTGGAAACCGTTCTCTCCACCTTGTTGTTACCGGCGACATATATGTGCGTACGCTGGCAAGTTTTTCATTTCAATCATTCATCAAACGTTCGTCGCTTCAAGACCCGAGTTAATTGTTCAAGTTTTCGAAGCAATCTTTAGTTTAATTTGCACAACATTTACACTGCGGTATGTTAACGTTGTAAAATATTTACACTTACCATAGACATCCCGACACAAACATGACTTAACAGTATCATGAACATTTGTACTCACATGCGCTTATTATTATAATTGTGCTATTCGAAGCATATATGACAATACTATATTGACACTAGTCGAGTTTCATGAAAAGTTCTCATAAAAATGACTTTAAATATTAGTTGCCAGTTTAAATAAATTTTATTTTCTCTTCAATCAAAACTAAGCTTCCACTTGAGCTTCATATATAAACCACTAATGTTTTGTACTCTTCTCTTTTATCTCGTCCCATGTATCATAGGTGAAGGAAATTGATTGGTTGATTGGTATAGTTTGAATCTATTTGCCTGTACCTATTTACGGGCATCCAATATTTATAATCTACGTGCGTTTTATTGAAATCTTAGTGCTTAGTACTAAATCTTTATTATTAGGCAGCAAATTCCAAACGTGTAATTGACATTACCAGAAGCTCAACTTTGAGCAACAAATAATCATGAGTATATTTGTAATAAAAAATCGACAACTACTATTATTAAAACACATCCTAGCGACAACTCAAACATGCAACCATGTTCATTTTGTCACAAACCATAGTAGATTGCAATTAAACACTTATTGCAAACCTAGGAAGATTACATTCACATATAATCATTGTCCAACTCGACAATTGGGTTCAACATGCACAAACTTAATGATCGGTCCATCATTAACACTCTCTCATTCTTCAGTTCTTTGCACAAGTCTAATCGTATCCCATAGAAACCTAACCAAAATGTCATCAAATGTCTCTTACACTGTTGACGAACGCGGAGCTAGTAATTCGTTGGATTATCGAGTCTATTTTAGTAAGAATTGCGTGAATCAAATAATTAAATGGTACTAATGAGTCGTTTTCATTTATTTGCTATAGAGGATGCAACTGGTCAACCAATTTCACCTTGGCACGATATACCATTATTTTCGGATCAATCGAAAAAAATCTACAATATGGTAGTGGAAATCCCTCGATGGTCGAATGCTAAAATGGAAATTGCAACAGCGGAACCATTGAACCCAATTAAGCAAGATGTGAAGAAAGGTGCCCTCCGTTATGTACGCAATCCTTTTCCCCATAAAGGTTATATCTGGAACTATGGCGCCTTTCCTCAAACATGGGAAGATCCTACGCACGTTGATCCATCAACCCATGCAAAAGGCGATAATGATCCAATAGACGTTTTGGAAATTGGTCAACGTGTTGCTAATAGAGGTGAAGTGTTACAAGTTAAGATTTTAGGCACGGTTGCTTTGATTGATGAAGGTGAAACTGATTGGAAAATTATTACTATCAATGTTGATGATCCACTTGCCGAACAATTGAATGACATCGACGATGTTGAGAAATTTATGCCAGGATTTTTGCGTGCAACCATTGAATGGTTCAAAATCTACAAAATTCCAGATGGAAAGCCGGCAAACGAATTTGCTTTCAATGGCGAAGCGAAGAACAGAGAATTTGCCGAAAAAGTGGTGGAAGAAACTGCCAACTTTTGGAAAGCACTTGTTGGTAAATCTCCAAATGAATCAAAGTTAGACCTTAAAAATACCAAACTTAGCAATGATTACTCTGTAAAGGTTGAAGATTCAAAATCCATTGTTGAAGCGAAAGCTGTCACAAGCTCGCTCGACAAAGTACCAATCGCTGATCAATCTGCAATTGACAAGTGGTATTATATCAAGCTTAATTAAATTTGATCAGATTGATTTACATTTAAAATTCAATTTAAATGGCAAATAAAATGTTGGTTTATTATAACATTGGAATATTTTTCAATTAGTTGAGTATTTTGTTCTCATCTTATGCTGATTTTACAACTTTCTTAAATTTATATTTGGTTTTATTATTAATTTTAGGTTTAACTTCTTTTTTTCTGTTTTTCCGTTTTGGTAATGAAACTTTCCATTTCTTATTTTTATTATTTTCAAATGCTTTTGTTAATTTGCTATTCTTTTTATTGTTTGGTTGCCTTGATATACCTTTTAAATGCTTAACGGAATTATTGCAATCGATTTGTTTGGAATTTGATAAAAGAGATTTCCAATTGCTGACCGGTGGTGGAATTAAGCCTTGGTCTTTATCAATAGTTTCCACTCTACATTGAAAGGCAAAATGTTTACCGCCACAATTGGGGCAATAAATATTAGAATTGATTGTAATAATATCTGATGAAATGAAATCTGAATTTAATTCTTGTTTGTATGTTTCCTCGTCGGTAACATTAAGGAATTTTCGCCAGACTAATGTACAATCATTTTCAAAATGACCAGGAAGTTTGCAAATTTTGCATAAATGTTTTGATTTAATTTTATATTTATTCCCACATTTATGTGCTTGATGACCATGTTCGTAACAAATGGAACATTGCCGTTTGTTGCATTGACAATTATAATGGTTGGTTGAACAACAAAGAATACAAAACCTTATCTGAAAAAATAATTAATTAGTTAATTACTAGTTTATTTTGAAAATACATACATTCCAAGGACAGTTTTTAACAAGATGTCCAAATCCACCACATTTTTTGCATGGTCTTTTCAATCTATTAAGTTGGGAACGGCGACGAAAACCACTTAACGAATCTTCGGAATCTATTTTCCAAAATCTTTTATCATTTGACATTTTTTTCAAAGCCAATGCTTCCTCTTCTGAATCATATAAATCTTCATTATAAAATTTATTTAAAGATTCAGTAGGATCTATTTTATCAAAATCGATGCTTAAATTTCCATAGCTCAAATTAAGTTCCGGTTCTTGTTTTTTTTCAATTTTACGTATATTATCCAATTTACTCTGTTTCTTTTTTATCCGTATTGAACGCTTATTGATTGTTCTTTTATTATACAATTTACAATTCGGCTGATTGGTAAATGATTCCGATTTCTCGCTAACAAAACTTAGTTCACAAGAATTTACTGTCTGATGATGTATGGAAGTGTACAATAAATCTTCCAAATCAGAATCAATTTTGTCTGATTCGTATCCATTTTTGTGATTACAAACTGACGTTTCAAATTCATATTGAGAACTATTGTCAATAAAATTAGGTTGTGTTTCAATATGACGCAACTTTGATACCAATTCTTCATCTGAATCGATATTCATAGCCCCTATAATTGGATAAAACATGTGCACTGAGTGTGAACACGTGGAAACAATAAACGATTCGGCAACATAGTTTGCAATAGCTATTTTAACTTTAGGAGTGCTAAGATAGTCAAAATAGCAGAAAAAACTAAAAATTTTAAAATCAATCTAAAAATGCCATTTATAGATAAATTTATAGATTTAAATAATTTTATCAACTTAAATTAATTAATTTTTGTTTACAAATTCAATCAATTCAAGAATTAATGATTTATCGATAGATAGAAGCAATTTTTTCCAATTTGGGATTACTTGATGAAATATTGATCTTGATTTGTAACAGATACATTTTTCATTAAATATTTCAAGTGGATTCAAGGTAAAATCTGGATAATATAATTTAAGAAAACGATGAATATATAATCGAATCGATCCTGAATCTCGTTTTGATATTTGAATTAATGAATCTAAAGCACATCTTTGCAGTTCGTAATCGATAGGTTTCAATATAATATATGATAGTAATACAGGAATTAAAGTCCATAAATCATGCGATTGAAGATTCAAATTGTTTGCCAACAATCCAAATGTTGAAAGCAATTGTTTTTCAGCAAAGTATTCAACTGATTTAACGTTAATTAACCGATTGTGAACTTGAAAATATGATATTCGGTTGTCAAGTTGAGATTGTAGAAATAAGGTAAGTTTTGGAATTATCTTTTCACGAGTTGGAGAGAGAAGAAAGTCACCACAAAATTCACTAGCCACAAGTAGACAATCATAAGCACGCTTTAGTATAATTGGATGATCTGATTCACTAGAAAAACGAGCAACCAATGGATCCCATAATTTGTGTACGTAAGGTAGTAAAATATCTATATAAATTATATAAAAATGAAGCAATAGTTAATATAAGGAACAATAATTGTTTTAATAAAAACACAAATATGATACCTTCATATGATCGCAGCAGCTTCATTGATTTTGAAGCAATCAACAATGTGTTTAAGCGCACATCAATATCAGTATCCGACAAAATTTGCGAACACTGATATAAAATGGCACCGGTTCGTGACTTAATGATCGGAGATTCGATTATACTTAATTTGATATTTTCCTCCCCTTTGTCTTCATTTATTAAATCGTCTTTTACGTTTGATTCACTGTCAAAACCAAATTTATTATCCACAAAATCGGTTGCTTCAAATTTTAAGTTGATTTGACAATTTTTGATATAATCTTCCAGCATAGAAATCATATTGTCACATTTATCAGTCTTATTGTTTATTAATTGATTTGAATCTTTTTTGTCGAAAATAACTTCAATCAATTGAAGATAAGCTAAGAGCACTTTAAGTAATATGTTAAGATTTTCTGAATATGTTGGTAAAGGTCGCATTGAATAATACTGGATTATATTAAGTATCTGATCAATTAATTGATTAAAGTAATTGATTTTTAAATCAATCTCATAGTTCTGTTGCTTAAGAGAAAAAAGACAAAAGATTGTTTCCAAAGATGTGGCTACTGTCTTTAGAGAGAATCGGTCGATTAAGTAATTGCCTTTATCTACAATATTTTGATATAACACACTGTGTTCTAATATGATAGCAAATTCCGCATAAATATAATCAAGATTTTCAAAGGTCATTGCAACAATACAATTATTCGATTCGCCATTATAGCCATATACTTTTCCAATATAATATAATAAATTTTTTGCTGCGAAAGAAATCACTCTATCTTGATGTGAATATGCTTCAAGAAAATGACAAAATGATGTACGAAAGAAATCATTCATACAATCCTCGGAAGTATCAAAACGATGAATCGATATGTGACAATATGTAATTCCTTGTAACAACAAACAATGTCTTGTTCTCAATTTTTTATAATCGATTATTAACTTCTTATTGTTCTGTCCACTATGTATTGTTTCGTTAGCTACTTGTTCTAGTTTTGCTAGATCAATGTTTTTACGATATAAATGTATTAACTCGATAATATAAGGCTTCAACGATTGATTACATTCAATATTAAATAGAAATATGTTAAATACCAACAAAAAGTTTGGGTCAAAATCCGATTGATGTAAAAGTTCCAAAAAATGGTCAAAAAATACTTGAAATGTATTAAAAGAGAGGTAACCACAAAGATTTTGAATAGTTGATTGATATATATCTTGCAATGATTTAGTATTTAAATTTTTAAAACGATGATTATACCAATTAAATGAATCGTGTTCAATAGATTCATAGCGATCCATAATAAATACATCTTCATTTAAATCAAAGTCTAGCTCACTTACATTGACAAATGTTCGAATAAATTCAAATTTATGTTGATCAATTTTAAAGAACTTAGATATTCCTTGATTTTGAAGAACATGGAAATAACCAATTAGAATACGAAACAATGAGACAAGAGAATCGTTATTCAACAAATGCTTCTCTTGTTCGATTGACAATGCTTGATCTAATCTTTTGTTTCGAATCATCAAAGGAATTTTTTTTATCAACACAAAAAGTTCTTCGTGAAGTAGATTATTTATGTGACCAAATTCTTCAAACAATTGGTTTGATACACGATTTCCGAAACGGTTCATAAAATCAAGACACGAGGGGTCATTAACATAATAAGCAAGTTGAACACGAAGTAAAATCTTTGCAAATTTGACAACAAATTTTTGACAATCAACCATAAGTAATGAACTTGATAATTTTTGCAATTTACTTCGAACCTCTTGATCTGGATGTTCGATCAATACGTCGATTACCCGAACAAAAATTTTTTCAAGATTATTAGTTGTTTCATCGAACCAATGTTCAGTAAAATCTACTTCCAACATTGATGGCTCTAGATTGTTCACATTTGATGAATAAATACGATAAGGCTTAAATGTTATGTATATAGATACATTTAACAAATCAATCAAAGATGTGAGCAATGAATTTGGCAATAGGTAATAATCTTGACCCGAACAAAGTGAAATTAAACCAAATATTGTTGAAGCTGTTCGAGGTAATAAAAAAGCAGTTTTTTTAGCTGAATGATCCTCAATGAAATATTCTTCAGAATATAACAAATTAATATCATCGGGATTTAAAGACACAAATTTGAGATGTATCACTAAAAGTAAATCTACTGAAAGTTTCTTAACTAAATAGGGTTGCTTGGATTGATTTAAATAATTGGTCAAAATACTTATTAAATGACCAAATTCACTTTTAGATTTAAAATCTGTTCTTGATATAAATTCATTAAACAAAGAATGTTCATATGCACAAAATAGTGTTTTGAAGCATTTAAGTATTGCGAAGGAAAGGTCTTCAGTTAAATGTGAAACAATTTGATCATCATCGTTTGATTTGACACTACCGTCACTTGAAATGAGAAGATATAAAATATTAAAAAACTTTACAAAAGTTGGTTTTTTTTTAACTCGGACAAGTTTGGTAAAAATTACTTCTATTGTTTCTAAAGTTACAAGTAAAAGTTGTTCGGAACTAATATAAAAATTACAAATTAAAACAATTAAATAAATACGAACTAATAACTCTTACAAACCTTTTTGGTTTTTCATTTTTCGTTACAATATTTGTAATATTAATAATTATGTCAGGAAACGGTGCCAATAAGTATGTTTCAATTGGTTGATAAAATTGAGTTGGAATGTCATCTCGCAAAAAAAATTGTTTATAAGAGCTAATAGAATCAGTCGAAGGAAACTGTTTACAATCATTCCACAAATTACGTAATTCAACAAAAATTGATTTGCTCTGAATCGATGTTGAATCTAATGTTGCCATTTTTATACTAACTTTTAATTTTAAAAGCAAAATTTAGCAAAACAAAAAAGAATTTGCGAAAATATGAAACAATTGCACGTGACCTGATGTAAATAACTATAGTTGATAGACTTATACATAGATGGAACTACTAACCAAGATTTTTCGGATAAATTTAACTTTTTTTCTGAAGTTTATAGAACATTGAATCGAAATATCGAATTAGAATATATCTATTCAAGCTTAATACATGAATTGACAAATTTAGCTTATACTCATACGAGACAATACCCATGAAATGTAATCTGCAAAACCTGCATTGACCGATGAATATACTATAAATTATATTTGACGGCTTCCATCATGGAACAAAGAACAAATTTAAATCCAGCTATCGAGGAAATTGTTTCAAATTTTATTGAATCAAATGAAAAGGTTAAAGGTTTGTTAATCAAAATTACTCAAAGATTATAAGTAAAGTGACTTTCATTATATTATTTTTTTAAAAGAATATCAATTTCCGAATTCATTGACCGTGTCTCAATTGGAAAATCTACTTAATAGTCTTTCGAAAATTAAAGATGTTCAAGTAGACATAAAATGGTTGGATAACAATTTTTCGGAAATTAAATATCAATTACCAATTAAATACTTATTATTTCAGGTTTTATCCCACTTTTAGTGTGATACTTCAACGGAAAGAGAAAATCGGCAATTTAGATAAAGATCTCTCAATTGTAACTGATTTATCCAAAATTCGTCTCAACTTTGAACCGACAGTACGAGAACAAATTAATAAATTACTCACCAATAAAGCAAAGCGCCTTTCGCCTTTCTATCGTGTTAATGATCTTCAACAAAGCAATTTTAATATAATAACATATATCAATACCGAACCATTTATTCCAACCAAATTTTCGCCAAGATCGAGCTTCTTTAACCAGTCATCAAATGGTTCATTTAATCAGCAGAATAATTTTGTTTTAAATGAACATGATGAACTGTTGTTGCGCCGTTTGAATATCACTAATCAAATACATGTTCTAACTGGTCTTAGCAAAAACGATAAACTCAATCTTTCGATTTTATTGAATAATCAAGCCTTTCTGGAACAAAAATCGTGTCGAATCATATATTTACAATCGATGAGCATTCTTACATTTTGGATGGCATTGGCAGTGAAAGATATCTTCGGCGACTTTCATTGGAATTGTAGTGGCTATCAAATAACACTTGAGAGCAAGTAAGTGATTTATCGAAACAAGTTTTACAATTTTCTTTGATATCATTTTTCATTACAATAGATCATCTCCAAACAATAATATCATTTTCTTTGAGTTGGCCACATTTATTCGGGCTCTGAATCGGGGAATTGAAACTTCTCTCATTACACATATTATAGTTGATATTGATCACAACCATTTCTTTTTCAATCTCTTCTTATTGTACATGAAGGAAAACTTTGAACAATTTCATCACATGAAGATGATTATCTTTGCCCGCAATAGGAAACAATCAATGTCACTTGTTGAGTATTTCAAGCCAGAAAAGGTCGATTGTGTAGACTATTATCAATTGTTTCTAGAGAACACTTCAAGTCCACCTTATCCTAGAATACAATTTGAACAGTTTTATTTGGATGATTTAAAAAATTTATTTTCCAATTCGATAGCAGTTAAACCATTCAACACTTACCACAATCAAGATTTAGAACGGTTAATGTGTCAAATATCAAATGGCAATTCTCCATTGACTTCAATCATTGATTTTCTACGTTTGTACCCATCGTTTGTTAATTATCAATGTACAAACTTAAATGGAATCACACCGTTAATTCTTGCCGTCATGCGTGGTACTGTTGACGAGGTTTATCGGATTCTTTCTTTTGGTGCAAATTGTCACCAAACAAGTTCAAATGGAATGGAACCAATTGAATGGGCTTTTCAACGTAAAAATGAAGATTTATTTAACCTTTTATTCGTACACAGATATGCTATCAATGAAGCTTTTGATCTTAATCTTCAAGGATATTATTCACCACGATTTAAGTTGACACAAAATTCAGAATCCAAACTTATCCAAAAACCGTCAATGTATGAAGTTAATTATTCCGCTATTATATATTTGATTGAAAATATTATTCGAAAAGTCAGTCAAACGAATGTTCCAGGTGAGCCAATGGGTTCGATTGTTGTCCTACTTCCATCATACAACAAGATTAGCACCCTTCGCAAAATGATAATTTCGAAATTGTCATCTACGGTTGAACATCCATTCACCATCTTTTGCTTATATCCACACTTGCCAAATAATGAGCTTGATATTGCCGTCGATTTACTGAATACGATACAAGACCAATTAAGAGTAATTCTTTCAACATTCAATCTTGATTCATTATTACTACGCAATGTTCGTTGTGTCATAAATACCGGCGTCTTACTTGAAAAGGTTCTTTCTCCTTTCAGTTCAGTTAACCTTTACCGTTTGGTATCCAATCAAATGGTGGACAAATTAGAAGAATATCAACATTATAATCAGTTGTTTGTTTCCAACCAACCAATATCATTCTTCAATCTTTATTCTGAGCAAGACGTTTTGAATGATAAACAATCAGAGATGGATCTAGAAATTGATTCAATATATCATTGCATATTTGCATCAAAACTCATTAAGAATAATAATGAACAAGAAAGTCGAAAAATAACTGATATGTTCTCAAAGATGATTACAAAACCGCGAAAATTTATCATTGATAATACCATTCAATATTTGAAGGAAATCAATGTCTTTGACCAAAACGAATGTTTCACCGAATTAGGTCGAATTTTGTTGGATCTCTCAATTGAACCACATTATGCAAAGATGATTATCTATTCGGTAATACTTCGTTGCCTTGATCCAATTTTAACTATTGTTTGTGCTTTATCCTCATCAAATTGTTGTAAGTATAACTTGCATTCATTATTATTCATTGATTTTTTGTATTTTTATACTCTTTCTCTTCGCAATAGTCGAAATAACATGGTCCAACCTGGAGCAACGGAACGAAGAGATGCAATCTCTTTTTACTTTGTCTCATGAAAGCTTCAGTGATCATTTGACATATGTATATGCATTTCAAAAATGGCAAGAACTTTGTCGAGCAAACCCAAAGAATGTTACCTCGGATAAGAATGGTATCATACTATTCTCATCGTTTGAGTTGATTTACTCGTTGCGAACTAAGATTTTGGGTCAATTACGTGCTTGTGGATTTGTAAAGGGAAAAGGTGCAATGAATATTCGTCAACTGAATTCGAATTCGGAAAATTTTTCTCTTGTCAAAGCAGCAATCTGTGCTGGACAACCATTACAACATTTTGCAATAGTTGATCCAAAATCATTTAAAGTGACTCATTCTGAATCCAAAAAGAATGGTCATGCATTCATTCATCCAAATTCAGTATTGTGCTACCATCAAACATCTAATATGAACATTTCAATGTTAGAAAACAATTTGATTATGTTTGACCGAAAGTTTTCAAGCGGAAATGTGGATTATCTTGCAAATTGTACATTGGTGAATCCACTGACAGTGGCGATATTTTCTGATGCACATAAACCAGAATTGATATCACTAAAGAACAATTCGATCCAAATTGGATCTGGAGCATTTTCAATTGAAGGAGAAGATGCAGAAAAATGTTATGAATTGCGACTTCGTTGGCAACAATATGCAACCAAACGAATTCTCAATATGCACTCGACTGGAAGTGAAGAAGATAATTGTTGGATCTCAGATTTAATTGAATTATGCTCTAGTGCAGATGTAGCTGCCGGCTTCAACCAACATCCTAGCATTGGGCGTGCACCACAGGTAATGAGCACCTACTTTTGTTCAACCAAAATGATTACTCCCAAATGAATTTATCTTATTTATTATGTGTGTTAGGACATCATTTTTTTCTATTTTTCGAGCACATTTGATAAATAAATATTTTATAATCTTGTAAAAGAAGATACATTATTATCGTAACCATTTTTTTAGAAATTAATCGTTTAAAAACTACAATTTTTATATTTTTTACTTAATTAAAACATGTCAGACAACGCCGCATAAAGATAAACTTGTGTAAATTGAGAAGTATAAACATATATAAACAAAACATTAAAGAATAGTTCAAAAATATTATATTAATGTATTTTCTTTTGCCATATGTGGTTAACCGGGAAAAAAAATACTTCAATTCAATGATTATGTCATTCAATCATTTTTATTATTGATGTTTGCACTTTTAATGAGTGGTGAATGGTGATTGGTTATAAATATTGAATAGAAGTGCACACATATGCACAATCTTGTCGGAATAAGGCAAAAGGCCAAGTTCCATTTTATTTAAAAGAATTGTATAACTCTGCAACCTTTGGATTACAGATTCAATCTTCTTTGTTGAAATCTTTGATGAGATCACGTTTATGTCTTTATCCACAGATTTGATGGCAGGGAATCCTTTACCTGACATCACCACGTCTCCAGGAGAAAGCAATGATGGAAAACCCGAATTGTTAGTTATAAAGGCATCCGATGTATTGCCACCATAACATTTGGATAGGAATGTAATCATTCCATTCGGTGAAATTCCTGCATTGAATTAAAAGATAAGAATCTGTGGTTCAAGCATACCAATAATATTTACCTATCAAAAATTTAAATGTATACTCATGCTTTTTGCTATTGTACATCGAATTTTGCTCGTCTAATAAGCTGGGTTTTTCCGCCTCCACTTCTAAGAAATCAATTATCACACGGCAATTCGGATATTTATTTTTAAAGCAAGTTGGCATTGTTGCCTGAATAGCTTCCTTACTTGGCCAAAATACAAATTGTTGAGTGCGTGCATGAAGAAATTTCAAAATCTTCATGAAATTATATGAAACAGTTGACGTACTCATTCCAAAAATAACAGCTAATTCATCGAACAGCGAATTTGATTTAAGCTTGTAAAGAAACAATAACAACATATTTTCAATTGAATATAAGCGCGGCTTATATGGTTTGTCACATTTGGTTAAAATATCCAAAAGCTGATTAAAAACTTGTTCATTGATTCCAGTCATAACTTTCAGTGAATTACCCCTTTTCACTGATTCAAAGCCAAAGAATGTTGGCACATTTCCGGTCCCGCAAGAAACATCTTTGACCAAGCATTTATCCGTATTAGTGGAAGAATCCGTTCTATTTGAAAATTTAATCTCATCTTCAATTCCAACATCATTCTCAACATCCTCATTCTTCGATGCATCGAGTTTTCTTTTAGATCTTTTGAGACTCCGATCAAATCGATCGGTAGTTTTAACATGGTTTGTTGGTTTGCCAGGTCGTATTGTTGGTATGAAACTAGGATGGTTTGGATTGTTTACATGTCGACCACCTACGAAATGTTCGCTACAGATAAAACTGTTCTTGGAAGGTAGCCAAACACTTCCGTCTAAACTATAATTAATAATTTATTATAATTAATAAACAAATGAAATAAAAGTTATTCTTACTTTTTTCGAGCACAAAATCTTATCCAAGCAGGTCGACGAACACTTTCATACTTGGTGCTAGGGAATTTATAGAAGTGGACAACCACTTCTCGACCTTTCACCTTCTTTCTTGTGTTAGTGCAATCAACAACAGAACAGTTGTGACTGCCGGAAGACAAAGAATCATTCTTATTTCTTTTCATGGTTGAATATAATTAAAGCAACTGGTTTAATCAATAATCAATAATAAAACAATAAACGCGCGAAAATACAGCGTGTTGACAATAGAGCCAAGCAGGCATGTCTCAACCTTTTTGTCAGTAGAAGCGTTAACGTTCGTTGTTGTTGCTCAACAGAGGGCGCAACACGACAAATTTATTGTTGGTGTGCTACTCACTCAATTGATCCAATGTGGCCACCTGCACTTATTTATTTTTTCGTGATTCAGTCCCATCATACCATATTTCCCATCCGCCGGCTTAATTCATCTTGCCTTCGTTCTCAATCGACAACAATAGCAATATAATAATCATATATCGCACCTGCCTCGAACATTTCATTTGGTTAAATTTGTTGACAACGATTCACATCGTGCTCTCCACCCACAACATCATCCTCCAATCTTTGTCAAAATGGCATTGGCAGTACAGAAGCGTGCTAACATACGGTTGCCACCCGAAGTAAACAGAATTCTATATGTTCGTAATTTGCCATACAAGATTACATCTGACGAAATGTACGATATCTTCGGCAAGTATGGAGCCATTCGACAAATTCGAGTAGGCAACACACCAGAGACCAGAGGGACTGCATTTGTGGTGTATGAAGATATCTTCGATGCAAAAAATGCATGTGACCATTTGTCCGGTTTCAATGTTTGCAATCGATATCTTGTGGTTCTCTACTATCAACCAAACAAAGCATTTAAAAAAGTTGATATCGACCAAAAAGAAGCAGAATTGGATCATATGAAAAAGAAATATAATGTTTAATGAAATGAAAAATGGATTTATTTTAATTAAGTATCAAACCACATTTGGTTTGTATTATTTGTACAGTTTTATCAATTTCATGTTCTCTCTGTATGCATTTTTTGTACATATCCAACGAAAACATAAGCATGTGCGTGTAACAAGAACTTTGTACCGATTGACTCGAAATTTCTTTTTGTTGATAAATTCATTCGATGAGGTAAAGGTTGTTTATGTTGGTCGACCGTACACTTCGTGCTGATGCTGCACTTGAAGCATAGGCATCGGTGCTCATAAATTCCATCTCACTTTTACGCTTATCTTCGCGTGAATAATACAGTCCAATAGAAGTAACTCCCATAACGAAAAGTAATCCACCAAGAAGTAATAAGACTATTCCAACAATCCAAACATATTCCGGTATCGATGGTGATGAGCCAAATACCTATATTAAATAAAAACATGGTTATTGTTACTTTGAATAGTTACTTTAATGTGTAATAATATTACCATTAGAATGATTCCGATAAAGAAGACGAATCCAGCGATGCAACAACACAAGACGCCTAAATTGAGATATCGTTTCGGTGTCTCTTTGAATGCATCATAATAAGCATAACTTGCTACTGTACTCATTGTGTTCGTTTTAAGCTTTGGTTTTGATTTGATTGATTTCCATAAATCATAACGAAATATTCATTGAGCATTGCCAACGTTGTCGTTTCGTTATGGAGATTACATTTAACCATAAGTAGACGGCAACATTCATGATTTTTATCTCTGAACGGTCCAATAGATTGATGGTGTATGTGCTTAATTCAGCAGCAAAGTAGTAACCTCATTTAAAATATGGTTTCAGATAATGTTCATCAACTTGTTTGTTCAATTCTTCGTAGCCAAATGAGCGTAACGTGGATGACGTTTGTAATGGTGTCCAATTGCCAATTGATTAGTTGTACAAATCGGTACAGGCTTTCCCTCTCATTTCCAAATGTTTGCTGGGACGTGCAAGAACAATGAAAAAGAAAAAAAAATATATATAAAAAAACAAATGCTATTGTAGGCAGAATAGGTCGTCGTCGTCGTCGTGGTTGGTGGCGGCGGCGGCGGCTTGTAGAAGCGACAATCTAGTTGAATGCAAATGGCAAAGTAAACAAGGCGCCACGTAAAACCTGTTTGCCATGAAACTGATCCAAGTCAACGAAGAAACGAGTCGAGTCCGTTGTTCGTTTCGCCATCAAGATCGTACAGATCGATGTATATCTCCTTCTCTCTAAGCATTTTTTTCTGACGTATCGACTTTGCGTTACGTTCGATCAAACCAACAATAAATTTTTAAAAATGTAGCATAATTGATAAAACTTTATACAGAATTTCAAATTCCGCAACTATAGATTTTCATCCGGATATTTATCTTGAATATTGTTCGGATTAGTGGTATCATCGCTTTGCGCCTTTGACGTTCTATATACTGCACTGAAGAAAAAGATCGTAGCAATGAGAAAGAAGACGATTCCAACAGTTGTGATTGAAATCGTCAACGGTGGATAGTAGTTTCCAGGTGTATGAAGAAAGAACCAGGTAAACAATCCTAAACATATTATGGTAGAACCGATCAAACCGAGGTACTTTCCAACTTGATACGATTTATAGTGTGTAATTGATCGGGGATCATCGTTCGTAATCGTACACCACTTTGAATTGAATCGTTTCTCCATTGAAAGTGAGAGTTGAATCCACGACAAAAACGTTATTCGAGATGGAAACAATCCAATTTTATCGAATGAGTATTAAATGGATGTTGAATTAATAAAAATATAGTTATTATTATTATTGAAAATAAAAAGATATAATGAAATGTTGATGGTTCATTAGATGCACCATACGGCAACGATTAAGAGTTGTTATGGATATTGTAGATGGTATCGTTGTTTCATTGCATACACGCAAATATCAAGCTCACACAAATAAACGCACAGCCGCTCATTTAAGCTATATTGGCTTGGCATTGCTTATCATGATCAACACCCTTTGATAACAATACGACACACCAACACATGAACTATAGACCCAATGGCAGTTGAATACAGAGACCTCTCTGGCTAATTGGCTTAGAGCACGCGCGACTGATGCCACAATGATGATATCATGTTGGATTGTAATTGGAGAACCATCTGCTAAAACATGCCATCTTTGATGCCAACGGGAATCAAGATCAGTAAAATAATGGCCAAGTTACGTAAGGTGTAACGCCAATCGTTGGTTATCAAATACTGAACAAACTTGTCGGTGATACGATGAATTTCGTGCGCAATGCACACAAAGATGAACGACGTGATGACTACGTTGAGAACGGGATATCCTGGAACAAGAACTAGAATTCCGTGCGTGTCAGCAGCCAGCCAAATGTGGTACTGACAAATGAATAGCTGATTGAAGAAAGTAAACAAAATTATAATATAACAAACACAATACATTGATTACTAGTTGCATACCTCGAGTGAAATCTTTCCAATCCACGCAAACAATAGGCTAAAGCGAGATCGGAACAAACCCGATATGTTGCGCAAAGTGATGAATGATATTATCTGGTAAACGAGAAACAATGTTAGGCGATTAAAATCAGGTAATTGAATAATCATACTGGTATGAAAGTGATGTATGGATGGATTTCATTACAATCGGACTTGTCACGACACAAGACGGTAAAACCAATATAAAACTAAATAAAACAACGGAAGTCAATCAAACAGAATATTCATATACATTTTACGTACAAACAAGCCAAAAATAGCTAAAATCACAGATACGAATGATAATCTAGGAGTAAACAGATAACCGTAGCCATCATCACGGAGAAAATTGTATTTCTTTAGCATACAATAGCCAAATGCGAACACGGTTCCAAAGAGAACACTCTATTTGAATAAAGATATCGAATAAAGAATTAATTAATTCATAGTAGGTTGATTCTTACGTAACGGTCAATCTTCCATCGGAACCACCATTCTTGAATTGAATCGTCAGTGGTAACGAATAAAGCTTTCCAAGGTCTAATAAGAAATATGTTCTCGAAGAATACCTCAGATGTGTACAACAATGACACAATACTAAACAGCGTAATTATCTTGAGAATTACATAAAAATAATGAGATGAATTGGCTGTTAAATTAAAATAGAAATCAGCTGATGTGGGTAAACGATATTGGTGAATGAATACAAACCATCTGCTGATTGACTGGTTACACGTGGTATAATTTTGAATGTGACAAACAATATTACGAACCAAAACGTTATCAATGGTACAAAGTAGTAAAATTGATATGGCCGATTCATGCAGAGACAAAGGCAAATTGTGAGAAAGTTCAGACGAAGTATAATCTAAATTAAAAACAATTAGATTTGAACTGTTCTTGATAGATAATAATACCTTCCAAAAACGATTAAAACTGACATCTCCCACGTTCCAGAAATAAGTAAAATGGCCATAACCGCTATAATAAAAATTTAAAATTAAATAGTTTAATTTAATTCAACAAGTACACACAAGTGGGTTTATACAAACCTTAGAAAAAGAAACATTGACACCAAAAGCCGAATGAACATATAGATGGGTAAAATTTGTGAAGCTCCAGTATAATGATATGCTAGAATTGAAAATTTAATTCTCAATAAAATGAATAAATTAAAAAAAGATTAAAATTACCCAAAATTACAAGTTGCATCCAACCTTTCAATTCGTTTGTTTGATCACGATGTAAAACAGTTCGATGAACAGATTCATCGGTAAAGAAGAGACCCAATGCAAAAACGTACGCAATTGGTAAGAAAAAGTTTGGTTTGGTAAAATACTTATTCTCTTTCATGAAAAAGTTGGTACGATCGCATAAGTAAAAGTAGAACATGATGACGCCGAGACGAGATAATAGTATCAACAAGTCCATTTTTGTTAAACCTGGTTCACCCGTTTCTAAACTGGTAGGCTGCGGTTGTTGGAATTGAACATTATCATCTTGGTTCACCATTGGACAATCGCAATTTGTTTCATGTAAATTAACCAATTCAATATCATCTTCGCATTTGTTGTTCAATTTAGACCATTTATATCTTTGGTATAAATTGCTTGCATTCTGTCTTGGTTTCAATAATATTCTATACAGATAAATGGCAATACTCAAACCAACGAAAAGGGAAAATGTGAATAGCACCACCATCTGGATGACAGTCGACTTTTCAGGGTCACTGCAACATGTTCCATCATTATAATTCATATGGTCATTACAGTAAAGATTCAGTAATATTTGTATCGAAAATCGAAGAGCATATGCGTTGATATGTAAGCCATCATTTTTCACATCCTTCAAGTTCAGATCTTTGAAACCTTGTGCAACTAATCGAGCTGAACTCCAAACATGTACTGAGTTCGTATTGGAATAATGAAGAATCTCAATAGCAGCTTTATTATAAGCATCAATTTGTTCGTTGGTGATCATTTCTCTATCTTTTCGCAGCAGATCGTGTTTTATTGGGTCTTGCAATGCCCATAAGATAGTAGTCGACATGTTCAAAGCATCCATGTATGGCAAAATAATGGTTAAATTTCGACGATAATGCTCCAATGCAAACATGCTACCATTGCTTTCCTTAATACTGTGGGTTGCACTTCCAGCAATAATAATGTTAGGTCTAGCTTCCCAACTAAGATCTTTCCATGATTTAAACCTATCAATCATTGATTGATTTACCACTGGAGACCACAGGAATTCGACCTTTAAATTGAGATCCTTCTCCACATATTTAAGATCATGGTGTGCCGGTATTTCTTCATCAACACTATCTCCGTTCGCTGATATTGATCGAATAAATTCAAAATAAAGTTGACGAATACGAGAATCACCTAAAAAGATGATGAAATTACGGCCGCCCCAATAGTCGATGTAACGAATACACATTCGCGCATCACTATATTCAAAAAATAGTAAAAAGTTATTTCAATGATGATTCAAATCACCACGCTTTGAATACGCACATTTTGGAATAAGTGTGCAACATGCAACCATAAGGTTGCCACACTCGATAGCTTCCAAATCCATGAAAATTTCCATCGCTTAGTAACCATTTGCATGATTTTACTCCTTTAATTCGTAATCAATTATCAATTAATAACAAAACCATAATATATATCGCAAAAAATACAAACCAGAAGTTAGATGTAATATTCCATGATAACATACAAGAAAGAATGTAAGAAAGAATGCAATATTCTTGATACTATTCGATGTCAATTTGCGTGAGATCCAATGATCACTAAAACTTGAATTTAATATTTCTGATTTCATCATTACACGAACTCCAAATGTTGAATGACTGTTTGATGAAGATTTGATCCATCTATGAAAAATAACGGTTGGCTGGGTGTTGAAAGCCCAAAACGTTAATAACCTTCAACATCAAATGAAATCGACCAGACAACATAATTGATCCAATCAAAACATGCATGTTATTGTCCTTGTTCGCGCATGTTCACAACTAATGCTCGTTTCAGTGAAATGAGTTGGATCAGATTGTATCAAATCAAATCAAATTAAATCAAATCAAATGATAAAACCGGAACCAAACAAATTTATTACTTTAAAGGATATTTCTGAATACACGATTAAAATTTTAATGAACCATTTTTTAATTAGGATGCATAATGTAATATTTTAATCATAAAAAGTTTGTTAACAGAAACAAGATTGACTATTCTTCTCTATCGATTATAATTTCAAAATTGCAAAGTATTTTTTAATTTAAAAAAGATCGAGCAAACTCATAATTTAATTATACGTTTTATTTACCAATAAACAAGATTCTACAAATTCATAACATTAGATACAATGAAACGAGAAAAGCCATAGTACAACACCTATTTGTTTTCATATAGATGTTTGATATCTTTCCATTGTTTCTAAAATTGAAAAAATATTAAAAGTTAGATAATGTTATAGTAAAAATTCAATTTTAGATATGAGAACTGTTTTGAAAACTTACTCCTTTGTTGATTGAATCGAAGGTGTAATCAGAGAATTCTGAGACACCTCGTTCAAAAAAGAAAGCCGCTCCGATTACAGCTAATGCAGCTGTTGATGTTCGAGAAAACACATTTCGATAGATAATACTACCAAATCCCATTTTGGCGATTAGAATTTTATTGGATTAGTATTAAAATGAAAACAAATCGTGATATTGCCGAATGAGCTCACATAAAAACCGACTAACTGCAGTTGCGTGTGTGTACAAAAGTCATCGCGTCTTTTATACGATCGGAAAGTTTCCTAAAAAAACTTTGCACTTTTCGAAATGTTTCTTTATATTCGAAAATTAAATTTACCCGCCATTAATAAAAGTTTTAATAGAAGTTCATAAACAAAACAAATAATAAATTTTTTGAAATATAATAATAATAAATAAATAACAATCTAACAGATAGAGCAATTGACCAGACATGAATTGTGTCAATAAAACCAAGATGGCTCACGTAATAGCCATTTGTTCGGTGGTCCAATAATTGTATCACAGAGTCACTTTTCTATCATTCAGTTTATGTTGAAAATTTAGATTATTCAGTCGATTTAAGAAATACGCTTTCTTCGGTCACTTCAAACGCATCTTCTTCTTCTACTTCCTTGACGTTTCCATTTTTATTAGCTGATGTTAGTTCATTCATTTCGACATCTCCTTCGGTGGTTGCAGTTTCCTCTTCCGTTTTATTGATTCGTATTCCGAGCTCTGAAAGTACTGAATCAATTTTCTGTGCATAATCCATATGTCCTTTGATCTATAAAAAAATTAAATAAAAAACGAAATTATAAATCTAAAGTTGATTTATGAATGCAAAATACGAACCAAATGAGTGAGGTCTTTATTTTCCAATTTTTTATTCTCCACAGGTATGGCTTGAAGACCAGCGATTCTCATTGTTGCAGTAGAAGTTCGATACATAAATTTAAGAAGCCAATCATCACGACAATAGCCGTTAATAATTTTTCCACTGATAATTGGCAATATTTTGGCCCATCTATCGGTAGATGCAGAAACTGGTGCACCAAGAAGTACGACATTTTCAATGATACCTTCGGAGTCTTTTCGAGAAACCATCTCTTCTAAACAGAAGAATATGACCCGCGCACCAAGACTAAAACCAATCAGTGAAACTGGCCGTTGACCTTGTTGTCGAGAAAGAAGAATATCAGCCAAATATTTTCCCACTTCAGCTGATCGTCTGTAAACGATAATAAAAACAAAATTGATATTATGAAATTGTATATTGTAACTTAGTAAATGATTGCTACCTAATACATACGCCCCAAGGATTATCGATAACACTTGAAATGGTCAAAAGGGTGGTCGGCCAAGCAATAGCTGTAATAAGACCAGCCAGTAATGTGTACTTGAGTGCTTCCTGAGCTGCCATCGAAATGGCGAAACCAACGAAATAGTCGATTGCACGACCAAGTTCCAAGAGATAAGATGACTCGTAACGTATACAGTACTGTTCTTGACTGTTGGCCAAGTTTTCCCATGGTTTGCTGAATGCATCATCACTATTTTCCGATATCCAACCGGAAACGGCAATGGTGAGGTGAAGAGAACGGCCTTCGGTGATTGTTTCAAAATTGAACTCTTCTATATTTCCAACACGTTTGTTCATCTTAAAACCGGTTAATCCGGCACCGGCAACCCCAAACAAAGAGCCAATAATTGCAACTCCTGCCGGTGTTCCAAGAATGGCAGCACCACTTGTTAAAGCAGTTGCCCCAGCAGCAATCAATGGTGCAGATAATCCACCAGTTAAACCTAATGAAAAAAAATGTTTACATTAAAATGAAATCCAATTATTTAGCTATGCTCATGATATTCAATTTATGTTAATTTAACCATGCATATTTTTGAATAAAAATTTGTGAAAGAAAAAAATAATATAAAAAATATTCATACCAAGAATGACTCCGCCACCAACGCTAGCCAATGCAATCAAAGTATAACGTTTGATCTTTGTGTTCATGTTACGTCTTCGAGCATCTGGATCTTCTTCCGATTTGACATCATTTGTTAACATTTGCACCAATGATTGTTCATATAACTCAACTTCTTCCAGAGGAACACCAATAAATAAAGCCAATTTGCAAAGAACCACTCTCAATCGAGCATCATATACACCTGTAAGAAAAAGATTCTCAATTGATTAAAGAGTCAATTAAAGTAAAATTCATATCAAACCATCTTTTACAGCAAATACAACTAAATCTTCAACCACTCTAGTTGGTTCAATCTTTTTTTTCTCCATTTCATTATGAATCAATTTAATGAATGAGTTAAGTGCTTGATGGTTACCACCTTCACCCACCAACATTGCCTTCATTGATTCATTCACTTTTGTGGGAAATTTGAAGTATGAAACAAGCTCGCCAACCGATTTTTCTACATAAGTTCTATTTCAAGAAAAGAGATGAGTTTGATTAAAATGAAAAATTTCCTATATTTTACACTTACTTGTGCCGTTCTTCAGGTAAATGTTTTGCAAATAAAAGTGTACAAAGACCACAAAGTGAATATGTTCCAGCATCACCGAGATCGCCGATCAATAAACTTTCACCGGTTACTTTGGATTGTGAACCCATTATAAAATAATAATGGTTTTCGAGCGATGACAATAAACAGAGAAATGGGCAATGAGCCAAGGCACGTAACGATTAGAGGATCATTGGCACTTGGATTGTATAGATTGAATTTTTGAGAAACGATTATATGAATTAACCACCAAACCGACACGAATATATTTGTTTAGTATTTCCACTCGTTCATGACGATTGCAGCTGACGACATAAACAAACTTTACTTTAATAGAGCGATTCAATGGCGCAGTAGATATAACTATAATGAGTATAATCACAGGTATAACAGCAACAAGTAAATAAGAGGATATAAGAGAAAACAATCCACCAGTAAACCGATGATACAATCGCCAACGCCATCTATAGTTGTCGAAAAATTGTCAATTAAAAATCACATGTTTTTATTTTTGTTTACTTCCGTGATTGAAACATGTTCCGAATCACTAATTCAAACTTTTCACGAAATCTTTCACTCAGAATAAATTTGTGGAAATTATTTTCCAAGTCTGTACATGATCCAGAATTAGTAGAAAATTTAAAACAAAAAATTAAAGATGATCAAACATTCTTAGTAAGTATATTAAAAAATATTAATATTTTTATTATCATACCATTTTTATAACTTTTAGAATGTAGATTTAACCAATTTTGAACAACTTTATTCTGGAGATGATTCTAAAAAAGCAAAAATTAGCCGTATTATCAACGTTTATGACAATATGAAATATGACTTAGACGATGTACCATCGTCATTGTCAGAAAATGATGTTGTCAATTTATTAGAGTATGAACAAATTTCAGACATAAAACGAAGTTTGAAAAAATTGTATCGAAAAGAAATTGAATCATTAGTTAAAAAACAATTAAGAATGTTAACAAATGTGAACAAAAATGAATTTGAAAGTACCGTCGAAGATCGTTCAGGAATTTTTGATTCTGACGGAAATTTAAGTTATGGTAATATTTGTGATAGATAATAATTAGACGAATTAATAAATTTTTATTTTGTAGGTTTATGGCACAATACATTAGTTACTCGAATTCCAAGAACATGCAGAATAAGGTTTAGTTTGGATCGGTTAAGAAACGCCGAACTTTTCGGGCAAAATTTGTTTGTTGACTTTTCATTTTCCAAATATATCACTCAACATATGAGTGCGGTTATTGCAAATGACATTGGGAAAATGTTAACTTATAATAGATTTAATTCAAATGAACCATATAAAATAACTCTTTGTGGAATCGATTATAACCACTGGTTATGGAAAAATTTATGCAAACAGTTTCCGAATACGATTGAAATTACGCCACATACTTCAATAAACTTTATGGATCTATGTAACGAAAAAGCAAACCTTGTCTATGTAACAAGTATGGAAACTAAATCATTTGTTGAATATGATCCGAATGCTCATTACGTTATGGCTGCTATATCAGAAAAAGATTTGAATGAAGACTTTTTTACACCGGCTATTCGAAAATTGCCAATAAAACGACGCGGTATTCCAATAGATCAATACGTGATATGGAATTCGGGTTCAAAACGGTTAAGCTTAACAAATAAGGTCAAACTGTTGACTGATATTCGGCAAGGAATGGGTTGGAAGGAAGTATTGCTAAAAAATGTGCATAGTAATAATTTAAAGACTATTCAACAAATTGAAAGTGAAGATCAACAAAGATTTCTAAATTTGAGTAAGAAACGTCTAAAATCAAATAAGCAAAAATAATAAATTATTTGCATTTTTATACATTTTACAACAAAAAAATATTTTTTTATTTCATTTAAACCAACATTTAAAAAGGAATATACAAATATAATCAACAGATATCAAAATTCCATGTGTTATTAGTAATGTTAAGGTTAGGGCTAATTATATTATGAAATGGAAAAAGGTTCAACAGTTGTGGAAAAAAAACAAAACTGGATGCAAATGACAAAAAGCCCAGGATAAAAGTTAAAATCGTGATTGTATAGTTCATCTTTATTCCTTTTTTAATTGAATACAAACATAAATTCATCAATTCGGTTTTTTAGATGTTTATATAGGAATTAATTAAATACACATTAACCATAAGTTCACGCATAAACTAAAATTGTTTAACCATTTATAGATAAAAAGATATTACTAATTTCAATATACAATGACACATGACCTTTAATATTTAACTTAAAATAAAATGCTGAACTACAAATTTGTAAAAACAGAGAATCTTTATTCAATCATTGATAAATTAATAAGAATAAATCATTTCACGATTACTATTACTTCAAAACATATTTTTAAAGATACATAAATAATTTTTTTTATAATTCCAATATTATAATAAGTCAAAATTAAAATCATTATTTTGAAAGTTTAAATCAGGATTTAGAACATTATAAACTGAAAATAAACTGAGCAAATTGTAACCACGAGGTTTTTTTGCGGGTTTTTTAGTACTTTTACGGGCGCTGAAGTGGTTACATCACTCTTAATGGATGTGACTAACATAAAGACCATGATGCAAACTGCAATTAAAAATTTTTGATTCATTTTGATTTTTTGATTATAGTTCAAATAACAAAGAAGTGTTTGCTTTTTCAAAGTAACAGTTGCTTATATAGGATTACTATTATATAATAAGTTTTTTTCAAAACTAAAATTAAATTATAATTCATGCATTAATTAATTTAATTAATAGCATAGTTGAAAATTGTTTTCAACCATGTAGATAAAATAAAATATGTTGTTTGCCAATATCGAATGAAATAGGATCTTTGGTCAAAAAGGAAAACAACTGTTCAAAGAAGACGAAACAATAGAACGTGGAAACTACGATTTACCGAATAAAGATACCGAACAAATGAATCGTGGAATCGATTTCAGCTTAAAAGTTATAGAAATTTAAGAAGATAATTATTTTACGCTCATTTACAGTAAGAAATTTAATATTATATATAAATCATAGTTTTTATATCACCTATAAAAGATGAAAATTTACAACGTTATTAGAATAATTTAATTTAGGCTTTATGATATTTGTTTTTGAAAACAAATTAAATAGGCTAAAAAAACCGGTGACAATATTAGGTGTTTCTGGAGGGTCGGTTGTCTCGTCAGCCTGGTATGGATAAATCTCAGTGGATGGATTAGGTTTGGCAAATACCACTGAAAACAAGCCTATGACAAAAACTGCATTCAATATTCGATAATTCATCTTGATTTTTTTGTCTACTATTCTAAGTGATTTTTGTTTTTATATGATTCCTATTCATTTCAACCATATACTAACATATAATTTATGCATTAGTTCATTTAATTGATAAATCGTTATAAGCATCGTTAAAATCGATTTTTAAGCATTTATAAATGAGTTTTATATACGTCAGGATGGCAAATGTCATAGGTTATTAATGTGATTATATCTTTTAGATAAATCACCGGTCAATTTAATACAATACATTTTCATGCATTTATAGATAAATTTTAATGTGCGTTAATATCGAATGACTTACGATGATTCGGCTACATCGACCTATGGGTATATACAAAATATATAATAATAATAACAATAAATAACCGCCTATTGGTGACGAAATGAAACTAGCTACCAAAGCTAAAAATCTGTCAACATGTTCCCAGGAAATTTTAATAATGATCTTTACAATCAATGAAATATCCAATAATAAGGTCAGAAATACATGTATGATGATGAAATTGTAAGATTGTTGTATCGACTCTTATATCTTCACATACCACAAGCTTACAAACTTAGTCAGAAGAGCAAAGAGCATTTCTTCCACAATCAGTTTGATTATGTTGAAGGTCGTCGCATATGTCTCATTATATGTTGGCGATGGATAAAGTTGATAAGCAACTTTCAATACTTGCTCTAGTGAATGTGTTTATTCGAATCGACCATTCCTCGAGATTTTGTTCAACATTGATGTGCTCAATTCTAACCGATCACAATGTATCGTTCGTTAAGAACTTATTTCCCAACGATTGAAGGGTCATGTTGAATTGAACATCGTTCAATGTCCCATTTTGCTTTTAAGCCGGACACGCCGGCCGTGTCCGATGGCGAAACGACGCGAATGAATCTTTTTCAAGCGGTAAATAATGCATTGGAAATTTCACTCGCCTCCGATCCATCAGCTGTTATATTTGGTGAAGATGTGGCATTCGGTGGTGTGTTTCGATGTACGGTCGGATTGCAAGATAAGTTTGGCAAGGAACGTGTATTCAACACTCCATTATGTGAGCAAGGCATCGCCGGATTCGGAATTGGACTTGCTGCAGCTGGTGCCACTGCAATTGCTGAAATACAATTTGCCGATTACATATTTCCCGCATTCGATCAGATTGTCAATGAAGCAGCCAAATTTCGGTATCGTTCGGGAAATCAATTTGATTGTGGTGCACTGACCATTCGTGCTCCGTGTGGTGCTGTGGGACATGGTGCTTTGTACCATTCGCAAAGTGTCGAATCATTCTTTGCCCATTGTCCTGGTTTAAAGATTGTCGTTCCGCGTGGTCCCATACAAGCAAAAGGTCTTCTATTAAGCTGCATTCGTGACAAGAATCCATGTCTATTCTTTGAACCGAAAATTTTGTATCGATTGGCCGTGGAACAGGTACCCGTCAAAGATTATATGATTCCACTTTCAAAAGCTGAGGTACTTACCGAAGGTGATGATGTTACCGTTATTGGATGGGGAACACAGGTTCACGTACTTCAAGAAGTTTGTGAGATGGCACGAGACACACTGAATACGTCATGTGAATTGATCGATCTGGTTACCATTGCTCCATGGGATCGTGAAACAGTTATCAATTCGGTCAAGAAAACCGGTAGAGCATTGATTGCCCATGAAGCGCCAATTACGGGAGGTTTTGGTGCAGAGATTGCTGCCACCTTACAAAAAGAATGTTTTCTTAGCCTTGAAGCACCAATCATAAGAGTGAGTACATTTGGTATCCATTTAAAACATGATTACTAACTATTTATTTTATATTTTAGGTAGCAGGCTATGACACACCATTTCCTCATGTTTACGAACCCTTCTATCTTCCTGACAAATGGAAATGCTTTGATGCCATCAAAAAATTGATCAACTATTAATCGATTGTGTCAAATGTGTGATGTTCATCGTTCAATGTTGAATAAAGCCGAGCCATCGTTTCAGGTGTTAGTTGAGCAGCACTTAAGAAGTGTTGCTCATCAAATTGTGATTCATCTCCACAAAGCCATCTTCTATCCTATTGTATGATGAGTTGTACAGTTTTACAATAAATAGAAAGAAACAAATTTCGAAAATACCTGTATTCGTTTCGGATCTATTGCCGCCAACCAAATGCCCATTGATATGTCTTCACCTTGATATCGACGAAGTTGTTTTCGATTTAAAATAAGAAAATCGACCAAATCTCGTGTTAAGATATAGCCAGAACCACATGCAAACTGTGGATAGATGGTCGATGAATATTGTTGATCGGCCCATTTTCCATAATAGTTTATTAGCCATTTCTTTCGAAAACTAATTGCAAAAACAATTAAAATAATGTCAAGAACAAATTTTATAAACTTACTTTCCAAACCAGGAGTGTTTACGTTTAAAATGTTTCAATAGTAGGCTTATCACAGATTTAATATTAAGGTAACAATCATCATCAGTTTTTAGAAAATGAGTTACCATTTTGTTTTCATTAATATACCTAAGCGAAAATAATACTTTATTTCTTTTATTTAGTTTGAAATTCATACCTATCAAAATATTGCAATAGTTTCTCGGGTAGATTTCGATAAACGTCAATCAATTCAACAAATAAAATGTCACCAAATGTTTCACTTTCTTTCAATAAATTTTGATTAAGTTTTTGCATCTTTTTGGTCCATAAATAAGAATTGTACTCGTCCACTTTTAACCTTTTTGAAATTGATTCTTGTCCACCTAAATAATAAAAATTAAGTGCCTAATTCATCATAATTATAGATTTTTCACCATTAATTTTATAGTCCAAATTAACCATAAATAAATCATTGGTTTCATCAAATGCTTCTGAATCATAATCACTATGACCATAATATGACTATATGAATAAAATAAAAAAATAGATAAATTATAAATATAATATTGTATTCTAGTGGCACTTACTCGAATAATTTTAATAATTCCTCCCAAATCAGAATATTTTATATGAAAAGAAGCATTAATTTGATAGCTAAACAATTCATCAATTATCACAATATAAGTTAATGGGTCCAAATTAATTGAAATGTCGACATGATGAAATATTCCATCAAATTGGTTCTTATTTGTTACTTCAGTTTCAAAAATTTTATTCTGAAATTATTATATTTAATAATTTTAGACTTAAAAAAATAAAATGAACATACTTTAGTAAAAGCGTTAAAAATTACAATTTTTACTCGTTTGAGATGTTCAACTAAAGATGCCAAAACATAAATTCTTTTAATTGTAGTTTCGTAAAAATTCTGCAAATGTAAAACAATAACAAACCAAATAACGTTTTTTAAGATTCTTACTTGAAAAGAGAATCCTTTATACCATATTTTGTTTATTAACCCTTGTTTTGTTTCAATCACTTTTGATTTAAATATGGAATTTGTTCTATTCAAAACTGACAATTTTGTTGAAACGTTTCTAAATTGACAATCATATAAATTTTCCCGATTCTGTGGGTAGATGGGACACGATTTATCTCCTAATATGAAATGTGCATTGATTTTAAATGGTGTAATTGGATTTATAGTAACTATTTTATTTATATGATTAATCAGTTTAAACCAACTATTTCGAATTGCTTGTCTTTTATCGAAATTTTCTCTTGCTGATAGAATGGCAATATTCAATGTAAATAATCGAGGATGATCCTTTTTTGCCGAATGCAATTTATTTATATTCTCAAATTTATCAACAATAATAATAATGATCAATGATATTGTGAAATAATTAAATTTGAAAACCATGTCAACCAATGGTTTTCCTAACAATTGGATGATAACATAAGGATTATAAGGAACAATCGTTAGACACAAAACATGTGTTTGCTGTATTCAGTGTCATTGAGTAGGAAGAACTTGAGAGAACGACAGTTGAGATTTGTTCGTTGCAGTTTACACCTGATTTGTCCGTTGTAATAAACTTTCATCAACTAAAGCGGTCTCACATGGCTGTTTGCTTGAATGGGCAACTCGCCCCACCTCAATACGATTTTCGTTCAAAGCTACTTTCAATGTGAACGACCCATTTCGGTTTGATAGCACCTTAATTGTTCATATGTTCGAGTCAGTTTAGCGGGCCTGTGGCCACTGTTGGGAAAGTTTAAAGCCAACTAATTCATTCAAATTTCAAGTTCTTATTTTTGAGAAAAATTATTTGCACGTTGTCTTTTTACAAACTTTAAATTTTCTTCGGTTGTTCTATTTCAAATTTTGTATTATAAATGGACGACTATCAAAAGATTGAAAAGATTGGCGAAGGTGAGTTTCAATCTTATTGTTATTATTCCCGCCGATAATATCTTGTCTAATATATCTTTTTGAAACGTTTCATATGATAGGTACTTATGGCGTAGTTTTCTTAGCCAAACATAAAAGAACTGATGAAACGGTGGCTTTGAAAAAGATTCGATTGGAGAATGAAGACGAAGGGGTACCTTCAACTGCTATTCGCGAAATTACAATACTCAAAGAATTGGAACATAAAAATATCGTTGGGTATTATTTTTTCATTTTTGTTATATAACATTTTGAACTAAATTATTGTAGTTTGAAGGATGTGATTCTTCAAGAAAATCGACTTCATTTGGTTTTTGAATTTCTTTCAATGGATTTAAAAAAGTACATCGACTCAATTCCAAAAGGAAAGAAAATGGATATGAAGCTCGTAAAAGTATCTTGTTTTTATTGTGGGTTATAATTTGAAATTTTAATACTTTACCTGTAATATTTAGAGTTATTTTCACCAAATACTTGATGGGCTTATTTTTTGTCATTCTCGGCGAATAATTCATCGAGATCTGAAACCTCAAAACTTGTTGCTTGACAACAAAGGAACCATCAAAATTGCCGATTTTGGTCTTGCCAGAGCTTTCGGCATTCCCATTCGACCATATACACACGAAGTAGTTACATTGTGGTATCGAGCCCCAGAAGTATTGTTGGGGAGTCAAAAGTATTCGACTCCTGTCGACATTTGGAGCGTTGCTTGTATTTTTGCTGAAATGATAACTAAAACTCCACTTTTTCACGGTGACTCGGAGATCGATCAACTGTTTAGGATTTTTAGGTATCAGATTTTTTTATGTAAAAGTCAAAGGAAAACCAAATGATCTAAGTCGTTTGGTTTCCAATATTGCTTGGCGATGACATCTTCCTAATTTCAGGCTTGCTTCTGCACAAACATCTCACATTATTTTTGTTGATTATAGGACCTTGGGAACTCCAATTGATGAACAGTGGCCTGGTGTATCTTCTCTTCCAGATTACAAGTGTACGTTTCCCAACTGGAAGGATAATATTTTACACAAAATTTTACCAGACCTTGAAAAAGATGGTTTGAACTTGCTGAAGGTAGGTTTCATTCACAATGGGAGATAACCAATTCGATCTAATTTTATTTATCATTGTTTAGGATATGTTAATCTACGATCCTCAAAAACGAATATCAGCTAAAAGTGCTATAAATCATCCATATCTGGCAAAATGTTAAAATTAACTTGTGTCAAATTGCTACTTTTTTTAAAAAGTAATCAAATTTTTTATTTTTAAATTTCACAAAATGTTCTCGTTTGTATTTGCCATACCACAAAAAGGTTTAACATAAACATACATTATTTAATAAATAAAAATTCTTCGAATCGAAATATATTATTTCAGCATTAAAACAAAACTACCCCATATAGACAAAGAGTGTTCAATTTATTATTATAACAAAATCTTTGTATTTCCCAATGTGCACTCGTCATAATGTCTCATTCAACAAGCATAAACATATTTAATATTCAATAATAGAATTTCTTCAAATTGAAATTAACAATTTCGGCGTGTTCATTTTGTTCTGATGATTTTGGTTTAATAACCACAGTTTTTATTTCCGGAATATAATTTTGTTTGGTGGCCATCACTTCATATACTCCCGGCGTTAAAAGTCGCCAATATTCTCCGTCGGAAGCTGAATAAAATACCGAATAAATTTATCAATATAATGGGAAACGAAACATGAGAAGAACAACTCACTTGTAGTCAAGTCATGATTGATTACTCGATTCTCCCCATTGGTAATATTCTGTACCCGGATGATTGCCCCGTCGATAGAATACCCATTCGAGTCTCTGACCAAACCTTTGATACCAATATGTGCCTGGATGAAATAAATATATCATTGATTTGATTTTTACAAATAGAAAGTTAATTTATACCTGTTTGATAAAACTAATTAACGCTTCGCGGTTGTTTTCCCACTCGACAGGCAACTTTTCGATCGGTGGAAACTTTTGACATCCAAGTTCGAGTGTAATCTCAAAACAATTCGAAGCTAGATAGTTAAAGTCTTGCATTCCACCGGCAACTGAATACCATGCAGCTCCATTGGTAATTCCACCTTGTTTGGTAAAGTCTTCATCATTGTCACATCTGGAACTTTGTTTAGCCATTGTCTTGTGATTGCTTGCATAGGTTCGTGCCAAATGTCTGAAAACATATGATTCATTATAAGAATTGAATTTTTACTCAAATACAATCCACTTACTTGAAGGTTTGATCGTCTGGTGAAGGTGTATATGTGTTGGTACTTCCATCAGGAGTTTCGTCGTACGGATAGTTGGCCACCAATGCTCCACCGTGAAGATTGGCAGACAAAACAAAGGGGTTTGTTAGAATCCATTGTACAATTGCTCGCGTTTCTGGTTGCATTTGATGATTAACCAATGAACTGACGAAATCTTCTTTGTTTCCTTTACGGAATTCAACAACATCCAAATCAGGAAAATCGCGATTTAAATCTACTCCATTTAAGTTTGCTCTACCAAGGAGCCAATCAGAAGATCGATAATTATTTGCCGCAATATCCCATCCATCGGGATTCATGCTTGGCATAATATGAATTCTAGTTCTAAGTATGATAATGAAAATGTCACAAATGAAGTAAGTAAAAGATTTTTTATAATTAAAATTATTACCTATTTAAAAGTTGAACAATATCTTTATTGTTGTTCAAGTATTCAGTGCAAATATAGTCGGCCAAACGGAGCAACATCTCTCTTCCGAGTACTTCATTTCCGTGCATGTTGGCAACAATCTTTACCTCAGGTACCAACAGTTGATGTTGGCCAGGATTTGTGGACAACTCAATCACCGTAAGTGGCCATCCATTGACACTTCGTTCGGTCAGTTGATAAAGTCGACTGATCGAAGGACATTTAGTATTTATCTTCTGCAACAGAACGTTCAACTCGAGATTGTTGTGGTGTTTGTACACATAGTGATCATCATCAGATTGACGACATTGTCCCAATTGGTTTAATGTTATGATTGAACACACCAACAGGAGGACTAGAATATTGAAGTGGCCCATCATGGCCCCGATTCCGATAACGAATGCGAAGGTACGACTCTGGCCGATGATTGTACTCTGTTCATTGAGCGAACTGTCCGCGTCATCACCAAATCCCGAAATTGGAAAGGATCCAGCACGGTGTGCCACAATTTCACGTTATATAGACCCTATGACGCACTTGGATCGCTTGGCAACCATGAATTCCAACTATGTGTACGGTTGCGTACAAATGCAATACCGTTTTAGTTTTTTTTGTCAATATGATTTGCGAACCCCCTTTCTTTCTCTCTTTCTTCCTTCACCGTCTTCCACTCTCTATTATTGACTATTGATATTACACTAATTTGAATTTAGATTGTACACAATTCATAGCAGTGTGAACTCATTTGTGCGTATTTATAATCTAATTATCTTCTAATGTTGTTGTAAACAAAGGTCGTATGGGAAATGGACACCCATCCGCTATTGAGCGATAAAACGGCAATACGGGATGCAATAAAGTTTATTTATACATGCTTGTTATACTCACATTTATACATGTCAAACAGACCAAAAATTGGAGACTAATCATTGCTGCTTAGTATTGTCACCGCCAGACTTGGCGCCATTCTGTTGTTTGCTATCTAATGCGAATGCTGGAATCTTGCAATCAAAAACAGTTCCATCTTCTCGTTCCATTTTGAAGATGCCCCTAAATAATAACGAATGTAGATTATATTAGTCATTTGAAAAAATGTTTCCCAATCCCGTCTTTATCGTTCGGTTTCGGGAAAGGCACTCGACATACCACATATGGCCACTGGGGTCCTGCAAGCTTACATGGCTGCTGTACTGAAATGCGGGATAAGCTTTCGACAATACTGGTTCCTATTGTTGCCAATATAATCACAAACATCACCATATATGTTTTATAATATATTATACATATATAAAAAGGCAATTATTTTCAAATAATGTGCCACTTACCTCTCCAACTACTCCACGTCCGCGGATCGATTCCAATATTCCAGGAATGCTATAAATTTGCCAATGTCGTTCGCGCAATTGAACCGATGTTTCCCCCAAATTTTCAATTCGAACACAATAACGCCACTAAAATATGATAACAATGAAATTTGTTATTCCAAAATTCAATTGAAATGGTTTGAATTTTCGTTCCTTCCGCATACAAATGAGCAATCCTTACCCAGTAGACGTTGTTGTTTTGGGAAAGTCGACATCCCATGTAAAATGGTATAACGGTGACTCGAATGTTTTCGGTCGTTTCGCGATGTACGTCAGACAATTCCAACCATGGATGATTTTTCTCTTGCCAAGCTAGCAATGTTTCTCGTGGTGCAAAAGGCGGTTCTTTGTCGGGTTCATAAGTAAGAAATTTACTAAAAAGTTGATGTTGAATTGGAGTACTCTCAGTACTAGTATATGGAATAATGTCTTCATGTGCAACATAGTCTAATCCAGGTATAGCATACAAAGCTCGTGTATTGTCTTGATTGCCCAAAAAAGTTACAGCTTCCATTTGTGCTTTCTATTAAAATTTTAAGTTGATTAAAAACGGCTGATTATAATTGGAGAACAATACTCGCCACATAAGGACAATCTCGTTGATCGATCAACACCTGATAGTAGGTGTGCGCTTTGGTGTAACTCCATTCATTTTGAATTCGTTATATTCGTCGGTGTTATTTGACCTATGATAATTATCATATCATTAAGTTCAATACTATACAGAAGCTGGATAAAAATTCCGAACATACTTTTGTGTGGGCTGTTTCTTTCGTATGTCTCGATCGTAAACCTTTGCAGTCCATGGAAAAAGTGTCACTCCACGATAACCGAAAACTCGATGTAGAAAAAATTGTCCAGTATCGTACTTTCCCCCCAATTTAGGTTGCATAAAACGACCAATCTCTGCTAATCTAAAATAGATCAATTAATTAAAAAATGTTTAAATTATATTTTTGTTTCTGAAACAAACCTGTAGTTTTGACATGACCGAGTAACAAGAACATTACATTGAAAAGGTGTTAATTTTCGAAATATTTGTCCTAATAAGATGGTCATGTCGAATAGGAAAAACGATCCAAACGAACAAAACAATTCCAAAAACAATACTGAACGATGGGTGAACATAAAGTCATGTGTTAAAGCATTATTGAAATAGAACTGTTTACATTCAGTGCAAATAGTGGTATTCGTTTACACTGAGTTGAAATAGTCTGATTTTTTTAAATTTTTTTTTCGAACACAATTTGAACAAGGGATAATTTATTATCAGTAAAGTAGCAAAGTAAACAATTTTATTATAATATTTATGTATGATTGATAAATCAATTCAAGTGTTATGCATTGAATAATTGAGCTCAATTGAAATCGTCGACAAAACTTTCTTCTTCATCATTAATGATGCCAATCTTTTTGCCAAACATTCGAATCTTATGGATTACTTCCTCTTGCATAAGGTTGAAACACATTGCCAATAAAGCCATTCCTGTCGGAGATCAAATATAGTTAGTTTACATGTTACAAATATTAATATGGTAGGCAAATGTTTACCAGTCAACAGATAGAGACTACATATGACCAGTTTGCCTTCCGAACTGGAGCTGCCAACAACGGTTGCGCCGGGAACTAAATCGCCAAATCCGATTGTACCTAAAACCACATTAATCGGATCAATTTATATATACTTTATGTTCGTGAGCGTTATTGCGGAATAATTTACTTAATGTTACGAAGCAAAAATATGATCCATCAAGATAGTTCCAATTTTCCCATAAAGAAAAGAGTGCACCACCACCACAAACATAACTTGTTAGAATAAGTAGACATAATGTAATCGGCACGTGAACTCGTGTTTCCTTCGATTTGTTGCTCAACTCAAAACTTAATGCCGATATGTCGGTTCCATCAATTGTACGGCCATATTGATCACACGGATTCGGTGTACTGCACCTATTACGATAACAGAGATTTTATGTTATCACAAATATAAATTGAATCAAACAAACAAGGAAATTGACTTGATCGTATTACATCGTTCCAGAGACGGAGGAAATGTTCCGTTGTAATAAGTGACGATTATTTCTGGCACGACGTTCAATGGGCGATTCATGTTTACATGAACATAGACTACCGTACACATAACGAAACGATTTGGCAAGTATGTCGCCAATATTGGTCAAATATAGGAGCATTAATGGAATTCCTATAATAGCATAGATGATGGTCAACACCTTTCCTTTATCGGTTCGTGGACTAATATTGCCATAACCTATTGGAAAAATCAAAGGTCAACATCAATAAAATAGAAAGAAATTGATTGAACGGCAATACCAATCGTAGAGATGACGGTTAAACTGAACAGAAATGCACCAGAAAATGACCATTGCTCTTGACCTTCACTATGTTGACCTTCGTAACCATCTTTAATTGCTTCCATCAATTGTTGTTGAAACTCTTTAATCTCATCTACTACCGATTGTTGCCATTTATGATGATATAGAACATTGTTACTATATGCTTTATTTTAAATGAAATTATTATTATTCTTTGTATAATATGATAGAAAATCAGGAATTTTAACAATACATACTTATATTCCATAGGTTAAGGATTGTGCGATTACGAAGTTCGCTCACCTGGTTGGTTGTTTGCACTTCAAATGGTGCCTCAACCGCCCTAAACATGAACGCGCCACCGAATGAATAGGCAACCACCAAAACACATAAGCCAACATTTGAGACGAGAAATGCAAAAAATTTACGGAAACAAACACGACATTTGGATGCTGGAGGTTTCGGTTGCCGTCGGCCATCCAATTGGATCAATGTTGCTGTTGGTCCAATACTACCACTTGGTTGACATGTCAGGCTAACCGTATTATTGCCTGTACGATGTTGTTTGTGTTGCGATTGTTGTTCCGATGATGCCATCCGATCTCGGTGACGAGAGCCATCAATGTTGAATCAAACAACCAACCAAGCAACCAACAAACAACAAGAAAGAAAGAAAGAAAGAAAAGGCTTGCTGCCGAGCTATCAACAAAAGTGTACTTAATTTGCGAGAAACGGTGCCCGTATGTCGTCTTCTCGACTGGTTTGGCATTCATCCAACGAAATTCATCCATTCCTAACGAATGAATGTTGCGTGTGTGTGTGTGTGTATGTGTACGTTACGGAATATATCAACTGAATTTGGCAGCTCAACACAAGACCCAGGAGTGAAGTGATGTGAGCTCATGAGACATGAAACAATCAAGTATAGCAACCAATTCGACAGAAGTAAATATTTGAACTTAAATTTTTGAATTCTTCATTTTACAAAACATTCTCTTTTTTTTGTAAACACATGCCAAAAACCATTGATTACGATTGGAACTTGTCATTGCCCCCTCATTTCATCCTCTTTCTCCTCCTTTTCCAATACCCTAACACATAGTTCGTTTGCTTCGATTTCCAATTCAACTCACTCTTACCATCTCGATTCTGATCGGTTTATTTGTCTTTGTATATAATTGCAAAATTGCGAACACACACAATGATTCAAGTCCCGTTATTTTTGATGTTGTTTGACTGCTGCTGCTGTGGCTGCTTGGCGAGACTTTTCTTTATTTTTTTTTTGAGGGGGAAAGGTGCTATTTGTGGATTATGGGTGAGCAATGAGATTTGATCCCCCCTTTAGGTCCAGTGTTGGCTATCTTTCGTGTACAAAAATAGTGACAAAGCAATATAGATGAGGTGAATTGAGAGAACAGTGTGCACACATATACAGATGGCATTAAATGATTTATATCACATTGACGATTTGTTTGGTTTGGTTCTATATTTTTGGCAGGATCGTGCTGGGTGGCAAACTCCCCAATCGGCGCCAATCGATGCTGAATTTCAGTTTGTTTCGTATTCGTTTGTCGTTCCTGTAAAACTCGTGATACGCCAGAGTTTGCCAATTAGACCATTGGCCATAAGCGGTCGGTTCCGTCCGTCTGTCCATCTATCCGCCAGTCCGTTTGTTCGTTCGTTCGTTCGTTTGGGTTGACTGGTTATTCTTTTTTGTTGTTGTTGTTGTTGTATACATTCCCACAGTAAAGAACAATGTTCGCCCGTCTATACATTCTATATATAGATAGAGAGGCTATTGATGCAATGATGTTGTGACGTCCAAACCTAATGGCAGTCCATCCTATTCTCTTTTGCTTCTTACCGCCATTCTTATTATTCGTGTTCGCCATCATTGCATTCATCCGTCAAACATCGATATCCTTGGCGGAATTGATGAATTTGTTGCTAACAATCTTTATATCCCGACCGTTTCCGTTTCGATTTCGTTCCGTTCTCAACTGAAATCGATTACCCAATACGCGTAACTTGAAGGCCAATTGTTCATAGACTATAAATGAATGGAAGAAAAGAAAATTCAAATCAAATGAGACGAATTAAGATTTGTCCCGGATTTAAGAGAATCGATTAATAAAATCGATTAATAGAATGTTCGCATACTTATGTTGAAGCTCATCGCAATCAGTGTCATGCCGCCGAGTACGTAAAGGACCACCAAAATGATTCGTTTTTTCGATTCAGTTTGATTCGCCGTTAAACTCTTCTCTGGAATAATATCACCAAAACCGATAGTACTGCAATGTACAAGAAAAAATTTGACGATAGTTGATTAATATTTAAGTAAAACTTTTTTTTGGACATTATTATAAAGAGAAGCTGGCAAACAATCAATCAATCAATCAATCATGTATGAAATGAACATACCTTAGGGTAACAAAGCAAAAGTATGCACCATCCAAGATGGAACAACCTTCCCATACGTAGAACATGAAAGCACCGCTCAACATATAGAGTACGACCAAAAGGAAACAAAAATAGATTGGAACCGTTTCAATACGGCAGCTGGTTTCATCATAGATTGCCGGCTGAATTGGATGACACCGTACCGTAGCTCTTGTCGGCATCGTTCCCGTTGATTCCTTATAGATTGGTCCCATTCCCACCAAAAATCGATTGTTTAATGTTCCAATCTTGTTCGGACAATTATGATCGATTGATTCGGTTGTTGTACACAATTTATCTTCAGCTTCAAGTTCAACAAAATCCGTTTCATATGAACATTGTGGTTGATACGAATTGTTCAACATTGTAACATCTTTCGCTACAAATGTATGACTGGTTGGATCACACATGACCAAATGTCCCGTACCATTGATACATTGTAATGGGATATGGTTCACCTGATAATCGTCATGAAGATGATGATGATGATGATGATGGTGATTATGGTGTAGTTCATTTTCATCTCCAATCGGTGATGCAGCAATACCAATATTGTCACCACCATTAGTGCCATTAACTTCGGCCACCAATGAACTGTGCGTCTCATTCGAACACATACAACAGAATCGATACAATGATTTGAGTGCATTGCCCAACAAGTTTCCGATGGTCGATAGGAAGAGAAGCATGATTGGTATTCCGATCAATGCATAGATCATGGTTGCAACCTTTCCTTCAGTGGTTGATGGTCGATTCGCATATCCTGTACCTATTTGAGTTAGTCATCTCATCGATATTGTTTGTAATCACATCAAACTAAGCAAAACACAAAAATATAACATACCGATTGTGGTTATGATCGATATACTATAGACCCATGAATCAGTAAATGACCATCGAGAATAGAATTTGTATTCATCGCCCGGCGAATGGCCATCCTTTAATGCACGAACGAGAACGCGTTGAAAATGTTCAATCTCCTTAACGGCCATGGCAGTCCAATTTTCCTTGTATAGTACATTCAATTTGTACGTTTCCGTCCATAGTTTGTTTACGGTCTCGTTTCTTATATCGGCAATGTATGATGCCGAATGGGAAACGAATGGTTCTATGAGTGGATCAATAATATTGAATGAAAATTTGAGTTGAATTGAATGGAAAATTAAATTGAATTGAAATTGAATTGAGATTGAATTGTTTTCCATTCATTATGAGAGGAGGGTCATGCCGACAATGGTGTAAAGTGAGTGAATGAGTGAAGCTTTAGTGAAGTGATATGTCCATCAGTCGCCAATTAAAGGCAATGGGTCGAAATATGATGAGCCCAATTGTGCCAATGTTCACCCAATTCACTAACACATTCACACTTATTGACAGTCTTATTTGTTCATTCATTCACGCACTCACTCACTCACTCACACACACAACCACTTTTGGTGGGAATCCTGTTCTGATGGCAATTGTCTCCAATGAAGCCGTTCATCACCGATCATAATGGTGTCCCATCAACGACACAATCACTGAATGCAATGGTCGTGCGCCCATCAAACCGATGCTCTCTGTCATTAAGATTAAAATTAGTCGGCTCCCATTTCAGTTCGTAATTGAATTCAGTGGCAGATGCAACCAACGTTTTCTCATTCAAACACACACTCATACACGCACACACACATTTAGAAGTTCACAGTTGTTATGGGGCGGTTGATGCTGATGTGTACAACCATTTTTCGTCCACAATTGTACGAATTGTAGATGGAGGGTGACATACACACACACACACACACACACACACACACACACACACACACACACACACACACACACACACACACACACACACATACATACATACGACCAAATAGTATAGAGAAATGGAATGAGAGAAAGTGAGAGGGAAGAAAATGAACAAGACAGTAGTAGATAAGGCGATGGACCAATAATTAGGACCAAAGACGTCTCCGGCGACATCCATGATGAGTGCCATTGCCGAAAACGAGTGACAAACGAGAGTAAAACGAATGTGTGGTATAGTAGAATGGACGACTCCCTTGCGCCTCTAATGTACTCTCTTAGTCTTGGGATATTTGTTAGATCTGTACATGTCTTTGTCGTTGTCGTTGTCGTTGTCGTTGTTGTTGTTTGGGCAAAAACCCTTGATTCGGCTGATGCCGATGTTGCGCTACTCGTTTTAGACTCCAGTCGTTTATATTCTACCACTTTTTTTTGGTAGCTTGACAGTTTTGTTCCAAATAAAAAAAATCTTTCCCTCTCTATAAAATTTGTACAATAACAGATGATTTGTTTCGTGCCGTGTCGTGCATCATCGTCTCTCCCTCTGGTTCGTTTCGGCACCGGACGTCAAACCGAAAACAAAAAAAGACAAACAATGGTAACAATGGCAATGGCCATCAAGTCGCGCGATGATCGTCGTCGTCGTCGTCGCCGTCGTCGTGCCTGAACTGAGATGTCAAAGCTCGTGTCATATATGGAATGGAGTGGCAAACATTACATTACATTACATTGCTGCGCTTTTGTCAATTTCAATTCCTAATTCGAAAGTAATGTCCCGAATGAAGTAGAGACCCATCATAATAGACTACCCCAATGGTATTGGTTCATATAGATATAATATAAATGTCGATGTCACCGAGTGCGAACAAGGCATATCTGCAAGGCGCGACATTGAGAACTAAATGTGTGTCTTTGTGTGTGTGTGTGTGTGTGTGCACAAGCGGCAGACAATGGGAAAAACGACCGACAACGAAAAATGGACGCGCATTGAAAGTGATCAATGATTAATCGAGCCTAATTCAATTATGGACTCCCGTTCGAATATATATACACACACACAAGCATACGAGTTCGTATATATATTTATTTATTCTATTAGTCGTACATACACACACACACAAAAACTGTCGTAAGCATGCCGTCCTTAATTAGATTAGAATTTAATGGGTACGATCAACAATTAATAATCAAACAAAAGGGGCTCGCACACATTGAGAGAATGTGAATGTGAGAGAAAAATGATGGGAAAGAGAAATGGAATGAAGAAAAATTGGATCGATTCAAAAAAGAAAAGGAAATAGCAAAAAAGAAAAGAAATGAAATGAAACTTGCCTTCAAAATGTTTAAATAAAAATGCACCAAAAACGGTATAGACGAGTACGAGAAATCCAAGACCAACGTGTGAAAAGACGAATGCTGCAAATTGTAGACAGAAACGAATCTTTCCGTTCCCTTTTGATGGAATTGTCGTTCCGCCGGTTGTCTCCAAATATTGTTTCGATTCTGTTTGCTGCTGTTGTTGGTGGTGGTGCAATACTCGACCGCGGTCAGTAGTGCTCGTGTAGGACATGCTGACAACAATGGTTACATCGATCGATCGTTTACAAATGGACACTTGCGATTGAGTGCGATTGATATACTCAAATATATTCAAGATGTGGTTGTAGATGATTGCTATCAAATGATTGCAATCGATTGAAAAAAATTTTGTATATGGTTGTGGGTGTCATCTGAGAATGATTGCCATTTCGCAAAAATTGACATCCATTTTTTATTGCCGTTATCGTTTGTTAGTTATTCCCGGTAACGCTTGTCAAATATATATTGCAACGAATATACTATTTAAATACTCGAGTGAGTATTGTGGTCACATTATTTCAATTGATGAAGAGAAAAATTATGATACAAATTTAGCATAGATATTTTGTTTAAATTATAACTATATTAGTTTGTAATTAATAATGAGTTGATTATGAAACAATGTGACAAACTTGCAAAACACATTGAAAACATACAAATGCACAAACAATTATTAAATGGGAGAATGAAGGAAAGCATCATTTAATGAGAAATTGATTGCAACAAACGAATGAGAATGCGTCTTCATCACTCGTCGATTTGTCGATTTGTCGATTTACTATTTGATGGGCGAGTCGTTTTCAATTGTTGTTCATGATGATGAGGGTAAGGGTTGATCATGATGATGGTGCTGGCGGTGGCCATCTTCGGCAACATCATGATGATCGGGTATTCTTTGGCCTATGATGTTGTGTGTATCTATGTATGTACACACACACACACACACACACACACACACTCACACTATACAAACACGCATACACATACAAAGAATGAAAGCTAGAAAGAAAGAAAGTAAGAGAGAGACAACGAAAGAGGGAATAAGACAGGCGATAACGTATTCGAGCGGTATCGATCAACTAGAGTCGACGATTGTCGATGAATCCGTATATACTCGAACCAATGACTGAGACTGGGCTTCACTGCAATGTATTTCGACTTATACGATACGAATTCAATGTGGCAACTGGCCGTTCCCATATAGAACACCATAATTCATCGGTGCCATCGGTACTTCTGGTCCATGCCTCTTACTTTCGTTTCATTTTGGGTTGCCATGGATCATGTGGTCTCATTCAGTTGGTCCGCTACCGCATCGCTCCAATGGCGAGTCTTCTCTCTTCCACTCTCGTCTGTTTCCTATTTCAGGCGTCTATCGATTCCCGACACCCGTTTCTCTCTCTCTCTCTCTCTCTCTCTCTCTCTCTCTCTCTCTCTCTCTCTCTCTCCTTGTCTATAGCGGTATAATGTGGCATAGAACCCAACGCTACATTGGCGTACAATGACTCGACCCCGATCCATTCCTTCGTCTACTAGTATTCTCAGTTTGCTATTCTCTCGGGCCAATCAAGACAAAGCCGTTAGTGCAATGCAAACCAAAGCCACCGATTGTCGAATATATTCCTATTCGCCTTTTGGGTCTTTCGTTACGCCATGCTTCAGGCTCTTTCAACTGTATATAATATGTATATATACAGACATAGACACGAGCCTCTGTGTTTCACATTTTTGTTTTTTTTGCCTTATATTCCATGTTTAGGACACTTCATTCGATTTCGATTACAAATAGTGCCCGGCATTTTTTTCTTCATGTTGCCACTGTTGTTGTTTCCTTTCGTTCCTCTCGTTTTTTGTTTGTTTGTTTGTTTGTTTCCACTTTATTTGTGGTTCTCACCGAGAAAAGCCTAGTACTCATGTTGATGGCATATCTAATCAATGTATGGAGTGTGTATGTAGGATCAGCACTTTGATCCGGACAACACCAATCATGAATTGGGAATGGGACACATCTTGCCACCATTTATGACAGCATTATTATAACGGGACATACATACACAGTATTAGTCATTAAATGGAAGCCACGACATTTCCCATAATATTGTGGCCAGCCAATTGAAACCGCTAGACCCGAATACGGTTTTGTTCGTGTGCACTTATCGGCCCATATAATAGATCGACTCGCGGCCCAATGGCAATACATCTCTCTCTTTCTCATACTCTTCTGCTTGGTCTCTCATTCTGTGCAGCTGTTCTCATATTATGATGATGATGATGAATATTTCATATTTCATTCATGTTCCATTCGAAAGCGAAAGAAGATAGATAGAGAAAGACGGATAGAGAGTGAAAGTGAAAGTGAGGGATGACTCGCAATTGGAGCGATTTCAGTTTTTATTGAGCCAAACTGTAAATAAGCGTCATATTCAATGTGAATTATTATTTTTATTATTATTATAATGGCTGATTGTGATACATTTTTCATGACTGTGAACCATTGCAAATGGCCATTATAACTGGAGTACCATTGATTAACCAGTGATGTAAAGGGGTGTAAAGTGGGTGAGAAAGAGACCCAAAGATTATATGTCATAACTAAAAATAAAACGATTAAACTGAATAGCATAAAGAAATAAACTGTCATATAGGAAAGGAAATAGTGTATACGACAATTAATCGACATTTTGTGAATTCAATATAGAAAAGATGTTTCCTTTCAATTTGTGTGTGTGTGTATGTGTGTACTAATCGAATGACCATGGATTCAGCAAATCGGCGGTCGGCTTTTCCTCGTTTAATGACGATTGAAGTAGGTCTCGTACAGTAGCCTGAATGTCGAAATTGTTCTTGATTAATAAGTTTTCATTTAACATTTCATTGCAAAAACCCATTTCGAATAACTTTTGTAATGCATCAGCCAATCTTTCACTGCTATCGTTAAACTTTGAACCATTCGGTATAATATTTACAATGTAACCATTAATTAAAGGTAATCTCATCGGCATCAACAATAACTGTACTTACCCGTTCCGGTGTGTTATTGCCATTACTAGTTGATGGAATGACAATCATGTCCAATATGTTCGATATGGTCTTAGTGACGAGTCCGTTAACATTCGGCAATATTCGTCCCAATTGATCAGTAGCATTTTTTATAATTTCTGATTGAACATTTTCTTGGCTCTTTGATTTCGATTGTGGCGGCTTCGGCATACTTTTCGGAATATTTAATTCATTACTTTTTTTGGCCAATCTTTCTTTCTTCAGTTCCCTTCTTTTAGCAAGCTTCTCTTTCGATAATTTGCTTTTTTTATTCAAACATTTGCTTCCATTTTCGCTTTTGATACCTTCAATAGATGAATTTGCAGCCATTTTCTCGTTAACTTTAGTATTTGGTTTAATACATTTAATCGATGGTGAAACTTGATTAGAATCCACTTTCTTTGTACTATTCACGAGTCCCTTTGATGTTGATGGTCTCATCAATAAATATTCAATAGAAAAGTCAGAAATGGAACTTTTCTCTTTTGTTTTCAATTCATCTTCCTTACAAATTTTGACATTGGTCTCATTAGATTTATCTTTAGGTTCAATTGAAAACGGAATATTCATATTGAAACATGGTGGAAATATGACACTTTCATCATCACTGTTTGAATCGTCGTAATCAAGTTCTGACAAAATTTCTGCTTTTTTGTTACGCTCATTAATACGATGTTCAAGTTCTTCTCGTTTATTTGCTTTTGCCAAAACATTCAAAACCATAAATTTGTTCATCATTTGATCATTACAGTAGAATTGCCAAACACTATGAAAGCGTCGATCATTTTCAATGATTTGAGGCATTTCAAATTTGATTGAAATTGTTCCCTTTTCTCCTGACTTCAAACATGGAACAGTATACACCTTTTTATGATCGATTGTTCGAATATTACCAGAGACTTCGCGAAGTGTAATATTGCTAGACCATGGCCAGAGTCCTTTGTTTCGAATGAACCATGTTTTCTTAAAACCAGTATGCAAAGAAGTTTCCCTTTAATCGAAGAATTCAATCAATAAATTATAAGTATTTTAAAACAATTTTAACTTACTTTTCATTACAAGTATAAATATCGTATGGTGATCCATGTTCATCCAAATTCAATTTTTCGTTTGGCAATACTTCAATGTTAAAGCAGTACGAAGAACTGTTCCGACTTTTGAAATCACACAAATCAGGATTATACGGTTTGTCAGTGCTATAATATTTAAATGTCAGAGTTAAATATACAAATCAAATTTGTTACAAGTTTTATTTCGACTTACAAATTAATATTCTTGGAAGGCTTAATCTTTAGGAAAATATGTTGATTATTATGAACTTGATCACTAAAAATTTCACATTGTGAACAGAGAAAATAATTAACACACGACGAACATTGATACTGAATATCAGAAACCGAAATGTATTTATCACACACGTTACAATACACGGCTTTTCTATTGCGATTAATTTTTGGGCAACTTTTACCAGCAGAGAACGAATCCAAATGTTCTCTGAAATCAGTCAAACTTTTAATACATTCCAACACATTATCTTTCATCACATCTATTTCAGCAAAATTGTTAATTGTTTCTTTTTTCGGTGATAATTTTGTATTGAGGATGTTGATTGAAAGATGAGCCGAATTTGGAGTCAAAATGTCCTTGAGTATATTAGTCAAACTTAATTTTTTCATTGTTGTTGACATGAAATTTTTATTAAACTTCTTAATAATCATTGAAAATGGACATTTTTTTTCAATTGCAAGCTAAATTAGAATAATGATAAGAATTAACGTAAATATCATAAAACGAAAGAACTTTATCAACAGCTAACCTTTTTAATATTCATGAAATCTTCTGCACCCAATACAATGCTATATTTGTCTCGTTCACTGAAACTATTATCATCGTCCAATTTAGCAATGTAAATAAATTTTGTTTGTTCTTCAATATCCAATCTACCAATCTCCAATATCTGAACGAATCATCGAAAATGGAAGAAAATTAATAATCATAATATTATTATATCGTGCAATACCCTTTCAAGTAAAAATTCCCAATTGATTTCCTCAACAGAAAAATCGTGAAGATTTTCAACCAATCGAAAAAGGCTAATACTTTTTTTGTTGACAACTTGATTTAGACGATTATTGCAGTCATTAGGTCTCTTATTAATAATGATTTTTCTTCTTGGAAGTGTCAGCTTCTTTGTATTATCCATCTTTAAATTGATAAAAAGATAAGTTTGGTCGAAAATTTTATGATCAATACAGGTCAATTCAATGCGATCTCACTTGTGACGACATATATTCGTCGTAGGCAATTGTTTGCTCGAGTATCCAAAACAACGTGAAACGGGGGGAGCATACGCATGCGCTTCATCAGTATCCTGAACTTTAAAACATTTCCTACTTGTGTCAAGTAATGCAATACATGTAATTGATAGTAACTATAAAATGTTTCGATGGTTTAGTAGAATTAGCAAAAAATATTAAAAGTTAGAATTAATTTCCATAAAATATTATTTTTATTCAGTATTACATTATGGAAAGGTACTTTCTGTTTCGGGGAAAAGCTTTTGCACGAATTTAATGTTTCTTTACTTATGGAAAATGTTTATAAATTAAGGTTAACATGAGTAAAGTATACTCTATCCGTACATCATCTATTACAAAAAAAACGATAGAAGAATTCAACAAAAAAAGTATAACATTCCAAAAGACCTACGAGGCCAGAATTATCTAGGAGAAGAACATTCACAAATAACTTGAAAAAAATTTAGCTATTCATCATCATAATATATTTTATAAAACAAAGCTTCTACGTACAGTAAATTACGTTTTCTAATTCTCAAAGGGTTTATAGGCCAGAAACTGAAAAAGTTCGAAAACCTCTGATATAGATTGGTATTTTCTGCATGTGTATGTGTGTGTTCAATTATAACTTTATTTTCTTGTTTGTCATTATGCAACAAATCTCGTCGAATGAAGATATCTAACTCGCAAGGTATACATTTGTACTATAGTGAGCCACATAATCAAAGTCCATTCTTCTTCGTTCTTTCATCACTTTTCTAGTGATTTATCACAATTATACACACACACACAGACACATAACGATACATTTAATGTTGATCTTACAATTAAACATTAACGTTTTTTGTTTGTTCAACCAATTTGTATATCCTTTATATGGATAGATTGGGTAATGGATCCAAAGTTTCTCCTTTCCTATGTTTGTATGTGTGTGTGTGTGTGTGTGCACATTCCATCTTATTGCTCAAACTATTTGCTTTTGCTTTCATTCCCATTTAAATAGTGTGATGCACATTGTTCGAACGTGTCGGAGGTCAACCTTCATTCACTCTGTCCCTTAAATATATAACAGACGGCGCCGAATTTTGAACTATTCATCTTCGATTCGCTGACAGAACGGGGCACACAAAATGCCACCGAACTGCGCGCTCTAATTGTGGCCCGAAGAGCCGATTGTGTGCTTTTGACCCACCGATCGAGGGTCGCATTGCTCACTCACTCACACACTTTCCTTCTTCTCGATCTCAACTGTTGAACAAGAGTATGAGTGAGAGCTTAGTGTTGTGTAAGCTTCATGTGATGATTACGTATAAGCTTTTTTTTTGAAGACGATAGGAAAGCCGATTATATCGAACGATATAACGCCTGAAGGGTAGGAACCATCGGAATTTGATAATTGCGAAGGTCATGCTCGGTCAACAGGGCGAAAAGAAAGAGAGATAGAGACAAACAGAATGAGAGAGAAAAGGCGAAAGTGATGTGATGACCAAAATGTTTAGTCCAAATGATGGTTGCGACCCGCAAACCGATTCTCATTCTCATCGGATGCGGGTAAATGTATTAGTGTCCTGCGGGCCAAAACTCGCCAAATTGTCTACCTTTTTATTATTACTATTATTTTTTTGTTGCCTATTAATTTGAAGAGATTGCTTATTTACAGTAGCCACAATTCCATTGAGGAGAATGAATGCAATTATTATCTATTCAAAATGTTTGATGGATACGATGAACATGCATTCGAATGGCACAAAGGATGCCCTTGTAATATCTATCGTCCATCGTTATCGTGCAGAACGCATCTCCTCTCCCCTCAAAATTTGGTTGACGCGCCATTTGTCCATTCAGTCGATGTCAATGCGACATTCAATGTTCATGTGTGCTATAGGAGATGAGCACATCACTCTAGTTTATTTCATTTATGTCACTTCATTACACTTCTAAGGCGAACTTCTACGTTTCGCTTCTTTCCATGTGTTCAACTAATTGCAATAGCTCGCAACGGAAATGGTCCGAAATTCGAATCGTTGCTCTATCGAGACGCTTATATTTCAACCACTAGACTCAGATAAGTTTACAAGAAGAAAAAAAAGTACATTTCGAGTTAACAAATGTGAACGAACGTCCATAGATATGCCATATGTGTCTCAATGGGAACTGGGTGTGTTCATCATTTTATTTGATTTTTTTGTTTTTTTTCCAGTATATAATTCGTCTTCTTTACTATATTGTTCCGGGAGTAGTTTAATATTATGTTCATATGTTGCTCCAACATATTGTGTGCCTCATTCGACCTTGTTGCAGATGCTTGTCCTTACACACACGAGGACGATGAATTGAGGAACGAGACCATTTCCGTTCGGTGGTTTAAATAGTTCGTGTCCCATTTGGTTCTGAATTTGTTGGGCAATGTGGCCATTCGGTTCCGTTCCAGATGGATCGTTACGGGCGAAAGCCCATGACCGTTGCCCTTGTCACCGAATGCTTCGTGTTCGTGCTGTCCATCTCATGAATGGGAAAAGGGCAGGGTGTAGGTGAATGTTGTTTGCATGTTGGAATGTGCCTTTTAAATTGGCGACCATCACTTTTTTTTAGCCAACTCTAAACGGTGAGAATAGTATACTAAGGTGGTGGTGGTGGTGGTGAAGATGAGAAGGGAGGGCTTCAAATGATGGTCGTTTTGAAGCGAGGGGTGCACCATTCGGGTAATGTCGAGGACAACGATGGAATGACTGACTGACTGACTGAATGAATGAATGGTTCACTCTGACTGCCTGAGCCAAGAAGGAAGAAGGCTGACACCGTCAATAGAAGAGAGCAAAGCAAAAAGAAGAGATTGATTTTCATTTTATATTAGACTCCGATCAAACCATTGACTAACACTCGCAGATGTGTTCGCGAGAGCGGCAAGGACGATCAAATACTTGTGCGAGTGTGTGTTCGGCTACCAATCCATCTCCAACTCGCTTTCTTTTCCCATTCTTAGGCTGGTCTCCGTCATTTTTGTCGTCTTCGTCGTCTTCGTATCGTGACCCTTCGTTCAACAAAAACCGTTTCCCGATAATGGTTTCACTGCTTCAAACGATCATCATTACTTATTGGTGTTTGCCATTCTTATTGCTCCATATGTCGATCGTATCGCCGTCTTCTTCAGTTTGGTGTCTTCATTGTCAGTGATATGCGTGTGTTTGTTTGCATTCCTCAATGTGTACATGTGCATCTGGTGCCCATTGCCAAACAGTGCGAATTTGTGTGTACTTATGTGATAATGAATCTAAATGAAGACCGACCCTGATCCTCTAAGTCCAACTGGTGTCATATTCTGTGCCTCATCGTTTTGCACATAACACAAGTATAAAAGACAAATAAATAGAGGCAATCAAACGGACAAGCCTTTGCTTGTTTGTCTCACTCTACGTGCATACAACTACAACTCGTTCGCATTGGAAATGTTCCGCCATTAGTACACAAGTATATTATCAGTGTTTTACCTCAGTTTGTCGCCATTTCCTGTCATCATATCAGGCTAACAACAGTAAAAACAACACCAACAGCAACGGCAATCAATCGAAAATCCATCATTTTGTTTTACACTGCAAATCCATTGACCCGCTCATCATCACCTCGTGACATTGGTGTTCAAATGTTCATTTATGGTAATTGTTTGACAATCATTTTCTTCGTATATTAACCGTTATTATTATTATTATTATTATTATCAATCGGCAAATGCCATCATCGATCGCCTCCGCATATTTTTCATACATTACATGTCAAGAATAGCCCACGCATCGTTGAAATCTGTTATTCAGGGGGTGAGTTTGTGTGTGTGTGTGTGTGTTAGTTTCAATATAACATTTCAACCAATGTCTTGTACATTCTATTACATATATATATATGATCGAATTAGGAAACCTGTTGCTCATCGTTCGTTTGCCAAATGAATCAATGGATAAATGATTGAATGAATGAATGAATGCCATATTAAAAATAATATTTGTGCCATGGTCATTTGCTCATATTCATCGAGCACAAGCGCCACTAATGTAATCCTTATTTAATCCTCTTGAATTTGTGAAGGCGAAGGCTCAATTAAATGCTACAATCTATTGATTATTAATTTAGTGTTAACGTTCGCTTGCTCTATGTTATACACTTCCTATCTATAGAGTTGATGAGTGACATCCAACATAGATCAATTTGTCGTTGCCATTGATTTCATGTATACACAAACTTTTACTGCCTTCACTAGAGTTCGGTTGAAACTAATTGAATGTGCCCACTATTTATGATGTATATCAATTACATCTCAACACCGACTCGTGTTACTCGTTGATTTTATTATATTATTTATTGATTACTTTTTTTGGTATGCGTGCGTCTATGTCGTTTCCCTCTTTCCATACAATCAAATCAATTTTGATTTAAACAAACATCATCTTTGCCAAATTATTACAATAAATCTCTCTCCCTTTCTCTTGATCACGAACCAACCACCAAAATTGTTATGTCCGAACAATCGTAATCAAGCCATGTCCCTATTCTTGTCTCGTTCCATGGCAAACAATTTAATAATAATTACGTAACGATCATGTTCTAGTGGCCCGAAAAAAATTAATTAGTAACAACGGCAACCATAGAAGAAAAAACAAATTAGACAAAAGTAAAACAATAGGATAATAAGTTGGACACATCATCATCATTCTGTGTGAATAAAACTGTACTTTTAATGTTCAAATATATAAATATAAATACATATTTGAAGAAAAACTGTGTTAATTGTTCGCTCCAATCACACTAACCGACAATGTGAATCGTGTTGCCCAATTATAATTGTCAACGTAAATTTTATATCCACAATTGAATTAGTTCTCGTCCATCTCTCTCTTTCTCTCATATTTATATTGTTGTTTTAGTTTGTGTCACATTGGCTTGTTGGTATGCAAACGGGCGAATCTCTATTTCCCTCTCTTGCACTCTCACACACTATCTTCGTAATCTGTTTGCTCATAAACGAATCTTTGCGGTCGTAGTCGTCGAGACAGTGTCGACGACTTTGCCATGTTGATGTGTTTGTTGCATCGTTCATAGTCGTATCGTTCGTTGAACACAAAGGAATTGGCACTTGGAAAAAAAATGGTCTCATCATTTTTTCCACATTGCAATGTGTTGAGCTAAGAATAAGAAGATGGCTTATAATTGCCCATTGCCCCATACATCGTTGGCTAATTGTCGTCGTCGTCTAAGTCTTCGTCTTCGTCATCGTCGTCGTCATCATCATACAAACCGAGTGGTTAGGTGACATTCACCTAGCAATCATTCTTTCAAAAACTATAGACGTAACTCGATTGGCCTCGTCGTCCAACATTTTGTATTCAACTAACGTTGATCGCAATTCAGTTGTCCTCATTGTTATCCACTTAAGCTGACCACATTTCATCTTAAGTGGACGACGACGACTTCATCATCATCATATTCTCATCATACAATCCCATTGTAATGTCCACAGCATCGTGAACATAATCCATAAATTTGTCATCATATCGTTCACTTGGTCACCATTCGTTCTTCACTGCAGAGTGCGTGTTAATGTGTATGTGCCATCTTCACATAAATGTGTTTAGACGAACAATATGACTGTTTGGTTGGTGTTGGCCATCAAAATTTGCCTTCCAAATCAACTTTTCAACCCTCATTCCATAAAAGTGATATAATGGAAGTTAGTGTTTAAGGACAAAGTGCCAAGTGGTTCCGCTTTGTGTTTCACGCTCCTTTTTTCGTCTTCTCTCTTTATCTATTGGTCTTTCATTATTTGTTTAGTCTATCTATTTGAGGAGGTGTGTATTTGTGTGCCTTTTTTGTGTCTATTTATGAGTGTGTTTGTTTGTCAATGATCGATACTCAAAATTGGTGATTATTGGATAAATGTCGATCCTCTAAAAGCAAACACACCCAATATCTCTATCATTCTCTCTCTCTCTCTCTCTCTCTCTCTCTCTCTCTCTCTCTCTCTCTCTCTCTCTCTCTCCTTGACATTTATGTTTGCAATACTCGGCCACAAGCCGTGTGTCAGCATACATATATTTTTAATGCAATTTTTTTTTCTCTGTGATGTATTGTACAAATGATGTTTGTGTGATAAGTGTGTGTGTGTGGAAAGGCAAACCAAACCAGAAAGACACAACAACAAAAACATTCGGTGATAAACCGTGTCACTCAATGCCAATCGATGTATGGCGATTGACAATTTAACGTTCTATAATGTTGTCATCGTACATAAATCTTGTGTGTTTTTGATTTATGATCGACTTTAATCACATAAAAGATCCATATTGAGTTTAATTTCGTTTGAGCAACTAAATTGTGTGTGAGTCCTACGTGCGTGTGTGGATTGGTCGTTGACCGATCCCTCTCATTACCATTCAATTTTTTTCACACATATTGCTGTAATACTTTAATTATGTTGAAAACAGTAATAAAAATCGACATTCTTAATTTTAGTCTCAACATTAAACGGTTTTGATGTGACAAATGCGATCAATGAGCGCCCAAGAGTAATATAAGACGTTGTGTTAAGAAGATGAAAGAAGTCTTCTTTCTCATAGTTTCATAGTATCTCTTTTTTTTTCATTTTTTCGTGTCCATCACTGAGAAAAAAATTGCACGCGGATCATGGAAACGAAGTCATCTAAATGGTGCGAAATGTTCCGTTCTCATTTGCGGCTTGTCGCATTAAACAATTAGATTACTGTCCCTTACGGCGAGGCAATCATTTTGTGTGTGTGTTTGTATGTTTCATCTCACTTGCTGACTCATTGAGATCCTAAATGTCTTAGCAAAAGGATCGGACGCAAACACCAAATTGAACAAACATACATCGCCGACGTCGAATACGACGACGACGACGAGAACTAAAGTCAATGTAACCTAAGTCAGCGGCATCTGATCAAAGTACAATTTCCTTCTCACAGATTCGCCCAAACATTGGAATCGACGTCAAGACATTAAAAAACATTGCACACAGTGGGTTGCAATGAAAAAGTGGTCCATCATCGTCATCATTAAGATATATCAAATATCGTTCTATGGAAATAAATTATAAGTAAATGTATATCTAACTCAAACATTTCTAAACTGAAATCAAGATGTTGAAATACGTTTCGGGAAATAATTTAAAATTGTCTAAATATGATTCAATTGGACGTGTGGATACGATCAGTTTGAATAGTTCAATTAGTAGTAATGATAGTTCAATTGCCGATTGTTCATCCGATGCCGCAATCTCACCAAGCCGTTCGTCTAGTTCATCTTCGATCCATTATGTGGAATCACCAAAGGTAAATAAATATAAATTATTTATTGTTCATATATTACAACCAACATAATATTGTATTTCAAAAAAGGTTGTGGTAAAAATCTTTACACGTGTCCTATGTACCGATGTAGAATATAAGACCTTATCGATCTACAATCATACGACATGTAAATGGATCGTCAAGACCATACTCGACAAATTTCGCCTTAAACATCGTGACCCAAAGCTCTTCTACTTAACATTGGAAGCATGGATTAAGCAAACGGGCATTCCCATTCGCAGCGTGATGAGTCTCGAGGATGATGCCTGTCCCGCACTGTTGCAATCATGTTATACTCAAAAGGATCTTAAGTATGTTCAATGATGATGAATGAATGATGATTCCTTCTTGTCAGTGATTCAATGTCATTCATCTTTTTTTTTCTTCGTTCTTTTTATGTTGTGGTTCTCAAATTTTATCAAATTCCTTATTAGATTTACATTGATGATGCGTCGTGGATCAATTGTTAAGGTGTATGACACATGCTTTCAACATGGGGTACGTCCGGTCTCTTCCTCAATTGAGGGTCAATTTATAATTTTTGATTTACCATTCTCCTCATTCGTTATTATAGCCATTATATCAAAGTTTACTCATCTCCGATCGAACGTCAGTTTATGAATTGATTCAATTATTACTCAATTGTTGCGATTCAAATGAGAATCCCCGCAAATTTGCCTTATACGAAATTTGTCCATCACGAAAATGTAAGCTATTCTTTATGAACAAACAATTGATATGTTTAATTAATTTCTTATTTTTGATTTTTAGCTGAAAGGTTACTAAACGGATGCGAACTTCCAGTGTCAATTCAAAGTGATTGGCCAAATCCAGATTTTTGCATGTTTCAACTGAGATATGGTTCACCTGAATTGCCAACTTTAACTAACAAGATGATTACACCAAATTGGCGTACGATGATATCGAATCCGAATATGGAAACAACGGCGTCCAACAAAAGCAATGTCACAATGTCCCCGTTTAGTAGTAGTGTATACAACTTTAAAAAGAACTTTAAAAATGAATTGACATTTAATCTTTCAATGATGAATTCGGCTCATCCATCCAGATCTGAGGTTGTCAATTCTGCTTCAACTACTACTACTGTAACTACTGCAACTTCTGTTGTCGTTTCAAACCAATCGAATACATCATCGAAATCGGACAAACTTTTGTACATATAAATCGATCAATTCTCGTTTTGTTTCGATACCCAACTTTTGTTCCTAGTCTTACCCATCATTATCATTATTTTTAACACATTGTACAAAGTCTAAAAAAAGTATATAACAATGCGGGAGATGAAACATTGTACATTATTGTCAGAGAAAACATTCAATTCTTTCATTCTAACCCTCCCACTTTTACTTTCTCTCATATATATACTCATATACTGCCTCTTGTTGATTTGAAATACCAACTGTTTGGTTTATAACTTTCAAAGTTAACATTACCTAATAATAATAAAAAAAAGTGCCTTCTCACAATAAATCTTGAAAAAGTGGCTCATCGATCAGTGCCCGTTTTTCGTCGACGTCGTCCATTTCTCTATTCCCATTTCTTCATTCATTCAATATGTACGCTTGTTTGAGTGCGTATACTTCTAAGTGATCGATAGACCAAGATCGAATAGCATCGGGAACGACGATCTTTCTTTTTCTAGGTCTTTGAACACATTCGAAGGTCACATAGTATGGCATACATGCATTGCATGCACAAATGTGACCGCAATGCGACATATGTCACGACATTGGGGCCACTACTGACTGGGCCATGAGACGTTCAATGAGACCTATGAGCCTGCTGTGTGTGTGTGTGTGTGTGTTTGCCTGTACCAATAGAAGCAGCGGCGGATGCGTGTCGGCCTAACATTGTTAGCCAAATGGATCGTATGTATTTGCACACACACACACACACACATACACGCACATTCACGAACAGGAATCGGCAATGCATGTCAGCGTCAGCTGTCACCACCGGAATCAGTGCAGAGTCGGATCGGAGACATAGGCACACACACACACACACACACTCACATAGGCACACATGCATAGGTCTAACATGCCCCATTTGGTTGACAATTTAACCCCCATTCATTCCATTTGTGCTGAGTCCACACATCTCATCATCATAACACAAACCAAACATTTGCACATAGTCTAATAGTGTGTTCGGTTGTGTTTGAGCCAATCGGTCGTCAGTGTCCTCGCCACTATTGCCAGATGCTAATCATATATGGAACACACACACACACACAGACACACACGAACCATACATTCGAACGTGAATCCTACGGTCTAGTGTGAGGTGACGAAACCGTTACCCACTCTCCATATTAATCGTGGTCGATTGTCTTTGCCGCATCTTTTTCTCACTCTATTCTTCTGATATTGCATTTCGTCTTATTTTGTCATCGGAGTCTTTTGTGAATATATATACAACATCATCATCATCATCATCGTATAATCAGCTTATCTGTGTGCTACAACAGACTTTGCTTGATTGGGGTTTTCAGATTGGATGCGTGTATGCACATGAGCACATTTCACTTAATACAACTACCATAAGCAACGGCAATTTTTGGTCGAATCCTCGTTCCTCTTCCATTGCCTCATCTGGTGCGTGCAATGAACTTGACAATCTTTACTATTCACCAAACGCAAGAAAAAGGCGAACATCATTCAAACTAGATTGTGGTTCTACATCAAAACACAAACACACACACACACACACATACGCAGGACATAGACGGACCTAGAGTAGTAGCAATATTTGACCGAGGATACAATTGGCGATGAGTCACACAATGCACCACATTGGACACCAACATGGACATGTCCAAGCATGTAAACAATGTTGAACAAGCAAACATGATCCATACTAGCAGAAGCAGCAGCAGCAGCAGCAGCGAATCAGAAGAAGCAGCAAACGGTGTTCGAGCTTAACCAAATATACAAAGTGTCCCATTAATCAGTGCCAATATTGAGGTTCCATATCGGCGACCACCAGTGTTGTCAGTGCCATTCCCCAATTCGTTCTTTTAATCTTGTTGCTGTTGTTTTGTATATTTGCTTAATCACATTCAACATTTATTTTACCAAAATTTGTCGACGTTCTTCTATACACTATACAATTGCAAACAAGTCCATTCACCTCTTGTTCATATTATACACACACAAGATTGGACAATTTTCTTGGTCCGAACGTAATGATGTTGTACACCTTCATTCAATGTTTATTCATCACCACACTTGGTTGTTTTGTGTTGGCCATCTTCAATGGTTTCGATGATGAAACGAATCGTAGTGAATATGAATGGTTACAATTGAAGTACCAATTACGGGAACCGATTGCCGACCATGTTCCGCCGAATCGATCGCCTCGAGCAGCTACAGCACGAATCGAACGACTTTGGGATTATGCCGTAATACCATATGAGATAGAAAGCAATTTTAGTGGTATGTATTCATCTTTACATGTCTATAGTCCTTTTCCTTTCACTTTCTTTATGTTTGAATTTACCTATTAATTGGTCTCATTGTCTCAATGGGACAACCAAAATAAACGAGATTGCCTCGAGTGAAATGATCAATTGAACAGAACACACACATTATATTGATCCATATTGTTCTATCATCCATTAAGGTGACCATCGAGCATTATTTAAGCAAGCAATGAGACATTGGGAAAACTTTACATGCATCAGATTTGTGGAAAGAGGTGCCGAACATACGAACTATATTGTCTTTACGGAAAGACCTTGCGGGTATGTTTCAGTCTTTTCTTATCGAATCAGAATACATAATTTTATTTCATATTTTGTATATTTGATCTTTTGAACACAGGTGTTGCTCGTTTGTGGGAAAACGTGGTAATGGGCCACAGGCAATTTCAATCGGAAAGAATTGTGATAAGTTTGGAATTGTCGTACATGAATTGGGACATGTGGTCGGCTTTTGGCATGAACATACCAGACCAGATCGAGATCAAAATGTGGCAATCATCAACCAAAACATAATGGAAGGTAGGCAAATAATATCCACACCAATTACCATCATATTTATTCACATCTATGTTTGTAAAATGACCGTAATATTCCGGTAAGGTCAGGAGTATAATTTTAACAAACTTGGCGAAGACGAGGTCAACTCGTTGGGCGTCAACTACGATCATGACAGTATTATGCATTATTCACGGAATACGTTTGCAAAAAATCCAAATTTGGACACGATCATGGCACGTGAAGATCCTGTTCATAAAGTTCGACCAGAAATTGGACAACGTTTACGTTTGAGTACGGGCGATATTACACAAACAATGCTACTTTATCGATGTCCAAGTGGGTATTATCCAAATGAAAACAAATCAATGCCCGATAGCAATCGATAATTAATGGAAAATAATTATTTAGAATGTGGTCGCACAATTCAAGAGGCATCGGGATTGATTCATTCTCCGAACTATCCTATTTCATCGCCGCCGGCTGAAGGCGAGTTTTGCGAATGGCGCATTACGGCCACACACGGCGAACGGATCGTATTCAACATAACCGATATTGACATTTTCGAATCGGATCATTGTGAGAATGGTTTTCTCGAAATACGCGACGGCTATTGGATCAAGTCTCCACTATTAGGTATCTATTTATATCTCTTTCTATGGTTAATTCGATTCAACTAGCCACGTTTACAAAACAATTAGTAATGGATCATTTCGTGTTTATTCTTTTTGTAGGAAGATTTTGTGGTTTAGGTGAGATTCAAAGTTCATTGATTACAGCTGGACATCGAATGTTGATAACATATATGGCTTCACCTAACCAACACAATCATCGTGGTTTTAATGCAACATTTGAAGGTTAGTTTGTGCTTATTATTATTATTATTATTGCTATTGCTGTTGTTGTTGTTGTTGTTCAATAATTAATGCTAATGATTGCACATAATGCCGCTGACGCAATGAATGATCCACACATTATTGAACCACTAATCAGTGGTTTGTGGCGGTGAAATTATGGCCGAAAAGGGTTTCCTACAAAGTCCAAACTATCCTGATGATTACCGACCAAACAAGGAATGTATTTGGAAGGTTACCGTACCGAAAAATTATCAAGTTGCACTAAAATTTCAATCGTTTGAAATTGAAAACCATGACAATTGTGTATATGATTATCTTGAAATACGGGATGGCCATTCGGGAAATAGTCCGTTGATTGGAAAGTATTGTGGACACAAAATTCCCGACGATATACGTTCAAACAGTAATCATCTATATGTAAAGTTTGTGTCGGATGGTTCGGTGAATAAGGCAGGATTCTCTGCCAGTTTTATCAAAGAATTTAATGAATGTCTCGACACTGGTCATGGTTGTGAACATGATTGCATCAATACGTTAGGTGGCTACAAGTGTGAATGTCAAATTGGATTTGAGTTACACTCGGATGGAAAGAAATGTGAGGATGCTTGCGGCGGTCTGCTCGATGCACACAATGGTACCATTATGAGTCCATCATTTCCCGACCATTACCCACCAAATAAGAACTGCATTTGGGAGATTATGGCACCGCCGACCTTCCGGATTACGCTCAATTTCACTCAATTCGATTTAGAAGGAAACAATGTAAGTATGGTCAATGTGTTGATGTGTTCGGCCCGCATATCTTTTTTTTTATATTTTTGATTATTCGTGGCATCGAAACACGAACACATAGACACACACATAGACACACACACATAAATGCCCAAACATTCATAAAACTAATGTGGCCTGTCATTAGCAAGATTGCGAATATGACAAGCTCGACATCAAGAGTAAGTTGAACAGTTCGCCCGATTACTACAAGCATGGAATATTCTGTGGTAATCGGTTGCCTCCGCTCATTACATCGTTGGATCATAACTTACGACTCGAGTTCACGTCGGATAATTCCGTTCAACGGCCTGGATTCAACTTGCACTATTTTACGGGTAAGTGCAGTTTTTTTTATTATTCGTCATTTTTCTTCTTCTTCTTCTTCTTTTTTGATTCAGTTACTTGTTTTTTTTTATTTTGGATGCCATTTCATATCAATTATTAAACTTATATGTTCTTGTTTCAAATGTCTTCCCCCTCCCCTCGTCCACTCACACATACGCACATGAATATAAAATTAAAATTGGTATAGATAAGGACGAATGTGCCGATGGCAAGAATGGTGGATGTCAGCATATTTGCCGAAATACGATCGGATCGTACGTGTGCGAATGTAACAATGGATTCGTATTGCACGAGAATGGGCACGATTGTAAGGAGGGCAGCTGTTCGTACCAGATCACAAGTTCAGTTGCGGAAATTGTTAGCCCAAATTATCCGGAACATTATCCAAACAAAAAGGATTGTACATGGCACTTTACTGCCACGCCTGGTCATCGAATTAAATTATATTTCAATGATTTCGATCTGGAACCGTCACAAGATTGCACATACGACTATATTGCCATTTATGATGGTCTCGTCTCCAATGGTACCACATTGGGACGATTCTGTGGCAGCAAAGTGCCTCACATGATTACCTCATCATCGAACAAGGCTCATATGATCTTTAAGACCGATTCATCCGTCCAGAGAAAAGGATTCATGGCACGATACTCTACGGGTAATATGATTGTTTTAGTGTGTGCATTGTGTGGCAATCGATTAATTGATTTTTTTAATTGTGCAAATTGTGCATCTTTTTTTTGTTATAGTGTGCGGCGGTCTACTAATTGCCAATCGTTCGATAGAACATCTTTATTCACATGCAAAATATGGCGATGCCAATTATGAACGAAAAGAGGATTGCGATTGGCAGATACGAACATTGGATGGAAAGAGAATCTTTCTCAAGTTCGTTACATTCGAATTGGAATATGAGAACAACTGTTCCTATGACTATGTGGAAATATTCGACGGCTATGACGATACGTCGCCTTCACTTGGAAAGTTTTGTGGCAACAAGGTATGGAATCCAATATTGTTATGGAAAAGAACATAATTCTAACCCATATTTCATTCATATTTTGCTATTCACTAAACCAAAAATAACCCAAACGTAAAAACAAACGAATGCAGATGCCTAATACGACGATCTCCAGTGACGATTCATTGCTGATTCGCTTTCGTAGCGACGATTCCATCCATAATAAAGGCTTTACATTAACCTATACGGCCATTGAAATATATGATAATGAATTGATCGAAGAAAAGTCGATCGAACGGGAAGCATAGTCTATCATCGTCCGGAAGAGACGATAGGCAATATTTCGATCAATCGAATCGATCGATGTTCGGAAGTGACAGCTTTACTATCATCGATTGTCCCCCCATTCGTTGCTTCAACTCATTGTGTATAGAATAAATATATTTGAAAAAAATAACGATGGAATACGATATAAATGAAGGAGAGAGAGAGAAAAAAAATAGGGGAAACATTTGTCTTCTTTTATTTGGTGTTGTATATGTTATGGACTCGGTCAATAAAGGAATCGGTCGATCGATAGGCGACAAATGGTTGACTTGTCAATTCGTAATCAATATATATGAGAAGTGAAGTGAAATGAAGTTGAACGCCAATTGTTTGGTCTTGACTATTCAATCAATTAACTATTTGAATTGTTGTTGAATGGGTAAATCATCATTAGGTGTCCATTGAGTGATACATTGAGTTATAACACAATTGACCTCAATTTAATTGAATAGTTGAAACTTATTGGTTTGTAAAAGACCATTAAATAACTAGAGAAAAACTTATTGTACCATTTTTGAATCTATTTAAAAAAATGTGAATGAACTACCAATTTAAATTTCAACATTCCAACAACAATTTAGAATAATGTACTTAACACTACAAATTCCTCAATTCTTGAACAAAATTGACAATAAGCGATCATGGTTCATTTAAACACATAAACATATAATCAATTTTGATTTACTAATTTTTTAATCGTTCACTTCAAGTTGACATATGCATACACTTAACCATTATTGGGTGAATGAACATTTTGTCAGCTCACTAACCTTTTTGGTTCTTTTTGTTTTTTTTTGTTCATTTGTGGTCAAACTCGTTCAGATCGGAACGTACCATTCATTGACCCATTTATATTAATATATATTTATGGGACTTTCATTAATTACAACTTGTCCTAGATTTCAACCAAACGCGGCAATTGGCCTCTGGTGACTGGGTGACATTATATCCAGTATATGTGGACAATATTTTCCCATTTTCTGGTCAAGTGCTGAGTGGTATGCTGCTGGTGTTCCATGGCGACATGGCAACCACCTAAAGCTGAAATAATATTCGAACTGGGGACACATTAGTCATAAAATGCCCACCCACATTTATTCAAATGTTTTTCGTTCAATTGTTGTATGTGTCCCTATGTCCATGTGTGTGTGTGTGTGTCTGTGTTTCAGGTTCACCCGATTTTGAGGTAGAAGGAGGCCAACACAAGACGGTAAAGTGTGTCAGTCGATTGAAACACACCGAACGATGATGATGATTCATAAAACATTCGTGTGTTGGACACATTCGATCTTGTTGTACATTGCAATGTAAACTCGTATCGAATTATTATCGATCAATTTTTTTTTGATCAATTTTCTATGGCATTATACGGTATCATCATTACTGCCTATCTCGTTCTCGGCTTGTTGCATGCTTTGGTCCGAACGATCGAGACCAATCCGCCGATTGTACATTATTCACATAATATGAGAATATTGAAGATACCAGTCAACACCGAACCTGGTTCCATTGTATACAGGTAATGATCTAAGTGTGTGATTCAATTAATCAACAATACCTTTCTTTTAATGTGTTTTCTCATACTCATCAATATAAAGAATAAAAGCTAGCGATGCCGACAATGAAGACGTTACATTTGGTAAGTTTTTATAAATGTTTGCTGAAAATAACATTTAAATTTTGCAAAATCCATCGATAGATATATTGGAAGATTATGGAAAAAGTGTACTTCGATTTGACAAGATCAACCATTTGGAAGCTAATGTGGTTCTCATCTCATCACTTAAGGTTGTCTAGATAGAAAATATTTGATTATTTCTTAAATTTGTTAATTCTGTTAAAAATCTAAAGGAGAATGATCAATTCAACCTAACAATATATGCCACTGACCAGCAAGAGTCGACCTATATCGAGTCGAGACTTATCGCCACATCAGTGCCAAACGTGACCATTTATGAGGACACGAGTCCCATTCTGTTACAACAAAATCCAGTGTACGTGTTTGAGGTAAGCATATTAGGATAATAACAATTATAATATGGTTTATTATTATATCACATTAAATTTTCCATCCAAACAGAATGAAACATTAAACAAGTCGATCGTTGAAGTGAGGGCTTTCGAACGTGAAGATAGTAAACTTCCAGTTACATTCGAATTGCTCGTATGTTTTGCAATCATTTATTAATTTATATTTTTATCTACACATAAATTTGTTTGGCAATTTATTGAAATCGAAATTTATAGGAGGAAAGTGATGAATTCGACTTTCATTATGTGTTCGGTCCGCGTGGAACGAGTACAGCACATTTGGTATTGATTAATTCTTTGGATTATGAACGTCGAAATTTGTACATTTTGACTATCCTTGCAATTGTAAGTGGATCTCCTAATTTTTAATTTTATAATAAATAATTTTTTCTTGCTTGTTTGTTTGTTTGATTTAGAATGCTCGTACCAATGATGAGATTGATACACGAAATGTACATTCAGTAAAATTATCGATTGTTATCAAAGATGTTCAAGACTCTCCTCCCATCTTCCATAATCTTCCACAAAGCATAATCATAAGTGAACCATTTGTTGAGGTATGTGTCAAATTTTATCGGTTCATCATAATCTTAGATCATGGTTAAAAATTAATAATTCACTAAAAATCTTTAAATTATATATATTTTTTAAAAAATCAATAAATAATGAATATAGATATAAAAATTTAATTCAATTTTAAAGAAAAAAAATCAAAGAAAAAGGGATTTGTGTCAAAAAAAAGTTTTCTAAGCTTATGAGGCTTAATAATAATGTTGTTATTTATATATGAATCGTTTTGAAAGCAGAATTTTCCTATCTACAACGTGTCTGCCAGTGATGGTGACACCGTAAATCATCACAACGTTACATTTCTATTGATTGGATCATCTAATGGTCAACGGGAACAGTTCAAGATGCACACCAATGGAAGCGTATTCCTAACTGCCTCATATGCCGAATTGACCGCCATTTACGCGCAAACCAGACCAATAGTATTAGAGATACAAGCGAATGAGGTCATCATCGATGACAACGACAACGAAAATGAAAATGACAATCAATCTATATCGTCCACGTCTCAACTATTTGTACTATTGGAATATGGTAATCGAGCGCCACAATTCAATACGACCCAACTATTGGGTAACATACGAGAACATAGTACGTTTGGAAGTGCCGTCTTATGGCAATCAAATGAGCTAGCACATTTGGTTGATTTGGATGAAGGCCTCAATGGAACGGTCGAATTGGAATTGTACGATTCTGATGGAACATTTACGGTACAACCGATGACTGCCTATCGGAAAACATTTATCACATTGACAGTAAACGATTCCACAAAATTGGACTATGAACAACGAACGAATCTTTCTGTGATGGTATACAATTTTCACATTGATATCGTAATTATAATATTGTAATTTTAGATCATTGCCAAAGACAAATCGAAGGAGACACCAATGATGAGTAATGTGACGTGTACGATCATGATCGATGATATCAATGGTATATGCTATTATATTTTTTAATTATTGATCATTTCAAACCTTTTGTTTCATCATAGATCATCCACCAGAGTTCACCGAACGATTATATGAAGGAGCCATTTTTGAGAATGCTCAAGAAGGTACCAGCATTGCACAGATTATTGCCAAAGATCGTGATACCGGAAATTTTGGCAAAGTTTACTTTACTGCCATTAGAGGCATCCACTCATCAATGTAACGTTTAATCTCATTTTTGTTTCAATGAACAACGTAACTTAATTAGAATTCAGTTTACGAATAGATACGAACACTGGATTGATAACGTTGGCCAACAGTTCAGCGCTTGATCGAGAAATGTTTGCCGAACTCTTCTTGACCATTGAGGCAAGAGACAATCTTGGTTATGGTTATCTTAACACAACCGAACTTTATATTCGTGTACTTGATATGAATGGTAAAACTAATCCATTTTTTTGTGCAGAATAATCAATAACCTAAATTTTTTTTGTGTGTAGACAATGCTCCAATATTTCTACAATCACATTATACGGCATTGATTGATTGTGAAACGAATAAATTTATACTTCCAATTCAAGTGACAGGTAAGTGACAAATTTTCATATTCATTTCAAGATTGATGAATTATTATTGTGTTCGAACGTCTTATAGCTTTGGATCTTGATGAGGCGAACCATAATAATAGTGTTGTGAATTATGAAATTTTACATGGAAACTATGAAGACGTGTTTGAATTAGACATTAATACTGGTAGTTTAAGAATGAAACGTTCACTGCCAAATAGGTTACATTCAAGTGAAAATCGATTTACACTCACCGTACGAGCCTATGATCTCGGCGTTCCACAAATGTGGTCCAACATCAAGGTCAACATATTCGTAATGGTAATATTTTTTTACGTTCATAATTAATTAACACTTGAACATTAACATTTTTTGCATATACACCCATGAACGGGCAGAATCGACCAAATATGGTACGAGCGTCGTTTGTGACTAGAAAAAAGTTACAATCACTACCGGGAAATGATTCATTACAAAAGTAAGGCAAATAAAGTTGCAATTGAAGGCAACAACAATAAATCATATACGTATTGTATGCAATGTGAACAGATACTTGAGCGATATTACTGGTGGAAATGTTACCATCACTGAATTGAAAAGTGGCCAATCGAATACTGAACCAAGTTCAATTGTAACATCGGTTCAATACAATAATGAATCGACAAGTAAGTTAAATATGATAGAAATGTTTAAACTATATAAAACTAATTACTGTTGTTCATACTGCAGTTGATCTTGATTCGATTCCGATCGTCTTTGATCATTTGGTAGAAAAGCCAAAAGAAAGAGAAGTTGAAGAATCTGTTTCACACAAATACGAATCGGGTACGTCAACTGCAAACCAAGAATCGGTAACTATCCGACAAATTCGAACGTCACAATGGGGCAATTTGGACATTCTCCTATGGATTATGGTTCTTCTAATCTTTCTATTGATGATCGTTCTCATCTATCTATTATGTATTATATGTAAAGATCGAAAGTAAGTAATATATGAATATTAAATTTTACAATTGATGTCTAATGTAATTCAAATTGAACAGAAAGGGAAAGACTATAATAGTACAAAATGAAGCGAAACCATCTCCGGTACCATATGTTTTGCCGTCAAGACTGAAGAAGCGCAAGTTGAGAAAAGTGCGAAATGTAAACAAAGTTGATTTGTCAACGAAACGTGAAACGCGACCAATGAAATTAGAACGAAATGACGTTACATTGTTAAACAATGATACCATTCGACCATACGAATTGGAGGAGAAACGGTACGAAACAACGCCGAGCATGTTTACATATTATGAGTTCAAACGAATGCGATATCCATCTAACCCAGCTGGGCCGAGTACTGTAAACGTGCTATCCTTACATCGAAATGAAAACGCCATTCCGGGAACGATTGAACCGGATCGATGGTTAAATCATTTTGACAATAGTGATGAATCGAATCGAATTGAAGCGCAAGAGCAGGACACACCAATTGAAGAATTGGTAGAGCAACAAAATGTGGTTGATACGGAGAAACCTTTGGATGAACGTGAATTAAAGGAGAATCAAACGGAACAGATGCCGGAAACGGAAAATAATAGAGAAGCATCTCAATTAGTTCCATATGAATTTGAAGATAGATCAATTGTACCAAAAAGACGCTATCGAGGAAACATGCAAAAGAAGAGCATTTTTACTATCACCTATGATAAAATTAATAGCCGCGAGAACATTTCGGCTGGTTCCGAGAGTGGAAACACGAATGCATTGTACAAACATGTAACATCGGGTATTGATGAAACGAGTCACTCTTAATTGAAATTGTATTCAATGTTTCAAATTTTTTTAAAGTTTTTTAATTTTTAAATTATTCAAAAAAAATAATAACAATAAAATAAAAATTCTATCAAATTGTTGTTGTACAGAGAATACGTGATTGCAGTGAACCCAATATTTTTTTGCAGACAATTAATTGGAATCGATATTAGGCAGCGGTACATGTTTAAGTCCATATTTATACAATACTTTTAGTGTTTGTTCAAGTACACATCCACTTCGTTGAATTTTAAAATATCCTTGATTTGATAGATCGATTATGGTTGAGCCTAATCGTTGTGGATCAATATGTCCTAACTGGCCACCATCGAATATTGCATCCACCGATGGCCACAATTGTTGAAATTCCTTCACATTCAAACAGCTAGATTCATTGGTGATATTAGCACTAGTCAGAGCAATTGGTCCGGAAATGCGACATAAATCTCGAACGAATGGATAATCTGGAATGCGAATTCCCACCAACTCATGGTTCGGATTGAGGCATGCGTTTACTGATTGACTTCGTCTGAACAATACCGTAACAGCACCTGGCAAGAGTTCACGTAGAAGATCTGATGGTACGTTAACCTCTCCATAGGTGAATATTTCGTCTATATCGGCCACACATATTGCAAATGGTTTATGATTATCACGTTTCTTGACACTGTACAATCTTTGAATTGCTCGTTGGCAGTTTGCATTCACTGCAAGGCCATAAATGGTGTCGGTCGGGATGGCGATAATTTGATCGTTCAACAGCAAATTTTGAGCCACTTTCAAAAATGAGTTATATGTAGAAGAGGCAACGCCATTTAGTGTGAACACTTTGGCCATTTATGATCTAAAAAATGGTTTTATTTACATATTCTCCAGACCCATCTTCTCAAAGTGTAACAACCAAAACTTGAGCCACGTGCTGGAAATGAAAACAAATTATTGCAAAACGAAAACAGTGATGCCATCTGGAGAAATTAATCGAGCTTTTAATTCACAACCGGTTACCACGTCTGCGGATGACTATTGATCAATTGCACATGTTTTGATTCTTCAGAATTTCCTATTTACTGATTTGATATTGATCATCGACGAAACAAATCCATTTCAATATGGGTATCTTGGAAAAGATAGCAGAAATAGAACGTGAAATATCAAGAACTCAAAAGAATAAAGGTTTGCTGCTTTCAATATTTTGCATCGATGCTAATGTTTATATTTTTGTTTTTTCAGCAACCGAATATCATTTGGGTTTGTTGAAAGCTAAATTAGCGAAATATCGTTCTCAATTACTAGAACCATCGAAATCAAAGGAAAAGGGAGAAGGTTTTGATGTGTTGAAGAGTGGAGATGCTCGAGTTGCTTTGATTGGTTTTCCATCGGTCGGAAAGGTCGGATTCATTTGTTACAATTTTTCGTCAATATATTTATTTATGTTTTATATTTATATACAGTCAACTTTGTTGAATACAGTTACGAGAACGCATAGTGAATCTGCATCTTATGAATTTACAACATTGACCTGCATTCCCGGTGTGATTGAATATAAGGGAGCGAACATACAACTGTTGGATCTTCCCGGTATCATCGAAGGCGCTGCTCAAGGTAAAGGTCGTGGTCGTCAGGTAATTGCTGTGGCACGAACTGCCGATCTTGTTATCATCATGTTGGATGCTACAAAAGTGATGTTCAGCGGGAATTATTGGAAAAAGAATTGGAATCAGTAGGTATACGTTTGAACAAAAGGAGGCCAAATATTTATTTCAAAGAAAAGAAAACTGGAGGTCTTTCTTTCAACTCGATGTGTACCTTGACCAAACTAGACGAGAAACTTGTTCAAATGGTGTTGCATGAGTATCGTAAGTCAAAAAGTTTCTATTAAATTGTAAATATAAACACTAATTTATTTTTTTATAGGAATTTTCAATGCCGAAGTTTTATTTCGCGAAGATAGCACCACTGACGAGTTGATAGATGTTATTTTAAAAAATCGGGTTTATCTACCATGCTTGTACGTCTACAATAAGATCGATCAAATTTCATTGGAAGAAGTTGACAAATTGGCACGCCAACCTAATTCGGTAGTGGTCAGTTGTAACATGAAACTTAATTTGGATTATATGTTAGAACGCATATGGGATTATTTAGCATTGATTCAAGTTTATACCAAAAAACGTGGAGGTATGTTTTGTTTTAACATTTTTTAAAAAGCTTCTAATTATTTTGTTATAACAGAACCCCCGGATTTTAAAGATGGTCTTATTTTGCGTCGAAATACTACCATTGAACATGTGTGTCATATGATTCATCGTACACTGGTTGGACAATTTAAATATGCTTTGGTTTGGGTTTGTTTTTTTTCTAATTTTGTTTTTGTAAATAAATCTAATTTTATTTTATTCAACAGGGAACCAGTACCAAATATAGCCCACAACGAGTTGGTCTTAACCATGTGGTACATCACGAGGACGTTGTTCAAGTCATAAAGAAATAGGAATAAATTTCAATTGCAATTTTTCTATTTGTTGAAAGTCTCAAAGGAATACTTTTTGTACTGAATTGAATCGTTGAACATTTTTTTACAAGAATGTAAATAAAACACTTGACGGAGTTTTATTTTATATATCAATGAAAATATAGATAAAAACAATTTGTCCGGCTAGAGAAATCAAGGTTAGGTGTGTTTCAACAGTGTATATTTCAATGAAAATTCAAAAAATTGGCACATCAAAAACGAAGAAAAAATGCACACATATTCAATTTGTCTTAAATATTATCATTGTTTATATAGTAATTAGTAAATGGAGTTGGTGGCTTAATGTATTCTGCGGTGATTGAATTGGTCGACTGATCGGAACTATGTGTTCCATCCGATAAAGAACTTTGTGCTGAAGATGACTCATCTTCATTATCGTCATCGTCGAAACAACTTTTTCGAAATCCATCAAATCCAAAATCGGCAGAATCATTGTTTAACAGAACGTGCCGATGAATAAGATCAGTATTCTGTTGCAATAAATTATTTTGATGATGAGGATGATCATTGATTGGCTCATTTACAATTTGTTCAACTTGGTTGGTTTCATTCGGTAGTGATGGTGGTTGCGGTTGAGGGACTATTATCCTTTCAACCACCTTACTCTTATAATCATCATCGCCGATAAATTTGATTGGCTCTTCGTCTAATTCCAACTCAAAATCAGCAATATCTTGTGATGTTGATGTATCGCCGGCATCGTCATCATCATCATTACCGTTCATTTCATCATCCTCATCCTCATCATCTTCATCAACATCGCGGTTATTATAATCATCATCAGTTTCATAACCATCTATAGTTGGTGGGGGTGGTATCACAATTCTACTATTGGTAGCCATCTGTTCAGTTTGATTCATTTGTTCCATAAATTGTTGCAGCCAAAAATGGTATGGTTGCATCAATGGTTTAGTAAACGTATCAATTGATTGAGGACGCATTTCTATATCAATCGGAACATATTGATCATTTGTAGCCACATTCTTATAATCAGCTGGCGGTTCAATTGCAGGAAATTCATCTTCACTCATATTTGGTTCAACACATTGTTTCACATTAGTTGATGCCTTCATTTTAGGTTTATTCAACTTAAAATGATGATCATCTTTTGAAATAGGATTGAGATGTGGATTACATTTTTCATTTGATTTTGAACGTTCCTTCGGTAACGTATAATGTGGGTTTTGGTTGTGCAGATTTTGATTCTGACTGATTCGATGTTGTGAATCGTAATAGTTTTTAAATGCTTCCTCAAATGTTGTTGAATATTGTCGATTTTGATTGTTGTTGTTGTTGTTATCTTCCATTTCACTTTCAAATGTAAACTGCCCCATATTACTTGCCCCATCATGAGTGTTTTCTTCATTATCGTCATCATCTTCTACTTCGTCATTTGTTTCTATTCCAGGATTGTTTTCAATTGATTTTGTTTGATTTGCATCATTCTTGGCAATCGTATTACACCCAAAATTGGTAAATTGTGAATGTTCAAAAACAAGGTAATCGGTGTTGGCAAAATCATCTTCATCGACACATTTGAACGTATCCATTATACTAGAATGGGACCAATTGGTAATGTTGGCCACGCCTGGCGTATGTTGATCCATATTGGTCCATTGATCATATTGTGGATAACTATCGACAATTTCCATATCGAGATGTAACGATTCATTTTGTACATAGTTTTCAGTGTTAGATATTTGTTCGTGTTGTTGATTTTGTAATCGTTTTTCATTTTGATATTCATTCGAATTTAAATGATGGTTGGCCGGATTGGTTAATGAAGACGATTGTAAATGATGAGAATAAATCGATTGATGATCTGAACGTGGAACACTTCGATGCGCCGAACACTTTGAAGATGACGACCGTTGAGAAGACGAGGTTGTGGTCGCCGTTGATTGAATGGAAAATGATTTACGTCGATTGATGCGATTGATTCGATCGCTGCCAGCAACATTGAAGATTGAATCGACAGATGATTGTACCATTGAACAACGTGGTATAGTTACATGAGGCGGTAACAATTGACTTTTACTATAACATCGTTTACCATCAACACGATCATTTGCCAAACTATTGATACGTCGAAGTGAGTTTAACTTTTGTCGAACATAGGTTTGAAGATTACTGGATCGATCTATTATCGTACTCATATAACGTCTTAATGTTGTTTGATTTGGCTTGTTGTTTGATGATGATATACCATCGAATTGTACTGATAGATGACTTTGACAATCACCATTGTTCTTGATGCCAGCGCCACTACCTATATTGGTCATCTCCACAATATTAGCCGATTGAGAACATGACCATATTTGTCCCATACTTGTTGATAAATTAGAATTAATATTTGGTTTGGTTACACCAAAATTTGTAGCCGTTTGATCGCCAACCTCCAACAACATATCTTGAGAGGAAAATTCTGATGAATGATATTTTACATTCGATTTTCGTTCATTTGAATTTGGATAATTTTGATGAGAATGAGAATAATGAGGATGATTATGATGATGTTGTGGTTGATGATGATGATACAAATAGTTGTACTGTTTAGTCGATTGATCAATTGATGGTACCATAGTTTTCTGTTGTTCAATTTCATTTTGTTGAAGCATATTTCGTTGTTGAATTCGATTCCGTAATACATTCAATTGATTGAAATAGATTTTTTGCTTTTCGTGTATATACAATTGATACAATGTCATTATGGAGAATATTGAGATCAATAATGAGATCAATGAAAGTATAAAGATGACACGTAATGAATCATAGATAATTCCATGAACTAATGAACAGTTGTCAATCTCTTCCATTATAAAATGTTTTGAATCTACATTTTGATATAAATAATTGATTAGAAATTTTGTGACAAGATAAATTTGTTCTATACTTATTACCTATCAATGTTATCGATGTAATGTCGGAAGAAGCTGAAGATGATGTTGATGATGGTGCTGCTGCTGATGATGATGATGATGAAATGGACGATTGAACACAAGTACAGGCACGAACACGATGGGTGTAGACACATTCTCGATGTGAATGTAATCGTGGAATGTGAATGACCAACGTAGTCACTGAAACAATAATCAATAGGAGGGCGACCAATAGGAATAGGCCGCAAACGGATTTGAGCTGTAGTACAACACACACACACACACACACACGAAGATGGGTAAATAAGAACGATCAATTATTGATACAATACAAAACGATAACAATGGAAACTTACAAGATAGAAACGACGAGTATATTTGTTCATGAATGCAATCATCGATATACCGTTACATATGAGCTGACAATGTATAAAGGATGATTGATTACAATCGAATTGAAAGTAAATAAATTAGTTAGTAAGTAAATAGCAAACATTCACATTTACAATGGATCTAAGGTATACATACAATCAAACCGGGCATGTATAATGGAACTGATTCCATTAAATGGATGGAAATTGTTTTCGAACGTATTATCAATGATATTGATAACAATGAAACGCCGGTGATGACACTCATCGAACCGAATAGAAGACATAGGAGTACGTAACGATAGATTGAAAGAATATAGATAAAATGAGATAATTTTGGTGATGTTGTTAACGATTGTTTCCAATTAATTGTGGAAGGATGGTTGTGTTGTTGGTGAACATTGGTGGATGATGTCGCGCTCGACATTGCGCTCGACGACGATGTCGATGACGACGATAATGATGATGACTTGTCGTCTATCATCGTTGTTGTTGTTATTGTTGTCGATTTACCCATAACCAATAATGGCAGTAATGATATTTGATTTTAGATTTGCAAATAAATCAAGACATATTTTGGTTACATGATTATGTGTGATTAGCACCAAAAATAAAAGACGAAAGTTTGGAACATAATGTAACGTGAAAACTGGTCTACTAGGTCATGTCGTTAAAATTCTATAGAAAATATTTTTATATGAGAATATAGGGAAGGGAATGACCAGATTCTAGTGGTAGAAGTATTAGTATTGTAGTTGTATGGTGTAAAGGCATCTCATCTCTTTACTATCTACTCAATTAGTCCTGTCCACCACTGAAAGAAGTATGCGAGTGTGCCTGTATCACTGGATTCGGCTTTGTTGTGATCTGCGCACCCACGAAACCTAAATATTGGTCCGTCATATAAGCCAAAGGTTTTTAAAGTGTGATCCTAGGCTCACCTAAACGAATTGAAATATGGTTGAGAATGTGCCTTGCCATTGAAAATATATTGGCACGGAATGGTGACCTCAATGCAAGACATAAAATAAAAAAAATATATTACGGTGAAGCCAACATTTTCGTTTTTGTACAATAAACCAATTTCGCACAATATGTGGGCGCGAACCTCTGGTATAGACAACATCACTATAACTAGACCAAACAGAAAAAAAGATGGTCTGAAACGCACGCGCTACCAAAAACAATTTAGCTCAATTTTGAACTGTACGAAAAGGCCAAATAGCATTTTCTCTCATTCACTTTTCTTTTCTTTTTTTCCACACTATTCTCAAACTGAAGAATATATATATATATCAGTGGGATAGAAAGGAAAAAAGGGGATAAAATTGAAAGCATTGCAATACAAACCAATTCTCTCTCTCTCTCTCTCTTTTGGTTTGTTGTCGATGCTAAATGACGTCTACCAAAAGAATGGGAAAGACAAGAGAAAACCCACAATAGTTCTAGCAATACATTCATTATCGCAGTGATAAACGGATTTCTCTCATTCTGTCTTCTTCCGATTTAACACCCACAAAAAGAGAAAAAAGGTAAAAGTTATAAATTGGTCCCTCGATACAGTTGAAATGTACATGAATAGAAATGGGAAAAAGATGAAAGAAGATTCAAAACAATATTCGGTAGATTCAACTTTTGCCTCAAAGCATAAAGTTGTAATAATATTCGTTTTTATTATTATTATTATTTTATATTTTTATTTTCATATACAACATACATTTAATACCTTTTCATATTTTTTTTATTTTATTTTATTTTTTAATTTTATGCTTGCTTGTCAAATATATTAAGAATGCAGAAATTGGTTGCAATAATAATTTTCATTTAATAATGGATTGAATATGAAAAACCAGGTAAAAGCTCTCGCGGGTAAAATTAGTTTTAGTTCTTCTTTTTCTTTTTTTTTTGTTAAACTTATATCATTAGGTGCAATAAAGATGTTTGAGTGTATGAGTTTGTGTGTGTGTGTGTGTGTGTATGTGTGTGTTATAGTTCCATCAATGAAAAGTTAGAATAAATATTTATATCGAACAACAATATTTTTATGTGTTTATATTATGTTTTTTGGTCAGATCGTGATTCATTAAAACGATGGCAAACCAATCATTTAAATCAGATCGAGTCGAATCGTACACTTGTTCTTAACAAGAACGATGTTGATGATGCTAATGTGAATGAAGATATGCATTGAAGATAACGCACGGATGAGCTCGTGATTATATTTGATAGTATTTTCTTTCTAATAACATATAAGTAACAATTGGGATTCATGTTTCATGTCTTTTTTTTGGTTGAGAAAGAAATACAGAATATTATATTTGCGTGAATTCATAAAAAATCAAAAAAAGCAAAAAAAATATTGAAACGAAGAAATCCCATTGAAAATATAAATGTGAAACGCATCACAAATATTTGGTCCGTACGTTCTGTGTCAGTATGATTAGTATTTAAGTGCAAACGGTTTTTTGTCAAAACATTCTGGGTCTGGGTCTGGTAAAACCAAAAGAAAAATGCAAATAGCAAACTGGTTTCGGAACTGTTACAAGTATTGAAGCAATTAAATCAATAACAATAACAACAATAATAATAACAACAACAACAATGAATAAGATTGGAAATCTATTCTAATAAATGTTTCAGTTTCAGTATTTTTCATTCTTTCTTTTCTATCAATTGATCGTTTTTGTCAAATAAAATTCTAGTTAAAATATCTGTGTATTTGTGTGAGTGTTTGTGTGTGTTTAAAGAAAGAAAAAAAAGGTTAAATGGATAAAACCAATCACAAGGATTCAATTCTCGATTACAACCGTTATCGAAAATAATATATATGTGGGGTGTTGGTTTCGATTGTGCACTCGGTTCAAATAGGAATCGATCGATCAATCAATCAGAAATAGAATAAACAATAAACAAAAGATCTACTCTCTTTTTGTATTTGTGTGTTTTGGGTGTATTGTCAACTATAGATAGAACAGTATAGGTGAATCTGTTTTTGAAATAGATTGTGTGCGTGTGCGTGTGCGAGTGTTTGTGTGTGTCTTTACAAACTGAACAAACAGATCCACTAATATTGATCACTCGATAATAATGTGATGAATGAAACATTTTTTTTCAACTAAACAGAAATTCAATTCAAACCAATAATGGTTATTCTGTGTATAGGTCAATTTTGATTCAAACAAATGAAATGTTTGATTGAGATGAAAAAGAATTGTCAATTGGATGGTGTAAATGTATTTTTTTTTTTTTTTTTGGTATATTTCAGTTCAATTCAGCAAACAATTGTTTGAAATGAAGGTTTGTTTGAACCACATTTTTCTGTTAGCTGTTAAAATGTTTGATTGACCAGAGACAGATAGATGGAACGCAATGAAAGAGAATAGATAGATTTTGACAAATAGGCAAAATAATAAAATTTCGGGGGAAAACAATCGATTTAGGTTTTGATGTGTTGAATGGTGAAAGACGTTTACAGATAGATATAATGAACCAGACCAGACCGTATATATTCTATAAATATATATATATACACGGTAGAATGTTGAATGATGGAGTGTTATGCTTCGAATGCATCAAATACGCCAACGTCCATTTTGTACATATCTATATATCGATCTACTCTTTTTCCTGTTCTTCATTCTTCTCCTTTTCAGCCATTTCTGCCATCAGTTTCGCTTCTATCATAAATGACAATTGATTAATATTGAGTATTGATACAAACAAACAAACAAACAAACAATGCAAACAAACCTTCGGTCGCTTTCATTTGCCACATGCCTTTGTTCTCTTCAAGTTGCTTCAACCATGGACGATTAAGCTTTTTGAACGATATCACAGGCGCTGAGGATCGCGAATGGACAGGAGCACTGGAAGTGTTTCTAAATTGTGACAATTGATTTTACATTGTATTGGTTTGCTCGATGTATTGTTCAATAATTGTATATTGCAAAGAACAATAATTGAAACCATTTACTCCTATATGTTTTATATGTTACAATCAAACTTACCGAGATACGTTTAGATTCGATGTTAAACGAGCTGGACCAAAATTTCCGGGCACACTCGGTTCCGGTCTTTCCATCGATGATTTCGATCGTTGTTGGGTCTTTGCTTGGGCAGCAATCTCCATCTCCGGCGGTACCGGACTCAACGATTGTTGCTGTTGATTGGTAAGATGTTCGTGTACACGATCAATCAGATCGCCGCACAATTCCATGGTTGGTGAAACGATAAAATCGATAAAACCTATAAAATAAAAAGTATCAAACGTGATTTATATTTATATATATTTGGTTTTTATTATAAAAATGTGGTTTGCCAATGAAAAAGAAAAAAAGTTGCCAACTCTTACCAATTTGAGATTGTGGTATGAGAGTCGAGTTTCGGTCGCACAATGGCGAATATGGAAGACCCAAATTTCGTTCCGAATCGCCCTGTAGATATTTATATCAATTTTATTTATTTGCAAAAGTGAATCGTTAATGTTCTCGTTTGTTGAATTCAATGTTTATATCAAAAAAAATATATCTATAATAATGCTAATTTATTGGTATGTGATGATTGGCCGAATGGTGTAACACAACACACCAAATTTAGCAACAATACTTCCATTAGTATTATTATTAATATCATAAATAATTAACTAAAAGGCCCACAAACACACATTAAAGATCCATTAAACATAGAGTTGCAATCTACAATTGGATCACATTTTACAATTGAAACGATTGAAATGGATTTGCCACACTCGAATCATTATATATGAATGTGTGTTTCCATGCAGATAAGAATGGAATATTCCACCAATATCACTAGATTTGAAGCAATCTTCAATCCATTCAAAATTAAGTATACATACATACATATATCTATTATTCAAAAAGAAAAAAGTGAAGAAAAGTAAACATACCTGAAGGAAGAATTCTTCCATCAACTTTAGCGTCCATCGTTGATGCAAATTGAACACTTTACTTGGATGCGATATATCAGCCGTATGCAGGATATACGAAAGGCCTTTTTGCTTATCGACGGAAAACTCTTGATGACTAAGCAATGTTTTCAATGTTTTGATTTGTTGAAAATGGGTCGACATATCGGTTGCGATCACCATCTCAATAATAAGTGTACGAAATTCGCTAAATAATGGAAAAAACAATAGATGGGAAATCTACATAAATAACATTGAATAAATGCAAACTTACCGATATTCTTCGCGGCTTAGATTTTGTGCAATATTAGCACCATCATTGTGCATCACTTTGAATGCTTCGGAAATGTGATAATTCTCCAATACAGACCGATCATTATATAGCAATGATATCTCCGAACTGAAAAAAAAGTAGATGAAAAGACAAATGAAAATTTTATAACAAAGGTAATCATACGGGTTTTTAGTTGGTATCACTGTGAACTCTACTAATGACACATGTGAAAAGTTTATTTGCGATAAAGTATGTCAGAGATTCACAAACTTTTTTTTTGGGTGCGGGCTTATAATATATTAAACAAAATTCATTTTTTTCACGTCAAAACTCAAATGTTAACTTGACTGTTACGTATTTTTTCATGTCAAAACGCGAATGTTACTTTCAATGTAACCAAATTTTTAATTAGTATATTACAATGAAATCATCTTTTTTGGTACGAATGAAATTTCATATTTAATGTTAATTTAAATTGATTGTCAAACTCATTCGAAACTACCTATTAACTCACATTTTGAAAACCTCTGCTCTATACTATAGGATCAAATCAATTATTTTTGGACTTTTGGTCATCCATCCAATAACGAATGATGAAACTAATGAATAATGGAACGCACGAATCGCATTAGCAATACATTATTGACATAATAAAATATATTGTACATTAGTAGAGAAAAATATAAAGTTTGTAAAGAAGATAATTCTTAAAACCTATTGCGAAAACCGAAAAAACAAACAAACAAACAAACAAAAGTGACAATCAACATACCCGGACATGATATGAAAGTTGTTGGTAGTACCCGTATGTTTGAAATCGTGAATGATGGCGGCAATCAATGTTGCAAACACTTCCAAATCGGTTAACCATTGCTGTTTGTTGTTTTGTTAGTGGGTTGATGAGAAAAAAAGGAGAAAAAAATGTAATTACATAAATTATATTAAATTAATTTATGTCAACTAAACAAAAATCATGATCATATTCATGCATGCACACACACACACACACACACACACACACACACACACACAAACACTTACCGCCAATCCTGTCACCCAAAGCAAATAATGGACGGTTTGGGTCACATCAGCTGCATGTAGATTGTTATGATACGGATTGCCATGTATCATATAACCTGATTCAATTTGATTCAAAAATGAATCCAAACTATTAGTCGTTATCTATAAAATAGAAAATATTTGTTAACATTTTAAATCATAAATAAAATTAATATAATTTATTTTAAATATATAAATACCTTAAATTTATGAACCAGCCCATAGCGACTGAGCAATTCGGCACTTAGGTTGTAGAGCACCTTGTTAATGCATAGTTCGTTCAATGCAAACACATCAAACGACCATTCATCGACAGCCTATTGTCCGTGTCCAATGATTAAATTAATTGAATTTAAATAAAATGAATGTTAAATTAATAAATAAATTGTAAATTTTAGTCACTTACTCGAAGAAAGAAGGCGACATTATTCGGAATGTTAATGTTGCAAGTATTGAATAGTCGTCGATAGATTCTAGAGCCGATGACCGATTATTATTATTATTATTATTTTCAAACGATTATGATGATTAACAATGAATAAACATACCGATCAACCATAATACCGGCACGAATTGCATTAGCAACCGACCGAAATTTAGGCTTTTCATCCGATCGAGTCTTCGGTGCGGCCGGACCTTTAGTAAAGGTGGACGCCAACCATTCGCGAACCTCACTGGGCACAACGTCCGGTTGTACCTCGGCCAATTCATCCTCTTCGTCCAACAATCTTCTATTAAATTGTACAATAATAAAATAAAATGATTGAAGCATAAAATGAACATTATAATAGAATCCAATTATTATTATAAAATAAATGCACAATGCTCTTTTTTCCAATTTTGAATCGGTTTAGTTTTTTAGCCCTAACTCTAATTATACTTAATTAATTTAGTTTAGATAATTGTTTTTAGATAACGAATAAAAAAAACCTTTGAAGTTGATCTTGCGTATCCGTTTTTACTGTTTCGTCGATATTTTCGCCCGCCTTTGGATCGACTTGCGTTATCACCACACGTTTAACCGATTCTTCCGTTGTCGTAGATGGCGTCGTTATCGTTTTGTTACACAATGGTACCTTGGTTGTTGCCTCTCCTTGATCACCATTCTCAGCTTTGGATGTCTTATTATTATGATTGGCATGAGCACGATTATTATTATGAATTATTATATTATTATGATTAGATGCTTCGGAACTGTTGACCGTTTCAATCGAGATTCTTCTCCTTGGAACAATTGGCTTTTGTTGATTAATTTTGTTGCTATCAATGTTTGCTACAATTGATGTTAATGATGGCATTGTCGTAATCATCGTCGTCGACGTCGACGTTGTGCTTGTATCAATTGTCATAGTTGTCGATGACGATGGCGTTTGACTAAAACGTCTTGGCGGTGGTTGAGGCTGTTGATTGAGCTTTCTCCGTCTTATTTTAGCAAGGAAAATTTATATGGGAAAAATTGATGAAATTTAGTTTGATTTAGTTTATTATTAAGTTTTTGTTGTTGTAGGTTTAGTTCCCTTATTTTAAACTAGTATACGACTAATATGGTGATATATGGGATTTCAATTTTAGCAAAAAAAAGGGAAAATATTATTTAACGCTAGATTAAACATACACGTTACAATATGGGATTCATTCAAATTTGAAGATCGGAGAGTATGAATGAACATACAAACACACACCCAAATTTAAAATACTCAATGCAAAAATGAATGAATAAAGCTTTGACCCTCGGCACAATTCAATTCAATTCAATTCAATTCAGCTTAGTTAAATTGAGGCTCGTTTTTATTATACATGCATTTGTTATTTGTTACTTTAGGCAATTTCTTGTAACTCGAAAATGCCAAGCAAAGTCTTTAACTTTTAATTTAGCAAATGTTTTATTCCATTATTATACCTGGTCTCATCCATGCTGACGGTGTCGAGAACGCAAGCGACATATTGTAACGTCTTCTGTAACAGTGAGCTTGGTATTTCGCCATGTTCCAAGTGTTGAGACAATTCACGAAGTCTGTCAAAAATATTAAAAAGAACGTTTTATATTATAATAAAAAAAATAATAATAATGTTTTTTTCTCGTTAAAAAACAATTGATTAAAAAGCTTTAGAAAGTAGAAATTAATTGAAAAAATCGACTCAAGTATCAACGGAACAAACCCAACAAAGGTAGAAAACACATTCTCACTCAGTTCTGAATTTTCAATTTGTTCTTTGTTCTTGAAAAAGAAGAAGAAGAAGAAGAAGAAAAAGTCAAGTGTTATTATACGTCAATTGAAGCTATGATATGAAATATTGGTTTGCAACATGCAAACGAATGATGTTGTACCGTTTCAATAGGTCTTTGCATCGTGTCCAATATTTATAACGTTATTATATAAAAAAAATTGTCAAATTAATATTGTCAATTGGAACGACCCACGCAACATCCTCCTCAAATGATATATTGGATACCAGATGGATAAATTAAGTTGGCAAACATCTTCAAATTGAATGGCATTGTTGGTACAATATATACATTGAAATAGTTGGTCCAATTGTGCATGATGTATAAATGTACGACGGAAATAGAATAAGCTGCTATTTGAGGTTGATTTCAATTGGCATTATCTCTTTCCCATTGAAAACATTGCATTACACTAAAAATACCAATTCCTATATTCTTAATGTTTGATGTTTGATTCAATGAGTTTTTAGTATATAGATTGTAAGGAACGTAAAAACCTACCTAACCACAGAGTTTGACGAAGAGATCAAATTGATTTAACAAAAGCTAAACACATCATTAAAGCATACAACGAAACAAGAGCATAAAATCAAAAGAAAACCTCTTGCTGCTTTATATGGTTGGAATCAATTATTTTCAAAAGTTTACACAATGTTCCTGTCTCTTTCGTCGATTCACAGCCGACAATGAATGATTGCGAAGAGAACCGAATTCAATTATTAAATAGGCAAACGTTGTTAAGCAAATTCAAACCATATAATACAATTCTTATTTTTCTTTACATTTTTTTTGTTCACATTCCATGTGCGCACTTAATCTTAATTAAAAATCTTAACCCTAAAATCAATAATATTGATCAAATATATTTTCCTGTCATCATCGGTTTCGATCGATTGGTATTTGCCGCTATAATACTCTCTTCCTATTGAATGTAAATGGTTATAATGCGAATTTAACGTGCACATAATAGGAAATAATTCATAGTAAAGAGATAATAATAATGGTGACAAGAGTGATGATGATCATCATAATAATAAAAAACAAAGAATATAATTTAGAACAATAGATCTTTTGGTGACTCTAATTGCTTGAAAGTAAATGTCAATTTCAATGAAACAGACATTTCATTGAGTCAAATCGGTTCAATTCAATTAATACATCATTTTTATTCAATTTATAACTTGGCCATCAATAAACAAATTAATAATATAATAAAATCATCGGCAAAACAATAACAACAACAACAGTGAATGCCTTAGGATATTAATTGAATATATATATTTATAGCTGCCGTTAGAGCGACATGTTTTTTTGCCTATGAATAGGATCAGGTTGCATCATTGTCCACATAAAAGTCACGTTGACTTATTGTTATTTAATTAAAAAAGTGAATAAAAAGAAGTACGTTTACACCAAAACGTAATCGATCATCGATGGACAATGAACGATACCATATTACAGAATGCAGTGGTGGAGAGGCTTATGGCAAATGGTAGCCCATTTTTTTTCCTATATTCAACGCGATAGTAGAAAAGCAATATGTACACGACACAAGCCTGTCAAAACAGTACATTCCAACTAGAGATGACCATTGCATTAAATGGAAAAAAAATAGAATGAAAACGAAGAAACACATTTTGGAACATTAATTGATGCAAACATAATGGGAAAATGTTGATGTGACACATGGATGGCCACAAACAAGGCAGATTAGGTGTTTAGGAAGAGAGAGAGAGAGTTGAATATTTCAAAGGTGTCATTCTCAATGATGCCATAGAATTGGACATTCCCCTAACGAAACCTCCGGAATCATCACTCTTCTTCGAATTAATGGTTCGTTTGAGTATGTGAGAGGGCAAACTGAAGTGTTAACCAAAACATTGAATGGAAAAAGTAATAAGAAGAAAAAGGCCATCCCTCAAGGCATATCGATTAGTTTTGTGTGCTAACCGTTTTGTGTCGATTCGATTCAACGTAGAAGTAGTAATTCATTCTACCTTGTGTTCTCAATGCATCATCTAACACACACACACACACACACAGTTGGAACCAATCTGTCAACATATTCCTATTCTAGTATTCTCATTTTTATATATTCTCTTCTTGTATACGTTTTATTTTCTGGAATACTTTTCCACTATTCTGTATATTTTTGCCTTTGCTTGGTCGGTTGGTCGTCGTCGTCGTCGTATTCGTCGTCGTCGTCATTCAGTCAAATGACATTTTGCTGCTTTGGCAATTTGTCGATCGGTTTCTGTGTTCTACAACTATTGAACCATTCTCTCTCTCTCTCATCCATTTCTAAATGCATTTTTGGTGCATTCGGTGTGCAAGCATTAAAGTATGTGCTTGTGCCCGGAAAGCGGAAAACGGCTTGAAAGGAAGTAGACAAACGAATGAATGAATGAACGAACGAACGAACGAACGAACGAACGAACGACAACAAACAGCAACGCAACATCAAGAGCGGAAAGATAGAATAAATAATAATAAATGATTGAACGAGTTGAAAAGTGACAAATATCAGCATACCTAGCAGCAGCTTTATCACAAACTTCAAGTGTATCAACACCAGGCGATGGTTGCTCAAACGATGATAATGGACGTTGCCCGGATTCTTTCGATACCGACAATACTTTTGATACGCCACTGATCTCCAATTGATTGTCTAAAGATTGAGAGAAAAAGAGAGATTGAAGGTCAATTATTTGTACGGTCAAGAGAACTATATCGGGTTTAATAATATCAAATCGGATGCTTACGTTGAGTGTTGCCGGCCTGGTTGCCACCGCCGTTGCCGCCACCGCCCCCGCCGATAGCATGTTTTGCCGCCTCCTCCAACTCAGGCTTCGTTACTAATCAATTGGAATTGGATTGAAAGAAAATGAAAAGAAAAAAAATCGGTATAAGTACATTGGAAGTAAACGAATAAAATTGAACAATGAAAAAAAGAAAGAAAGAAAGACCTTAATTGGCCTTTCCTTTTTGGCTAATGGCACTTTACCGTTCAACAAAACAATTGACAATCGATGATGGCATGAAGAATATAAAAATAAAAAAAAAGAAGTTACCAATGGTTATGGTTATATGCCATCATCATCATGGTTGTCAAACAACGCAATCAAATAATCACTTGTCGTCGGTAATTGGCAACTTTCGATTGTAAAATTTGTACCAATTTTGTTCAATTGCACATACAAAAGTGATCTCGAATTGGAAATGTTGTGTCAGTATTTGTAACCAAAATGAATCAAAACAAACTGATAATAATTGACAATACAAAAGATTGTTGTGGTAATGGTTCGACTAAACTTTTTTGTTGTTCATTGACAACGTACACACACACACACACACACACGCACCGACAAAATCTAGAATAATGCTTTCAAGAATAAAATCTTTTAGTGTCAAAAACGTTTCTAAGAATTATTACCTGATGAAATGGTACAAAAAAAGACAAATAAAATAAATCGACAATCAAACAAATGCTATTGACCATTGAATTCAAACACTATGTTGTTTGATGTAAGGGTAGTTGAAAACCAAATTTAGATTGTCAAATATAAAGAAGCGAAACAATTTTTCTCATAAAAATAAAGTAAGGTAAAGGAAACTTAATTTATGGTTCACTTGGTTTATATTATTAGATTGATGTTCAGGTTTTTCTCCTGGTATACTTCTTCTGGTTGTTGTTTCATGTCAAAAAAAAAATGGACATCAACCAAAGATGATGACCGATTGGGCTTTTGGTTTCATCCACCCACACATTTCCTTTTTTTCCTTACAACCAAATTCATTGTTGCGAATCAATCAAAATGAAATAGGAAAAATTTATTCATTCAAGATTTGAAATATATTTTTTGTTCAGAATCATGTCAATATTTGCATTTTTAGTTGCTGCTCAATGTTTAACTCGCGGACATTATTTTCAATATTTTGTCTGTTCTAAAGCGATAGTCTTCTCTTTTCATAAACTTTGATATATTTCGTTTATTGTACATTTTTTTTCCATTCTTTCGTTGTGTATTTTTTTTTAATAATAAATAAATAAATAAATATACCGAATGAAATGAGAGAGAAGTGAACAAGGGTGGGAAAAAAGTTTTAGCCTTTCACCATTTTGTTCATTCTTTTCAGTTTTCATTCAATCTACACACAATCATATTCGATCCACATTTGGACCATTGAGCAAAGTAAACTTTAAAACAATGAGAAAAACATGTAAAAAGTTTACAAGCTTTTACGTACAGGAAAAATAACAACAAAAACACAGGTTTTGTTGGATCGTTTTTATTATTATTATTCGTATATTGTGTTGAATAGATTGAGAGAGGGCGTCACAGCCGTCATCATCATATGGAGTGCCAATATGAAATGGAGAGAATGAAACGGCAAAAGAGCAAAAAAATTCAATTTACTTTTACGTGTACCAAAGTTTAAAGCAGTCTGTGTTTTATATTAAAAAAACATGGATCAAATGAAATAGAGACCGTCAACAGCAAACACGTTTCGTTCCAATAAAATAATCATCATCAACAAAAATGAACATAATTTATATATATGATATAATAAAATTAAATATTCTATTCAGTTTTTTTGTCTGTCGTGGTTGAAAAAGATAACATTTCAATTTTTAAAATATATATTTTTATACATGATTTAATTAACAATATGAACAATTGAGGAATAAGCAATGGAAACGAGAATGAACTACGAGTTGGACAGATTAATACTCTATATACACGATCGATACGAATATAATTATTTTACAGTCAACTTTCCATTATTATACTTTACCTATACTTTGATATATTAATGGCCATAATATATATTATGGCTACGCGAATAGAAGGTTAAAGTGGGAGGTGGAAAAAAAAGGTAAAAGTTTGAAACACATTGTATATTATCTATATAAACTATAGTTACAAAAGTGGAACTAAAATCGGGACAAAAAAACAGTAAAGGAGACATAAAAGTTTAGTGTATTGAAGCCAATTGCCAGTTTTTAAGAGCATATTGAAAGCAGCAACAAAATGAAAGAAGAATATATGAGAATATAAATAGAGACGATGACTTGAAACGGGACTAATACACATTAATAGCTTGTACATGTTTTAATGTGTTTCGAAGGGTATCGTCAGCCATAAGAAGACGACAAATAAGAAAGCGAAAGATGTTTTCTGAAAATTAAAAGAACGAGAACAAGAAAAATTTCCATTTCATTTGTAGAGAGTGAAAACATTGTAATTGACCAATTGTGTTTGTGTCTCCAAATGGTAATGGATACTAGATTCTTAGACGGTAGTTTTAAACAATACTACTTAATATAAAATAATTTTATACAAAAATAATGAAAGTAAACTTGAAAAAAAAAGGTTCACAAGTGCATTTAATATGTTATCATTAAATCAATTGGCATCAATATCAATTATCAGATATGATTCAAGATAAATGTATTGAGATTTAAGATAATTAAGTCAATTATACAGAATTTTGTGTACTAAAATTATTTGTTGTTGTGGCTGAATTTCAACTTCAAACCTAATTCAACGTTCGTACGTGTATGGGATGGGTGCCTTGTACAAACATGTTCAATTCTCATCTCAAACACACACACACACACTTACATTAGATTTCATTTCAATCAAGAACAATACAACATTAATAACAACTGGAACAAAAGGTTGAATATAGATGACGATGATGGTCTTATGCCATTACGTTTTTTTAAAGCATTGCTACCAAACTGAATCCAAAATGCAAACTACAATGGAAGGCAATTCGAGACAGACACAGGCCAATCACGTTCCCGTGTAACTTGTACGTGTTACGAATGAAAAATACAACTTGTTTTGTGTGTTGTTAATGGAAGGTTGGTTCGTTAGAATACATTTCTCCTCAATAGTTCAAACGGTTTGTAGGTGCTGATAGTAATCGAGAGGGAGGGATGAATAGACGACCAAACTAATCGGTGCCGATCATACATGATGCAATGATTAGTGATCAGTAACCATAAGTAGTGCCAATACATTTCGTCTAATACAAAATCGGAATTTAAAAAACCCCAAGCACAAAGAGCTAACCCAAAAACAAAAATAAAATAAGAACCAAAGAATGTACATAGAAATTGAGACATACTATACTAATAGGTTTGTTCGATTTCTATTCCCATTTTGTCAAAGAGTGACAAGAATGAACCATTGAAGAATTTCCAATAGAAAAGATTGAACAAAATTAATGGAATCAACCTGGAAATCGATTCATTTATTCTCTCATGCTTCTCGGAACCGAACCCAATTTTACTGTCGACCAAATTTTTCTATGGCAGGAATATAAATCAAGAATCTTAATTTACATTGATAAATGATTCAGATTGAGTAACAAAACGATAAGAGTTTTAATCAGATGGTAATGTTCTCAATTTCTAAAAGTTAAAGGTCGAACATGTTGAAATGGAAAGTCTCAACCATTTTTGTTGCTTTTTTTTTGGTTCAAAGTCTATGCAATTAGTCTAATTGCGCGCAACGTGCATGTAATGAGGTGTCCAGGTCCCAGGTGAATCCAAAAAGTAAAAACAAGAAAAAAACCAGGGACAAGAATATTCAAACAGACCAGAATGGTCATTTTGGCGTGGTGGAACTAATCAGACAAACTGAATTACCAAAAAAAAAAAAAAAATTAGACTATGAGAGCGATAATTGTAAAAATGACCGTCCTCATAGCAATTTGAAAGTACCAACAAAAAACAATTATTATCATTATTAGGCACATAAAGTACGAATCAAAATTTGAATTAATGATAGAAGATAACTAAAAGAAAAAAAGGACAACAGTAAATAGCGTTGCACTGTATAAATGTGAAATAATGGTCCAAAAGCGATGTCAAATTAAAAGTTATTTGAATAATTAGATTAAATGACATTCCATATTTAAATCAATTTGTCCCACTGGTACTACTAATTATGTGATTAAAAATATCATTAATAGAATTATGGTTCTAAATTTACTGAATTGAGTAAAATAATTGGAAAAATAAGTTTGTCGGAAAAAAAGTCCTAAACCTAAAAAATTGTTTTAAAAATTATTTTTAAAACAAATAATAAACTTGAAGACAGTTCAATCTATTGATAAAATAAAGTTCGAAAATTGTTTTTAAAGTTCTTTTATGTATGCTTTCTTTCATTGATTTTTCTCTTTACATTTGCAATTATGAATGGATCGATTCATGATAGAGTTTAACCATTATTTCCAATATCATCACTATTCTAAATTAAATTAATTGTTGAAATAGTATGCATAAAATGTGATTCACATCGATAATTGTATGCAAAACAAGAGACAGATTCGGTATCAATTGTGCGTGTATTTTTCACAAATTGGTCGATAACAATATCGAGACAGAGAAAGAGAAAGGACGTCAAGACAGTAATGAAGGTACAAGATTCAAATAGTATGGGTAAAGTAATTGAATCGTATCAAAGAATAGGATGAAAAAATGCTATAGCAAATTGTAAGACCTACCATTCTAATAAGAATAAGCAAAAAAGAAGAATCAGTACTACGTTTCGCACCAACGATGGTATATATCAAGCAACTGTTCCGGAACCGAACAAACGCATTAAGCCGGCGAATAAAGTGAAATCGAGTGCCAAGATTGCATCTACAAGAAGAATCGAGTATATAATGAAGCAACGGTTCAATTGCAAATGCATGAAAACGAGTTCTTTAACGAGCTGTTTGCTTCCAATCATACATTTTTTTCTGTATTTTGCCAGATTCATCATATTATCATAGTTAAAGAGATGAAACGTAGAAAAATCGAATGAAGGAGAATAATAAGAAATGTATGAGCAATGTTTTTTCGACTCATTATTGGTTTATCGGCTTGGCAAAATGATTAGTTTTGAGTACAGCCAAATAGCGTGAGTAGAAACCCGAAACCCAAGGAACCCGATCAAACATCAATAAATAGAATAAAACTAAAACAATTTCTGTTGAAACACGAACAAAAATAAATATTATATTTATATATATATTATTATCAACAGGAATAAACATTTCATTATCTGATTCAATAGATATTTATTTTTATTTAAATTTTTATATGGTTGATTTTAAATGTTTTGTGTACGTGAACAACTTATATTGATTCAATGATTTGGAATTTATTCATAACCATTTATTTATAATCGAACTTTTTAGAGAATGATCACGTATCAATGAGAAAGGAGAAAAGAGATAAAAAACTAGTTTAAAATCTTATAGGTTTTTACATGATTTTAACAACACAAACCTTGTAGATAAAAAGTTTTAAAATCAATTTAAAGTATATCATGAAACTGAATTTGTATTATTCATTAACAATCAAAATATAAATCGTTTAAATTTAAAGATATATATTAATAATAAATGAATACACAAATAATTGAAATAACAAAAATAAATTCTATAAACAACCGTTAAAAACATAAATAAAAATTCGAAAAGCTGATTATTTGATATTGAATCAAAATTCTAATAAACGTTACCATTGTCAATTAATACTACTTTAAAATTGCTATTAAACAAATAAAATTTTAGTTTAAATAGAATGAGAAAACGCTACAAACAAAAACACAAGAATCAAACCATTGGTTAAGCAAACAAATCTAATGAAATCTAATATAACTTTCTTCCTGCATTTGTCGATGTCTAATTTGTCGATGTTTAATTTGAACATTCTAAATGTAATAGTGTACAAACTATTGTTTTGAACATAAGAAAACCGAACACAATTGTCAACAATATTGGTCAATAGATGTTGGACATCGTTTTAGCGATTAAACTCACAAAGGAAAAGTGCAAGTGAAGAAAATACATTACGACCACGATGACAGCAACAAGACGATGTTGTATAGATAAAGGACGACAATAATAAAAGAAAAATAAGCAAACGTTTTTTTTTGTTCAGACGACAGATGTGTCGATCATAATTCATCTGATATGAGCCGGACAAATAATGGAACTACACAATGGAACAAGAAAGAAAACCTTTAACAGGAAAAATGAAAGTTGATATATACAAGTTTAGGATTTGTAGCCAACAAATATTGATGCTGTCAAGTGGTCTATTATAGTGTTTGTATTTGGTTCCATTGTTTAGAATTTGTTAAAATAGCCTCACTAAAATTTAAAATACGAAAAAAAACGGTAAGCAAATTTTGGTAAAAGGGCAACAATTTGAGCGTAAAAATAGAGTGCAAAAAAATAAAAGCAAAATGAAATGCAAATTGGAATGAAGCTTCATGAATTAGAATAAAAAAATAAATCAACCAACCAATACTAAAATGGTAATAACAATACTGTTTTGGTAGAACTATAACAGCAATGGCAAACTTGTTCAATTGAATGGTTTGTACGCGTGAACCAATGGGAATATAGACAATTGAGTTGGCAGCACAACATTGCATTCGATACGAACAAATATACCAAGTTTACAATTCAAATAATATCAAATTTTTACAATCGATAATGGGCCGAATTTGGTCTAATGAATGGAATGGAATGAAAATGTCAAAAAGACGGCGTAAACTAGAGAGAGAGAGAGAGAGAGAGAGAGAGAGAGAGAGAGAGAGAGAGAGAGAGAGAGAGAGAGAGAGAGAGAGAGAGAGAGAGAGAGAGAGAGAGTGCAAAAAGAAAACGGAATAATACACAGAACATATATATACAACGATTTGGTTTTTGCGATTTAGAAATGTTGGAAATCTATTGTATCGGTTAGTATGCACAAATATATTTGTCAATCAAACTCAATTGAAATTGGCATTTGTAGATGTAGATAGATAAAGTACCTAAATTAAAATTTTGGGTATTAGATAATACCATACAATAAGCCATGTCTACATCAAATAGATTGAATGATAGGAAATGAAAAGTTTAAAAAGTAAGAGAAAGGACATAAAATGAAAGTAGGCAAATCAAGAATGAAGGAATAGAATCAAATAAGGCAAATATAATTTAGAGTCAATTTAATGCAAATACAGTGTAGGTTAAGAATTAAATAAATTCAAATAGGTAAAAATTGCATCAACATCATTGAATGAACAAAACCAAAAAAAAGGAGATGAAAGAAATTGAACGGAATTTGCAATTTTAAAATTTGAGGTAAAACATACTACATGAAAGACTCTTATACTCGTTTTTTAGAATTATTAAAATATTCCAATAATTTAGTTAAATTTCAGTTTTCAATTTGGGGTTTCAAGTTAGATCATAAATCTTATAAGAGAATATAAACCGTATGCTTTTAATCTAATTTTTTATGAATCATGTAAAACAACAAGAATCTTTAAATAAAAATTTAAAACTTATTAAATTAATGAAAAATAAACAAATTCTAGAATAAATTTTGCCTATAATATAAAAATGTCAAAATGTTCCAAAATAGAAAACTTGTCTTGTTCATTAATGTCAATGATGAAGGTTAAAAATTCAATTTTAAAATACAATTTTTTTTATTGAAATAGTGTGCTAACATAGCAAAAAAACGGTAACAACAACAATAACAACAAATATGATTAAACATTGAATTATACAATGAAGGAAATTATGAAACGGAATGTTGAATGTTGTTTAGATAAAATATAGAATAAAATTTTAACAAATAAAAACAGGTCAATCAAATATAAAAGGCATACACGGCAAGAGTTTTAATTAAATTTATCATCGTCACAATTAATCAAACGTTAATAGAAACGTTCCATTTACTGTTGCGTGCCATTTTATGGGCAAATGAACAAATGATGAGCCAAAGGGTGTCAAATAGTATAGAACAGAGGTTTCCAAAAATGTGAACTTATGCTTATTTATAAATTGAAACAAGTTTTACAATGAACACCGACAATATTTTAATGTATTGTCACAATTGATGATTTCAATGGAATTTATTGATTGCAAAAATACATTACAGTGAAGCCAACATCTACATTTTAGTATCACAAATCATTCTTGTAATATCGAATATGTAGGTTCGTATTCATAAAAGTTTGGAAATCTCTGGCATAAGAAAATGTACATATAGTGATACTATCACTACTAAAAGAATACAGCAAAAGATATTGTTTCAATCGAAATTCATTAGCTAATTAGAAGCGTGAAGGAATGTGTGTACACAAATGATCTCTTTGGAACAAGAAGCAAACGTCTGACACACTCACACACAGTCAAAATGAGAATTGATCTTGGTTTTAGTCTATCGATTTTATTAAAACATTTTCGTGTATGTAAAGGAATGGTCACCACCATAAACCACGCCAAAATTCATAGATACATATTGGTGTGGTACAAATAGGTGGGAAATTTGGTTAATTGGTTAATATATTATATAATAAATGTAATTATCATATGCTAAAAAATATACGCCCTTATTGAAGTTTGAAGTATAAAATTTAAATCTATTTGTGAAAAAAAATAAATAATGAATTGTATAATTAAAACAATCATTGAGTATTCAAAGTACAAAATGTTACAAAGTAATAAACATCTAATAAGCTATAAATTATGTGTGTGTGTGCCTTTCTATCTTAAGGCAATATATATTGAACACCATTGCGTGTATCATAAGAATGAGACTTAACTTGTAGTATGAAGAAGCAGAACAGCACTAAACAAGCATAGAAAACTTGTAAATGGACTACACTATTGATGTGTTCAAGTACAAATGTAACTACTTTGCCATATTTAGATAGAATAAAAAAAACGAAACAAACATGAAAAGACAACAAAAAAGTGTGAGAGTCAAAAAGCAAACAACCACAATTGAGAGCATATGATAGTTGTTCTCTCATTAATAAATAATTTATATACAACATTACCGGCGGGGTTGGAAATGGTTTTACCATAAAAAGAAAAACGGGAAAAAAGAAATAGATAATGATGACGACGAAGATAGCCATAAATTAGGCCAAACAAATGAGAAAGAATGAATGGGTGACGGCTAAAAACCTGTGATATAATATTTTTAATTGTGTGATAAGCAGCAAATGGAATAACAACAAACAACACAATCATTCGCAAATTAAACTTTAAAAGAAAAAATAATGAAATATAAAAATAAAAATTGTTGTCATCATAAAAACTAAATTACGGAAAGTGTCAAATAATAGAGAAAGATCAAAGTGTTTAATGGGAGAAACAGATTAACTTGAGGCACATCATCAAAATAAATCGAAAATGAGAGAATGGTACAATGTCGCTAAAAATGATGACGTTGAAAATGTTAACATCAAGTTTACTTGTTTGACTAATTAGATTATAAACCTGTATGTACAATTCTCACTTTTTGAGCTGCCATTGATGTGAATAAAAAAAAAACAAAATGATGATGTCGCAAAACAAAATCAAGAACGAGGCCTAAAATTCCAATCAAAAAAGAGGTATCAAATTTTGTGATGATCAACGACGACGATCCAATGGAATGGCATGGAATGACAATATAAAAATTCCAATTTATATATATTATTCTATATTATAATATTAATATATTTACATTCAAAAAAAGTTTAGAGATAGAAAAGAAAAGAAAACATATAAGCGAAAAGATCCATGAAATAGTTGAAAAGATGATCGTTGAAACGAGACTAAATTAAGCGAATTTTCGGAAAAGTACCAACTTAATTAGCAGTCAAAAGTATAGTTATAGCATGATTCACAATCTTATTGATAGCGGCGTTCACTCTTGAAACTGAAGAAAAAAAAATTTCTCAATGTATACGTTAATATGCAAACTAAAGTTCAAACTATTCTCTGGATAACGAGAATACACGCAAACGAGAAATGATCGAATAAGGAAAACCGACCGACCAATTCTGAAAGCGAACATTATTATTATTATTATTATTATTATTAGTGTGTATACATCATGTCCCCTCTTCCAATTTGAGCGGTGATATAATTCCAACCAACCACCCTCTATATGTGAATCTCATACGCTTCAATGAACATTCTTATTAGATTAAAGTGGAAAAGAAGGCGGAGAAGTATGGCGAAAAAATAAAGAGTCAACGCCAAAGCACCAAAAATTGGGTTGCATTTCGTCTAAAGTAAAGATGAGACTAGCCAGTAGAGTTTATGCGATTAATGTTCCAATAATAAACTGAAACTCTGCACACTAAGAAAAGTGTAAAGTTGAGTTGAGTCAAGACTACATTCATCATTGATTGGTCATTGGAGATGATGGTGTAGATCAAATATTATTCTTGCGCAATGTGATCATAAATCAAAAAATGGTAAACTTTAAGATGAGAACTATGTTGTTATATAAGATGCTTATATTAATTTCAAATATTTTCAGAAATAAATTGGAGTATCTCAATTAACCAACAGCTGTACAAGCTAAAATTTAGCATTTCTTTATTTCCCTATTAGATAGTAAACCATCCTTTCTTATAAACTGTTTGTCCATTAAGTTTTATATTAAGTTGACTATCAGTCTCAATTTAGCTGGGAATATCTTGGTTTTACCTTTTGTTTCTTGATAAATTGATAAATGTTTCAAAAGTTCCATTTTTTCAAGAAACTATTGGCCACGCTATTTTGTACAAAAAAATGTGAAAGATTATTGTATTGTTATGGAACAAAATGAACACAACATAAGTATGCTCAATTTAGCCCATCTCTTTGATTGTTATGTAAAATATCTTTACAATTGTTATTGTTTAACGTTTGACGATAGTAAAAAAAGAAACACTAAATAAACAAAAAAAGCCGAATGAATTGAATCGATCCACTTGGGAACAATTTTTTTTGGGTGTATGTTTGGCATTGAGATGTCATTTGCAACCACCGTCAAATAATTATAGTCGAACCATATTATATTAGATAGGAAAACGTGGAAAATTTTTGGAAATGAAATGAACACACACACACACAACAGATAGGAAAAAATAATTATTGTATTTGTAGCAGCCGACGCGCAACCAGCTGCATACGTACATTGTGTATCAAAACATTAAAATTTAGACTACAAGTTTTTAAAAGTAAAATTTCAATTAATACTTTTAAGTATTACTATCAAATTCTTCATTTAAGGAAAGTTCATCGATCTTCATCGATATGCAAAGTTTGAATGCAAAATTCAAACTCTAAATGTCTCAAATTCGAATACAAATTTTAGCTTCAAAAAATAACTTTGTTTGTGAAGGACCCAAAGTTCACCAGTAACCCAGGGCTGTCTAACTAGAAATATGTGCGAGCAAAGTGGGTATAGAGGTTAGCAGTCGGTCGCGGTCGTGGTCGACCATTTGACATCAATTGAAATTGATATACATGATCTTGTTTAAAGTCGAATGAATGAAAACTATCTATTCATTTGTTTGATGAATAAAAGCATACAAGTGGTTAACCGTACACAATAAAAATTATTATTCAAATTTTTCAAAAAATAATTCTGAAATCATATTTAATTTCATTAAATAAGTTTATCAGTAAAACCAACTTTTTATTTTTTGAATTCATTGTTTACTTTATTAATTTAAAATCAACTAAAAATACGGTAAACTTAATTTACATAACAAACCATAAAAACAAAAATTGAAAAAATACAAAAGCAAAGTTGAAAGAATTATACAAAGGAAAGAAAATACTCATAAACTGATTTCACACATGCTCGAATACTTCAATTCGTTTGATAATTGAATAAATGCTTTCTAGACATTTTATTCGGTAGGCATAACATTTTAATTTGGTTCAAGGACAAGTTCTGATGAGAAAGGGAGAGAGAGGGAGAGAGAGAGAGAGAGAGAGAGAGAGAATGTGTGGAAACTAGAATCCAATAATAATAAAACGGAAGGAAAAGATCAAATAAGCAATCAACAAAGACAAACAAATTAATAAAGAAATGAATAAATGTTGTAATCATTGTTTGTGTGTTTTCATGTTTGAGTCATTTTATTCTCACATTTCTCGCTCTATCGCTCATTTTGTTTCATCATTGACATTCTCTCGTTCGTCTTCTCTTCTTTCATTTGACGATCGTCATTCAATTACGATCGATGACGGTTCTACACATTGGGGTGAACAAGTCAATGAGAATATAGATGCAACCATGTGCTTTTGCCAATGCTGTGGTCTATGGTTATGGCTTGCACCCAACCACGAAACCAAACCACCAGAACCCAATTTCCTTTTTTCTCTCTTTAACCTACTTATTGCCCGGTTCGACGATTACAACTCCTCTCTCTCTCTCTCTCTCTCTCTCTCTCTCTCTCTCTCTCTCTCTCTCTCTCTCTCTCTCTCTCTCTCTCTCTCTCTCTCTCTATGGCGTGTCTGCGTTTGTATTATATACATCTCAATGGAAAACGTACTTGTAAAATACCCACTAATAAAATACAAATTTAAAAAAATTTGAAAAAACTAACTTTTATTCAACCTAAAATGGCCCTAAAAACTTGAAAATAAAAAAATGTGTTCTAAAAAGTAAAAAATAAACACGTCTAGCGGGGCCTGACATTAATCTCTGGGTAGTGGATAAAAGTTGGGGCGCGCACAGTACCTTGACCGTTCAAATCAGTGAAAATTTTACAAGGATAGTCGATTAGATTCTTGAAACAGACAATAGTTTTCTTTTCTAAGTTAGCTTAGGAGTACGCCGTTGTTGGTTGAATTTTACAAGAAAGTTTTTTTATTAAAATCAATGTTTGTTACTGTTCTTTACACTTATTGAAAATTAGATTCTTGACTTCTCTCTCTCTCTCTCTCTCTCTCTCTCTCTCTCTCTCTCTCTCTCTCTCTCTCTCTCTCTCTCTCTCTCTAGGCCTTAGTCTATAGTCGATCGACCTTAGTTTAACCAGTAGAATCATGAATGATGAATATAATAAGGCCATACAGATTATTCTGAATTCGATCATTTATTCAAACAGTCTCTCTCTCTCTCTCTCTATGCCATGTGACCATGTGCCATAGTACATTCAATTGTATAGAATAATCAAGAAAGGAAAAAAAATAATGTTGAATCGTACGAACGAATCATTTCAACCACATTTTCTTCCATTCCCTCATAAATGTCTATTTTCTACTAGTAATTGACGATCTCAATGGAAAACGTACTTGTAAAATACCCACTAAAAAGTATAAGAAAATAAGGAAAATAAATTTTGGCCAATTTGGTCTCACCGATAGTTGACGACGACAACAACAACAATGAAAATGGGAACAGAAATCATTGGTCGAGATTGGAACTACACTATAAGTGCACAATGTGTAATGATGATCATAATGACATGCAAATGGAGTCAAATTAGAAAGAAAGCAAAAGAAAAAAGAGAGAACCTATTGTAGTTTGGTTACGGTAAAAAAAAGTTGGACAAGTTTTTTGATTATTATTATACACACCGACTGCAAGTCAATTGTCGGCTTGCCCGACAAAATACAAAGTCCAAACCAGACGTTTCAAAAAACAAAAACAAAAAAGATTTTATGAAAAACGAATTTTTGGCTTTTCTTAAACTATGGTAACGTTTTGCTGCTCATTTTCTAAATGTTTCTCCCAAATTTGACAAACATGTACACAAACACACACACATATGTGTGTAGACCGACAAATCACACCAAACATTAATTCTTATTTTTATTCACATTTTTCTTTACGGTATGTTTCAAGATAATATACCCATGGGAGATTATGATGGCGGTTTCTCAATCTCACTATAGTTACTCACTTTTTTCTTCACACATTTTCCATCTCACTTCACTCAAATTGCTTGAAACCAAATTGCAATTGTAAATAGTTACACTTGGTATAATCAATCCTTTTTCGTAAATTTTTCATAAACATTTGTAATGGAATGAGAAACGAAAGATATGAACGATTTACGAATATCAATTTTCAACAAAGTAAATTGTTTGCAATTAAACATGAATGAACATTTTTTTATATAAAAAAAATGTAAGTAAAATTTGTATAGCCTCACATCAAGTGTTTCATGTTTCCGATTGTTATATAAAATGACTATGATAAAATTATGAACGCAAAAACATTTATGTATATAATTACGTGTTACAGAAAACACACAAATTACTGGTTATTTCTTCTTTCACTTACTCTCTTCTTTTGTCGTTGTTGTTGTTGTTGGTAACAAGAGAATCACATTTTAGGTAAGATTTATTGCGCCTATTGCTAAAACCAATTTGTGTGTGTGTGCCGACGCCATTCTGATGTATTTAGATGTCCGGGTGGGATAATAAAGTGAAAGAGCGTAACATTGGATTCATTGACGACAACCAACGTCAATCTAAGATAGAATTAGTTGCTAAAATGATTTTGGTGTCGAAAACAATTGGTAATACAAGACATAGATGGTTTAATTAACAAGAAAAAGTTAAACAAACCATCGTTGTCCATAAATGGAAAATATTCGTTTGTTTGTTTTCGGGATTTTTTTTTATTTTATTTTATATTTTGTTAATGGTGGTCAATTAAAATTTATTGCCAACAAAGTATTAATGTCCTATTTTATGGATTTTTATATATTAGTGTTTAGTATAGATTATATACAGACAGATTGTAAACAAATCGAAAACAATTTTTTTTTGATTTTGTTTTATATAGATAAGATTCGTTTGCGAAAGTTTGCTTCATTACATTGGTTTTCTGAAAATCTCTCTCTCTCCCTATCGCTTTTCTCTCTCTCCATTGGAGTGTAACGGTAATGGAAATGGAATCGAGATAGATTGTGAATTGTAGCAATTCCTAATTCAATTGTCTATACACAAGTTCCATACGACTTTTGTTGCTGTTGGTGATGATGATAGTGTCCAAGTTTTGGAATATATTTATATATATATACACATACACAAACACCAAATAAAACTATAATCAAAATGTGAACCACAACAGAATGAATATTGTGAGCAAATAGGATTATATTTACTGGACAGACATTTACTAAATCATTGCATCTCTCTCTCTCTCTCTCTCTCTCTCTCTCTCTCTCTCTCTCTCTCTCTCTCTCTCTCTCTCTCTAGTTTTCTCCATACTCAACAGCATCGATTAATTAAATTTGTTTGTCTTTCCACTCATTTCGGGCCGAGTCTAATCATCTCTTCCAATGAAGCACATTCATCACAAGACACTTGGATTTGAAAAAGTTTATCATGTGTTTGGTTCAATTTTCTTTAACATTATACATTGATTGTTGCATTAATAAGATGACAAGAGGTGTATTTTCCGAAATGAAGCCATACATAAACAAACACAATCACCTTTTATAAGGTTTTAGCTTGACGATGAAGGCGAATAATGTGGGACACTTGCACTAAACTCAATCAAATTGTTTTACGTTTTTCATTATTGTGATTTTAAGTCAACAAACTATATTTTTTATTTTATTAATAAAATTTAATATCAAGCTAGTGTTTAATTTGGAAAAAAAAACGATTTCAAAGATTGAAAAACATTAAAGTGCAATCACATTTAATAATAAAAAGTCGTCATAAAGTGTTCAATTGAATCGTTGGATGAATGGGTGTTGAACACACAAAACATTGCAAGAAATATTAAGCAAACAGATCAAAATTGTTGTTGGTTTAAAGAATCAATTTTGATGCCATAAAAACGAAAATCGCTACAAAAAAAATGAAAACAAAACTAATTTCTATTTTTGACAGATTGATTGACAGGCAAACGTTTTTTTCAATAAAGTAAACAAAAAAATGAAAGAATCATGAATGGCAATGTTTGAAACAAATCGAAGGAGAATCATTTAGGTTTGTGTTTGTATCATTGGCAACGTAATCAAACATTTGTATATATATATATTGAACATATCAAAGTTTTAAACATAAACCGACAACAATCATAATATTTAGATCAATGCAAACAAATACGACAACGGACAAAATAAGTGGAAAATTGAGCATGCCTAAATGTAACCAGAACTTGCATGGATAATGCAATCCAATTCATAAGGATGCAAGTAAATTTATTCTCTTCCTCCCTCTCTCTCTCTCTCTCTCTCTCTCTCTCTCTCTCTCTCTCTCTTTTTCTCTTTTCCATTGTCCTTTCAACAATGAATAATATTAATCAATTGGTTTCATAATAAATTATATATGGTTTCAAGTGTCCAATTCAATAGAAGAGAAATAAAACAAGAAAAAAAAGTTGTCTTCTCAGCATTTAATAATACATTTGGAATGTGAATCTCTGCAGCAAAAAAAATATCAAACTTCACAAAAAAAAGGAACATTTGTTATCCTAATTAGGCATTGAACCTCATCACAAAAGTACTCTATTATTGGACGTCGTGTGGATCATATCGTTAAAAATGTATAGGAATGAACATTGTGAACATTGTGAGTGTGGAACCAGGACGACCAAATGTTGTTGATGAAACATATACAATAGAAATGGAATTCCATTCCAATATTGGTGGTGCACTTTCCAATACTACAAATACTGAAATTCAATAGGTTCCATAATGTTTAATCATTTCTGTCTTTCCCATTCATCTCTATATATATTTATATATAAATTATTATTAGTATTAGTATTATATACGACAATTTCAAAAGTATTAGGTCGTTCTGATCATGTATTAAAACTAAACTGATGTTAGTAATGGACCAAAGAGTGCAATTGAAGAAAGAATAAAAGCGTTTTATTGACGATAACAACAAGACGGAAATTTTTAATGTCCGAACATGACGCAAAAACATTAAAGTGGAAAAGTTGTTTGAGAATATAAAATGAATGTTTCCAGCTCAATGTAATGGTATAGACAAGAATAGTGATCAACAATAGAATGAAACGATGGTGAAGAACGTCATTGATTATGACAACGATAAGAATGGATGAAATATGCCGATCAAACAAATTGACTTTCAAATAAATAAAGTTCCGAAACAACAACAACAACAACAACAATTTTATTTGGTATTATATTACATGAAGATATCTTCGTTTCCGACTAACCTTTCATTTAAATTATTATTGCTATGAATAAAAATTTTGCTTTCAGTTTGTTCACATGATATTGACATCAAAAGAATCTATGATCAACTATATTAAATTATTAGTTAAATTCAAAAAAAAAAAATGATGATGGTGGTCAAATTATATGTTTCTTATTAAATTTCGTTTATTCGGTTGTTGTTGATCCCTTGAGTTTAGTTTAAAAGGTTTGAGTGATATCAATGTAGAACATTTAATGTGATCAAATTATTCCCATTCATCGTTTATGTTATGGTCTTAATGTTAAGCTGATCAATTCTTTGCCTTATAAGAGTTTGAACCTAAACTTGTGATCAATGCTTATTATTTTTAGATTTACTAAAGCATTTGGTTTAGAAAAACAAACCGGAAAGTTGACCAAATGATAAGAATAAATAATAAAAAAAATATGAAATGATTGGTTGCATTGGAAAGTCTCCAAAGACGATTTCGTATTTTTGGCTACCAAAAAAAATGTGTTCTCATCGAACCATACGAGCCATAGCAAAAAGTAACTGCCTGTATTTCATTAGAGAACATTTATTTTATCAATTCGTTTGGTAATTGAATCTTTTTCCCTTTCTTTGTTGGCTTTTTGCTTTGCCCTTTCTTCTTTTTATTTTCGTCTTCTTCTTCTTTCATCATTGCGATGGCTGATTTTGTGATGCATTCAAGCCAAATTAATTTTTGGTTGGACAGTCCGAAATAGCAGTCACAACTAACCATCTAGCCAACAAACCCAACCAGTTTAACAATTTGTCAATATGAACTAGAATCATCAACAACAAAATGGTAAAAAGGAAACGCCCGTACAGTGCAATGGAATGAATTAAATCAGTAAAGAAATTTTTTTTCCAGTTGCAACACAATGTGACAATAACAAAAATATAAACAAAAAATGAGACAAAAAAGAAGAAGAAGAAGAAGAGTGAAAAACAAATTTGAAGCAAATCGACATCATTTTTTTGTGTGTGTGTGCAAATACAGGATAAATAGAGAGATTGGATAGATAATTTGCCAGAGGGTGTTTTGCGTTTTTGTACATTACTTTTCCTATTAGATGTCCATTCGACTATGACACCTATTCGATTGGGTCATACAAATGTCGACATCATAAATGAAGGAAAGAAAAAAAAATGGCAAATTGTATAGATCAGAGGTTCTTAAACCGTTTCGCTTCGGGCCAACTCATTGTGTTAAATTGGTTTAAGATGTTAAAACGAGAAAAGTTGGCTTCACTGTAATGTATACTTTTTTGTTTCTGTTCAATGCATTTGTGCCAATACATTTTCATTGAGAGGGCTCATTTCGAGAACCTCTGATATGGAAAGAGCGAAAGCTAATTTAGAGAAATTGGTTTCGAGATTCCAATAGAACGAGAGAACAAAAAATGAATAATTGATCAATGCACGACCAAATGCATGATAACATTAGGATAGTCATTATATTATAAAAAATGGTCATCACCAAAATGTATAGAGTTGAATGAACACACACATACACAATATACACGTTTGAAATAAAATTATAAAACAAAAAATAAAAAATAAAAACAAAAATGAGCAATTTGAACTAAAACATTTTTTTTACGGTTGGATCATAACGAATATAAAGTGCCAGATTAGGTCACGATTCATGACCATAATTTTGAGGGCAAGTTAAATGCAAATGTTTAACCATAAAATACAATTGGTGAAACTGGATCGTTTATTCCAACTTAAAACTATAGACCAAAATAGCAGAAGGAGAATAAGATATCGTTGGAAAAAAATGACGATTACCCAATTCTCATGTGTATAATTCATAATTTGAGTCTGTTAACCAAAGCAATGTTGTTGCTGTTGTTAAATATTAAAAAAATGAGAGTAAAAGCATTGAAACCAATCTAATCATTTAGAATGAAAATGAACAAAATGAAATGGTTCGAAACACACCAGAAAAAAAATGATAATAATAAACGTAACTGAAGACTAACTCAAATAAAGTTATGACGTTATAAGTTGTAAGTATATGGCCGGAAAGAAAAGAAGAAAAAAAAATGGCAATGTTGACAGTCAACAGTAATCATTGATAATTAATAATTAACTCAAAATGAAAATAAAAAAAGAAGAAGAAGAAGGAGAAGGAGAGGTGGGGGAACAATATGTTTGATCAATGAAATGAAAAGAAACAAAAAAGTGGTGTTGTTGATGATGTTGGTGACTCGCCTAAATAAACACGAATCATTTGACGAGGTTGACGTGCATCGAACCACAAATTGAGTCCGTGTGTTTGGGAATGTGTGTATATTTCCATCCTACACTCTTTCAACTAAACACTACCCTCAGCTTTTAGTGTATAACAATGGAATCCAAGCAGACACATAAAATGTATCGGAGAGAAGATGGTTGTTCAAACCAATGACGATGACATCAGCGGAAAAGAAGACGAATAAAATATATAAAATAATAATAAAAAAAAGGAAAGGAAAGAGAACAAGTACAGGAGGAAGGAGTGGAATATATGTGAATGTGAAGCAAAATCAAGCATATACAAGCAAATCGAGCAAAACTATTATTTTCTATTGGACATGACCGAATTACAATTGACATGGTGGACTGTACACCGCCACCGCCACCGCCACCGCCACCACCGTCGCCGTCGCCATCATCTACATCGACACCCCAGAATAGTAATCAATTATGCAACTCAAAGAGAGAAAAAGGAAACCGCAATACATAAAATAGTTGTTTTTTATTTGATCGGGTGTTTGCAAATTGTGTCCATATTTACTGTTGAGATCTATTGACAAAAAAAAGAGAGAGAAAAAGGTCGGGCTTCACTTTTACTTTTCAAAATGGTTCATGTACTATACCTGACTTATAAGTGACTTCAGGTTTAGGATAAGCGGGAACATGAACAGGTTCAATGTGTAATATATGTTTTCATCATTTTTTTTTCTGTGTTAGGTTATTATTAATAATCGTGAGCACGAATTGATAACAAGCACTCATATATAAATAGAGATATGGTAACATATTAATGGAATCTATAATTAATAGGACGACAACGACGACGATCCTGTTTACGAATGAATGAACAAATTCTCGTTCGTTCATCATCGATGACGATCATTGATGAGTTGTGAAAGAGAAAATATTGTATTTTTTTTTTTTTTTTTGGTAAAGACAAGAGCAGACATACAAGAGAATTATTTCTTTTTTTCTTTAGTTTAGGTACACTTTTTCCAGTGTATACAGTTGTATAGAATGAGAGTATGAAAGCCAAAAGAAGAAGAAGAAGAAAAAAAACGAAAGACAAAACTATAAAATGAGGCGTCTCAAGGCAAAACAAATTGCACAAGAGGCAAGAATGAATGCAATTAGCAATGAAGAGAGAGGGAGAGAGAGAGAGAGAGAGAGAGAGAGAGAGAGAGAGAGAGAGAGAGAGAGAGAGAGAGAGAGAGAGACATATACAGGTATAAGTGGAACACTAAAAATAATAGAAAAAAATGTGGAAAATGGTCTTTCATTGTTGTGTATAAATTGTTAGAACACATCAATTTGGATCAATAGATTCAATGTTTCCCCGTTTTACAAATGAACGCTAAAGCAAGCAACACAAGAAATTGTCTCCACATTGTTAATCTATTGAATAATTAATTGCATTTTTCACCCCTACTCAAATTAAAACATAATATACATTATTATTATTATTTTTATTTTTATTAGAAGCTAAAGTAAACTCAAGAGTTGATTAGGGTTAATTGGCAACTTTGTATCGAGTATTCTCGTCTCAGTGGAAAATAGAAAAAAAAAGAACGTATATATTGAGGCAAGTGAACACTAATTGATCTGTCGAGTGAACAACAATTATAGAGGTAAATTAAATCATTCATCATCAATCATTAGAATCAGAATATATGATTAGTCTCATGTTGGCGTCATCATCATCGTATACAACAAAGGCTTGTTAACAAAATGGTTAATTAAGGTATTACCGAAAAAATGACACCAAATAATATAATATAATGAAAAAAAAACATGATGGAAAAACTCACTTTTATTAAATGTTGGATTCGATAATTTAACTAATGGCGGCACCGAATTAGGTCTTGCCATCAATGAATGTTCCTCATCGGCATCAGTTGATTGATTTTGATTGTTTGGTTGTTCACCTCCAATTGATGATTGATTTGTGATTAATGATGACGACAATGGTGGCAATGGTGGCGGTGTTGGCAATGGTCTTGAACTTGGACGTGAATGTGGTGACGATTCCATTGGACACTCGAAACATGACAATGATCGTCGATTTGTACTATTATTCTCGTTATTCGACGACCGACTTCTGCCTTTACTCTTTCGATTATTATTATTTGGCGAACGATTTCGATGATAATTGATACAATGTTGAAATATGTTACGCTTTTGATGATGAACTTTTCCGGACGAATCCGAAGATGTCGATGATGATGATGATGATGATGATGAGGTGGTGGTGGCGGTGTTGGCGGTGTTGACGGTTGATGAGCAACTACTATTACTCAAACCGGACGAATTTATGTTCGGCTCAGCCGAATGGACAACATTCGATGTGGGTTTTGGGTCGGGCGAGCGCCCTTTCCGAAATGAAAAGTTGGACATGAAAGGATGTCCCCAAACGTTTTCCGTCGACCAAAAATGTGGAATTGTCCTAAACGGTTATGATCGACGTTCTTCTATGTTGTTTGATCTACAACGAATCATCATTTTCCATTATGAACATACATTTTGCAATATATATATATTCTTTCATTGTTATCATTCGTTTCGCAATTTGGCGTGTCATCATTCTTCTTCCTCTAAATTTGCTTATGATGGAACGATTCCGGTAATGTGTACAAAACTATTCTTCTACTGGTCTTTTCGGTTTGAACCGAATGGTGAAGTGTATCAAGATTCAAGTTGATGATTTGTGGCTGAATGAGAATGAGAAGACGGGTGATGACAAGACATTATGTTGCTAAGAAGTTGTTTCATTTATCGTTTTTTTTCTATCGTTTAGAAACACTTGAAAACTTGAATCAACTCATGATATATAAAATGAATAGATTGCTAAATTTTATAAAAAAATGTCTAAACTTTTTTTTATTGTTAGTATAGATTCAATATGATTCAATGAAACAGAATTGAGAGTGCAACAAAAGCAAGTAACGACGAATAGCACGAAACAAAACAAAAAAAAGTAGTGATGAAAGAAGGAAGCGGACCAAAATGGCACTTATCGGCCTAATTGGTGGCTTATGACGCAAACAAGCAGTTCACTAACACTTGCACACTTTGGATCACTTAGCGTTGAGAGGATTTGTTTCGATGAAAAGCTCTAAACCTCACATTTAGATATATATTATATATATATATATATATATAAATAGATAAACAAGGAAAAAATACACAAAAGTCATACAATGTATTAGATAGAGTTAGTGAGTGAGTGAATGAGTGAATGGAACAAGAGAGAAAGGAAGTGAAAGCGACAAGAGATGTGATTCAATACCAATTAGTTAGTAAAGATGAATGATCTCATCAGATATAAAACTCAAAATGTTATGATCCAAGGGCAAAAAAAGTATAAAGTAAGGAAAGTGCAACAGTTATAATCAAGCAACATTGACTTTAAAGTTAATAAAAATGAACATGTAGATTTACTGGAATAATGAATCATGTGATGAGTTTTTTTTCTCGTTAAATTGATTTTCGTTGTTAAAAAAAACAAATTTTTTTTTGAAATGATCAATTTGTAAAAATCGAAACAATGAAAAAATAAGAATAAAATAAACAATAAAAAATTCAAATCACACACACACACTCACTTCTAATCATTCACTCATTCATTTTCATTCTTTCTCGTTCTTTGGTTCTCGCTCTTCCACATTGACACTCGCACATTCTGGTGCCTTTCCACGAATTAAACTTGCAATGTGGAATCATAAATTCATTTCGAGGGTTTTGATACACTTGAAACAAACCAAACGTAGTACATTGCACTATACACGAGATTGTACGGTTTTGTCCGATGCACGGCTTGTAGTGTTTGGATACACATGTGGAGTGTATGGATGAATGTATGTATGTTTGTATGCGTGTGTGTGTGTGTGTGTGTATGTGATGGGTGCTGGGTGCGGGGTGCCGTGTTCGACTAGTGAACGATGAATGAATGAATGTCGTGAAAAGAGATGAAGTCGGTCGGTTTGGGTCGATCGGTGAGAGAGAGAGAGAGAGAGAGAGAGAGAGAGAGAGAAAAAGGAAAAAACTAGAGAAAAGAGAATAGAATGGAAGAATGCAATGGGGCGCGATACAAGTGGTTTGCCAACCAGCCAGTGTGTATGAGTGTGTGCACAAGCAGTGCGCCCAATAATGTACATGTGTGCCTAGTTTTCTCTCTCTCTCTCTCTCTCTCTCTCTCTCTTTCTCTCCAATTCTGGTTCAGTCAGCACAAGTATCTGGTTAGTGAACCACTGGCCATTCGTCGATTATATATCACACATGGATGCCTGTTCTCTTGTATAGATGAGAACGAAAACCAAATGAAGGCAAAGAATGGGTGAGTGAAGGAATGTTTGAATGTATGGGAGAGAGAGAGAGAGAGAGAGAGAGAGAGAGAGAGTGAGAGAGTGAGAGACGGCAACGTGTATTGAAACCGGGAGAACTTTTACTCTTTTTCATCATCATGCATCGTCTCAATACTACAAAAAGCGGTGGTGAATGATGGTTTGTGTCGATAGAAAAGTTTAGAATAGAATTCATCAACAACAACAACAAAAATGCGTTCAGAAAAACAAGAATAGAGAATGTGTGTAAGTATAAGAAGAAAATAAGAAGAAAAAGTAGTATTGATGTAGTGCAAATGTTTTTCTTTTCAAAAAAAAAAAAAAAAAAACTCTAACTATCCCACTCGCGCAGGTGTATGATCTCATATTAGATCTTTCTCTTTCTCAGTCTGTCTATTGTGTAAAAGATAGAATGATGCGTACAATTCGTAAAGCCATTGTAATTTTCAACGACATTGTGATATATATATATATAGTTGAAGAGAATGAAAGAATATATATTGTGTTGGATGGATGAGTGTCTGCATCTCTCACTCACTCACTCTCTATTTATGATTTATCCATTTAATATTATCAACCGTTTTTAATCAAACCCACATGATCATCGGATTGCATATCATCATTAATGTATATATCCGTTTTCAAGCCGTTTTGATTCAAACATTTTATTAAGTTGTGGGATATAATAAAACGATTGTGAACCGATCAAGGTCGATATATAACCATATTTGGCTATTATAAATATATATTACATGGTGAAATCATAAAATATGGAAAAAGATTGTTCATAAATGTAATATTATTATTATTTTTATTCTGACTATTACTCAAACACAAACATATTGGCAGAAAGATAGATAATGTACGCAAAGCGAGAAACGCACGTGACCGATTCGAACAACATCATCGACAATAATAATCATTATTGATATACAATGATGTAAAGTTTGGTTAAACAGACAAACAATTGTTCAGTATTTTGCCTTATATATATATATATTGGATTGGATGATCATAAAAATTGAGTGTCCATAACGTTTATTTACTCACCGAAAATAATAATAATTACAATTGGAAACGTGATAATTGTATCGTTAGCTTGAGACCAGACAAGAATGGAGAACAATATAATAATAATAATAATAATTGAGATAATATTAAAGCAGATGAGGATAATTGTTTTAGATTAAATAAAGTGAGGTAATAAACAAAAAGAAAAATAATAAGACGGAATAAAGTTCAACAAGCACACCACATTGCACTTTACAATTCGCAATCATCATTGATCAAATGATACACTTGGGATTAATTGTCTAACACACTAAAGTCAATGAAAGGAATAAGCCGTAAATGATTGGTCATTTTCTTATTCCCTTTAATTCTCCATACTTTTATTATCAACTTCTCCAATTCTAATGGATAAGTTTACTTTCCTTATCGTCATTTGATGACACGAAGAAACATTGGAAAATTTGATTTAGTTCAATGTTTGCTCATTCGTAGGCGTTCATGGCGTAGTGCAAATAAATTAACAATGTTAATGATTATATATATTTGATACTTAAAATAGATGAAAGATAAATTAATTCAAAATGGAAGAAAAGGGAATAACAAGAACCGGTACACCGTCACAATTGACGGAAAATAAAGTTTCGTTTATGAGACACCAGATTTCGCTACTACTTTTGTTTCGTTTTTCTAAATAATTATAAAAAAAATTCTAGATGGCCAACTTACCATGAATTTGATATGTATTCTGTCCATCGTTGAATACCATCAACTTTTTTCCTCTGGACGTCTTCATTAACGATATTCCAACACGCCGTTTGTTACGAAGTTGTAACACGCGTTCCTTCAATTCGATTCGATGACACTTTTCCAAGAATGAGAGTGAAACTTTACGTTCTTCCACAATTTCATCGGTATCATCAAATGAACTATTGGTCGTATCTTTACTGTTCACTTCGTGTATCTTGTACATCTTTCCATTAATATTCTTATTGCCATGTTGAATGTCTCGTTCGGAGATTAATGTACTCAACTTATCAACCGTTTCCATCAACATGGAAACATCTTTGTCCAAATCATTCCAACTATGTCCGCCAGAACCATTTTTAACAAATTCACAAAAACTACATTTCTTACAATTATTTTTTGTTTCACACTCCATTGTTTGTTTGCCACCCTCAACCATATCGATCGATTCAATATGATAATTACGCTTAAACTTTGAACCAACCGATTCATCTAAACTTCCACTTCGGGCTTGACTCATACGATTGTTAAGATTTAGTAGTTCTGCTTCTTCATCATCAACCTCATGTTCTGAGCTGGTCTCTTCACTTTCATCTGATGCCAATGGAATGGTAGAAACCGATCGATAACATAGTTCAGCATCGGAAACATTATCAATCGAATGTGGATCATCATCATTGTCGTCACTGCCCTCGTTAATTGGCGATGATTCATAAATAATTTCTGGAATTTCCGAAATGGGAAAAATTGTTGATTTATTAAGATCAGGTTCATCAACCATCAATTCACGTGGTGAAGGTAAAATTGAATCATTATTTTCCGAATGTGATTCGATCGGTAAAGCAAATGGTGATATTGGAATCATCGATCGACTATTAGGAACTGAAGATCCCAAAGGAGAAGAAGAATGATCTCTATTTGTGGACGACACATTACCAATCATTCCATTTGATGATGTAATGTTGGTAGAAATATCGGTTGTACAATAATCACAATTCAATTGTTCCATTAATCCGTTCGTTTGATTGGCCGATATATCACTTTTTGTATGATTTAAATATGAGGTGTTGATGGAGGCCACCTTTGCACCATATGGTTCAATTTGACTACGTTTCAATAGTTTGGACTTTTTTGAAAAACTACTGTTATGATCAAAACGTGAACCTTTCAGTTCAGAACGGCGTGAATTGGAATTGACGTTTACACTACGGCAAATTGTGGAGCCCATCGTTATCGTTACACAAGAATAAAGTATTAAATATGAGATCCAGAACAAAAGGATCGGTCTAGATCGGTGTATTGCTTCAATGCGAATGATTATCATCGACTCATTTGATTGTAATCACAAAAAAAAGGTGAGAAAAATCTAATTTGAACGATTATTTGTTTAGAGATAATTGATCGTTGACACATTCTTCTTCTTCTTCTACTTTTGTTTCTTCAATTTATTTTGATCATCAATTGTTCTTGAACTAAATGAAAACGCCTCTCAGTTCTTGTTCAAGTACAATTACTTGAAACTAGATTAAAGTGGCAGATAATGAGACCGATGAACACAAATAAATTGTTACCACTGATTAGGTTGCTGTCGTTGACGTTATTGTTGCCTCGGTGTGTATAAATTTCATTCTCTTTGTCACCAAGAATGGTGTTGGAAAGAATGGGAGGGAGCGAATGAGAGTGAGAGAACAAATACCAAACTGATCATTTAGCAACCAAAAAACAAAAGGGAAGACCTGGGTTTACGTCAATGCCGTTATTAATGCCATATAAAATAAACTAATTCCTATTAAATTAAAGACTAATTAGGTTTCTCTTATTTTAGGACACATTATAGTGACGTCGTATTGTATATCTTGACAAAAGAACGAGGGGGAATAAAAAGAAATGAAAGAATAAAAAGCTGAATCGAACGTAGAGAACCGGTAAAAACCTGGTCGACTTGGCAATTATCACAAAGTGAGAAACCGAATCTAAATTGATATAATGTGTCTCAAACAAGAATTGGAAATTTTTCTCTTTCTCTATTCCTCTTACAAAACAAAACAAAAAAACGTTTGTTCCAAACAAATAAGAGATTCATGATTGGGTGATTTGGGACTTTCAATTCTTTTTTATCATTTGTTTTATAAAACTATTTTCTTCAACATAAAGAATAGTACGATTATCTGCAAATGAGATTAGTTCGCAGTGGCAATAACAACAAAAAATTACCAACAATAACAAAACAATAACGAATGAACCAAATCTACAATGCAAACACCATTAGTTTTCTATGTTAAGGTGTGTATGTATATTGGCAATATATAGCTTAATGAGTGTCGCTTCCGTTTGAAAGTAAACGCAAGTTTACCACTATTGAATTAGTGATTATATCACACACACACACACACACACACACACACACACACACACATACGTACGCACATAAATACATTGACGTATTTATCAAATGTGGTTGGATTTTAATTTTATATTTGGTAGTGGATCACACACACCAAAAAATGAAAATATGATTGGAAAGTACGTATATCCATTTTCCACTCACTTTCTCTCGCACTGGCTGATCATTCACGTAAAGCAATAAAAGGATGTTGGACACACGTTTCAAGCAATTAAAAAGTTGTTTGCAATTAACCATAGTAATGGCGACAACGTAAATGCAATATATATGTACATGGATCGTGCTGTATGTCAAACAACGTGCGATCAACATAAAATAAAAAATAAAAATATACCAGAAAGAAGGAAAGGAAAAACAAAAACAAGAGCGAGAGAGAGAGAGAGAGAGAGAGAGAGAGAGAGAGAGAGAGAGAGAGAGAGAGAGAGCAAAGTGGAAACCGCCACCCAAAGTGTCAAAGAGGATGACAATTTACAGTTTTGATCAATTTGATAGTTCATTTTTAAATTGAAAGGGAAATATGGAAATATTGCATTATTATTTCATCCGATTGATTGCCATTATGGATTAACAAGTGTTTTGGTTGCAACCAAAGTTCAAAAAACAGCAATAAATAAAAGTTCGAAGAACCAGAAGTGTCTAAAAGAATCATAAATGAAATCTTCATCGATTATTTGTAATGGAAATGTGATTGTACGTCTAATATTGTTTCTAACGATACAATCAACATTGACATTAATAACAACAATAAACGGGCAGCAACAAATTGATCAATTGGATGATGAGCAGCAGCAACAGATGACCAACAATCAACACAATGTCCATTGGCAAACGATCACAAATCTGACCGTAAGCAATAGTGGTTTGGTCAACTATCAATTGACCACATTTACGATCGATGATGAGTCTGATCGACAAATATCATTGATCATACAACCAAACGATGTTGAATTGGTCAAAGATTTGGTAGCATGTGACAACATTGCCTATACAATTGATCCTGTACGTATCTACATTCAACCGATAAATGCACGAAAATTTAGTCCAATTGGATTGTATGGAGTGAAGATATTTCGTACGATTGGAACCACTCATCTATATGAAAAGAAATCGATTGGATGCGATTGGATACGACAACAATTATTATATACGATACAATCAAGAATTGAGATGATTGAATTTTGCGATGAAACGAGTCGACCAAAAGTTCTTGTAGACCGTGGACCACATCAAATCATAACCCATTTATCATTGGATCCCGATCATCGTCTAATGTTATGGACAGAGAATATCGATTGGGACCAATGTCGCATAATGATTGCATCAATTGACCTAAAACAGTACCATTCCCACCCACGGTCATTGTACAACATAACCATGAGCCATTGTACGGCAATGACATTAGACCGTGAATCTGGTTTGGTCTATTGGGTGACACGACAACAATTGTGGTCAATGTCCTATCGTACTTACAATTCTGTACCACGAATGATACTTCGAAATGAGAATCTAATTACCGATTCAATACAAATTGATGGACGATACTTGTATTGGTCGGCAATGCAACGAAAGATTTTACGCATTCCAATTGAATTCGATTCAACATTATCATCATCATCTTCATCATCGACAACAACAACAACGGGTAATGGCGATAAGGTACAATTGATCTCACAACTTGGTAGTCAACATCTTCTATTGGTGGCATTTCGTGTCACTTCAATTGAACGTAATGATAAGATTGGTTCCGGTTGTATTCCACATTGTCGTTCATCAAATGATTGGTCAAAGACGCAAATGACAACTCCAATATCAATCCATAATAATCATGGAATACACAGTAAATGTTGAATATGTTGTATATAAATCTATTTTAATTTATCTAATATTTATAGAATCACCGTCAACCTTACCATCTTTAAATGTGGTTGATGATCAAAATGAACAGGAAGCTTTAAGTACGATATGGGTAATTATTCTGATTGACGAATTGATTGCGTTCAAAGTTTTAACTATTCTTTTTATTTACATTGGGGTTCAGACCGAAATACGTAATTATGATTGGTTGTCAACGAAACAATTGTCCACAATAATCGTCACCTGTTTGATATTGTTGCCGATCAATTTATTTTCAAGTGCAATTATCTATTGGTGTTGTGGGCGACAACGTCATCACTCGTTACGAATATAGAAACACATGTATAATAATAATAACAATAATAATAATCTTTTTTATTTATTCAAAATTAATCAACTATCTCAATTAAATTATCCGTTGATATTTTTAAAATAAGCATTTCCGCCAACCCAAATTTAGAAATTAAATCAGCATGGTTAGCTAATTTTGAAGTTCTTCTAAGATATTAAAGTTGTTGCAAACGACAACGTCATCAATCGTTACAAATCATTTATCATGTAAATAAAAAACTTCTATTGTTATTAAAAAAAACTAAAACTAAAAAAACGGAATTTACCGTTTCAAAAGAAAAGGAAAACACCATAAAAAATTGTTTCATTAATGGTTTATAGGAGAGGAAAGATGTTATGTCAACATCATTGGAACATGAACCTACTGGTCTGTTGCATTTGATATAATCTTTTTGTTATCTTTTTTTCTTCTTGCACTATGATCATTACATAAGTCACGTTTTAGTCAATGAATCGTACGATTACGGTCATTAAACATTAATATATGGATCACAATTGAAGGACGGCGACGACCAAGACGGAGACATTAGGTGATGAACAGGTCTTAATTTATTTCTGTAAAATATGGCGACCAAAACGTTCGACCAACAGAAAAAAACTCATAAAATAAAATCACAAAGTATACATACACACACACATACATATATATATATATATTTTGTATAAATATGTATAAACCAATGTAGATGTTGAGAAATGATACTAGTGTTGAGAAATCACACTAGTACAGAGTACAATGATTTGTACAAATTGTATTCAAATGCTTTGTCCGGTTAGATATTTGGCTACTTATATAAGGTGTGTTCGATTTCCTATTTCCAATCATAAACAAACGTTGATTGTTTTAATCTTTCGTCTTATCATTACACAACGGCAGTGGCATTCATGTTTGACGATTCAGTCATTGGATTTACCGAATTGTTTCGCCATCCATGTCGAGCCGATTTAACCGAATTATGGTTGTTAACGTTGATGGTTGATTGATGGTTGATCTTTAATGCTATCGAATGTTTTTCTATATCATCATCCATATTATTATTGTGACCGGAACCGGTGGCGTCGCCTCCACCACAACAGAATCGTACCAAACATCTTTTGAATGCTGAACATGCAGGAATATTCAAATCATTCTTTCGGCAATAGACGATTGAAGCAATTGCAAGTAGGATGGCAAATAAACCGCCCCATAATGTAACCTGTTCCTTTCTGTAATGCATTTTTGTACATTAAAATAAATAAATAATATCATAATAATCTTACATTATCTGTAATGATGGTTTACCGCCGCAGCATGATGGTTTTGAATATTCGGTACAACATTTAAGTGGCGGCTTACATTGGTATATGTTGGCCGGATCCGAATAGCCCAATTGTTCATTGATCAGGCATACATTATAATCGATGGCAAACACCAACGATATGACACAACCGTACAGACCAAGAATGGTTTGATGTAGATGAAGCATTGAGTTGATTCGTTTGATGATGGTATTGATGATGATTCGGTAACTTTATATATTCGATCATTGAATCGAAACATATATAGAGTATATAAGACAAGATTTGATAGAAATTTTTAATTCGTTTACTTGTGTTTGAAATGCACTAAAACGGCTATTTCGATCACATTGAATATTGTGTTCTTTATGGCTTGAAACCTGGTTTCAGTATAGAATCTCTTTTTCCAATACTCACAAACACGAAAAGAGGCAAACTTGAATATGAAATGCAATCTTGTATAAAAGAGTCGGTGGTTTTTCTCCGACCCAAAATGAATGACGGTTTTGGTTAAAGTTTCCATGGCTTCTGACCATGACGATTGGACAACTCGTTTGGAACGATTCACGAAGGACAAAAAATGAAAGAATAAAAAAGTAGAAAGGAGAGGGTGGATTCACCATTTTCCCTCGTGAAAGTATAGTCCAATTTCATTTTCATTAAATATTCATCAATATCAACCAAAACAACTCAGATTATCATTTTTGTTTGTTTCGTTTTCAAGCGCTTAGTTAACCATAAATCTGTGTTACAAGGATTTACTCTTTCTCTCCTCTTCACTAACTTTTTTTGGAATTAGTGATAAATAAAATATTTAGCAAATTTAAATAATAGGCCAAATGGGAATAAACATAGCAGATAGTTCATTGAGGGGAAGAATGAGTTCAGTAGTAACAAGGCAAATGGGTGTTTTTACCTTGTCCGTTGATCAATTAGGTTAATTAGAACGTTCAATGTAAATTTATTAAAAACAGAATCAAAAGATTAAAATTGAAATAAAATAAAATTAGAGAAATACAAAAGAAGAAAAGGTTAACCGGAAACACATTGGTTGGTGACGTTCAACTCTAAATTTTCAATTTCTATTTGTTTGGTTTGTTCGTGTGTGTTCGTTTGTGTACACGCTACCTAATATTACCCGTTAAATTTTCGTTTACCAACGGAAAATAACAAAAAAATAAAAACATAACATGTTAAACCGTAAAGCTAATCAACATTGACCAACTGACCGACGTATGTACCTTCTTATAATCTGATTGAAAACAAAAAGAAAGAAAAATTGACAAATTGATTGAATTATATATCTTAATAATAATAGTATTAAATTGACGTTTTATTGTTGCCTTATAGTGTTTTTTATTGTTTGTTGATGACGAAATAAATGTATCTATTATTGACTCATTGATATATATCCATGTTTTCATACGGGCTTAGTCTGAAGTACGAGACAATAGAAAATGGAATATTATGAAGAAGATTAAATAGTACATACAAACTAAACTAAAACAAAATGTGTGTGTGTTGTGTGTGTGTGTGTCTGTGTGTGAGTGTGTAATAAGATCGAATAAATATGGTTGTACCCGGTAACAGGAATCGGTTTCACCCTTAGGTTGGAGTCGTGAAAAACTACGGCGGCGGCGGCGGAGGCGACGACGGCTGCGACAACTACAACGACGACGGATGGTGACGTCAATCCCGGCGTCAAAGTCACTACTATACCATTGATGTATATGTGTGTATGTTTGTAAATGAGAAAATTAGGCAAGAAAAATTGTCTAACTGATTCTGCTCCCATCGTGGAACGTCATCATGGAACAAATTGTATGGATAAGAATGTTCTGTAAGTACATATTCGTGTGCGTGTAGAATCAAACAGTACACTCCTGTTTCATTACATCATCAATTTTGACGTCATCAACGTATGCTTACTTTGGTCTTTGTGAACATTATACGAATTGGTTGCGTGCCAAACTGTTCTTGTACTCTTTCAATGGGAGACAGACGAGGGAAAACGAAAGGAAGAGAGAAAGAGAGAGTGAGAGAGAGAGAGATTCCCAAAATGTATGACGTCAGCCGGGCAGAATATTGTAAGAATGAATGTATTCGAGACATTGGTAGTGGTTTGGTTTGATGGAACCAATTCGGTATCATTTTAGAACGGACAACAATTAAATGTACGAGTGTATCTCGAGAATGTGATGACGCCAAAGCCCATTCATTGCTACTATACAATTTAAACTATACACATTTTGGAATCATATACATTGATTCAGCTATTGCAATATACACCAATAGTTTTGTGTGTGTGTGTGCTGTTTCTATCATTTAACAATAATATTAGCCAATGGCGTTGGATGAACACCGGTGCCCGACGCGTTACGTCGAGCGTGATGATGCGCGTAGTGAGCTCATTTGATCATGTACTCTTCGCTTCTGGTGTGCTATGACGTGTCGTCAATTGATGATAGTACAAGAGAACAAGAGTGTAAAAGTATGGGAAATTGAGAGAAAGAAAGAGAAAGAAGGATCTTCACGCAAACGCCGAATGAACGGCAACTCCATTGCCCGCCACAAGCCAATGTGTGTGTGTGTGTGTGTGTGTGTGATCATCTAGCGTATATAAGCAAGTACCGGATCCATAGATCACCCATTTTCGAATCGTCAACCCTTGTTGCCAATTCAAACTCGAAATTGCTTACTAACCTAAAGCTTTGAACATCTATTACATTCAACACTTGATTCCGGTACATGTTCCGTGACTTTGACCGTTCACATTTTTTTTCCGATTCAGAAACATCCGACATTGAACTTGAACTTGAAACGGAAATTGGAACAGAATTCAACTTGTCCACCATCATAACAATTGTGTCAATTCTTTTTGTTATTTACATGTTAAATATTATTAAAATTATATTAAAAAGCAACAACAATACAATTGTTAATTGTTAGTGTGTTCAACAACAAATAGTAATAATAATAATAATAATCACCGTTTTTATCCACCAATGAGAAGAGAATCAATGTAATATTATTATTGTTATTACATTAAATATTACATTGAATCGTAAATCACCTCAAATCCTTTATTTAGTTTTTACCCTCATTAATTGGTAAGTAAACTGTTGAAATTAAAAATAAAAATTTTATTCCATGTTGAAACACACAAACAAATATAAAAAAAATTGGATTGAAATTCGTAAATAAATTTTCTATAGAATGAACTCAACATGAGATTATGAATAAATAAATAATAATAATAAAATATAGATTTTAGAACACACAATTTTTATCAATAATTATCATCATCGTCAATATTAATTTAAATTAGATATATCTAGCATATATTTAGCTGAAATCGATTGAAAATTAAATGAACCATTTTATGAACCAATTCAGTTCGATCGTCAAGGACGGTTAATCTTTTTCTCACACAATGAGTGAAAAGGGGGACAATGAAAGAGAGAGAGAGAGAGAGAGAGAGAGAGAGAGAGAGAGAGAGAGAGAGAGAGAGAGAGAGAGAGAGAGAGAGAGAGAGAGAGAGAGAGAGAGAGAAAGATACGAACTACAAAAAGCCAATATCATCTAAACCAAATTCAAGTGTACATGGATCGATAATGTAGTACACGCAATGCACGCGGACGTTTGACGATAATCGATATGCAACCAAATACAATTAAACGAAAACCAGATAAATGGGATGAACCACTAGACAACCAGTTTCAAGAGCAGAAGAACATTAACCAATAAAGCAAAAAAAATGACGTTATTTCCAATGAATCCCGGCGCGCGTGAACAACCCTCTCCTTTCTCTCTCTCTCTTTCACTCACTTTTAGTTTCATTTATTTTTTCATTAGTCTAGTCGATTCATACTCATCGACTCCACCAAACTATAAAACAAAAAAAAAATCTTTACAAAACGCATTCTTTTCAATTACACATAGTAGAAACGACAATGCATTATTCGATGACGAGCGGCGAGACAAGAATCGTCTAGTGACGTCAAATGGTACGTCATTCATATCCTATACAATGGATTCAAACGAAACCATTTACGTCACGAAATAAATATGTATAATTCTGGTGTGTACACACGAACCGTTATATACATTAACGGTAATGTTGATAGTCATATGGGAACCAGAATGGAACGACGTATGCAATCAATTGCATTCTCATGAGAGCTATTGTAGTATAAGGAGTTGTGTGTGTGAGTGTGTGTGTGAGTCAGAGAACTTTTTGAAATTGGGCCAGCAATGCATTGGTGAAATTGGCAATGAAATGCACACACAAACACACTTTTTTTTTGGATATATAGCATTGACGCAAGCAGTCACAAACCACATGGCTCATATAGAATAAAAAAAAGAAAGAACGTAATCGTGTTGAGAGCACATCATGGTAGATTCCGGCTTGACTAATTCAGAATCGATTCTCTTTTTACGTCTACGTTTGTACAATACGTGTGTGAAGAACATTGTACAGAACAATACAATATAACATTGCCCATCGTTTTATATATGTATGTAAAAGTAATTGACTTACGATGAGGCGTTAGGTGACGTCAACCACACAGACGAGAACGGTTCGATTCGGTTTATTCTGGTATGCGCAAATAATGAAAAAAAAATTATAAATATAAGGAAAATTAGATTTTCTTTATTGAATTTCTTTGAACCAATCACACCTTCCAATGAATTGAATGAAAAAATCGATTAAATAAGATTTTTTCGGTTTTCACCGGATCGGAATATTTTTTTTTATGGAAAATGTACTTTTTCATAGACTACATTGATTCGATAAATGGAAAATTAATATTCGAACGGTAGTACATTTTTAATAAATGAAAAAATCGACTACCCAAGTTACAACAGAACAAAGTATAGGCAATTAAATAATGGAAAAGGTTATTAGTTATTTAATAAAAATTTTAAATTTTAAATTAACTATATATATATAAATCATACATACCAAATATAAATTTTAGAAACGAGATGTTTTGATTCGAACATTGTTTATTTAGGATGACGAGTGTAAGGTAAATGGGATGTTCAGTTCAACCATTCAACATTTAAATAATATTGTAAAACACTAACCATTGAATCACCATAACATCGTGGACTTTGATCTCAAATACTAATTTAATTTTTCTCTTCTCTTTTTCCCATTTCTCCAATATTAACCAATATTCTACATTGCAAATCAACCACACATCAAAATAGCATAAACAAAACGATCAACAAAAAAAATTAAGGTGGCGAACATAGAGGTCGCCGCGACCAATACGTTCCAAGTTTGAGCGAAACTGCCGATCACACGATGATACTAGTGGAGGTAAGCAATTCTTCACTTTAAAAAAATGTCAATATAAATATATATAAATCAGTTATAAGAAAAAAACCATAGTATCTATCAATGTAAATAAACGATTAGAAATCAAAATGGAATGATAAGCAGGACATTGTATATAGTTCAATAAATCGAATGAAATGAATTGTGGCCAAAATCGTAATCGTTTGGTGGAACATTCTCTTTTTCTCATACAAACTCAGAATTCGTTGTTCGTACCATCACCATCGGACAGTGAGAATCATCAACATCATCAATATTTCATCACCCCCAATAGCAGCAGCAGCAGCAGCATCATCAACGGCAGCACCAGTATCAGTACCACCAACCACAATTTGCAGCATTCGAACCCGTTTGTGTTGTCGAATTTAACCACTACAAACAGTATCAACAATATCAATAGCAGCAGCAGTAACGCGACACTATCATCACACGAGAATAGTCCTGTTCATTCGGATCATTCACAATCGATTGGAGACACAAATCTATTGAATTTTGAATATATTGATCAACTGTTTCGTGCAACAAATACGGAAAACGATCTGAAGAGTTGTGCCAGCAGTAGTAACTGCAGTATTAGTAGCGGATATAACGGAAATCTTAACTCATCATCTTCATCATCGTCATCATTGACGGCAACACCGGGACGTATCATTGGATACGACGAACTATTATCCAGTGAAGATTATTTGAATCGTTCACAATTTGGCATATCCACATTAGACGACGATATTGACGACGAAGACGACGAATTTTTGGAATTAGATTTAAGCGATACATCCAGTCAAGATCCAGATCACGAGGTCGATCTGAGTTCATTGACGCCATCGGTTCAACGTTTATTCTGTCAAACATCGATGTCCAACTATAGTAGCATTAACGGAAGTTGTAGCAATTTGATTGATTTGATCAACAATAACCATAACAGTACAGGATTGTCCGATCAGTGTAAATTGATAAATCGGTCGGTAAAGTGTACCGGACCGAATCGTACGATTATCAATGGAAACGGTTTGGTGTTGACAAACACCGCCTCCAACTCTGTTACCGACGTCACCAATTCATACCTATTTGGTGGTGTTTCTTCATTGGATTGTGGAAACAGTTGGGGAAGTAGTAGTACAACATCGTCCACACCATCTACACCTTCTAGTATAATTGGAGCATATAACGTGGCATCATCATCATCTTCATCCTCCTCCTCTTCCTCATCATCATCATCATCATCATCATTATCATTATCATTGGTGCCGAATTCTACGTTGATAAACAATATTAACACAACGGCGTTAAACACAAACACATCAATCACATCATCTTCAAACTCCTCTTCCTCTTCCACCACCACCACCTCCTCCTCCTCTTCATCTTCATCAATATTACCTAGCTTTAACGAAATCTATTCTCCACGTTACAAAACGGAGCAACGTAATCAATTTGATTATAGTGGCGATTTCTTTAAATTTGATGATTACATATCTGATTGTGAAAGTAATCTTTCAGATTGTGACGATCAACAGAACATTCAAATTCAATCGACAAGTACGGAAACGAATACAAATACAAGTATTTCAACGAGTGGAAACGGTTTCCAAACAAATCCGTTATCAACAAAAATTATTTTGAAAGAGGAACCGATGGATAGTTTCATTCCAACGACCATTATTAATACTACAACTAGAACTCGAAGTTCAACATCATCACCATCGATAAACAATCCAAGTTGTACAATGCAATTAAAACTATCACCACAAAATAGTACAAAATATTGTAATGAATTTGAACAATTTATTCAATCATCGATCATGTCGTCGGCTATTGCTGATCAATCAACATCGGTTCTTAGTAAGATAGAACAAGAGGATGAACATAAGGAAGAGTTAATCTATCATGCAGATTCGCCTAAACCGATGCGATATCATTTGCACAATCTTCCATTGAATGTGTTACAAAGCAATCAATGTGAACCAATACAGTTTGATGATACATTCGAATCGATTGAATCAGAATTGAATGATGATCTTCAATCGTTTAAGATTCCATCGCCATCTCAGTCAACAACAAAGACGACAATAACGACGACGACGACAACCAACATCAACACCACACAATCGGATCAAATGATGTCGCCCCAACATCAACAACAACAGCAACAACCGACACAACTCTTGGTGAATCAAGTTCCAATGATGGAGGAAACTGCAACAGTACCCGAAGTATCGGCAATAACAATGGATTCTCCAATTGTCATATTTCGTGCTGGTGGAAATGGAATGAAACAACGAAGTCAACGTTCAAAATCGATGCAACAACAAATCTGTGGCGTTTGTGGCGATGTTGCTGCATGTCAACATTATGGCGTATTGACATGTGAAGGATGTAAAGGATTCTTTAAACGTACCGTACAAAAGGGTTCAAAATATACGTGTCTCGGTAATAAGGATTGTACCGTTGATAAGCGACGACGTAATCGATGTCAATTTTGTCGCTTTCAAAAATGTTTAGCTGTTGGAATGGTAAAAGAAGGTAAGCAATTTGAAAAATTAATTATCATTTTTAATTATTAATTAACACCATTCATACAATTGCAGTGGTACGAACTGATAGTTTAAAGGGTCGACGAGGACGTTTACCATCGAAAGCAAAAACATCGCACGAGGTTCAATCCTATCAGCCGATGTCAATGATTCAGAGTTTGGCACGTGCTCATTGTGAAACGTCGACCGATAAGGCAAATCTTGACTTTAGTCAGGTATGTTCAATTAACTAAAAAATGAAATAAAACAATAGAATCAACATAATTTTATTATTATTTTTAGTTCACTGATTCTGTTACGGAAGAGTTGAGCGATTATATTGACGGACAATTGTTGGCATTATTAAATTCATCATTGGACATATTGTATGGTTTTATGGAGAAGATACCCGGCTTCAATGATATCAATGAGTACGATCGTAACCTATTGTTTCAGACATCATGTTTAGAATTGTTTGCACTTCGAATGGCTTATAGGTAAGTTTTTAATTATTTTATAAGAAAACAAACTCTAATTCCAATTATCAATATTATTTTAGAATGAAACCAGGCTGTGCTTATATCATACTTTGCAACAATATTGTATTACATCGAAATCAATTCGAGCACACATTCGGCGAATGGTTTAAAATGATCGAAGAATTGAGCAATCAATTGATAAATCTCGGTTTAGAGCAGAATGCATTTGCATGTCTATGTGCATTGACGGTTATTACTGGTAAGTTTTAAAAAAATTTTAAAACGTTCAAATTGAAACTAACATAAACAAATTAACATAGGACGACATGGAGTTCGTGACATAACCAAAATTGATCAATTAGAAACTAAGATCATTAACTCATTGAAGGATCATACTGTTTATCATAGTGAGGCACAGAAGAAGCCAAACTACTTCTCCCGTATCTATCGTTATTATCAGATCTTCGTACAATCGGTGAATTTGGTCAACGTATCGTCATACAACGGCTTCAAAAATTATCCGATGCTAATATACGTTCGGCAGAGATTGAACAATTGGAGAAAAAGTTGCACAATAATTGTGGAACAATTTCCAGTCATCCTCAACAAATATCGATGAATGTGGATCAATCGATTAGTTCATCAGCATCGACATCGAGTACCGCAGTGGCAACAACTACCGCAAACATTTCCGCTTGTTTGGATCTACCATCGATCTCATCATTCTTTAAAGGTTGGCCACAAGCGATGAAATAATTGCGGGAAATCAAATACCAAAAAAAAAAGAAGAGAAAAAGGAAAAATTGATTATTAGATGATTGATAATAATTATTCGCACATACAATAATTTGACCACAATCACCTCATCATATGACATTTTCACCTGATCTCATTATTCACCAATTCACTGCCCACAACAGCAGCAACAACATTTTTTCACCAAATGCAAATATTTGAATGAAACGTGAATTTTGAATCATCCAGAGATACCTGATTGTTCAAGCAAATGTAGATTCTCTTAATTCTTGATAATCGTAATAGTTTGAAGAGAAAAGTTGAAATAATATTCTGAAAATTTTCAAAACTATTATTCATCACTTACTCATACAGGATTGCACCAAGCATAAATCATAAATCTCAACGCAATTCAACCTTAAAACATTCACATTTCCAATCCCTAAATAAGTAATTGTTAGTACATCTTATCCATGAAATGGATCTTCACCAACTCACCTCTTTTGACACTAAATTTAATCATAGCACATTTAATCACCGAATCAAAGTTCCAAATGAAATGGCACGAATCAAACAATAAAAACACTTACGAAACTGAAAGAAACTAATCATTTCAAACGATAAGCAATTATTCACAGATTCTTACCTCATAACCACTTGTTTGTATATTATAAAAAATGTTTATATATATATCATTATTTTTACACCAAACGCTTGTTCGACATCAATGTCAGTTATTGATATCAATGTTTTTTTTGAAAAATAATAATAATAATATGATAAATCCCAACTTGAGTAAAAACTCATCTGATTTAATACAACTCAAATAATTTAATTATTGATACAATTTAGTGTATTGATAAACATATAACGTGATGTTACAGCATAGAGGTAACGGAACCATAACATCTGACTCCGATGATGACGTAGCGTTTCCACAAGATTCCAATAATCAGTAAATGATAGTCGATGAACAATTTCACCATCGTTTTGATAAGTTATGAACAAATCAAATAAAGACAAATATTTTCTCCATAATGGAACCGTTAACAATTGCCAAATTTGTATTGTGGATGAATTTCGAAATTGATGGTCACTCAATGCTAGATGAATGGCAACATGATTGGAATGACCACTGATTCCGAATGAATCAAATGTAATGATCTTGCCAATATCGTTTACCTTGACATAATCAATGACATACTTTCGAATCAAATGATCTGACCATTGAACATTTGGTGAATCGGGTAAATATTCATCATCGATTACTTTCAATACGAATGATGGTTTGTTTTTATTTAAATTTGTGTAATTAAAATCTGAACAATAGTTGACAAGATATTGGCACGCGTTTGTCAATTCGTTAAAACGCTTTTTACCATCGCCATAAAAGTTTCCGTGTGATAAGCATAAAAGATGTACGGTAGTATCGATTGATGGCTGACGAATTCGTTCGCGTATTTCACGAAGAAGTGTTGGACCGAAGAACATGGACTCATCATCGGGATGTGCTATCACAAAGAGAACATTTTGCTTAATATCGATAACAGATGATAGTGGCTGAGGTCGAAGTAGAAGCCAACCGATGATAATTGGAATGAATAAGACTAGAAGCAATGTCATAGTGAAAATGAAAATATGTGATGTGAGATGCCATGTGACAGGTAACGCCTGTCACGTGATGCTAAACCCGACTATTTCAACTCAATGAATGTTGTTAAACTCATTAATATAAATGTTCGATTGAATTAAATTTTGGTTTAAAAATCAAATTCAATACTACTAAAATTTCATAAATTTTTTACTATGAATATGGAAGGAGATCAACCCATTTATGATGATTATAAATTGAATGAAGCAATGGAATTTGCAAAGAAAGCGAATTCATATGTAATGAATGACGAACTGCTTCAAGCGGTGAAACTTTATACAAAATCAATTGAGTTATGTCCCAATGAACATCGATTTTGTATAAACCGAACATTGTGTTATATTAAAATGGATTATATCTTTTTAGCATTAAACGACATAAATCGAGCAATTGAGTTAGAACCAACCAACAGCAAATGCTTCTTTATAAGAAGTAAGATATTTAAAATATTGAACGAATATGAAATGGCAGAAAAAGATCTTCAAAAAGCAGCAAATCTAGATCCAACTTGTGAAGAGATAATGGACGAAATCAATCATCTCAAAAAGAGTGGTCAAGATAATTATTTGCTCAAAGATCGACTTAGTGGATATAATTTAAATGATAAAACATATTATAAGATAAAGGTAAATTTTCATCTGATACATGCACCAAACTTGCCAACCAATTTGTGGAACTATCATGGCATTCGTATAGAAAACCTAAATCCAAAGATATCGATTGAGACGATTTGTTCAAATTTTAATTTGTTCGGTGATATCATTGATGTGAAACGTGTTGGAAGATTGACTGCGTACAATACGTTTATATTCTATGAAAATCCGGTTACGCCAATGTTTACGATTGCCTATTTCCAAAATCGTATTGATGAAGAGTTGTGTGCTAAAGAGTGGAAAACGTTTAAACCAATGAAACTATATTTCGCCCCGACTGACAACCAAAATGAGCTGAAATTTTTTCGGCCAAAGTATCCAATACAGAATAGTCAGGAATGTTACTATTGGCGTACAACATCTTGTAATCTCAACAATCATTGCTCCAAATGGCATATTGTTGCAAACAAAAATATCGATACACAAATTTGGATGAAAGAAAAAACGTGTGATCAATTTAATAATAAGAAATAATAAAAATTGATTTTATGAAAAAGAATCAAAATGAGAAAATGGGCAACATTCGAATTGGTCGAGTTAAAGTTGAAATACGTGCAACATGTTTTTGACCTGTTTATACACATTACAAATTTACAACTTAAACTTTAGTTATCTTGTCTGTACACTTGATGTCATTTAATCTTCATCTTTCTGTTTTTCATCATTCTTATTTTCAATAATATTAACATTCTCCAGATCTTTAGTCAAACAATCAACTTCATCTAATTTTTTAAGTTGTTGTTCCTTTTCTTTTCGCTTTATATTTGTAACTGCATCATCAAAAGCATTCTTAAAAATTGTTGCATCTATAGAGTTAATTATAAAAATATTAAAAAAATGTTAAAATAAAAAAATATAATCATACTTTCTGGCCCTGAAAATCGGATAGCAAATGTTTCGGGAGTTATTTCCCCTTCATAGAGATCGGCCAACGTTGAGTAGACAAATACTTTTTGGCTATTATTGTGTGGATTCAACTCCATGGAAGATTGAACTATTTGAGGAAAAAAAATAATTATAATTAAAACCAAGTCAAAAAAGTTTCAATTTTTGTAACATACTATGATGATTGGCACAGATCTTTAACGTTTTGTCTCTTCGCATCAAAATTCGATACAAATCAGTTTTCTTATTATGAAGTATCTTCACAACCCCAGTTCCCCGTTCCTTAAATTCAGGTTCATCATCAGAATCGTCATAACGATAGATTCTAGCTCGCCTATATTTAAACAAAATTAGAATAAGGCACTAAATCGATATGTTACAAAAATTACAATTCAACCAAAACATCTTCATTATCCTCCATCGTATTAACTACAACAATTGGCAAATGAACTTTAGGAGCAAAGTAAGGTTCTGGTGATTCATTATCTGAATGTTCTTCATGATTTCCATCACCATTTTGGCTTTTTATGGCCGTTTTGATTCACCATTAGAATTATCATTTCCATTTTCATCAGAAGTTGTCTTAGAACTGACACAACCATCGATGTCATCTGTCAATTTTTCCTAGAAAAAGTAACATCAACAAAAATAACAACAATAATAAAATGATAAAACATACTGATACGGGTGCCTCTTCTATTTTGTCAGCCATCTTAAAAAATTTGTTGTGGTTTATTGTTTGATTATTAATTATTATTAAAACAATTTAATGACAAAATTACGATAAAAAACGAGTATCAACAAATTATTGTGGAACACAAAAAAAACACTTTGTGAAGCCAACATTTTATGGCGCACTACCACAATAGGAATTATTGAACCTTTACATGTTAAAATAGTTACGAAAATAAGTATCACGTGACTATAGTTGCATTGTTTATTCGGCACTTGTTTCATTTTCACAAGCAAAACATTCTTTTTCAAATCGATTCATATGATGGATAAAATATCAAACTATACCAGTATGGTTTTGCATTTAGAAAGGCAAGAATTAGAATCATCGAAAACAGGATCTGCATCGCCTCAAATCTACGGACAGTTATTAGCCATATATTTATTGATTAATGATCTGTAAGTTTAGTGATTTTATTTCAATAAACTAATTGATTTTTTTAATACAGACCAAATGCCAAATTACTTTGGAAACGAATTCCAAAAGATATTAAAGAAAGTAATTCAGAGATCCAAGCTGTTTGGGATGTTGGCATCAAAATATCTCTTCGGCAATTTTCTTCAATTTATTCTTTAATTGATCAAACACAATGGCCAAGCCATCTAAATAATATCATGAATTGTATCAAAGGTGGGATTTAACAATTAATGATTTTCAATATTTACGATTAATTAAACATTTTGTTTGTAGAATCAACCCGAGACAGATTATTGACCTTAATTTCTAAAGCATATACTTCATATGAATTTAAAGATTTAGTTTTATGCCTCGGTTTGAGTGAGACCGAAACAATGGAAAAAATTTCAAAACTTGGTTGGACCTATGAACACGATAATGGTTTTGTGGTTCCAACAAAACAGGATTCTTCAAACGATGACGCACCAGTGCCATCATTTGATCAGCTCATGACCAAACTTACCGAATATGTATCATTTCTCGAAAATTAATGAATGGTTCAAACTAATTATGAATATTTATTATTATAATCATACTGAAAAGATACTTCGAAATAACCTTAAAATTTATTATTTTCAAAATCAGCACATTGAAAAATATATTTATTATACATAAATGTTGGTAATAAATAAGAACAATTCTCAAAATCGCCCACTACGTTTACGACCGGTGTACTTGGTATCAACGCGAACATCTTTGCCCTGTCGCCTTCTCCTTTCTTTCTTTTCAAGAATCCATTGTCTTGATTTGACTGAAGCTTTTCCTTGTCGGAGTGCTTTTACTCGTTCACGTTTATTACTATAGTTAATTGAATCCGGTAAATCTTCCACCATTTCATCTTCACCCAACGCTTTTGGCATAGATTTAGGAACCCCACCAGTAAATAAGACGAGAAATACTTTTTTTGCTTTTGAACTGTTTGGAAAATCAATTACCAAACCACCATAAAAGCCAGCCCGCATTGCTTGCGATGTAATCAATGAACATTGATCACTATTTTCTGGATAAAACTGGAAAACAGCTTTTGAACCGCGTGCCAAACAAGCGTACAATGTTGAAAATAATCTATATAATCTTTTGGCTGGTTTCTGTCCAGTTTTATCAACATTACATAACCATTGAAGAGCGGATATTGATATGGCACCATCAAATGAACCAGCACGGAATGGTAAACCATGTCCTAGATCCAATTGTATCATGTCACCAGTTTCGGTTCCACGTTCCACACAAACATCCAACATCGATGGACTGATGTCGACACCAACCCAATAGTTACCATTCTCTTCTAATATTTCACCACTAAGGCCAGATCCACATCTGATATACAATAAGAATAACAAACAGATAAATTAAGAAAAACAAACAAACCCGAGATCTAGTAAATATTTGGGAGTTCCATCATCGGGAAGTGCTAACAATTCCATCGCTCGTTCAGTCATTTTACTTTGAATTTCCATAATTCGGGAACTTAAAAAAATAAACAATCATTTTATAATTAACGATGATCCCCATAGTGCCATAGTTACTTTGAAGTATATTTATGAGCTTCATCTTCATTGTAAAACTGTGGAGAATTAATTAAAGTTATGAAAAATCACTATTGGAATAAAACAATTATTTATTTACAATTTCTGGTGGAGCCTTGTGTTCTGGTCGTCGAGTTGAAGCCATTTTAGTTACAAGTTTAAAAGGGAAACTCAAGATTATGGTGAATGTTTACAGTTGAAAAGTCACGTGGATTCACATGAAGTATTTGTAGTTATTCAAAAACGACGTTACATTCAATTTCCTTTTAATTATGGGCTGAGACTTGTACAAATCACTCATATCATTAACTTTTCATTGTGACAGCGGAACATGGACAAATTTAATCGGCATTTTTATCAAGTTTTGTCGTTTTTCAAATTGATCTTCTTCCTGTGGAGGTGATTTATTGTTTAAACGAGGTGGTTTAAACAATAAATAAAAGATAAACATAATTACGATTAATGAATTTCAAAGGTTAATCGTTTGAGAGCCATGGTAAGTACTTTCACATTGAAGTTGATAGAACGTTAGCATTTTTAAGATAATGGTTGCTTTGATCTATGGTTAAACATAATGTCATATTTGCGCAATAATCAACCAATCAAAGATTGGGGTAGCTGATTTGACCACAATCAATACGGAAAATCCATTGTCGTTATAAAGTTGAGCGATGGGTATAATTGGCCGTTTAACAAAAAGTCTCCTCTGGGGACATAGATAGATAGATGAATAGAGTATCAATCCGTCTTCGAGTAAGGCACATAGCCGCGCTCTTGAATAAGACGCGCAGCTTTCAAGGGTTGAAGTTAATAAGCCGCGCACTTTAAATAAGCCGCGCGCGGCTTGTTCAAGATTCGATCTTTGTTTTAAAACAGTTTCAAACTCACAATTTAGCTACGTGTAATCAAACAAAAAATTTACAAATTCACCTAAATCAGGTTTAAGTTTGGATTCTTATTGAATTTTATTTGTTTACCGGTAAAATTTTAAAATTTTTATATATAAAATAGCCATTAGTAGTTAGTTATTTGCAAGTAAAAAGTAAATAGTTATTCAAGCTTTCAATTGAAACAAATAAGCGACGCACCTCAAATAAGCCGCGCATTGAAATTAATAAGCCGCGCGCGGCTTAATTGGAGAATTACGGTAGATAGAAGTAAGTCCATTGAGTGGAATTGATTCACTGCCAATTATATTTATGAGGATTTGTTGGGATAAGAACATAAATCAACCTTTATTAGTGTATATCGTGCAATTCATACAGAAACGTAAGTTTCACCGTGCTAGGCCACGAATTGGGAAAAACTATTTGTGATTGTAATCCGAATTTAAAGAGTGTCTAAAAGACATATACAAATTACTTATATAATTAATTAAAAAACTTTTCGGTTTAGATTTTTATTAAAAAATGCATTATAGATAAAAAAAATTATAAATAATTATAGAGAATGAAGCACCAAACTCGTTTATCTATCGTAGTGGATAGTGGATATCACAATTTACTTTTCCGTTAATACTTGAAAATGCCACAACTACATATCAAAACTCTTGAGTTTATAAAAACATTTGTTGCGGCATCATAACACTTATTAGCAGTTATATTGGCATTTCTAATTGAACAAAAATGTTTCATCTTGTTCAATTGTTATTCTTTTTAGTACTTTATTCATTTCTGAACATAGACGTTCTTTCACATGAATATATAGAAAAATGTAACAATTCAAAACCAAATATTATTGTTATGTTGATGGATGATATGGGATGGGGTGATCTTGGAATTAATGGCGATCCAAGTCATGAAACTTTTCATTTGGATCAAATGGCCCGCGAAGGACTGTTGTTGACTGATTTTTATGCTCCAAGTCCATTGTGTTCTCCATCTCGTGCTTCTTTTCTTACTGGTCGATTACCGATTCGAAATGGATTCTATACAAACAATACTAAGGCTCGAAACTCGTATGTTCCACAAGAAGTTGTCGGTGGAATTGCCAAATCAGAAATCTTAATATCTGAACTACTATCATCGGTATTCAATTAATTTGATTATAATAATGATATCTTTTTTATCAGTCTTTAGATAGAAAATAAGTTTATATGAACTATGTTAACTATTAATTTATTTAATTTAGGTTGGATATAGAAATAAAATTGTCGGAAAATGGCATCTGGGTCATAGTAAACCGGAATATCTACCACTTAATAATGGTTTTCATGAGTTTTTTGGATCAACCAATTGTCATTTTGGTCCATATAACGATAAGTCGATGCCTAATGTTCCTTTTTTTCGTGACGACCATATGATTGGTCGTTATTTTGAAAATATTTGGTTTGATCGACAAAAACAAATATCGAATTTGACTCAAAACTTTACTCAAGAAGCAATCGATTTTATTCAAAAGCAATCAAACGAATGTAAACCTTTCTTTTTGTATTTTACACCAGACAATCTTCATGCACCCACATATCGATCGTTAGATTATGTGGGTAAAAGTAAGAAACAATCATCATATGGAGATGCCTTGATCGAAATAGATCACTCGATTGGACGAATTCTTGATCTAATTCGTGGTAATGACCGATTGAAAGACAATACATTCGTTTTCTTCACATCAGACAATGGCCCTGCTTTGACTTCGGCTCCTGATGCCGGCTCCAATGGGCCATTATTGTGTGGGAAGCAAACCACATTTGAAGGTGGCTTTCGAGAACCAGCAATCGCTTGGTGGCCTGGTCGAATTAAGCCTGGAACCACAAGTGGACAGGTAACGAATATGATGGACCTATACAGAACGATTGCAAATCTAGCTCAGGCACCAATGCCGTCAAACCGATTCTATGATAGCAATGATCTGTCACCTCTGCTGTTCCATAATGAGCCTATAAAAAACGCGTCAGTGTTTTACTATCGTGGTGACACTCTGATGGCAATTCGACACGGTCCATACAAAGCCCACTATTGGACATTTACCAACCCGTGGGAAGAATTCAAGAAAAAAATTGATTATTGTCCTGGCAATGAAGTACAAAATGTTACGACACATAAGTTGACTCATCACCAATCACCAGTTCTTTTTCATTTGATTCGTGATCCGGGTGAACGATTTCCCATTCCAATACATCGATACGAATATACAAATGCTATTAAAAAATTGGAAACTATTAAAATAGAACATGAACGAACAATGGTTCGTGGTGAACCAGTGCTAAACATATGTGATCGTGCTGCAATGCTTTGGAGTCCACCCGGATGTGAAAAGATTGATATGTGTTTACCGGTACCAAAATCAGCACCATATGATTGTATTTGGCCACATTAGATTGGAATAAATAATAAAATCTTTCAAATAAAATTTGACCAACAACCGTTCTGTTGCTGCATACTAATTATGTGATCGAACTTTAGGAATTAAACCTTGTGTTTCGAATAGTTGGTCATTTGATCTCATGCGCGCATCTCCAATATTGAAAATGGTTTTGTGTGGTAACGTCTTTTGTGAACACTCGCGAACGCCATCTTCGCTCATAGGGCGTCTGTCCAATTGTGTGCGCGCTGTGTTGTTTGTGCTTCCTCCCCTTCCATGTGTTTAAGTACCTGCCTGTACCATTCGTCCGATGTCGCCCTAAGATTGGCGTCACTATCTCATCAAATTTCACTATAGAGAACGAGTGGGAACGACTGAACTGAGCATTTTACATTTTTGCCACTACCAATATATTCGAGAAAAAGAGTGAACGAAAAGGAGCAAAACACCACAACAAGCAGCAACATACACACGCACGTTCACAAACACACAAAACACTTCTCTTGCCACTGAACAAGATGTGAATGTACGGCAACATTTCGTTTACCCTGCATCTCACACATACATTCGCATATACACATAACCAAACGAAATCAAACTGAATACAACACAATACAAGTAGACAGACATTCTAACATTAACACTCGATGTTAAAGTAAGCACGCATACATTGACCGTCCGTTACATCGGCGCATTTCAGTGTGTTTCCAGTCTTATTTTTTTTCGGTCGACTATTGTCCAACATTGTGTTTATGTGGTGTGTGTTTGTGTTAGCACCAATTGAGCAATTATATCGAAATTGAAATCGAAAACTGCAAAAGAGAAGCAAGCAATCAAAAGAATAAAGCTAGAAAGAAAAACACGGCAATTAATCTAATCCAACCATTGGTATGTTTTTTCTTAAATGTACATCAAATATATATCCTAATCTCGTCTCCATAACCACTATTAGTAATATGTTTTGATATGATCATGCAATCGTAATATCGATTCAAATATTGTTAATCAAATCTTGTTATTGTTGTCATTATGAATCTCATCGTTCCACCTTCGATAAGGTTCCTACTAATTGTATGAGCCGTTCCGATTTCTCATTGACTACTACTACGATATCATTAGTTTTTATGTTTTGATTCTGGTGAAATTACCATAAGCACTATTTGAGAGCCCAGCCTACATATTGTACTCGTACGTATGTTGTATATCAAAACAATTGTTTTGTTATTTCTCAGTAACTTTATTGTTTTAAGAGAAACTGTATTTTGTCATTTATTGTTTTAGAAAAAAATCAACAGAGCTCTTGGTTGTTTTATTCTAAATTTATTGTTCAAATTAGAATGATAGTTCAACCAATCATTCGTGTGCACACAAGTGATTGATTTAGTTTTCTTGTGCATCTGTTCATTAGATCATATAACGAATTCCGTTTAAATTTCTATAAAGGTATCAAATTTCAATGTTTTGTTGTTTTGAAAATGGCCAACCTTACTATGTAATCAGTGAAATATAAGATTTAGGTTCAAGTGTTGACCGAGAAAAGGATAAAACAATTCCATATGCTGTCATTTAACATTTTGTGGTGTTTGCCGCGTGGTATCCTAATCTTTCCATTGCGTCTTTCACAAATGTTGTCCTATTCCAGTGCTACTACAATCACGATTGCATCGCCCATAACACTCACTTTCACTTTAATTGCATTCACTCTAATGTGACCATTATTAATCACCCCTTTTGTTTTTCTTGTGTTTTATTTAAAGCATATATTAATACGTTCGATGACTGCCGTTCGACATTGTACAAGTTCAGGCCATCAGTATCATCATCCGTCTCAACTTTGTCATTAACGTTAATTCGTTTATATTGAACATTTATTTTGATTTATACCACGTGCTTCGAGAGTATCGAATTGGTTATACATTATCTTTAAAAACAACATCAAGGAATGTAACGATTCATCCTTGTGCTTGTCATTCTCCGATCTTGATTATTTATTCCTAAATTGTCACGAATTATTCTGCTTTTTCGTGCGTTTTAACTCTTTCTATTTCTCAAATTTTATAAATCAAACATTGATTTATCTTCACGTTTGTCGTTTATTTTGTTACGACCCACATTGGACTTTACCATTTTATAAATTTGTTTAATTGGGCAATTTTATTTGAAGATTTAATTTAAAACTAATCTGCGACTTTTACTACTGTTTAAAAATGCATAAAGTAAATACTAACAGTACAAATTCGTCGAAGCGTAACAAGAACAATCGTTCGAATATGTCGATGTCCAATGTTCATAATAGCCAAAAGTAATTATATTTTGTTTAATTACGATTGTACACTATTATTAATCATTGTTTCGTTTATTGACCAGGCCGATGAACCGTAAAAATTTTTCATCTAATGTACCAAATCAATATCATTCAAATCAACTACCATCGACTACACCGGGCAATATGTCACAACAACTATCGCAAACAACTAATAGCATCAACAAGTATTCCAACACCAATAGTTTCAATAATCCCAACACCAATGTTAACAATACCAATGAAGTTGATCTTGAAGGTGTTTATAAGAATGGTCGATTAATGCACACGGCAACTTCGTTGATTGGATGCCTGGTTGAAGTTGAACTCGCCAATGGCGATCGTTTTGAAGGTATCTTCAACACATTTTCTCCTAAGGTAAATTTTGATCAATCATTTATTTAACGTTTTTCATTATTAACCATAATTTATTTTTTATAGTTTGAAATTGTACTATTCTCTGCTTCAGCCATATTAAGCAATGACAAGCAAAACCAAACAAATTTAGGATCGAATTTCAACAATTTGGTTACATGCTTAGAACAAAAAACGGAAATTTTAGAAAAAATTGTATTTCAGCCAACTGATATGGTTAAGATCCGTGCACTAAATGTGGATCTAGAATATGCAACAACTGATACTTCTAAAAGTATATTTTTTTTTTTTTTGATACAATTACAAAAGCTTACATATTTTAATATTTTATAGAATCTTGTTTTACCGATGGCGAGATTGCCAATTTGGATGGAAATAGGAAAGCCGGCGCTCCACGAGATTTAGTTCCATGGGATGGCGGGGATGATGAAAAAAATTGTCTTGATACATTAGAAAATTCCAACGGTATTCCCAATGGAAAAGGCTGGGAGGCCGAAGATATGTTGAATTATAATGCAAAAAAATTTAATATTAACTCAACCTATCGTGATGAAATGCCTGAATACACGTAATTTGATCTAATTTTTATATTGATTTATTTTTTTAAATTTTTATTTTTTTATTTTACAGAATTCAGTTGCAACCACGAAATGATGATGATTATCGTCAACGTGAAGTACAAGCAGAGATGCTTGCGCGTGAAATTGAAAAAGATGTAAAACGACAAGTTCGTCTTGCTAAGGAGAACAATGACGATATCGACGAGGAGACACGTTATTCTGCTGTAGTAGTTGATGATGGTGATCGGTCACATACTTCTAACATTAATAACAGTCCGAGAAGTGAAGTAAGTCACACATCACAACGAGAAGATCGACGTGATGTAATGAGAAACAATTCGGACGGATTCCGTACACAGAACAATAGAAATAATAGAAGTAGTCGTGGCGGTGGCGGAAATCGTAACGATAGAGCAACTAATGACAATTGGCGTAATCCAGATCGAATGAATGCGAATCGATTCAATCCAACGAATCAACCGGCACCGCCATACAATACAAATAGTAATAATAATTATAACAATCCAAAACAATCTGGCAACAGCAACCCGCCCTTATCATCGTCCACTTATTCTGGTGGACCGACAAAACCTTATGCTGGTCCCAGTTCGAATACTGCTGTTGTTAATCCTGTTATAAGTGGGAATGTTCCACCTACTCAGTACAGTCAAACAACATCTACAACGAAAACGAGCTATTCGGCTATAGCTCGACACACGTCTCATGATTCCATGTCGAACGATAACGATCCAAAACAATATGGCAATCGAGGACATGGTAACAAAGCGGAGCATTATCACAATGAACATGATCCATATTGTAGACGATCAGGTGGCAGTGGTAGTGGTTCCGGTGTCGGCGTTCCTCCACGTGAACAACGAGAATATAAGCAAAGAAGTGGGTCCAGAATCTCTGAACATGAACCAATAAAGTCTCCAAATGCAAACCAACCATCTTCGTTTAAAAATGATACGGATCAGCCGAAAAACCGTTCTACGCCTTCGAATACGCCACCTGTAACTGCTACACCACCGGTTTCTTCACCTGCTGAAAGTTCACCAAACCAGAAAGCACAAAGCCCTGTTAAATCAGATTTAGGTGCCCATCCTCAACTTACTAACAGAGGAAGATCAATTGATGATAATAGTCAACCTGAAGTTATACGCTCAAAGGGAGTTGAAATGAAAAAACAAGATAGTTCATCATCATCTTTTAATCAAACAGTTGAAACCACCATGAATACATCTAGTGAGTTACCGAAAACTGAATCGGAAAGTAAGAAAGATTCGGCTGCTAGCCCAGGATCAACAGGACAAGTGAACACTGCCGCTGAAAGGAATCCCGATGCTAATGGTGGTGAAGTATCATCTTCTGCATCTACATCAAACAGTGTTCATCCAAATCCTGAACAACCAACCAACCAGCCTAAGCAATCTAAATTAAATCCGGAGGCAAAATCTTTTACACCAAGAACTAATCCTACACCGCAATACATTCAGCCAAATCAGCAAATGGTTGCAAATTTTCAATATCAGCAGCAACACATCTCGACAAGTCCTCCTTCACAAGGAATACCGAATCAAATGTATCAAATGGCTCCTCATCTTACACACCAACAACAGGCACAACTTCGTAGCAATTACATGTCGTATACGCCATACATTACCCCTCAAATGGTACAAGGAGTTCCGCCTCATAGTTACATATCAATGGGACCTGGCGGCATTCCTCAACCTGTCTTTACCGGACCAGTTCCTGGTGTACCTTCGGGCATTAACCAAGGCGCTGTTCCAAATCAACCTGGACCCGGCGGACAAATGCCACCTCATCACATGGTACCGAACGGACCCGCTGGACAGACACCGTCAAATCAGCAGCAGCAACAACAGCAACAATCACAACAAGGTCCACCGTCTCGAAACCAATATCGTGGTAGTAATAAAAGTGGAACGAGTCACGGTAATGGACCGAGCCAACAAGCAACACAATTTATTCGACATGGACAACAGCCATCATTGATGGAGTACGTTCCACAATCGCAAGTAGCCAATGTGACTGGACAACCAATTATGGCTACAACAGTGCAACAAGGGCAAATGCAAACGGTTTATTCGGCTGCTGGTCCCGTTCACAGTCAACATCACCATCATCAGGCTCCTCAACATGGTCCACAGCCACCAAATATGGGAGCTGGCCCTATGGCACCTCAACCCGGCCAACCAATGGCTGCATATCCACTCTACACGAACTTGGCCGGAGGCCGATTGAACTTATATCCGCAACCTCATTCGACGATGCAATTTCCTGGAGCGATGCAAGTTTTTGATCCAAGTGGTATCGCTATGTTAATGCCTAATTGTGATTGTCCACCGCAAATGGTGCCACAACAAATGCCGAATGCTGTACAACAAACGAACCCAAACATGCAATCATCGGCACCGGCCATTCCATCGGCAGCACCATCTAATGCGGCACCAAATTCAAATCAAGTGGTTCCACAAGGTGGTCCACCACCGCAACAACAAGCCTATTGATAAAGGTCAACATGCGAAATGAAACCAATGTGCATTCATTTTATAATATCAGTTTAGTGGTGCACTCAAGAGTTGGAGCATGTTACGTTTTTAGCTCTTTTACAACAAAAACATACCAAGGTTTGATAATTGTTTTCAAATTTTAATAATAACTGTTGATTGATTGATTCCTATACACCCATTCGTGACAAAATATTTGAAAGAATCTCAAATACAGATCAAGAATGGTTCATTAAAAGTAAAACGAAAAAAAATGAAATATTTTTTTATAGTATAAAATAAATGAATATATTTTTTATGTAAATATTCGAATATTTAAAAAACGGAGATAGAAGAAAAGTATGATGCAATGAAACTTTTAGTCCTATTTCTTTCAATAGAATTAATCCACCTTCATTGAAAAGTCAATAATTGGATAGCCTTGAACAAGACAGCTCATTGATATGATATCAATCTCTGGAACAGCATATTTGGCCGCATTCGATGAATTAATTCCTCCACTAGCTTCAATCAATAAATTTGGATGAGCACTTTTCAACTCCTTAGCTGCTGCGATCGCTTCTTCTGGTTCAAGATTATCCAACATGACAATGTCAGCACCAGCATGAGCGGCATTTAATGCATCATCTAAATTTTGACATTCAACTTCAATCTTAAATTGAAATCCAGCATACTTCTTGGTCTGGATGACATTCAAATTAAAGCAAGTTAAATAAATATAATATTATTTTTATACTAACCTTCGTAATCAGATCATGCATAGAACTAGTTTGGCCCGACAATTTGACATGATTATCTTTCAACATGACCATACTGGACATGTCATAGCGATGGGTTCCGGCACCGCCAACCAATAAGCCATACTTTTCAACCATACGAAAACCTGGAGTTGTTTTTCTTGTTCCTACAACTTGACCACTCCAACCATTCCATGCTAAAGCAGATCGTACTCGATGGCTTTCAGTAGCCACACCAGAACATCGGCACAATACATTCAACATAATTCGTTCTGCTAGAAGTACCTTCTTTGCTGGACCAACAACAACAGCTACTGATGTTCGATTTGTCGGCGATGCATTCAAAAGATAAGCGCCTTCTTGAAAAATCCAAGTCGGTTTCTTGATACCGACTTCTTCACAAATTGCGTCGACAAATGGTACTCCTGCTAGAATTCCTTGTTCCTTAGCAAAGATTTGAGCTTTTACAAAATTGCTTCCAACCATGAAGCCTTGAATGTCAAAACTGTTTGGTGAAATCGAATGATTAGTCTATGACCACATATAACAAATAATCGTAAATTTTATCAACCTGGGTACATCTTCATCGAGCCACATTCGTACAAGTTCCTTTACTTTGGATGGATTCAGCAGGTTTACAAATTGCAACAAGTTTGGTTGTTTTGCTAAATTTATATAACCTTTATTACTGGAAAAAAAGATTTGAAAGTGTTAGAATAACCAGATAATTACCACTATAAAGCTAACCTTCGATATTGTCTACAATGGCCTTTTTCGTTTTCCTTGATCAAATCGTCCATTGATTTACTAATGTAGAACTGTTCTTTCAACTCTTTGAAGAATGTTAGGTCACAATCAGCCTTGTCTGCATGAATCTTTGTTAAGTGTTCTCGTAATCGTGGCGTCTTCATAGATTCATTGGAAAAAACGCGTTCACACAACAAACATAATGGTAGTTCAACATTGGTAGGTGATGGAATGAAACCAAATTTAAGATATAAATCCTCCGAATACTTTCTAGTCTTTTTCTTCTTTGGTGCATCATTGGTAATTGCAACTGGTTGTATTGAAAGCGGCGTGGCAACACCGGCATTAACCGTATAAGCCACCGAAACCGTCCCAGAAGCATCAGCAAGCGTCATTGGTGTTGACGCCATTTGAATCGTGTTATCCACTTGTTCAGTTTCCATTGATGTTGACAGACTATGATCAATTTTAATATCTTCCATGTTTGAATGTTTTGTGATAAGGATGTGTCAAAATCAAAATGAAAAGAGAATCAATGAATCAATAATGAAAAATTCAATAATTCGATTCAGAAATTTGGTAACTAATAGGGAGCATGGAAGGTCGCCGTTGTGTTGTGAGTGCCCGTCTGGTGTGAGCTGCCATCCATATTGGTCGACCATGTTGGTCGTTGTTGGGGCGGTGACGGCACATTCAGTGCAATGAGCGTACGTGTCATTGCCACTCTTATGTCGAAAGGGACGTCGTAGTGGTATGTATGCACCTCATAACAATCGTGTTGCAGTGTTGCACTGACCCCCACTATGAAGCGCGCCACCAACAATTGAACAAATCAACGTACGAGGGCGACACTTGTTTTGAGATGGGCGCCTAACAACAAAAGGTTAAAGTTGAAATTTCTATAAACATCAACATTTAAATCTAGTCAACATTTTCCATTTTTAAATCACAATTAAAAAAAAATATTAATTTATCTATTTGACAAAATATAAAATTTCAATACAAAAATATCCACTTTATTATTTTGAAGATAAGTTTGTTGACAATTGTTGAATTCTTGAAGTAAATAAAATATTTTTTCTAAAGTCTTCTTTTTTTTAAAGAAGATAATTTGTGGATTTAAAGTTAACCACATCGGACAAAGTGTTTCCGAAGAGTAGACATGTTTGTTCATTATTATACACTAATAAGCGTATGTAGACGCCAAGTCGGTTTGTATTTGTATATACCTGACATATGCTCTCACGTTTAACGGTCATTGGAAGTGGCAGCGTGTAAACAGGCTTCAGAACCGCTCGCGTTTGCATGCTTTTTGGTACAAGCGAACAGTGTTGTGTATTTTATTTTAACACACATATACACACGCATCTACAACCGATATTTTCATTGGTGTATGTGTGTGTGGTTTATCCATCTACTGTCCCTAATCGTGATAAATTCGGGACCCGACTTTGCCACTGTTAACGTTCCTATATATTATCATCGTTAAAGGACACAATGTCAATCGTGACCATTTTTGCCAACTATTAGACCAAGTTATTCCAATATATTGTCTTGGATACATTGTCCTTCAACAATTCGTTTATTATTTTCAAAGTTACCAAAACAAAAAGTGATCATCCATGGTACTTAACACAACATTGGACATGAATCAAAGTGACCGAAATGTCCGGATTCTTCTCGTCGGCGAAAGTATATAACAATCAACCAACGTTGGGTTAAATTTACCAATCTAATAACAATTCAATTGTAGGAGGTGTTGGCAAAACGTCAATGATCTATTCGCTAGTGTTTGAAGAATTCTACGAACAAGTACCGCCAAAATGTGAAGAGATTACCATTCCACCTGAAGTTACACCGGTACATATACCTACCGAAATTGTCGATTATTCAGGTAGATTATCACATTGTATGTATGTTTACGTTGACAACTTATTCATGATTTGAATTCAAAATAGCTCAAGAACAAACTGAAAAAGAGTTAATGGAAGAAATGAGAAAAGCAAGTGTCATATGTATCGTATACTCGGTCGAAAATGAAATCTCAATCGACAAGGTATATCGATTCATCGACTTGTTCGTTTCATCTTATTTTTTGGTTTTGTTTAATCAGATATCATCTTACTGGTTGCCATACATTCATCAAACCTTAGGCGAAGATCATGAAACGCCCGTTATATTAGGTTTGTTCAGTAATTCGATTTATATTTATTTTAACATTATACCATTTCATTAGTGGGAAACAAAGCTGATTTGGTCGACTATAGTTCAATAGATTCAGTCTTACCATTGATGAACCAATACAAGGAAATTGAAATTTGTGTAGAGGTATGCAATGTTTAACGGATATTTTGAATAATTTTTAATTGTTTTCAAACACCTTTTTAAATTAGTGTTCAGCAAAAAAATTGGATAATTTATCAGAAATATTTTACTATGCACAAAAGACAGTTTTGTATCCTGTAACACCAATCTACTATCCAGAAGAGCGTGATGTAAGTGTAAACAAAAATGTTTATCACTAATGAATGCATTTGTCCTTCCAAAAGACTAATTATTGTATTTTGTTCCATTTTTTTATTAGTTATCAGAAAGTTGTAAGATAGCGTTAAAACGAGTTTTCAAACTATGTGATCTAGACAATGATGGTGTGCTAAATGATTTTGAGCTTAATCAATTTCAAACATTTTGCTTCGGCTCATTTCTTCTAAGTCAAACATTGGACGAGGTGAAGTACATTTTGAAGAGCATTATACCGGATGGCGTCTACGAAAATGGCATCACATTGTCCGGATTTATGTTTCTATTGACATTTTTCATTCAACGCGGTCGTCATGAATTGATATGGATTGTGTTGCGTAAATTTGGTTACAACAACGCTGTTGCATTTAATGATGATTATCTTTATCCCGAAATAACCGTACCAAACGGTTCAACGGTTGAACTCTCACCTAAAGGCTATTCATTCTTTACCAATCTATTTGAAAAGTATGATAAAGACAAGGATGGAGCATTGTCTCCAGATGAACTCAATGCATTATTCTCAATCTGTGACTCGCCACCAAAATGGCATCAAGCAGATTGTGCTCAAATTGTGCATACAAATGAAAAAGGATGGATTACTTTGCAAGGATTTCTTTCCATGTGGGCGTAAGTAGCTCAATTATTGTTATACAATTCAAATTGTTTTTTATTATAAAATTAGATTGACAACCTCTATCGAGTTAAAAGAGACTCTCAGATATTTGGCTTTATTCGGTTATATGGCAACATCTGGGGAAAAGAACCAAATTTCAGCACTTTATGGTATTAAATGGTTTTTGTAATTTGATTTTATAACTAAAGTTTATTTTTCTAACTTGATCTAGTGACCAAGGATAAGCGAATAGACTTGAGTGAAAAGCAAACTTCTCGTAATGTCTTCTTTTGTCGCTTGATTGGTCCTAAAGGAGCTGGAAAGAGTTCATTTATGCGAAAATTTATTGGAAAACATTCACTCAACAATGGGAACAAAGGAGAAAGTGTTTATAACAATTACGTAGTGAATAGTATCATGATCTATGGACAAAAGAAATATTTAATTGTAAGTTGGAATTTTATTGTTTTTAATGCGTTCTGATAACATCATATTTCATTAATAGATCAAAGAAATCGATGTAGTCAACGTCAACATACCATTGATTGACCTAGAATTATTTTGTGATGTTTCGTGTTTGATGTTTGATCAATCAGACAACAATTCGTTTGATTGTATCGCTCATATTTACACGGCAAGTATTCAATTTTACTTTCTAAATCAAATTAAGTATCATGTTTACAATTAATTAGAATAACTTTCAAAAGACGAAACTGCCAATTCTTTTTGTGGCTTCGAAAAGTGATTTGCCAGTGGTTAAACAAAATTACCGTTTGCAGCCAGAAGATTTCTGTTCGTACCACAAATTGACACCTTTACATAAGTTTTCAGCAGTCACCAACAAAGAATCTAATATCAACTTAGAAGTATACGAAAAACTTGCAACTATGGCCGCATATCCCAATTTAAATCGATTAGTACACCTTTTACTGATGAAACCAACTAATTCTTGGATGGCACAAAACATGAAGTATGTTAAAAAACGATTTATCCAACTTATCATTTTTCTTAATTTTCAACTTTATAGTCTAATACAAAGGTGTCTTCCACAAGACCGGGTTGCCCTTCTACAAGCGGGCATTGGTTTCGCTTCCTTAGCACTTTTGGGTCTATTCATTCTCCGATTTTTACGGTCCAATTCAAGTTCAAGTTAAGTCATCTACCATTATTTTTTTATCGTACTATATAATTATTAATTTATCTGGTTCGCAATTTTGGGTTTTGACCTATAGTGTACCTATAGTGGTTGTCACCTCGATTTCAATAGTATTATTTATTTATGTCTTCGAGTTTGTACAAATAAAAACAAGAAATTATAGATTACATTTCCATCTCGGGGTTTTGAGTGCATCTTTCACAATCTTCTTCAATTTTATTCTTTATCTTTTTTGTAAGTTCTTCAATGATTCGGAATGCTTCCGAATCTTGGTATAGTTCGACAAAATTTACTCCTCGATCACAACAATGGCCAATTTTCGGTTCAATTGGTATGCTGGCTAAAAGTTCAATGTCAGCATGTTTAGCAAGAGTTTCACCACCGCCTGATGAAAATATGTTGGTGCACTCCTATAAAAAAATTTTCAGTTTAAAAAGTGAGCATTATGAATGATGACAATATACCGAACAATGTTCACAAACATAACCAGCCATATTTTCAATAATTCCAAGGATTTTAAGGTTACCTTTACGACAAAATGTAATTTCGCGACGAACATCACCGATTGCAATGGCCTAAAATGTGATAATTATGGTCAGCAAAAATTTAATAATGAATAATGGTAAGATATTTTACTTGAGGAGTGGTAACAAGTATGACGCCATCTGGATTGCGAAAGTTTTGAACACCTTCAACAACACTAATATGTTCGTCGGAAGTACCAGGCGGTGTATCGATCAATAGGTAATCAAGTTCTCCCCAATCAACATCGACCAAAAATTGATTTATCATAGCATTCTTCTTAGGACCTCGCCAAATGATTGCTGTATCATTTCCTCTCAGCAAAAAAGCGATTGACATTACTCGAATATCTGGTTTTTCTGATCGTTTGAAAGTTACCGGAACCCATCTAAAATGTTTAATGTTCAAATGGCATTCGATATCACACTGAATCAATTGCTGAAAGAATCTGTTCTTACCCATTTACTCCCTGTTTGACTGATTCAGAATTCATTCCAAACATTCGAGGAATACTAGGTCCGCATATGTCAATATCAAGAATTCCAACCTGGTGAATGAATCATGTCAGTTAATGGTTTATTTAGGGGTAATAACCAACCTTTAATCCCATGTCTTGGAGGGATAAAGCCAATTCGCACGTAACCGTACTTTTGCCGACTCCCCCTTTACCAGACATGATGTAAATCATGTGCTTGATAAATTGTATTCCCATTTTATTGGTAGACATAGATCATTTATGACATAACTGATTAAAAATTTATTATACAAATTGACATTCAACCATGGTTATTAATAAAAAAAAACACGGCAACCTGTTTGTTGTTTATCACAACAATCCATTAGCACGTTGTGCCACTTGTGTTGAAATAGTCAAAATTTCAAAATAGAAAATTAAAAAATATATAAAATGACTTTGAGAATCGGTAACCAATTTTTCATTATAATGAAATGTACATCAGATAATATTTCGTAGGCTAAGTTGGTTAATATCCGTCTATGTGACCTTCCTATACTTAAATTGTCTATATTTATGTCGTTATATTCAAATCGTCTTAAAATCCATTATTTTATAAACTTTTTTTATACTTTTAGATAATAAACCACCGTTACAATAGTGGAAAACCAACTTTACAAAAGTCGATATAGTCATATGTGTGGTTGACGTGGGTTGCGTTGAATGAACGCGGTAATGATGTCGATCTAACGGTTTATAGTGAGGTTAGGAGGGGTTTTGATGATGGCTCCCTATGTTCACTTGTTATGGTCAGTGCACCCAACCCGTAGCACATTGACATGGTCATTGGCGTCAAATCGTTATGATGATGGATCATAATCGGATTTCATATCGTCACTCGCCAGAATAGTACATATTTTTGTTTGACAAAAGCGTGAAGAGGGGAATGGCATTACCGGTCATGAAGAAAAAAGAACGATGATTGGGAACGCATCCAATTAGGATAGGCCAATTAACAGTTCCCTCATCCTGTTCATTGTGCGTGTGTGTGTGTGTTCCTATGTGTTTATGCATTTTCGTTCCGTTTGTTGGCGTCTTCGTTTTCAAACGTAGTAAAAAAACGATACAATAGCTCATTGTGGTATCGCGTCATATCGTGATAAAAGCAGTAGGAAACGATCAAGGCGTACTTGCAACGGTCGGGCGAGAGATGTCTGTAGTCGACCCGGTCGAGATTGAGTCGGTGAGAAAGAAAGGAAAAGAGAGGGAGAAGCGAATCGAACTGAGAGTGGCCGCAATTTGTCTCGTCCGCTTGCAACTGGCAGCTGTGACTTGGCCTCTCCCTCACTCCTTGTTTCTCTCTCTCTCTCCCTGAAATGATTACTTCGTCAACAACGAATGTGAATCGAGAGCAATACTTGTTGTGAATGTGGCCTTCACCATTGACGCAAACGAACTCCAAAGTATATACAGTCACCAAAACCGCCACCACGACAACGACGACGACGACGACGACGACGACCATCAACATCAACACCCGACATCATCATCGGCTGCAACTAACCCCGTAACACAACAACTAAAATACTGTATGTGTCTTGCTTCTCTCCTCGAATGAAAATCGTTTTCTTGCGAACTTCCTTTTGTTGTTTGCTTTTGTGACGATCATCCAATCAACCAGCATATACACAAGCGCCATCGCAATTGGTACCGAATAACCTAACTAAGCAGCCAATCAACTAGAGAGTTTATTGGTAGTCACCCATCATCATCATCATCACCATCAGCTCAACCGTCTCATATCAAGCAAAAAGAGCCAACTCAGGGCATTAGGGATTATCACCGTTTGCTTGCTGCTCGTTTCGTTTCGTTGCATTGCCTTGTTATTGTTGTGTCGCTTTACACTCAATGCGCAGCTTTATTGTGCTGCGTTCTTTAGGTGTTAACCAATTCACCAAATACAACTCATGATCAACACACGGGACCGAGCCAGCCCTATACGCGAACAGAAGATATATTATCGATCGTCAAAACAGCACCAATATACCGATTGTATATTTTTACCTACCATAACCATTTTGTGAGTATTTTATCAACATCATCGTCACTACAGTTATATCAACTATTACAATCACACTGATTGCATTCGACTGACGCATTTGTTCTCTTTACAGTGTACCGAACACCTGTGTTTCTATCAATTAGCTATAAACAAGGATGATCAATGTTCAAGAGATTCGTCGTAATGTTATCAATGTCGTAAAGAACTATTCTGATGCCCAAGTCAAGGTCCGTAAGGCCACATCAAACGAACCATGGGGAGCGTCCAGCACGTTGATGGGTGAAATTGCCGATCTCACATACAATGTGGTCGCATTCTCAGAAATTATGCAAATTATTTGGAAACGATTAAATGATCATGGTAAAAATTGGAGACATGTCTACAAGGCATTGGTTCTGTTGGAATATCTGATCAAAACGGGCTCCGAAAAGGTAGCTCAACAGTGCCGTGACAATTTGTTCGCAATTCAAACTCTTAAAGACTTTCAATATTTGGAAGATAATAAAGATCAAGGTCTTTCGATACGGGAAAAATCGAAAGCACTTGTAACTCTGTTAAAAGATGATGAACGACTCAAGAATGAACGTGCACGTGCATTGAAGGCAAAAGAACGATTTGCTCAATCACATTCGGTGGTTGCATCCAGTGTGCTTGAAGCGGGCGAATCAATTCCGAAAACGTCATCCAGCTATCATGAATCACTTTCATCGCCGATTGAAGGTTTAGGGTCCAGCTCTCGTGCGCCCAACTCAGAATTAGAATGCGCTCGACCGCAAACGGTAGGTGAAGAAGAACTTCAACTACAATTGGCATTGGCTATGAGTAAAGAAGAGGCTGAACAAGAGGAACGACAACGTAAGAATGATGATCTTCGCTTGAAGTTAGCATTAGAGGAGAGTGAAAAGTTGAAAAAAGTGGCTCAACCACGTTCGGCCGTCGACGATCTTCTGAGTTTGAATGAGCCGACCGTACCGGTAATGACCGATCCATGGGGTGCACCATTACAAGAAAACAATTTGTTACCATCACCACCGAACAAAAGTAAACCACAACAACAACAACAGGATCCGTGGGGTGGCTCAGCATCGGCATTGACCAGTTCATCGTTTGAACCAGAAAAGAGTGCATTCCCTGATCCATGGGTTTCTCAACCACGTTCAACTTCTGCCGTAAATGATCCTTGGTCGTTGGGTTCCAATGATTCTGGACAACCATCCAAAAATGATCCTTGGAATACGGCAAATTCAAACGGAAATGTTAATCACGAAATTCGTCTTACCGGTAAGTTAGTAAAACTCAATAATGACCAATTTGATTGATTTTAATTGGATCAATAGATTTAATGGAACCATCGAAAGTTCTCAATAATTCGGATTCGGTTCGACGAACCCCTGAAAGTTTTTTAGGTCCTAACTCGAATTTAGTAAATTTGGATGCATTGGTCAGCAACAAGACACAATCGTGTAAGTGTTGATAAAAATAAACATATTTTTTAAATGAACATTGTTTTCAAATTGTTTACATTATTTTTTAGCAACGTCACCCAACAATAACCCGTTTGCATCAGCAGTCGTACCAGCGCCGAGTAATCCATTTCAGACGAATAAGCCATCGCAACCGACCATAAATCAATTGCGAGCACAATCAAGCAGCACCACAGTCAATTATTCCAATGCTAGTGCATTAAGTTCCTTGTTCACCACATCGACGGACCCGAGCCTGATGCCGGCAATGTCGAACAATACAGGTTCAACAATGCCAATGATGCCGACAACAACATTAGCATCGCCTTGGGCTAGTTTCCCATCGTCACAAGTAGGTCCCAACGTGTCCTCTAATTCGGCCACTTCTCCGCAAAACAATCCTTTTGCAATGTGATTCTTTCCTATCGTTCTCTTTGCATTTTTATATAATCAATCTAATCTGCCTCGCCTTCGGTCGTGCGATTTGACACTGTACAATGTACATATATTCACTACCACAACTATACTATTATAAAACACACAAACACACACAAGAGACGACGACACTGTTTTCAATCGGGATATGAACTGCATTGTCATGATCATTTTATAGACAATACAACATATTCCGACATATACGTGAAAACTCCATTCTATGATATTACCAATAATGCACTTAGCTCGAAACAAAAGTCGCATTTAATTTATTGTCCTAGTTTGTTCTACCACTTTTGCCCTAATTTTTCATTTTATTACATTTGTACGGATTTGTATTTGCAATTGAACCAAACGTCAATATAAATTAAATTAAAATGTTTTTATATAAGTAAAGTATTTTAATTAATTAATTAATTTTTTAATTCTAAGTTGCAGAAGCCATATTGGTTGATTTCAATAATGGAAAAAAATTTAATACGTTATGATTATCAAATTATTAAAAATTATCATTAAAAACGATTTTACAGATATCTCCTAAACTTAGGAAGGTTTAATCGTTTTCTTACACAATCGCGCTAATAGACCAGAAAATTGGAGCATTGAGTTGACACCTTGACAAATTCTCATCTGAGTAATACCTATTTCTTTAATAAATTCTAATTTTAAATATTCTGGAATTGGATAAGTTTTGCAAATTCGGAAAATATTTGCAATCAGATCTTCAGGAGAATATCCCAAACGATATAGGCTTAAAAGAACCGCGTTAGCTTCTGCCAAATTATTCTCTAAACAATATTTGAATATATCCTTAATAAACAATGGATGTGGTTCGTCGCAAACTTTAAACACATTTTCACTGATGATCGATTTTTTGAATCCATCTGCAACGGATTGAAGATTGTTGACTGCTTGCCGCAGATCTCCTTGTGATGTAAAAACAAGTGCTTCAATTCCTTCTTTGTCATATTTTAACTTTTCAAGTTCACATATTTTAACTAATTTATCAGCTATTGTTTTATCATTAAGCTTTGAGAAACGAATGACCGCACAACGTGATTGTATTGGTTCGATGATCTTCTCTGATGCATTACAGGCTAAAGCAAATCGGGTAGTGTTCGAGTAGACTTCCATCGTTCGTCGAAGTGCCTGTTGAGCTCCACTAGTCATACTATCGGCTTCATCCAAAATTACAATCTTATGTTGATTTGACTCGAGTGTAATCTTCGATTGAGCAAACATTTTAATTTTATTACGAACCACGTCAATACCGCGCTCATTTGAGGCGTTTAGTTCAAGAACAGCATCTTTGAAGTTTTCGCCCAATAATTGTCGTGCCAAACACAGAATAGTCTATCATATATTTTCAAAAAAATGAATCAATTATCGTTCAAATTTACCGAAATTTCATTTACCGTAGTTTTTCCTACACCTGGTGGACCAGTTAAAATAAAGTTGGGTATGTTACCATTGACGGAAAAATGTTTAAAACGATTAATGATGTCTTCATTTCCAACAATGTCATCAAAAACATGTGGACGATACTTCTCTAGCCTGTATACGAATTGTTTATAATTGTCATTGAATATAAAATTTAACTAACCATGGAATACAATTAGATGATTTATTTTTGTCCATTTTAAGGTAAGAAGTTATTGTTATTGATGATATGAAGAAGAATGTTAATGGATAAACAATACAATTACTTCGGGTTTTTGGAGGGATGAGAAGTAATGTGTAGTAGACCACTTTTATGAATGTTTCACTTTGAAGATAGCTTGACGCTTCATCTAGTGGTACAAAATGCAACTAACAAACGTCTGATCGATTTGAATTGATCATATATCGAAAGAATGCAATGAATCATAAAAAATAAAACAAAAAAGTTGTTGATCGAATTGACTTAATTTTATTATTCTTGGAGCATTTATGGTACAAACGAGATCGCCAATCAGTACATGAAATTAAATATATTTACATTAATAGACGACCGATGAGGATGGAGACAGGGGTTGGAAGATAATAGAAATTAATATTCAATTTCGATATCTAATTTTTTGTTTGTAATTTTTGTTTTTTCTGTATATAAAGATTACGCTTGTTTGTTTGCTTTCCTATGTGGTTTGGGAAGTGTGAACAATGTCGGTAACACATCAGACTATCGATTGAATAATTAGATTGTTTTACAAGTAGTTCGCATTTAAGCTCAATAAAAAATGAATCCAATTTGAGTAAATTGACAGCAAATTTGACGGTGATGTGTGTGTGTGTGTGTGTTGTATATGTGTAATAATTAACTTAATAATAATTAAATAAAAATAAAATAAACTAACCATAATAATCATATATTAACAATCACATATCGATATCCATAATTTTCGACAACCCTTCACTATCGACATTCCCAAATTTTAACGGTTAGATCGACGCTCCCGCTCACCACATAAGGCGCAGTTGGATGAAAATCTATTGATAGAAGGAAAAAAAATGAAATGGTGGTTAATAACAGATCGACTGAATTAGGAATTAGTCACTACATACCTATACAGGTACAGAAATGTTTGTGAGACTCTAACGTTTTGTTGAGACGTTTGTTTGGTAGATCCCAAACTCGTATAGTTTTATCATCGGATGCTGAGATAAAATACTTGCCAGCTGGATGGAAACAAACATCCCTTACCCAGCTGTCGTGTCCTATGAAAGTAAAGAGACAAACGCCAGTTCCAACATCCCATAATTTTAATGTTTTATCTCTCGATCCGCTAATCAAATATGGACCTTGTAATTCCTTCTTTTTCTGTAATAAAAAAATATAAATTGTAAAAAATGTTTAAAATTTAAGCGTTTATCCCAATTCATACCTCTTCGAATGCTTCCGAAATGGGTTTATATGCAGAATTCGGTGCCCATGCTATACATTCGACTGTGTGATCATGTTCACGGAACATCAATTTAATTTCCCCATTAGAGTTTGAATGTTGATTTGCGTTCGACAAATTCCATACAATAATTGTCTACCAAATAAAATGAGTGTTTAATTACGAATATTGAATAATGAATTGATCAAAACTTACATGATCTTTAGAACATGTTGCCATTAATGTACCATCGGAATTGACGCGAACCATCTTTACCCATTCACGGTGACCAGAGAATGTATTGACACAATAGCCGGTCGACACTTCCCACATTTTAATGGTTTTATCACGAGACGACGATAGTACATAATCAGCTGATGGAAGGAACGTTACAGACGATACATTATGATCGTGTCCATAAAGTGTTTTGATGCACACATAATGTTGAAAGTCCCATAGCTTGACACTTAGATCGGCAGAACATGATGCTAGAATCTTTCCATTTGGACTGAACGCAATGTCCTGCACGGCGTTTGTATGGCCTTTCAATGTCTTCTCATAGGTACCACTCTCATAATCCCATGTTTTGATGGTTCCATCTTCGCTGGCGGAAACGACACACACAAACACGGGATGGAATATAACTTTTGTAATTGGAGCTGTATGACCATCCATGGTGGCCCTCTCCGGTGGACGTGGAATCCATTCTGTCGGCGATCGTTTATCTCTCAATGGTGCACCAATCACATATTCTTTTTCCAATTCTCGACATTTGTCTTCTAATTCATTGACTTTTTTCGACAATCGAGCAATTGATATCCATTTCTTCTCTAAGATACCGGATGCACCTTTATCCGGATCCCTTTGCTAAAAAAAGAATGAAATTATCTCAATTAAATTGAAATCAATATAAACATACAATTTTGGAATCTTTTTTGAATGCTTCCAAGGCATCAGTGTAGCCATTGTTTTCAAGATAATCGGCAATTGCGAACTCTCTGTTGTTACAAACAGGGGAAAGATATAGGAATGGAAGGAAGGATAAATGGAAATTCATTGATTGAATTGTACCGAATGGACAACGACACTTACAATTCTTGCTTCTGACGAGGTGTTAACACCATTATCATCTTCGTTCTGGTGCACCAGTGGTTTGGAAGATGCGAATAGAAATCGGATACCGCACACACACATACACACGATCACACAAGATTCGGTGATGCCCCGGACCAATGCAAATTGTGAAAGGGGTGCCGTATACCTATAGTGGTAGGTTTCAACAAGTTCAAAATAGAATAATAATACACATACAAACAAAAAAGATCGGCGTTTCGATCGTTGGGTGGCAAAGTCCGAAGACAGCAAGGCAAAATATTAGGGAAAAGGTAACAAAAACAGCATCAGCAACAACATAAACAGGACAGCGCAAAAAGAAGGCAGACAACAGGCCGACTCAACCAAACGTTTCAGTTGCACTCGTTGCACTCCTCCCTCGGCATCATCGTCTTTGTTTCGGAAACATTTCCCATTGAATCCAATACCGCAATGTCGGAAACTTTTCCTTAATCAGCATTTTGATTATTTTCTTTTTTGTTGTTGTTTTGGTACAAACCATATAGATATCCTTCCGCCGGATAACGACCTTATTCTACGTACGGTTATTAGAAAGAAAATATGTATTGTTTAGCCTTTTATTTATATAAAAAATAACTTGTACTGATAACTGTGTTGCCTCTCAACTGTCACTTCCATATCGTGTCCCATTTTTTTCATTTATATTTTTCAACCAAGACCATCGAAAAGTCGATCGTTTTGGAAAGAGGAAGCTTATACACACACACATATATATATATTGTACATGTATAGTTTTGCTCCACTATGGATATTATGTGTATATGTGTATGCTGACCGCGTTCCAATTGAGACGGCTTAATGAACCAGATCTTATGAGTTGATATGTGTATTGTAAGTGTATGTATGAACGTACAAGAGCCTCCAAATGTATATTCTGGTGTAATGTTCCAATTTGTTTTCAATGTACCATCATTTATTTCACCATATATCTCCTCCTGTTGTCCCCATTGAGATCATTTTCTGTTGTCAAATGAAAGTTCAGAATGAAAATGAGAGAGAATCAAGGGAAGGAAACGGGGGAACGAAAAGGAGGAGGAGAGATCGAACTAGAATCTGGTTCATATACGAGGTTGACCGAATTCATTGAGAAGATTGTGTTTGGTGAATGTGTGAGTGCGATCTGACCCACAACCAATAGGAACTGGGTCATCATTGGTGACCTCGCACTCTCACTCAATCGTTCTATGCCACTCTGTTTCCGCACGTTCCATTCTTGGTCCTCCCTCCAAGTTGTTACTAATGGCGCGGCACTATTTGGTTGATTCATGAGAATCACATTCAAAGTTATGAATGAACCACATTCATTCGACACCATACGAACGAATCGCACATACACACACACCGTCATAGTTCACACATGATTCTTAAATCGAATCTTTTTACAAAAATAATAATTTAACCATATTTTGAATCAATTAGATTAATTTGATCTATATAAACTTTCCGAATAATTTGGAAAATTAAGTATACGAGAATTTAGCAACAAAATATGTCTTCACAAACTAACAGCACCGGGTATGTTCTTGACAGTTCATAACGATTATGATGCGGCTTATTGTGACAAATATATTATGGCATTTGTATTTCAATATCAAATATTTCAAATCTCGTATGTTCAACATCGAATTTCATTATTAATCGGAATGTCTGTATAAAATCATCATACGATAACACCAATACCAACACCAACACCACCATCAACATCAACTACAGCCTTGAACGATTGTTTGACGCTTCACACACACACACACACACACACACACACACTCTCTCTATCTCTCTTTCATTGAGTTTCAATTTCACGCAAACGGCCTCACTGACTTTCGTGTGTATGTTCCTCACCGTAAAGCATTTTGAATGAAATGAAGAAGACTGTTACCTTCTTCTTCTTCTTCTTGTTCTCTCGGTGAAGGCTCAGCCTCTTCACTGTGTATACAAAGGCAAAGGCAAGCAATAGGCTTTGTCAACATCTGCTTGCTGCCATCGCCGCTGCCGTCGCCGTTGCTGCTGCTGCTGCTGCTTTTGCTGCTGCTGTTGCCGCTGTTACCGTTGTTGCTGCTGCACATCGCCGATTCTTGGCCATTCTGGCTTTGGTCTCTCTTCGACAGTTCCCATAGACCCAAGATTTGGTATTGACGTGCATCAATGAGTACAATCAATCAGTGTCCATGTTTTGAACCCATTTGTTGTTGTCTTCTATCAGTAAATGATGGTGTCGTCGTTGTTTGCCATATTCACTCTTACTCTCCAAAATATGACTTCTTGATCTCATCAAAGACCCAGTTTGGTTTAATGTGTCATCTATAGAATAGTGCCAATAGTGTATTCTACCATTCTTATAATATAACAATCATTACAACAATCTCTACGATTCGCACATACAACTGAGACATCATCATCAACAAATCAATCATCAACAATAATAAAGAGCTCAACGTCATTTTGATCATCGTTAGTCAAACTACAAACATTTTGATCTCATCAATAATTGTCAATGTCCAAATTTGATAATTTGAATAGTATGTTATCATTCGTCTATTCATGGTTGTCTTGTGTTAAAACATTGCAACATCAATTCATGAAATAAATGATCAACAATTATCTTCGTCGAATGTTGATTCAACAATTATGTTGATATAATGGTGTAAACAATTTCTGAGAGTGGTCGATCCGATTGTTCCCTTTCTTCATTGTAGATTTTTGATTAGCTCACGTCAAGGACGTGCATATTGTGTTCCAGTTATGGCTAATCAAAAACCAGTGGAATGGGTTTCATCCCTTTTGGGCCGTTTCGAAGAACAGGTATGTTATTACAATATCTATTTAGATAGTTTAAATGTTTATGTTTTTTTTGTTTATTGTTTCAATAGTTACCTTATCGAAGTGGTCCTCAAACCTGTCATGGTCGACTTAATATTGAACAAATCAAAGAAACTCTTATAAATATAAGTAAAATCAAATTTTCACTTGTAATATCGGGCTTAACTAGAATATTGAAGGCAGTTAATGATATGGTAAATATTAGAACGATAAATAAATATTGATCGATTCTAACATGAATTTATTTTATTATAGTTTATCTCACAACGATCTCAACCACATGGTCCAATTCAACCTGAATTTGAGCGAAACTTTTATGAATCACAATTATTACTGTTGGATACATTGGAAAAATGTTTGAGCATCCAACCTAAAGAGACCACTCGTTATGATGAAGCAATGAATGTCAAGGCTCTTTTGAAAGAAATTTGTCATGTCAGTTCAAAATATAATAATAAAATGTATCTTAATTGGCTAACTTGATTTATTATTTCTATTTTTAGTTTATTGATTCCGCCAGTGAAAATGTGATGACAACCCAGTTAAAAGTTCTCGCATCGAAAGTGCTGTTTGCATTAAGTTTGAACAATTTTAATGCCATTTTTAGTAGAATATCTGCAAGGTATTTTGTGCAAAACAATCAATCAAATTTAATTGTATTATTAATGGTTTATCTTGATTTAATTTAGACTACAAGAATTGTCCAGTTCAAGCGAAGAAAATACGGATTTTACCGACATTGAGCTGATCCAATATATTAACGTAGATGCAAGTCGATTACTTAAATTGTTAATCGAAATCAATCTAAAGTTCAAGAGTCTTCGCAAGAATACACATTACATATTGTTAAGCAATGTAGAGAAGGCTATCTGGAATTGGATCGAAACCTATCCACAAGAGTTTATGGAACTTCAAAGCAAAGCCAATGATGAATTGTGTGATTGTTGCGATAAATTGTTTGAACAACTTGATTGTTATGCGGAGAATAACAACAAACGGAAGACGTATGTTTGGTCGATTCAGATCCTATTATTGTTATTATGTCCAAAAACGGTGGAAGAGATTGCAATGCTGAAACGGGTGCACCAATCTCCAGTAAACATGTACGGAAACGGAACTTTTTTGAAAGTGTTCGTAAGGCACTGATTCCGCACAGTTCAAGCAAACAATTAACTGAGGCTGCTGCCGTGACATGTGTCAAACTATGCAAAGCATCAACCTACATCAACATTTTGGACAGCAACAATGTAGTTTTCATTCTAGTTCAGCAGGTCATCAATGATCTCAAATCGTTGTTGTTCAATTCGAAGCCGTTCAATAGGAACCAATCGAATATGACCAATCATGATGTCGAATTGATGATCGAATGTTTCGTATCGATATTTCGCATCACACCACACAACAACGAAGCGCTTAAAGTATGAGTTCATATTTTGTTTTATGTGTTATTAGTTTTAATAATCAAACGTTTTTTCCAACAGGTGTGTCTAAGTCCAAACTCACCCTCTATGTACCATTATGTTTTAGTTTGTTCATTATTTCGAATCATCACACAACCACGATTGTCGTGGTGGCCTAAGATTGACATCATTTACAACAAGGCTCCCGAACTTCGTGTCATGTTTACCGATACATTGTTAAAAGCAACCCAAGGATGTATATCACATGCTCCATTGCGAATGATTCAGGTATTTTAAAATTGTATTTTTTTCTCGTTCTTTTTTATTCACCTTAAATTTAAATTTAGTTATGCCAGAGCTTTACGCTAAAGGAAAAGGTGTCGACATTAAAATTTAAAGATAAATCATCGGAAGAAGGCATTAATTATAAGAATCTTCTATTTTGGATGGTTCGTCTTATTCACGTGAATCCATTGTTGATGTTAAACAATCAAGGAAAGGCTGGTCATGAGATTCAAAGTAACACATTAGAGTTGATCAATGGACTTGTATCGCTCGTTCATCAACCATCGATGCCGGACATTGCACAGGAAGCAATGGAAGCATTACTCGTTCTACATCGTCCGGAAAATATTGAAATGTGGAATCCGGAAGCGCCAATCAATACATTTTGGGATGTTTCTTCACAAGTTTTATTTTCAATGTCTCAAAAGTTGATTCAGCATCAAATTGTAAACTATACGGAAATTCTTCGTTGGTTACGGGAAGTATTGAAGCAACGTAATGCGTTTCTCATTCGACACCGAGAGTATGCAAATTTGGGAAGTAATGTTGCCATTTGTAAGCAAGCACACATAAAACTCGAAGTCGTTTTGTTCATCTACCTCTGGTCGGTTGATATTGAATGCGTTCTGGTAGCGATGTCATGTTTCTCCGAAATTGTGGCCGAAGCCGACATTCGATACGGACAAGACGATCTTACAGCAACACATCTATTGCCAAACTATCATGTCTATTCTGAGTTGGCAAATTCGGCAAACATTCTTACCACTGGTCGTGCTGCACTTCAGAAACGAATCAATTCATTGTTACGTAAGATCATGAATTGTACAAATGGATGTTCACAATCATGGGAGGATACGTTCATGAATTGGGATGCTGCCACCAAATTTTTGGTTAGTTATCCCAAGAGCAAGTTGGACAGTTCAGAACAATTAGACGCATTCCATCGGAACGTTTCAAAACGACGTGCTTCACATCAGAGTACGGAACATGAGCTTGAAGATCAATTTAATGAATGGGCCAACATGACGGGATTTCTTTGTGCAATTGGTGGTGTTTGTCTTAAAAAATCAAACAACAAATCATCAAACTTTTCAATGACACCAGATTTGGCACGAAAGAATATGGTTTTAAGCAATGTACACGATTCACTTTATTGTCCCGTAACACAATTTGTCGGTCAAATTCTTAAATTGTTGGTGTGCCACAACGACAAATTTGGAACACAGATACAGAAACATGTCAAGGATACGTTGGCACATGAGATGAGTCCCATGTTGTACCCAATACTGTTTGATCAGATCAAGGTTTTGGTGGAAAAGTTTTTCGATTCAACCGGCCAGGTGATGTTGAATGAGACGAGTACACAATTTATTGAACACATCATCTTTATAATGAAGAGTATCTTTGAGAATAAGGCGGAACATACGACGGAAAATTTGGGCCAAACGACCAGTATTGAGCCGATAATGTTGGCCATTGTACGTTATGTACGACATCTCGATTCGAACAACAATCATCATATACATATCAAGAATAAGGTGTGCCAATTGGTGGAAGCAATGATGGCACGACGTGATGATCTCTCATTTCGGCAAGAGATGAAGTTTCGTAACAAATTGGTGGAATATTTAACCGATTGGGTTATGGGAAATTCGCATCAAATGCAACCGACAGTTTATACCGATTTGACCACCCTACTTCGTGATCTTGACCAATCATGTATGCAAGCGGTTGCTGCACTATTGCTAGGACTTCCACTTCAACCGGAAGAGAATGATCGAGGCGATCTGATGGAAGCAAAATCGCAACTATTTTTGAAATATTTTTCCCTTTTCATGAACCTTTTGAATGAATGTAGTGAAGTGTTGGCAACGGAAGATGCCGTATCAACAGCCTCAACCGATCGTTTCGATACGGGCCGATGTACACGAGTTCAAGCATCGAAATTGACCGAATTGAGAACGTTCACCATTCAAGCAATGTCCAATTTGTTGAGTGCAAACATCGATTCCGGTTTGATGCATTCGATCAGTCTTGGCTATCATAAAGATCTTCAAACGAGAGCAGCATTTATGGAAGTATTGACCAAAATCTTACAACAAGGAACCGAATTTGATATGTTAGCTGAAACGGTATTGGCAGATCGATACGAACAATTGGTACAATTGGTTACCATGATTGGTGAAAAGGGTGAATTGCCGATTGCAATGGCATTGGCCACCGTGGTTGCCACACCACAAATGGATGAATTGGCACGTGTCTGTATTACGTTGTTTGATGCAAAACATATGATGTACTCGCTTCTACATAATATGTTTATGAAGGAAGTGGAAATATCCGAATGTATGACCACATTGTTTCGTGGTAATAGTATGGGAAGTAAGATTATGACATTCTGTTTCAAGATTTATGGTTCGACCTATTTGAAAAACATGTTGGAACCATTGATTAAACCATTGCTCGATTCACCTACCAATATCAGCTATGAAGTGGATTCGGCTCGTTTCGATGAAAATGATGATGTCGAAGTTAATCGACGTAACCTGTTGACACTTACACAAAAAGTGTTCAATACGATCGTATCATCGGAAGAGTTCTTTCCATCACAATTGCGATTGATGTGCAATTGTTTACGTAACGTACTTCAGAAGCGATATAGTCCATTAACGCATGGTTTCAATCCAGTTGGAACGGTCATCTTTTTACGTTTCATCAATCCAGCAATTGTTTCGCCATTCGAGATGGGTATTGTAGAGAAACAACCACCACCAAAAGTTAAACGTGGCCTAATGTTGGTGTCGAAGATTCTTCAAGGCGTTGCAAACAATATTGAGTTTAGTAAAGAGCAGCATATGTTATGTTTCAACGATTTTCTTCGTACAAATTCGGTTGCAGCAAAACAATGGATCGATAAATTGGTTCCGATCTTGAAACTGATGACTTTCAATCCAATCATAATGTTTCGTTCATAAGTGATGCCAATGTTCATGCATTACATCGGTTGTTATGGAATCATCAGGAAAAGATTGGTGACTATCTGTCGAGTTCGCGTGACAATAAGGCAATGGGTCGACGACCATTTGATAAGATGGCAACATTGTTGGCATATCTCGGTCCGCCTGAACATAAGACCATAAGCGATTCACAATGGAATTCGATGGAAATGACCAGTACCAAGTTTGAAGAGATTATGGCAAAACATAATATGCATGAAAAGGATGAATTCAAATCGATCAAATCATTGAATATATTCTATCATGCTGGTACGTCGAAAGCGGGAAATCCAGTCTTTTACTACATTGCTCGACGTTACAAGATTGGAGAGACGAATGGCGACCTATTGATATATCATGTTATACTTACGTTGAAACCGTTTTGCCATAAACCATTTGAACTAGTCATCGATTTTACACACACTTGTGCTGATGATCGTTTTAGGGTAAGAATTTTTTTGTTTTATTTTATAAATATTTATTTTATAAAATAATTTTTCTCTTATTTATATATAGACTGAATTTTTACAAAAATGGTTCGTCGTTTTACCTGAGATTGCATACGAAAAGATTGTCGCTACCTACATTTATAATTGTAATTCATGGGTTCGAGAATATTCCAAATATCACGATCGTCTACTAATGCCATTGAAAGGAAGTCGAAAGTTGATCTTTGTTGAAAGTGTTCAAAAAATGAGCGAATATATTGATATCGAACAACAACGATTACCCGGCGCAACATTGTCGTTGGAGGAAGATTTAAAAGTGTTCAACAATGCCCTTAAGTTATCGCACAAAGATACAAAGGTAACCATAAAGGTAGGCCCGAGTGCCATACAGATTACATCGGCTGAGAAGACCAAAGTTTTGGGAATACCAGTCCTATTGAACGACGTATATTATGCATCAGAGATTGAAGAAGTTTGTTTGGTTGATGATAATCAATTTACATTGACAATTGCCAATGAAAGTGGACCATTGTCGTTTATACACAACGATTGTGATAGTATTGTTCAAGCGATCATACACATTCGAACACGTTGGGAACTGTCTCAACCAGATTCCGTTACGGTACATACGAAAATTCGACCAAGAGATGTTCCCGGAACTTTACTGAATATGGCACTTCTCAATCTTGGTAGTGCTGATCCCAATTTACGTACAGCGGCGTACAATCTACTTTGTGCTCTTACCGGAACGTTCGATTTGAAGATTGAAGGTCAACTATTGGAAACGGCCGGCCTTTGCATTCCATCGAATAATACAATTTTTATCAAACAAATCAGTGAAAAGTTGGCAATGAATGCGTTTCATCTTACATTGGAATTCTTGGAAGAATGTATTCAAGGATTTCGATCGTCAAACATTGAACTTAAACATTTGTGCCTCGAATATATGACACCGTGGCTTGGTAATGTGATAAAGTTTTGCAAACAATCGGATGAAAGCAAACGTCAACGTGTAGCCACCATATTGGACAAATTAATTACGTTAACAATTGAAGAAGTGGAGATGTATCCATCGATTCAAGCAAAGATATGGGGAAACATTGGTCAAATATCGGAATTATTGGACTTAACATTGGATAGTTTTCTAAAACGATCCGTTACTGGTGGTCTTGGTAGTGCTCAAGCGGAAATAATGGCCGACACGGCAGGTATTTTAAATAGGAATTACTTAAAAAAAACATTTAGTAAAATAATTATTATTATTTATTCTAGTTGCATTGGCATCATCCAACGTTCAATTGGTAGCCATGAAGGTAATCAGCCGTTTGTGTCGAGTGATCGAAAAGACTTGTACCTCACCGACTAGCACCTTAGAACAGCACCTAATGTGGGATGACATTGCCATCTTGGGCCGATATCTTTTGATGTTATCATTTAACAATTGTTTGGATGTTGCCAATCATTTGCCATATCTATTCCATATTGTTACACTATTGGTACATATTGGTCCAATCTCACTTCGCGCATCGATCCATGGTTTGGTGATCAACATAATCCATTCATTATGTACGTGCACGAAACCATCGTTCAATGGTGAAACACAACGATTACTTCGTCTCAGTCTTGATGAATTTAGTCTTTCGAAATTCTATCTATTGTTTGGTATCAGTGACGTAAAATCGGCGGCTGTGAATGCATTTCGTACTCATTCCATTCATCCATACAATCGATTCTACTGTCCCGATCGGCAACACAATTTGATGCCTGAACGTGGCATGAGTCTCATCAATGATCATCATGAAAAGTTACCATTAAACTCTTTGGAGACCATAACTGATGCATTGCTTGAAATCATGGAAGCATGCATGAAGAATATACCCGACTGTGATTGGCTTCAAAGATGGACTGAAATGGCCAAATCGTTTGCGTTCCGTTACAATCCCGCTTTACAGCCTCGATCGATTATCGTGTTTGGATGTATTGCCAAATCTATTGCCGATCATGAGATCATACAATTATTACGAATATTAGTGAAAGCATTGGAATCGTTTCAAGATCTTCAACTGATTGAATCGATCATCATGTGTCTTACACGTTTACAACCATTACTTAGCTATGGTTCGCCCATTCATCGTGCATTGTTTTGGATTTCCATATCCGTTCTTCAATTAGATGAGATATCATTGTATGCTTCCGGTTTGGCATTGCTCGAACAAAATCTGCATACATTAGATTCGTTTGGTACGTTTGAAGGAAATACGTTGAAGAGTGTAATGATGTCAACAAGAGAACCGTTGGAATGGCACTTTAAACAATTGGATCATTCGGTTGGACTCAGTTTCAAGTCAAACTTTCATTGTGCATTGGTCGGCCATTTGATCAAGGGATTCCGTCATACTACGGCAACCACCGTTTCCCGTACTACTCGTGTTTTGAACATGTTATTAGAGATTGTTGCCAAACCACATAAACGTGACAAGTTTGAGGTGAATCTTGATTCCGTTGCCTATCTAGCCGCCTTAATTTCTGTATCAGAAGAAGTTCAGAGTCGTGTCCATCTAAGACATAAGGTTAGTCGTGCCTTTTTGGATCGTACCAGTTCAAAGACCTATCAAAACGATCAACAAACGGGCAATTGTCCAAATGGAGCCGTAATCAAGAGTTACAGCAATCCAGCATCATACACATTACAAACGTTGACACCTACTCCGTTGCCGTCACCATCAACATTGATGAATCTTCCGTTGAGCAGTTATATAACGCAAAGTCATAAAGTTACCTCATACACCCATGCGTATCAATTGTTTCAAAATCCGTTGATTACCTCTCATCCGAGTACACCGACCAGTGGAAAGCAGAAATCGATCGATTGCACTTTCTATGTTCCAACGGTTACCGTTAAGCCGAAATCGCCATTAAAACCGCACCTATCAAATCAATTGACCAGTAGTAGTAGTAGTGCATATGGACAATCTGGATCTACCGGTGGAACCGGTGTGGAACAAGATGATAAACATTGGAAAAGTTTAGATATGGAATCTTCAAACGGGAACTATAGACCAGTGTTTCGTACACAACGAAGTAGTTCGATGCCGACGCCAAAGTTGCATAAAGCTAGCGAGAACAATGTCGTAAGTGGAAATGGTATCGATAATAAATTGGAAGAACAGAAAACGAAACCAACAATTTCTAATGGATGTGAAGAAGAAAAGTTGTCGTCCAATGTCGTTACGGTAATACCAAGTTGTAAGATTGAAAAACCGGAAAAGACGGCACAAAATAAGCAAAAATCTCGATTATCTGTTTCGAATGAGAACAACATTCTTCTTGATCCGGAAGTATTGGTTGACTTTCAAAATCAAGCCCTAATTCTTACCATTTTGGTATGTTATCAATTTTTCGAAATACGAATCCTTTAACTTAATTTATATATCATTGTTTAAAATAGGCAACCTTGGTAAGGAATACAACCGATGAAGCAGAAATTCGAATACTGTACGAATACCTGGCCGAAGCATCGGTCGTCTTTCCCAAAGTTTTTCCTGTGATGTATGTTATAAATTCATAATTTATTCAATCTTTGACTTACATTTCTATTATTTTTTTTCAATAACTGCAGCCATTCGTTGTTGGATGCCAAGATTACCAATGTTCTCTCGCTTTGTCACGACAAGGTTATTCTTAGTGCTGTTCAATGTATTATACACAATATGGTATTGTGCAACGAAGAACCACAACAACAATCTCATTGTTTACAAAGTAAGTTTCAATTTGTTTTATGAAATATGTTAAATTAATTAAATTAATTGTTTAAAATTATCTATTAGCATTCGGATTTGGTGGACTGTGGCGATTTGCTGGACCATTCTCCAAATTAGACTCAAATCAGGATAATGCCGAACTATTCGTCAATTGTCTTGAAGCAATGGTTGAAACTTGCTTATCCGTCGAAGATAATGAGGTACACGATTTCGAGTATCCATGCACATTAAGCGTTTCTTCCACCATGAACCTAAGTTCATCGATGTCTAGTTTAACATTGGGATCACCCAACGATAAGGAATTTTCGACATGTGACAGCGTAAAGACGATGACAAACTCGACCAGCTATCAGGCTAGTTCATTGAATGCCAATAATGATAATAAGCGTAATTCGATAAGCCAAAATTCAATTATCAAACAACGAAGTCTCAAATATAAATCGACAAAGAAAACATTCGAAAAAAATTAATTTCAATCTACCATCTCATCTCGAAAAAAAATGGAGAATTCTTACAAAGATGTATAATATTATATACAAACTTTTTTTGGAAAGAGTTTTGATGTAGAACTGTTTATGAATGATCCATTTAGGTTCGGTTCATAAATGCGCTCATGCATCTTTTCATTACCCCCATGAAAAAACTAAGATACTAATTATGGGATACTTAATATAAATATTATTTATTTTGTACATTTTTTTTTCATTATCTATCCATCCATCATATTCTCCACTTGTTGATCGTTTGCATAAAGATTTGTTTATATTTATTTAAAAATTTGTTCCGAAATTGAGCTAATCAAAGATGATCAAAAACAAGCTTATCTTATATAATAAAGTTATAAGTTGTTAATAGAGAATTTTTAACGAGGACAAGTGTCGATTGATTACAATTGGCGACAATATAGACCAGTTGTGGGTAATGATGGGTTTTGGCGACGGCGGCAACAATGTTAGCATTGGTTTCCCAAACATACATTTATATTGATGTATGTTAGCAACATTTCTTTCGTTTTGGTACACCACTTTGTTTGGTTATTTTGATTGGATTATCCGTGTTCTGCTTTCGAATTTGATCCTTCTTTGTTTTCAACACTTTTCTGGTGATTGCATTGAACATTTCTTCAACATTGATATTAGCTTTTGCGCTGGTCTCGAAAAACGGCATATTCATTAGTTTGCCTAATTCTTGCGCATCTTTGGTGAGAACAACCTTCAAACTTGGATCATCATTTTTATTACCGACTGAAAAATGAATTTAACGAGTTGAAACGAAAATCAGTGCATAACTTACAAAAACAAACCTAAAATCCTATTTTGAACTTCACAATTTTGTTCAATCTCCTTTAGCCAATTACGAATATTGTGGAAACTATCACCATTCGTTACATCATATACGATTATGACGCCATGTGCGCCTCGATAATATCTATTAATAAAAAATAAATATAATAAATTAAAAATCATTTCGTATCAGTTGAAAACTGAACTTACGTTGATGTTATTGTGCGAAATCTTTCTTGACCGGCTGTGTCCCAAATTTGCTACGAAGAGAAATGTTAGACATATAAAGACATATAAAATGAGTTAAAGATGAATTACCAATTTAACTTTTTCATTGTCGATTTCAATGGTTCGAATCTTGAAATCGACACCAATTGTTGATATATAATTTTCGGAGAAAGTATTATCCGCAAAACGTAATAAAAGGCAACTTTTACCTACACCTATAAATTAATATGTTAATCAATATATGATTAAATTGAATGCAGAATACCATACCACTATCACCGATGATGAGCAATTTAAAAAGATGATCATAATCCTTGGACATTTTGACAGATGGTACCGTTTCTCTGGCATATATGTTGCAACTGTAGAGTACACAGTATAGTTTGTTTATGATGTCCAAATGAATGATGATTACCACAAGATAAATGAACACGATCACCACATTTCTTATGATGTTAAGTTTGTCAAAATGAGTTTATATGAAAATTTAAATGTTTTTTTTCAATCTGGATACATCGATCTCGGTTTGGGTTTATCCGTCAGCCCACTGTTGCTGAAGGGTGTTTTGAAACTTCTCTTCTTTGAGTTGCATTACACACATTCTCTCCCATTGGGTTGGGAAAGGTCGAAATCGGCAATGCTTCATTGGTGGAAATAGACAAATCGTGTCATGCTTTCGTATAGATCTCAGCTGATTTACTTTTGATCCATTATTTACTTGTTCTAATCATGGTGTACAACCATTTTCTGCTTCGTTTGAATTCGTTCCATTGTGTTCGATGTCAACCAATTATCCGAAATGTACATTATCAAGTAAATTCGATTGGTGAAAAAGTAGTTGTCAGTACGCGAACCAGTATAAGAACGAAGCGTGAAAAATGGCAAAATGTTGAATCAATGGATAAGGAAAAGGTTATTAAAAAAATTCGCAGTATTGAAAGAAATGATCGTTTACATTCAAATGCAGAGATGGCGAGAATCACTGCAGAAGACAAATTAGCTCAACTTGAAAATCAACTTCGTTCATCGGGGTTTGTATTCTTACATAAATTTCTTACATGTTTAAAACTTGACTATTTTGATATTATTAGATTTTGTCGTGAAATTAAACCATATGATCCTCCAAAAGATGTAAACGAACGTATTGATAAGATTTCAAAAGAGTTATTTGGTTCAATCGATTCGTCAACTCCGCTAACCGACCTTACACTCAAATTCAAGGTATATGACTTTTTTTATTAAACATTTCAAATGATTATTTTTTTGGCTTTAAATAGTTTTTAGTAAAATGCCATCAAGAGTTTGATTACGATATACCAAATTCTGAATTGTTTCGTATGAAGACTGTTGAAGATGTAAGAAACTTTTATCAAACACCAATAAGTGGAAGAAACAATTATGATCAGATGATAGTGAATCAATCAAAATTACCACAAAACCTTCATATTATCTCTGAACCAATACGATTCAATAAAAAATTTGATCAATTTTTTGGCGGAATTTCAGCTTTCCCCGGTCCATCAAATGAATTGGAAGGACTAAGAGCAAGAAAGAAATATCCCGTTTTCAATGATAATTTTGTTTGGCCTGATGTATAAAATGTAAAATTTTAATTTAGAATTTAATGACAACTGATGGAAATTATTTCTTATTGCCGAATAATAATATAGATTTCGATTTAGTAGTCTTTTGTGGTACCACAATGTCACCTAACAATATCCGAACCTTTTCCTCATTTTCCGATGATTTAACCGTTGATTGTTTCTTATCCGATTCATTAGCTACTGGCTTGGACGATTTGGAAATGTGAAACTTGTGTTTCAAGGCTTGCGAAAGCAAAACACGTTTAGAGTCATTTTTGAGTGACATTAAAAGATCTAACCATGTCCATGTTCGGTTGTGATATTCAACTGTTGGAAGCATCAAGTTAACATCATGCAAATCTTCCAAATTCTTATTCTTATTCCCCTTATAACTAATACGAATAGGAACTTCAGGAATTTTGATGAAAACAAAAGTCTGGTTCTTTGAAGCTCTTTCGCGCATCTTTTCAATATGTTGAAACGAAGCCGGATTTTTCGAATTCGATTGAAAGTTGTATGAAGATAATGAACTAGTAAGACTGTTTAAACTTTCATCTTTCTTCAATATGGCTTTTTTCTTGTTCGGCTTAAACGATGAATGTGAAACAGAATCTTCAGAAACGTCAGTTACGTTAGAATCAGCAACATTGGTCGTTTCAGAACCTCGTTCCGGAAAGAAAAATTTGAGCATCTTTTTAAAAAATGCATGAGTTAAACCGACCGTCAATGGAATAACGTTAACTTCCAGATGTTCTTTTACGGAAATGCCACCAACTGGAGCTTTTTCAATGCAAAGAATCCTTAATGCTCGATGTTGATCGACCGGCATGTTCGGTTGTAGTTCGGTGGGTTGCAATACGTCACGATAGACTTGATTCGGCAGCATATTCTGTACGCGTACATATCCAAGCTCAAATGAATGTTCAACGGAATCGTCATTTTTGCTCACTTTAGTGTATAGGAAATTGTTCAACACCAAATCAGCTAAACCGAGTTGTCCATCGGAATCGGTAAGTCGCCAACTTGCTTGTTTGAAACATACTTCATTTCGTCGAATCACCTGAGCGGTAAACTCGCGGGACTCTTGTGCCGCCACTTGACGCTCCTTCGTTTTCATTGCTATCAATTGTGCTTCCTTATAACAATTGATCATAATGCTTAGATCTTCGCTGACCATACTCAATTCATCTTTTGCCTTTGCCAATTGAAGTTCGATCGTCTCAAATCGATTCCGATCATGCTCAATGGGATATTGTGAATGGACATTCTTGTACAATTGATAACTTTCTTTCTCAAGCAATTTGATCTTACTCAAAAGAAGACGAACTTTATCTTGAAGTTCGGATATCGGTTGACGTTGATCTTCTAAGGTATTCAGTTGCATGCTAAATCGAATTCGTTGTTGTTTCTCGAAAACCTCCTTCTTATGTGGTTCGACATAAAGAAGTAGGTTATTGACGAGATCCATAATCATTGCAAATTGTTGAGAATTGGTTGAAATTTCCAAATGTTCATGAGTTAATGTGAATGTATCGACTGCCACCGCACGATCGAGTGGTTCTAAGATGAGTAATTCATCGGCTTGCGGTAACGGTGGAACGTCCTCATAGTTGTTTGGATCCGTATTCTCTCCATAATTGGCATAGAAGAATTGACATCGACACCTTGAAACAATTCGTTGCAATTGAATCGGAACCTTATCCTTGGATAACTCAGTACATGATGATCCACCGGCCTCGGAATTGACTACGCCACCAACGCTTCGGCCACTTCCAACCAAATCGGCATATTCGGCAATCTCTTTCCCGTTCTGTTCTTGGATATCATCTATATCTAACCATGTGATATCATCGATTCGAAGACCGCCGGCATCTACCGTCGCATAATATTGCATACATTCGAGCGAACCTTGCCATGTCATCTTAGAATGTAAAACCCGATTCCTCCATACGGGTCGATGTATCCGTTGTGAGACTTGCGATTTGGCAGCACTTACAATCACATATCCATCGGTCTCACATCCACGCAACACTACTTGTGAATTGATCAATTCGATGAGCCAATTATTCAACAGAATATCATTTCCTTGACATGCTTCCATTCCATATAAAAGTGGTCGATCATTAACCACATCTTCGATCTGTTCCGTATCGACGATATTGTTGTCCGTATCTGAGATCAACTGTTGCAACATATGAGCAGCATTTCCTTTCGATAATTGCGTCTCACCATATGCACCTTTCTTATCCAATGATTGTGATTGATTCTTTGTTGCCGTATTGTTGATCTGATCTTTGAATAATCGGAGAGCCTCTGTCGAAAGATTTCGTTTCAAAAGTTGTGTTTTGAAGTACGAATCGAATAAGCTCAACACAATATCTCGATTATCCTTTGTCCATGCTCCTTTAAGATCGTGTACAATCAATCGATGTATGAAACTCTGTTCTTCCTCCTCTTCGGTAACAATGTGTGGTACTTTTGTTTCACGATTGTAGGAAACTTTGTGTACGTTTATGAAAAAATTGCTAGGTCTATCGTCCAGTTCATTTAAATCGTCGGATACATCTTGCGATTTATATAGATCAATTTCAACGCATGACAATTCAGAATTCATGTAGATAAGTTCCCATACTGGTTTTGGTCTAAATATAAATTGTGATGCATTATCAACATTATAGATAAAGATTATAAAATCAAACATACCGGTGAATTAAGTTATCATTAATTTTAACAAATGTTTGTCGATGTTCAGCACTTTGTGTTAAATTCAAACTAGAAATCTTAAATCCTCGATTTCGATTAAATGAAGACCAATAGGTGATCTACAATGACCAAGTAAGTAAATGGTAATATAAATTGAATATAATGAAATATACCTCAAGTTTTTGTAGATAGACAGTAAGTCGAATGGACTTGAACAAACGTGTAAATGGCATCTTACGTGGACGAGTATTGTTATACAGTTTACCTCTTCTAGTGAGTCGAGGAAATCCGGTAATCATAAACATCTTATTTTCAAGCCACCTTAATGTTGAATTGTACAGCAGAATGCTTGGAACATTACCCGATTTCCCATCAAAGTTCGCTTGCAGTTCTTTGGTTTCAATCGATGCCAACAGGTTGAGATGATGTGAACGGAATGCACGATACGAATCATGTACCTGATTGCATGTATATTCTGGTAACTTATCGCGAGCACATGGCATCACCGAATGATGATCATTCTTGTTTCCACAACATTCCCAATTCAAGATGAATGTAATGTTTATGTCAGGTAGATGAATGATACGACATTCATCATATTTCGAAGCGGTATGAACGTATACGTCAAGGTCACTACTGACACATATCTTTCCCGTAACCAATTGAATGTTTGCGCCCAAAAACGATATCTGAATCAATTCGGTTGAATTGTACGGATCCAATGATACGTGTAGGACAATTGATATTTGATCGCTAATTATATTCAAATTTCCATGAAATAGAAATCGCATCTTATCCCACCATGTTAAACTGGGACTTGGATCATACGAAGGTTTGAAGATGTTCTCAAATGATAGATTTACTTGTTGAAGAATCGGTTCCCAACACGCACCATGAGTATAGATGAGACTGCCGATCTTGCTGCTTATATCATGATAATATTTAAGTGTTGTCATGCTACGTTCCAATTTAACTTTGGCAAAATTGGGACCCATATCAATGTCACATGTTCGTCGAGCTCGAGCACTGGCTTCCTGTTCGGCGCCCAACAGGACACCCTTCAAGTAAATCACTTTTGCATTAAGCATCGGTTGTGGAAAGTCTCGTAACGAGATTATACACAAGCCAATGTTGCAAAACAATTGCTTACACCAGATGGTTGAGAATTTAAGATCATCCGGAAATGGACTATAACAATCGATCGTTTTCAAGATGTGTACCATCTTATCATAGGTGTTGTAGGCAGTATCCGAAATCAATTGAAGTTGAAAGTTCTCCGCCTTGATCGTAAACAATTGTTTTCGTATCTGATTTGAATCGTACATCTTTCGCGATCGTTTTATATAGGTTTGTGCATTTTGTTTATCAAATGAACTCTTCAATTCATTGATTCTCGATTCGGGAATGATCACGGCCTTACGTCGCGTTTCTTCAATCTTTTCCATTAATTTATTCCAACGTTTTTGACTTTCTTTGTATTCGTCTTCGATCAAACCATAATTGTCAATCAATCGAACCTCGAACGGATCATCCCAAACTTCGATAAGAATATTTTGAATTTTTATGATAAAATCTTTGGTCAAGGATTTGTTCGATTCATTTTGCATATATTTAGCAGTTTTATCTTTTGAATAAAAATTTCGAAGCCACTTGATGATTGAAAGAAGTTTTTCATTAAAATAATAAGCAAAATTAAACTGGTATGGAAAGTATAGTGCAACCTTATTGATAATAATCTCGATAGCATCATTCTTGTCCTTTTCAGTCAATTTAAACGATTTTCGATCTAACGGATTGTTCACTTCGTTCAAATATCTAATGACCAGATTTTCAATCTTACAATTGTGTACATCATTGAAATAGATTGACAGCAGTTCACATTTTGAACTTATGTTGCTCATGTTATGTAATGAAAACAAAAAATATTCCGTCTCAAATCTCATCGTATCCGATTCGTTGGTAAGCAATATTCCAATATTAATCTTTCCATCCAATTTGAGATTCATGTTATAACCTTTAAAACGGTTATTGTACTTTTCTGTCTTTTTCTCATCTCCAGATTTGATTAGTTGAATATTGGAAAGAATACGATAGAAATCTTCGTACAGTTCAATTACATTAAGATGAAACAATGGACTCCATTGAACGAATATTTCTTCGGTAAGGCTTAGCGTTATCTCTTTGTGGTCTTGACTAAAATTGATCCTCATCACCGAAAAGTATACGATTCTATGCTGAATCAATTCCGATGCCTTCAAACAAGCCAATGTTGCCGATGGTGCATACATTGAATTAATGGCAAATCCATTGGTACTGCACGTCAATTTGCGACCATTTAAATCGATTGCCATTGAATCAATACGAACCATCAATTGAGAGGTAAACAAGTTGACCGATGTAAAGTTAATCTGAGCCAATATGTTGTATCCTGAAACATCTGAATTGATTGACGATGAATTAACTGCTAATTCATTTTTCAGCAAATCAAAATTGACATTCTCAAATTGATTCAAAAAATATTCCGCACTAACTTGTAGACCATCCATAACACAATTGATTCGCAAATCTGATGAACTCATGTTTCCGAACTATAATTTGGTTTATTGTTAGAAAAAAAGACATAAATATATTTTAAAAACTTACTTTCAACAGTAGATTTGACATGAATAACGGAACATGTTTTTCGTTGTATTTTTTTAATGAATTTGGATTAGACGGTTTTAAATTTTTGTTACCATTCCAGCACCAAAATGTTTCCAAAACTAGGTCAATACTAAAATAAAGAAACAAAAGCAAACTTAGAATTTTGAAAAACAGCGATAAAAATATTACACAAACCTGGTTTCTTTGAAAAATTGATCTAAATTATGAACACAACCTGTTTTAAGATGTTTCAAGCCATATGTAACCATAGAATTTTCTTCTAATTGTTTCATCGTCAACGAAATATCGTTTATATCAACCGAAAATATAAACTTTGTAACATAGATGGAAATAAATTCGTGGAAAGTCACATTTGCCATCAATTCATTTGAAGCGTTAACTTGTTTCGTTTTAACATTTTTGAATAATATGATAAAATATTGAAACCACGAATTGATCATTGAACTATTGATGATACATGATGTAGAATTAATTTCCAAACATTGTTGAAAATATAGTTTATCTGAAAGTTGTTCGATTTTTCCTCGTGACAAACATTTGCACAATGAAAAGTCGATTATGGATTCTGAGTCTTGAATCTTAAAATTCTCAATGCAAATATAAGCTTCAAGGCGAGTAGAATCAAGTTTATTTAAACGTAAATCAATTGGCGCCACTCCAAATGTTAATTCTTTCTTTCCAAATTCGCGAACCAATTTGATGGAGCCGGTATTTAATCGAAACGAAATTTCCCGTATCCAACGTTTCTGAAGTATTTGAGGAAATAACAGAAGAATTCGTTCTAAGAATTTATATTTAGAAAACTTTTCCACGTCAATTCGTTTAGATCGGATTGGTAACAATATGTTGAGTAGTTGTAAAATATCATAAAGAATAATCTCAAAATCTAAAATCGACATATCAATGAATTTGTTTTCAAATAAATAATTAATCAAGATTGGAAATGACATTTGTGCAAGACATGATTTGCCATCGTTTCCTGGTTGATTGTTGGACTTGAGCACTTTTATCGAAAAACCATCCACTTGGAATGTCAATTGTTGCCTTGTTTTGTTTGTGAAACCAATCTGAATTAATTGTATGGTTGAATGTAAAAGACATTCATTAAAAATCGACTTGTCGGTCGGTAAACCAAGTTGCATCAAACTGGTATTATGTAACGATATTTGAAAATTTGAACAGAAATAATTTGCAAGCGGCGAAACGATTCGTTTAACGACAGAAATTGTTCTTTGAATAATAAACTGAAAACTTGGAAGAGTAGCCAAACCATCACTAGAATAAGTTCTTATTGAGTCTTTGTTTTGCCTTATTTTCATGAAACATTTTATTGCAGCAGCAATGTCTCCTTCAAGACGTATATCGGAAAACTTTAATACAATTAAGGAATTATATTTTGAATTGAATAATTTCGAAGAAAGACTAAAATGTTCAATTTTCTACATAAATGAAAACAAATATTTCAAGTTATTCAAATTTCAAAATGATCAAAAACATACGATGTTTATTCCCAATTGTGGACATGAAACATTAATAGTCTCTGATAGATATGATTTAACATTAAGATTTATTTGAAACAATTTTTTAAGAGCGTAACGTGAACCAAATAAACACAAGCTATAAAAATAAATGTAAAAAATTAATAACAAATACCAACAACAACAACAAAAACAACAACAAATTGAATGGAATACCTTTGGAAGAAGTAAACGATCACAATGCAGATAAGCAAAAAAATGAACAGATAGAAGATGTAATCCATCTTTGGATTCAAAAATTAACCGACAAATTCTGTCGGTTCGGTCAATTAGGTCAAGTGGCATCGAGTGAGTTGAAAATGGTCAACATATGTGACACTTGCAAGAATCAGCTGACTCCTATTTCCACAAATGTACACACGACGCAAGTCAGCTGGGTTGGACACTACCGCATGCCAATGAACCGAAAGACATTATTCAATTACGAAACAAAAACGCAGAAAAAAAACTAAAATGTTCGATCTAATCGGACACTGATTTGGTAATTTGGCAATTGTTTGTATACACAGTTCGATCGATTTTTTGTTGTGTTTCGTTCTATTTCCACCTTCTTTAGTTCGGTGCACTTTGTTGTACATGAATGACATCACCTAAACAACCTGATTTTGTTTTAAGAACCGGTATCACACAAAACTACTAAACAATGCAATTATACCTATCTCGTCATATACCACGAACATTACTCTATCAAACGTTAACTTACCAGTCATGTCAATATCGGTATCAAAGTGGACTTGCATTAGCCTTTTCGAAGTATACCAATCAATCAGTCGATCCGAACCAATCTCCACTGTTAATCTATCATGGTCTTTTTGGTAGTAAGAATAATTGGAAATCGTTAAGTCAACAATTGTGCAAACAAACTAAACGGACCGTTTATGCGTTTGATTTGAGGAACCATGGCAATAGTCCACATTCGGATCAAACTGATTTGCCTTCAATGGCAAGTGATATTCAATATTTCATCGAAAACAATCAGTTAGACAAAGTTTGTCTCATGGGTCACAGGTAAGTTAGCTTAAGTTAACATATCAATGTAGTGCTAATGGGTTAAATCTAGTCTCGGTGGTCGTGTTGTATCTCAATTCGCTTTCAATACGGTAAAAATATTATTCATCTATTTCACATTCTGACCTCCAATTGTCCTTTAGCCAGAAAAATTGGAAAAAATAATTTTGGTTGATATATCACCATTAGAGAAACTGCCAAAAATTGGGTTTTTGGATGAAACACTATTTGATGATGCTAAAAATGTGGTTCAAAATCTTTCACCCGTTTTGGACCTAAGTAAAGCACGTACCATAGTTGGGGAAGAACTTATGAAACGAATTAAGGTATATTCAATTGTTTAATATGTGGATAATTATGTAATTATTGTATTGAATTTTTATTCTACAGGACAAATTTGTTGTGGATTTCTTATTGATGAGTTTATATAAAACACCCAATGGTACCATTCAATGGAAGTTTAATGTTGATGCTTTGAAAAATTTAGTTTCAAAACGTTTAATTAATAATATTCAAATTACAAAACCATATCTGGGACCAGCGTTGTTGATTCACGGACAAAAATCTAATTACGTTTTGTATGTATACTCATATTTTCCACTATAAATTTACCAAATACTAATTCTCTTTCAGACCCGAGGATTATGAACAAATTCGACAACACTTGCCTTCAGCTCAGTTTGTTTGTGTTCCTGATACTGACCATTATCTACATGTACAAAATCCTGCCAAATTTCTCGAGTCAGTGGTTCAATTTTTGAAGTAGTCAAATGTTGTAATAATCACTTATTGCGATGCAATAAATTGAATTTTAAAACGGAACTTTACCGTGTAAATTCTTTCCATTCTTTTCAAGGAAAGTTTGTTCGGTCAATACTATATAGATAAAAATTTAATGGTGCATATTTATTCTCCTACATATATTGTTCTGTGCATGTACCAGATTTTGTCCCATTCAATTATTTATGTTTCCACTTTGGCCTTGATACAAGTAACAAAAGCAAAAACACACAAGAGTCTAATACAATGATTTAAAATGGTTTCTATTAATAGAAAGTGAAACGAAAGAACCAGATTTACTGAACAATTGAATTGAACCAGAAAGAAACTAAACATCGAACTAAACGAAAGAGCTTGTTTGTATTTCTGATGAATAGAGAATAGTTTCGTGCTCATATCCTGGTTACCATTTAGAAGCAGTTGAATGGTAAGCAATCAAATAAAACTAATTTAAATGAAAAGCAATGGTCATTGAAAATATATTATGAAGATTGTGGAGGGAGGTTTGTCGAAATATTTATATGATGATATATGTATAATATGTGCATCTAACCGAGATGGAACGGAATTTTTCCATAACATTCGACCAGTTTTTATGTTGATGGTGTATCGGCATAATATCAAAGTTAAAGAACGTAATAGTTGATCTGTGTTTCGAACGACCATCTGTTTTGAGGTTCGCTCGCATCCGATGTCGTGGAAACATATTCTAAGTTGATGAAGTGAACTAGAATGAACTCGATCGTCCACGCAATATGGCAAATGTGCACATGTGTATGTGTTTGTGAGGGGGGGATCAACATATTACATTGCTTATATATATATATTGAAGACGGACCACTCTCTTCCTCTCAATAAATATATTGTGGGGAATGAACGAGTGAACCAACTGTTGTGGACTTTGTTGGGACCACCTTCGATCGACACGAGCCAGTCGTAACTCTCCAACGTAATTCACTACTCGATCATTCATCCCACTCATCTTGCATTTGTATGTGTATGCCAGATCGAGTGTGTAAACAATCAGCTTTGGGTGGCTTCAACCAACATCAACCACCGAATATACATACACACATGTGTTGAATCAATCGTGAAATAAGCAAGCATCGTCGAGTCAAATGTTGAATCAGTGGTTAAGATCAATATAATTGGTTGACTTCATTTCACCATTCATGTTCGCCATGAATCGTATACGATCGACAAATCGATACATCGGTTATGTTGACGTATAATGATGGTGATTCTCGATTGTTGGAAACATCCTTCACACTGCTTGGGCAGTCAACATGATTCAAATCGTCGTTCATCCGAATATGATCGGATCGTGAATGTGGTCCATCCGGTACGGACACCATCACCCAATTGTCATTGTTCATGTCATCATCAATATCGTCTACTTCCGGATTCATCATCAAGTTCAAGAACGGTTGATGACGCCCGGTATCAACCTACGTTGCCGCCACCACCACCACCCCCGCCATCATCTCGAAACATCTATTCATTAGTCACCGCCATTCGGGTATTGATAATATTAGAACTTGAATGAATAATTTTATATTTTGTAATCATGATCATTTTGAAATTTCAATGTTTACCACTGATCCGATCATTCACACTTGTGCATTTCAACCTAGATCGGGATCCCCGCCATAATTCACAACCATAACAACACAAATGTTAGAACACATTCGACATGGCTAAATTTATGTTTCTATCGTACTTCCCTCTCTTTTTCATTCTTTCCTTTCCTTCCCTCCCTTTTTCTTTAGTTGGCAAGAATATCTATAATTTCCGAGTGTGTGACACCGAAAGAATATAAGTTAGACTTAGTTGTATTGTAGTGGTGGTGGTGGTATACTTCATGCTTATTGTTCATCACTTAACAGTTGATGTGGTACATTTCATGGTACACATCTCAACACAGTATACCATTCGACATTGACTTCCATCACATCTCTGGGATGCAATGGCACGCACTGACGACGCCAAGCAAAACATAAAAAGACATTAATCCAGTTTGTCAGTGTAAAGAGGGAATGAGCGAGAGAATGAGCGAGGTATCATTGGTGGCTGCACTTCCAATTACCATCGTTTTTGTTGATGCTTGAAACGAACAAAAAAAAGCAATTGAAAGACTGTTCTTTCTCTTTTGCTTCTTCTTCTTCTTTCATTATGTTCTAAAAAAAATAACAAAACATCGAGCGTTATATACCCGGCATGTATGTTCATTCTTTTTCCATGTGTTTTCTCTCTTCAATTGTGTCCATTTGTCCATAATCATTTCAACATTCAATCGTATCCCATTGTAAATGAGTGGAAGGACGAACCAATGTATAGACTGAGATCACCATAGAGACTCAAACATTTATGCCGTTATCAATCCGACTCATTCAACATCGCCTATTGATGATCATGATCAATTGGTAAATAGAGCCTGTCATATCATCAAAAAAACAAAATGTGCATACATAAAAATTCATCATTTTTTTAATTTACTAATGTATTTAATTTTTTTAAAATTGTTTTTATATTATTTTTTTTGTTTAGAATGATCATTTATCTTCATTGAAGAAGCATTCAATTACAAAATTTGGTTTCAAACCATCTAATGGTGTTAAGCGTCGTTCCAGTTTTGGTCGCGATTCAAATTACAGTGACATTGGCGATCTATATGAATGTGTAACCAATTTGAGTATTGCCGTTAATTCCGATTCATCACATCGTGAAGTGACTAAACCACACAACATACTCTATCTTGTTCGAATCAATCCATTCAAGTTTTCCACCATGGAACCGTTAAATGTGGACAGTCGCCTGATCGGTGAGTATTAACAATTGAACAATTGTGTCATGTCAATCTTCATTAATTGATGATTATTATTAAATTATCATTTATAGTGTTCTCACTATTGGACAGTTTTACGAAACTATCGCCGAATAAAATCTTTGAATCATTCATCGAAAAGTTAAAGGAAGATGGACAAACCAATATTACCATATTCAATCTAAGTGAACCATTAGAATATATGCGACAAAGTTTAGATGTTCCGGTGGTTGAGTTTGGTTGGCCTGAACGACATGCTCCTTCCTTGGAGAAATTGTGTGCATTGTGTAAGGCAATCGATTCATGGTTGGCATTGGATTCCACTCGTAACATAGCCATCATCTACTCGAAACGTGATTTGAGTCGCGCAAGTTTAGCAATCGGCGTCTTTCTACAATACGTACACATTTGTTTGGGTGACGATAGCACGTTTGACTATGAATCGATGCAAAACTATTATGAACATAACCTTCGCCAGTACATGCAACCATCACAACAGAGGTAATTAGTTAATAATAAAAAACGTATTCGGTTCAAGTCAATCAATTAAATCTATCAATAGGTATATTGGATATTTTCGAAATCTTCTGTCCGGTGATTCACAGATCAATAATCAACAATTTCATCTTAACCATGTGATCATACACAAAGTTCCCAATTTTGATGGAAATGGACTTTGTAGGCCATTCATCAAGATCTATCAAGGCATGAACCTAATCTACGGTTCACCATTACTCAACTTGAATGACCATTATCTAGATCGACATGATAGTGTCGTGTTTACATTGGATCCACCACTTAAGTTGAGAGGCGAAATATTGATCAAATGTTACCATAAAAAGTTGAATCCCACTGCTCGTACCGTTATGTTCTCGTTACAATTTCACACGGGTACCTTACAAAGTGATACGATCATGTTTGCTCGAGATGACATTGATATAGCATTATATGACAAACGATTCCACGCCGACACCCAAATACAATTAATGTTCAATGATGCTCGATTGGAGGTGAACGCATTGGAAGATTATGACGATGATGTCATGAAGACAACCGATGATGATGATCTAATCACAAAATGGAATTCGTATGAAAACTTTTTTGCTGAAGATGGAACATTGGAGTACACGAAAGGTCCATTGGACGGCAGTCTTTATGCAACGATACCGAAACGAAGTAATACGCAACTCAATTCGACACCATCAATTACCGATGAACATAAATTGGATGAATTGCTTAATGAAATATTTATGGAAATTGAATCATTTCCTGATATGACAGTCGATAACAGCAATCATAACAAGACCGGCAATGATGACGGTGTTAATGTTGTTCAAGTTGAACGGTCTCCAGTGACTGTTGATACATTTATTTCACCTTCTTCACCGGTACAAAGTGAACCTGAAGCTGGGTCTGAAACGTTCATCATAAACGATACTGTTGATTCATTCAATTCACAGCAATTAACATGGTTACAGAAGCAACAGATAAAATTGAAGAATAAACAACATGGAAAATATCAGCAAACACGATTAAATTTTGAAAAACGTTTGATTGAAGAATTGAAATGTACGATAACGTGTAACAATGACAAAAATCTATCATCATCGGAACACGATGAAACGTCTAATTCTGTACCAACTATACCAGTTCGAACATCTAGTAAGAATCTATCACCTTTATTTGCTGAACATTACGATTTGGAAAGAACCGTACAAACATTATCGTTGGAACGTACCGATTCGATACAATCGAATGGTTCCAGTCAATATCAATCATTATCACAGTATTCTCCATTGCCAAACTCATCTTCGCCAATATCATTAAATCGAACTGTAAAACAAAACGGTGAAACGAAACATCATAATAATATGCATCGACAATCTTCGAATCATCAAGAGCAAAGTTCACCAATACAACGGCCGATTACTCCTTCATTTCCTGTAAAACCTGATCATCGGTATGTGATTTATTGAAATTATATTGATTATAATATCATTTTTCTTAATTTAGACGATCAATTTTGTTATCTCCTGTAAATGGTATGTCTTTATTTGTATTGAATAATTTTTAATTATGTTTTTACTTATTTATTTTATTTATGCGTATTAATAGATCAAATTTCGATGGGTAATGTTCCATTGTTCATAAATGATACCTCAAACTTTTGGTATAAGCCTCATATTTCACGTGAAGAAGGTAAGGATTATATTGACAAAAGCATCTACTTTTCATTGTCATGGTTCATTTATCAATAGCTATCAAATTGCTGAAAGACAAACCATCAGGAACATTTATCATACGAGACAGTAACTCATTTCAAGGTGCATATGGTCTTGCACTTAAATTTGCCAATCACGAGGGTGAGATGTCAATGACCGAACGAGTGTTTTTTTCTTTCTATTATTAATTTTGTTACATTAGATATCCATGTTCCAGAATCGGTTCGACACTTTTTGATCGAGTCAACGCACAAGGGCGTACAAATCAAGGGTTGCCCGGATGAGCCCGTCTTTAGCAGCTTAGCCGCACTAGTCTATCAACATTCGATTACACGAATATCACTGCCAACACGATTGATTATACCATCGGTCGATATCGAAACGGATGAGAGCAATTCCTATTTAACACGAATCTATGAGAATGGAGCTGCATGTAATGTCATCTATTTTGTGTGCCAAGATATTGAATCATTGACTGGTGATGTTGCCATTACCAAAGTGATTGATACATTGAAGCAAGCTAAACCGAATCAAATTAAATCTGCCATGGTCCATTTTAAAGCATCCAACAAAGGAATTACGCTTACGGACAATAGTCATAAGTGAGTTAAAGTTGACACACACATACACACACGATAATTTAACCTTTAATTTTATTTGGCTTTTAATCTTTGTTTAGAATCTTCTTTCGTCAACATTATCCATTGCAAACAATTAGTCATTGTTCGATGGATCCAAACAACCGTACATTGGTGTACACGCATGATGGCAATCGAGTACAAAGGTATGTTGTTTGAGTGAGTGTGTGTGTGTTCATTATATATGGACAATTCGTTCCGGTCGTCTAACCGTACAATTTTGTGTTACTCTTTTTTTCTCCAGCGAACTGTTTGGTTTCGTGGCCAGAAAGAAGGGCTCCAATACCGACAATGAATGTCTCATATTTGGTCAATTTGAATCGGATCAACCTTCACAGGCGATCGTCGACTTTGTGAACAAATTGATGACACTTTAAAACAATCAACTACATTCACATCTCAATATCTCATCCCATTGAATCGACCTTGCCCTAATGTCTTACTTTGTATACGATATATAAATTATTTATTTATTATACAATGTAAATGTTGATTTGACCACATGAGCTCGGCCATACAAAAACAATTTACTTTATCAATGAAACATGAGACTCGACATAATCTTGATTGCTTTTATGTACGTCATCGAGTTGACATGAATTTTGGTTCATGTTCAAAGTTATGTACAATAAATGCATTGTATTCATAATAATATGTGCAGGAATATTTGTGAGATGCATTTGAACCTTGTTATGAGGCGTAACATATTGTACAATTATTATCTTTTTTATTTGGTCGATATTGTCATAGTGACAAATCCAGTTAATGATAGTTAACGAGGAGAGTTAACTTGTGCCTGTATGTGCGAGAGAGATAGTTTATGTTTTATAAAGTTAAATTTACAGAATCATTTTTGATGATATATCAATTTATTTATTCACAATCGATATTTATATAACTATTATATTCTATGATAATCGATTCAAGTAATAGGTTATATTCTCGAACTGTATATATCCAAAGAAGAATCCAATTTCGGTTATAAATGTTCTCATCATCGTTGTCAATTGTCATCCAACTAATGCCTACACCTGAATGCGTATTGCCCTAAGCATAAACACCTAAAATGATTAACCTCGCAGCGTATATCATGCGTCACGCGAACTTCGATTCGAATTGAAAAGAGAAAGAGAGAGAAAGGGGAACTAGAATGAGCACAAATAAAATGCGACTACCATGCATGGATGATGAAATGAAAACTACATTGACTGCATCATCAGGTGGTGTATTCGCGAATACAGGTGGAATGCCATATTGTGTGGAGTCAATTATGATCCCAGGTAATTCACCTATCAAGTAAAACCTAATCACTATGGTCAGACTCGAGAATAAAACCAAAGGGTGTGAATTTACAAAAATGAAGTAAATGGCGTTTCATTAGGCTAAGCTATTAATAATATAAAAATGGTGGATCCACCAAAATTTGGAATATTTGCCTTGTGACGCCGTTCGATGTGAGACGACAATCTTTGATACAAGTGCGCACTCACTCATATACACACACACACACATTTTGGTTCCGTCCTCTGTGAGTGGTTGCTGCTGCTCTGGTTGGCGTCATCAATAGGGCAGTGGCAGTGGCATCGCCTCTCGCTCCCTCTTTCTCCAGTATTTTCATTGTGACTGCCCCCAATTGCTATATCACTTTGATTGCAATTGCTTTCTTTGCTTGCTTGGCTCGCTCCCTCTCCCTCTCTCTCTCCCTTGCTTTCAACGTATTTGTCATCTCCGCTGTTTGTTGTTGTGAGTCGGCCATTTGTTCTACATCGAAAGAGGTGTCTTAGAGCCAACAATCTGTCCGCCTCAATTCGCATGATTATTACTGTCATACCATAATAACTCCTATCGGGAGAGAGAGAGGTGTGTGTGAGTAAGATAGTGTACAGATCAAATATAGATTGTATCAAATCGGGACCCGAACACCCAACAACGAAGCATTCTAATTCGACCCAATTGCAATTGACACAAGGTTGTATTTTGGTTATTTTTCCCGACACACATTTTGTAAAGAAATACATACGCACTCAATCCTTCTTAAAGTTGTTTATATACTACTTTAAGTCCTACGTCACTAATTTTTTGGTCATCATTTGATTACGAACTTCGACTCGGTAATTGTCCCATTTATCAATTCATTTTCATCATTTCGTCCATATTATTCCATCATTATTTGTTTTTACCCATCTGGTATCATTCATTGATCGCTTTCCTACATTTTACATTCTTTTATTTAGTCATCTATTCATCGTCCGGTGCTTCATTCTTTTCACTTGTGTAATTTCATCGATTACCATTGTTTATCAATCAAGTTTATCGGATAACTACAATTATGGCAAATCGAGGCTCAGCTCCAAGACCAAACGGCGCCTCTCAAGGCAAAATTTGTCAATTCAAATTGGTCTTGCTTGGAGAGTCTGCCGTTGGAAAATCAAGCCTTGTGTTAAGATTTGTTAAAGGACAGTTTCATGAATACCAAGAAAGTACCATCGGAGGTAATGTCCTATCTTCTACTTTGCACCATTCTAATCATCTGTTTATCATTTAGCTGCTTTCCTTACTCAAACCGTATGCTTGGATGATACTACTGTTAAATTTGAAATTTGGGACACTGCGGGCCAAGAAAGATACCATAGTTTAGCACCAATGTATTATCGGGGTGCACAAGCAGCAATCGTCGTTTACGACATTACAAACCAGGTTCGTTATCCTTTGTTTATTCAAACCATACAATATTTTTAACTTTTTGTTCTCCTTTTCAAAACAGGATACATTTAGTCGTGCAAAAACATGGATAAAAGAGTTGCAACGTCAAGCAAGCCCCAATATTGTGATTGCTCTTGCCGGTAATAAATCGGATCTTGGTAATAAGCGCGCCGTTGAAGTTGAGGAAGCTCAAGCATATGCTGACGAAAATGGCCTTCTGTTCATGGAAACATCAGCCAAGACGGCGATGAATGTCAATGACATATTCCTTGCGATCGCTAAGAAACTTCCTAAGAATGATCAAACATCGGCATCGAGTGGCGCATCAGGTTCTGGACGACGGCTCGATCTAAATGATCCTCAACAGCAATCGTCTGGTTGTTGTAAATCATAGAGAAAAATGAAGATGAAAAGCGTCTTTCCATTGTCAATTTTTTATGTTAAATTGTTTTATATTTTATATATTTATATCGATTTGAGGTGATGGCTTGTTATAGAATTATTAATCAATTGATTAAGATAAAATTAAAGGTCTAGTTTAAGAGAAGGTCGCAGGCTAACTTGTCCATCAGCTCCAAGACACACCATCACACAATTCACAATAATACACTTGTACCCTAAAATGTCTGGATCATGTTCTAAATGTCAACTTTGTAAATATCGAACGAGCCTAATATCTCTTTATTTTATTTCTCTCTCACTGGCAAAATGAAACAATGAACCAAATGTAGCATCTTTGTTCCTCTCTTTTTAAAATGTAACCTCAGGCACCAAATGGACAACATACCAATTCACATATAACAAATATATAGTGTTTTGTACCGAATCAATCATGGAGAATATGCAGAATAATGGATTTGGCACAACAAACCAACAAACCAACCAATTAATCAACGTATTCATACAAGATACAAATATGTACACCAATACAATGAAACAATCTGTTTGGTGCTTTTACAAATAAACAATCTCAAAAATAAAACTCATTATCAAATTGAATTGATTTTGATCAGAATTAAATTTAGATTCATTTTAACCATTTTATTGTGTGTTCAAAATAATGATTACTAAAAACATCATTAGATGTCGTGTACATCGCTGGTAACGTTATCTGTGAATCAACTTTTAGCTGTGTGCACGTTTATGTCTTCTGTCTGTCTACTTTTTCCTGTTCCTAAATTGTGCTCACACTTTTGTTTTGTCCCGTCACGTTTGTTGGTTGGACTTTTCTAATAAAAAAACATGCGAGCTAAGGTAAGTTTTTTTTCAATTATCTTCCAATTTATTCTATTAATTGATAATAATATAATCAACCACTAACAATATGTTTTGTTTATTCTTGTTTCCAGTGGCGTAAGAAGCGTATGCGAAGGTTGAAGCGAAAGCGAAGGAAGATGAGAGAGAGATCAAAGTAATTGGCTTCGGTTCCAATGAATGTTTCATATTGATTTCATCAAACATTGTTTTGTCTGTTCTGAATATGAACACTTTCCATCTATTCGAAGCTAAATTTTGTAAACCATCCAAGTTTAAATAAACTGGCTTTTAAAATAATCAATCATTTGTTTGGGTTTTTAATTTTATTTTGAAATTTTTTTTTTCGCAACTATAATTTACATTGGAACATGAGCTGACGCATTATGATTATGATGAATAAGTTGTAAGTCTTTAAAAGTGTATAATTTGTATCGAAAAATAGTCTTAAGTGAATTATTATTCTTGAAATTGATTCTTGGTAGGTTCAACTGGATGTGGTGGTATCGGATCATAACGCTTGAATGATTGAAAACCAAAGAACCCACAACTTCCGATCAAAATGAATGCTCCGAATGCAAGTATAAATGGGCCTACAAGTATAAAATGTTTTAAAATGTAATTTTAAAAGTGAATGTTTATTAAGCAACGTGTTTTGAGGTGGCGTACTAATCGCTAAAGTTTATGAAATGTAATTTCAAATTTTAACTTACCAATCAGACGAGTGACACTCGACCCAATGTAACGATCATAGTTTGTCTGCAACCATAAACAACAATGAAAACAAATATTTGTAAATGTAAAACATCGATCCATGATGAATCAATATATCAGTTAACGTACGTCATAATCTGGTGGCGTGATCTCTGTGTATGCGATTCCGGTTATGATCGACCCAGTCACCATGAAGACAATTCCTGAAATGGATTGAAATGGTAAATCAATTGATTGTTTTTAGTGTCAATAAATCTTACCGATGATGATTGCCCCGACCAAGACCCATTGTACACCTTTGATTCCGTCGGAATTTCTCATGATTATCGTATTTTTTGTTTCAATTTAGAAGTATTTACTGAATAACCAGCAAAAGATGATTTTAAAGGAGACTAATGGAAACAAACAAGTACGTTGTTGAATTGTGTTAAGAGTTGCAACTATAATTTGCAGTACATAAAAGGCTCAATTAATAATCTGATGTCGACTTGGATACCAATGATAATTGCCGGGTTTGGTGGGAAGTAAACAATGACAACATCAGAAGTCATTGCAACCAATCGTTGTCATTTCAATGGCCAACACCTCAATACAAATACCTTAGATGCATGTTGATCATCGCATAAACGATATGGTTACGATGTGAACGAAAAGCAAACATGGACAACTATGTTGACAAGCATGGATCATTGTATTTGGAACATATGGTCACATATTGCAACCGTTACAAGGTATGGAATTAATAAAATAAAAATAACAATTCAAAAAATCATCTCAAGCACTCCATAACTATTATAATTAATGTTAAGCATCCAATTGTGACTCAATAAGATGCAAAAAATGCATCAACGAAACGATTGTATAATGTACAATGGAAATCGATAAAAAGGATATAACAGGATCCTTTATCAAACATTAGAGATGATTAGGCACATGCAGCACCATACGAAACGATTGACTAGATAGTTTAAGAAATCGATTACCACAATTGGGTGAATTCAATATCATTAAAATGATTCTCCTTTGCTTCCCAATATTTCCCATTACATATAAAAACTTCTTCATTGTTTACCATTTCTCTTCTACATAAAACGAATATATTAGTTGAATCATTGATATTAATTATTTATGAAACATACCTAAACCAAAGAGGTTCATATTCTGGAATACCTCGCTCCTCTCTGCTACGTCTTCGGTCACGTTGTGCTTGTTCCAATTCAAGTTTGATCGATTCAGCTTTGGCAATATTACCCTCTTCTAAAAGGCGTTGATCAGGTCGAAAGCGAGTATCGGTTGGCGGCAATGTAAGTCGATCATCATCTGTCAATTCGTTGAGTTCGATCGCAAATCGACTAAAACCATAGTATTCAGAATGGTTTTCCGGCATCGAACCGGGACGCCAGATGCAACGAGTCGATGGAGACGTTCCACAATAGATCGATTCATTCCATCGGCCAAACAACTTTTCGATTACATCACCCTTTGCTGTTGTGATGACGCCACTAATCTCATTCTTCCTATTGGACCAATAGCCAGCTTTCTCGAACGTGATCTTGCACGTTAAACTTCCATCGGTGATTGTTAATTCACCATAATTATCTACATATCGTTCACCTTTGAATAGATTATGTACACATGTGGTGATCTTGTTCCATTTATAATGACAATTGTATGGTTTAAGTATGACGTTAACCATCCCGAATGGTATCACCTCCATTGATTTGCCCCAAAATTTACTCTTCACACGAAGATCTAATATATGAAAAGAGAAAAAAAAGATTTTAAGTTTTTAAACTAATGAAATCAAATAATTGAATATCAACCTTGCCAAAAGATGAATGTATCCGATTCGGCATGACATGCTGAAATAGGTGGATGATGGCTTACTTGTTCCGATTGGAAACGAAAACCCTTATCCTCACGTACACATTCGTACGTTTCGCCCAACAATGGGTTAAATGGCTTGTGTCCGGCACGATAACTCGATGAACTATAGGCGGAGATGGCAAATGATGCCATAAGAAGCATTCGTTGAACGGGATCATCAACAGTTGCCGCCATATCTAACAATTCACAATATTCAAGTTCTTCACACAATCTTTGCAATACGTTCAATGGTTCATTGATTGTAACTGGCATACTGATTTTAGACAAATCTTTACCAATATTCTTGCATAATAATGTCCATAAGCTAATATCACCTAAAACAATGAAATCAAACAATGAAGATGTAAAAGTTTTCTACATCAAGAAGAAAACTATGAACTTACTTGAAGGTTGAACGCTAGGAAGCATTGTTCTTCGACCGGTATGATGGGATTGATCGGATTTTTCTACTATCGATTGATAGTTGGCACCATCCTCACTGAAATCGGTGATCACACTTTCGTCATCATCATCTTCTTCTGATGTGGATGAATTATAGTCGGATCGTGACACCTTATCTTCGGCATCATAATATTCGGACATGCTGAGAACGGATGTATCGTCAAGCGAATATCGAGACAAATTTTGATGGAATGTTGGCTCATCATATTCCTCCAGACTGTTGACACGATTATTGGTCATACTCGTCATACGTTTAGTTCGCCAATCATCCGTTGATGTGTTTTGGTATGAATCCAAGCGAATACGTTGCGCCCTTTCTTCTTGGAACGATTTTAATAACTCACGATAGCTGCTGTTCACTTTTGGATTGGAATGAAAATTATTTAAATTTGGTTATTTAACAAAATTTTATACATACATTCATTTGCAACAAGAATGAATTGATTCATTGCTTCTGTTTTTGATAAGGGCTTTCGTGTTTCATCTATTCCATCCGTTTGTGTGGTTATATGACTTCCACACTCTTCTTCAGCCAAAGAAGGATGAGACAAACTTAAATAATTGGTACCCTTCAATGATAATTGATCATCTTTCATTGTGACATGATTCTCAATCGGATGTTCAACCGATTTGCTAACATTACTCTTCTTCTTACGAAGATGAAAGCGTCGTCTCGGCTTCTTATATTTAAATCCTTCAAAATCGGTTATACTATCACCAGTACTAACTTCAATCGTTTTCAACAGTGAACTCAATTTGATCAATTTCTCTTGAAGTCGAAGGAGGTCGTCGTCTATTTCGATCTCGTTAAATTTAGTTGTAGTCAATTCGGGCGATAACAAATCATTGGTTCGGTTATTATTTGATAACGGTTGGAGGCCGATTATCCCATTATCACAAATAAGATTGTTCAATGAGTTTCCATAATTGATCTCATGTTGACGAGCCAATCGGTGACTCTTTAATGCATTAACCCATTGATTGAAATTATCAATCTTTTTCACCTTCAAGTGAAAAATGTAATACTCGGAATCGATATCAATTCTTCTGGAGGACGATTTTGTTGAAATCACAGATAGACCAACATCAATTGAACCATGGGTTTTTCCCTTTGTTATGTCCGAGGCACTCTTGGCATATGAAAGACGTCCATTCTCTAAACAAAAAAATCGTTTGTGCCACCCTAATAATAATAGACAAAAAATATAAATTATAAATTACCAGCATCAATCAAACAATCATCAACAACAATACCTTTTAAGGGCCTTTTTCTGCGTTTTAGCATGAAACCAGAAAATTTGAGTGGCTTCTCTTCGAAACGTTGACCATCTTTGAGACCTTCCAATATTTGCCATTTATTCTCATCCTTATACGATTGTTTTGAGACAATATCGATCGATTCCGGTAGCTGATGATCCACCAAATTATGTTCGAGTGAACTCAATTGTGAACCACTGCCACTACTTTTGATTTTAATGTTTGGATTGTAGCAAACGACATTTTTATTATTGTTCAGCATGATTTGTTCATTGCTGACCTATAAATAATGAATATGTTTTAACATACATATATATATAAATTTTATTTATATGATGATTGCATACATTTTTGGTGGCGAATTCGTCTTCGCTACTTGAAATACCACAACTTTCATTGGTCGATGAGTTAACCACACTAGCACCGTTCTTATTGTTGACATCCATTGGTATCGATCGTTTTCTTCACAATGATATTCACTTTTATTTGGCTTACCAATTTAATGCCAATAAAAACATTGGTGTTACAATTGATTGCACAATTATTCAGTAATGATTGTATTGAATATGATCATCATTGATCTATTCGATATTTGTTCGTGGTTCAACACAATTAGAACACTGATGATCGGACTTGGTTAAGGACAATATTATGTATAATAATAATGTCTCACACAAAAACAAGGATTGTTGAAGATCGTGAGGTTTGCATCTGGAAAATATGATTAATCATCACTTCTTAATCAATATATCATTCAACAATTAGAATCCTAATGTTCAACTACATATTGATTGTTTGTTGAAATGTATGTTTTTGCATGCGAATGCGAGGGTGACGCGCTGAGTATGTATCGCAACACTGCATCATGCATGTCAGCCAAATGGTTTGCCAAATGATTTCACACTAACAGCAATATGGCAATGGCTCTCTTTTTCTCTTACTCCTTCTAACTCATTCACATACACTAGCTGTACAACATTGTGTGCTCAACTATACAATCCAATCTCGCTTCATTGGTTTGTTTCAAGTTTTTTAGAATATAAAGGCTCGTATTGTCGATAAGTGTGATGGTATAGGATTTTCCTATAATCTTAAGTGTATGGATGATTGCTCCAAATATGATTTACCGTAAATATGATTGAAAATTTTCTTCCAGTATGTCATTGAATGGGTCACAATGACGAATTTGGTCTCGCCATTATGCCCGACATGGTAGTCGATGTAGTTGTCGTCGCCTTCAAATGCTTTCGTTTGGTTGGATGGTTATTGACAGATATAATTAGCACACACACATACACACAACCACCGGTTTGTCCTTGCTATGTTTGGTTGCCCAAATACGAGTTGGTGGCAGCGACAGCGACGATGAGATGATCAAATGCCAACAATGTTATTTTTTTAGGTTGAGAAACGAAAGGAATCGGATGCATAAACTTTGAGTATATAATATTAATAATATAAAATGTGCTTAACAGAGAAAAGGACGAACGTGACCATGACATGGGAATGATGATGTGATACCAATCGATAGGAAACATCTGCCAATTATTCGATTCTGTTATATAAATTGGCACATCAATTCAATATTTGACATGTTTTGTTGCTTCCATTAGTAAATTACGATCAACCGTCGATGATGGGAGTATTATATATATATAAGGCATATATGAATAATATCTATTAGATATAGATATGGATATGATGTTGTTGTTGTGGCACTATGGACCAATCCTTTGGTAACGAAAACAAGAATACATACTAACAACATACAATGAGAAATGAATTTACTTCCTTTCTCCCTCTCTTCCTCACGTGGAGTGATGAAGCAACAACATTGTGTAAGGGGAACGAACGTTTGCGTTTCTCTTTCTCTGCCCCTCTCTCACCTGTCTACATTGAAATGGACGCGCGCGCACAGACAAGAAGACTAATAGTTCCTAAGACACGATATATGTTGTGGCACAAGAGTGGTTCAGCTTGTTGCTGCTGCTGATGTTGTATTCACCATGCTCAATGCCTATGTGCACATACAAAGATCTTGCCTTGTGTTCAATTCAATGTTTCTCCCCGCCGTGTTTCTCCCTTCCATAACTCGCCTCCCTAAGCAACCATGGCGACGACGATGACGGCCGCGGTCGCCGATCAACATTCAACATCATTGTGAAATAACCGAAATAAAATTAAATAAAAAACGATAACAACAACATAACAAACAACGAAACCAGGATATTTCGAATTCGGTCAAGTGAATCATACAATTCTTTAATATCTAAACTTAAAACTCAATCGAACGATGCCGGGTTATATGAACAAAAATGGTCAATGTAAGTAGACATGTCCGTGTTTTTATTATTATTATAAAATGTCTTTCATGTCCTTCCATAAAACGGTGTCGTTTAATTAACATCGAGGCAGTATTGTCTCTCTTTATGTAAACAAACATTTAATTAACATAATGAATTGAATGTTTTTCAATGTCGAACCATATATAATGGCCGATTGATTTCAATATGTCTGTGGCGCTTTATTCATTACTAATCATCAAATGGTGGTTGCAGTTGATGCGTCCAAACACATTGCAATGTGTGGTGCCACAAACGTTCAAGGTAGGCTGACGTTCAATGTATCGACGCGTGCCTTTTGCTCAGCTACGGCAATTCAACTTGAATTCGGTCTACGTGTTAATAGGAAACGACTCATACATACACAGGTGTGTCGCTATTGACAAACTCTTGTAGCTTTTCATTATGGTAGCGCCCGAGCTTTCCTTCATTCATTCAATTTCTCTCTCTTACTCATCTAATTGCCCTGTTGCATCGTCCAGTTTGTCAACCTCACCAATTCGAATCAAACGAGCTTGTTAATAATATCCACTAGCCAACATTGTCATAGTCAGCACATTTTTGGGGGCTTCTCCTATTCGAACCGGGTAAGTGAGTCAAAAAGTCATCACCACCATAATAAAACAAAACATCACTCTCCATTGGTCAATGGATGCTATATTGAATCATCCATTCGTATTACCTGTCCTCATCCATCGTCGTTTGTTGAAGAAAGAGAGAACGTTTGCGTCCTAATTCGATCAACTTTGACTCTCATGTTTATGATCACGAACAAACAGTTGAAAGTCTTCATTTCATGTGCACATTCCACCATCTTTGTTGTTGTTGTTGCTGCTGCTGTTGCTCAATGAACAGTTATCATTCTTGTGGAGATAATATTGGACGTGTTACTTAACCATCTCGTCCCATTCGACCAATGGGACCCAAAGGGATTGGAAATAACGGCGATGATAATTTACATTTAATCGATCACAGTTTCGATGATTTGAACAGTTTTGCTAGATGCAGTAACCATAATTGTAAGCCGCCAGTTTTTGTGGTCGACTGACGTTGTGTTTGTTATGTTGGATTCTCCCATTTATTGCTTCGTTTAACATATACATAAATGTTTGTTGCATATACAAATTGACTAACGTTATGGTTTTCTCTTCCATTCCATCTATACGCAGCGGCATTCGACACATTACGTGCCAGTTTTGAAGCGCTCGACAAATTGCCTGATGTAAGGATACGGACATTAACTTCTTGAAAGGTCTCATCGAATCTCCCGTCGTACAGAACCTATTAAAGGTACAGGAACGTTTGGAGAACACCGTCACCTCGAATCTGTTAAGTCATCAGCATGATCGTACATTGCTTGAACACAATTTTAGCCAAATATTCGATCAAGTGAAATCGGTGTGTATTGCAATGTCATCAAACAACACTGAATGCCAATCGTTATCGAAAATACTTGCAAATCCGCATCTAGAAGCATTGGTTCATGCACACAACGACATTGCACACGGCAATTATTCGGACACGAAACTGGAGGAATCATTCGAAATGGACGTCTTCAATGGATCCGATGAGATGAGAGAGATAACGCCCAGTGCCATTCGAATGGTGGGAATACGTCGTTCGAACAATGAACCATTGGGTATTACCGTTAAAGTCGAAGATGGACTTGTAACAATTGCACGCATTTTTGCCGGTGGACTTATCGATAAGCAAGGTCTATTACATGTTGGCGATATCATATTAGAGGTGAATGGACAAGAAATTGCAACGCCGGAACAATTACAAGAACAATTGAAACGTTCACCAGAGAGTGTAACGTTTAAGATATCGCCATCATCACGTGATTCATTTCCTTCGACATCATGTTTTATGAGAGCATTGTACAATTACGATCCGAGTCAAGACAAATTGCTTCCATGTAAAGAGGTTGGTGTCGAATTTAAGCAAGGTGATATATTGGAGGTGTTGAATCAGGAGGATCCAAATTGGTGGCAAGCTAGACGAGTCGATTCTCCCAATAGTCGAGCCGGACTCATACCATCTCAAGAGCTTGAGGAACGGCGACGTGCATTCGTAAGACCAGAATTTGATTATGCAACAAAAACCAGTATTTGTGGTACGAAGATTACCAAAAAGAAGAAGAAGGAAATGTATCATCTTCAAGCAAATTGTGAATTTGACAAAGCTGAATTGGCACTCTATGAAGAGGTGTGCCGTACGCCACCGTTTGAACGTAAAACATTGATATTAGTCGGCTCGCAAGGTGTTGGCAAGGGTACGCTCAAATCGAGAATCGTCAACTATGATCCGGAAAGGTTCGAGATACCACTTCCACATACATCAAGACCAATACGGGTGGGTGAAATCGATGGAAAACAGTATTATTTCTCATCACGAGAACAGATGGAGAAAGAAATCTCAGAAGGAAAGTATCTTGAATATGGAGAATATCAAGAACATTTATACGGCACCAAATTGGATACCATTAGAGAGGTAATCCGTTCGGGAAAGATGTGCGTCATCGATTGTAATCCACAGGTTCGTTTTAACTTACATTTGTTTGTTTCATTTTTAGTATTATTTACTTATTTAAATAAATCATTTGAATGCAGTGCCTCAAAATGATGAAAAATGCTGAATTTATGCCATATGTCGTATTCATAGCCTCACCAACTCTCGATCAACTTCGGTACATTAACGAAGTTAACAAGAACCAAACATATGGATCACGCACCTATTATACGGTAAGAGCATATCACATACAATGTAATATAATAAATCAATTGATTTTTTTATCTAATTAATAACAGTTTGATCGGGCAGTTAATCGTTCAAGACGCGCTCGAACAATGCAAAGTTTAGCCGAATTCTATGAAGACGAAGATCTACAGGTTACGATCGATGATAGTGCTCGGATTCAACGTGCATATGAAAAATATTTTGACCTAACCATTATCAACAGTAACTACGACAAATCGTTTGAGGTGCTTCGTGACTCGGTTGATGCACTCTCCATCGAACATCAATGGGTTCCAATCAATTGGATCTACAATAGTGATTGATCACAAATCAGACCAAACCAAACTAATAAGATCAACAAGTGCATTATGCCCAATTCATATACGATACATATAGCTTTATTATATTTACATTTATACTCGTTGCTGATTGAGCAAGAAAACTTATTTTTTTAGATTAATTTTTCGCACAATAATTATTACTTGTACATGATGCAAAATGTGTATGTTTTTTTTGACAATGTTTCTATTTACAAAGGCAGTGGTAGTAAATCATTTTATCACTTTATCGATTCAAAATCGACTTGATGGCAGTTTCACTCAAACCATCTAAAAGGTTTTTCTCCTCAGCCGTCCCTGATACCATTGTTTCACGAAGCGAATTCAATCGGATCGCTTCAGATATATGTTTTGGACGATTCATGTTGGCACCACGTAGTCGAAGCTCATTTTCCAGGTGAAGTATATACTGGCAAGTTGAAGAAGCCGATTTCCCCGTCAATTGATTACTCGACATTGATTTATCTCCCGGCGATGGTAACATCTGAGGTGAAGTGGCATTCTCATCCAGAAGGACACAAAGCTAAATTAAACATTAGTTGAGTTAGAACCACGAACCAATCAATTAATCGATCAATACCTGTTTGAGAGAATAGTTCTCTCGAATCAATTCAAATTGTTTTTGTTCCAGAAAGGTTAGCTTCTGTTTCAGTGAATTCCAATTGAATGTTTGCTTATTGTTAAAGTCGCGCATAAACTGACGAGCAAAGTTGCGTTCATCATCCAAAAACAAGATAAGTTCCTTCATTTCATTATTTTCCTTCATTAATTCGATCAATTTCTGTTTCAATTCCAGAATCTCTTCATCCCGCTTGTCCATTGTTCGGTCGTGCATCTGGCCACAATTGTGCACGAATCGTCTCGAATTTAAGGTGCTGATGCGTCGATCAGACAAGATTCGATTTGAAGATCGATGTGACCCGATTTAATCCTTGGTAGCATCACAATTTTGCCACTGTATCATCAAAGCGTAAGGTGGAGCCAAATTCGTCGAGACCTGCTTCTTCACTCGAGCATCTTGCCCCGTGTCATCAGGTAAAGCGGCTAGCTGACTTGAACTTAGCTTGGCTTGGTTGACTTGGCTAACGTGAGCGCCTCATTTGAACTGCATTCCACACAAATATTGGCTTGAACGTTGATTGCTCTTTGGCAGGGAGCGACACCTTGAAGACACCTGTAAACATATATTTGTGTTGGGCAATTCTAGCCACAACACTCGTGCATGCTATGCCAATGGCCGTCAACGAACTTTGGACGGGGAATACCTGTTTTTACTGCCATAGATTTTAGATATAGTTATGAAAACTTAACACGATTTACAATCGTTGGTTAATGGTTAAACCACTATTTATTTAATTTGGTATAACAGTTTAATCTCATTTCTTCATTAGCTCATATAAATAAAATAATAAATAAATGAGTTATTGAAAAACAACATTGGACCAATAGTTGAATAATTTTGTTGAAAACACATAAAACACAAAGCCTTTCGCAATGTATATAATGTCCTAACTCGTGTTGTTCGTATTTTTTGCATCTTCCCGTTCTTCCCAAAGAGTTTTGCCACTGCAAGCACATATCTTTTTAGAATTATCCATTATTTTTGATGCTCGAGCCATAATACCTGCTCCAACAATAACAGAGTCGGTTTGAATAGCGAATGCACGTCCAATAAAGGAGGTCAGATCACAATCGTTTACTTTAGTTTTTATGTTTAATTTGGATCCATTTGGGATAATATTAGCAACAAAGTTAAATATTTCGTCACCAATTGATTGATAATTCGGTTCGCTAAGGTCACCATACTCATGTACGCTCAACTTGTAATGTTTGGTTGAATCAAGTCCATCGATAACTGCATCAAGAAGACATTGTCGTTCATTGTTCTGTACAAATCGAGCCACCCCCATAACTTGAATATGTTTTTCTGATCCATGAATTTCAGAAACGCTAGTCATAAATTCTCCCGTACCTCTTATGATGGTGTGAATACCCAATTTTTCAATAACATTTTGAATATGAAACGAACTTGGGCTTTGATCATTTAATCGTAATAATAGTCTTTGCTCTTTAACATCAATGTCAGTTATTTGTATGCCATTAATCTTTGATAGTTCATTGATAATCTTTGTTTTGCATGTTTCGCATTTCATTTGAACGGCAAATTCTACCTAAATAAAATTGTTTATTGACAAATGTTATTAAAATTTCATACTTACATTGTAGCTGAACGATGACATTTTTTTGTTTGATTTGATCTATATTACATTAGATACGATCATCACAAATAATCCATATTCTTGTTTCATGTAACAAAATATACAACACTCAGAAAAATTTGAGAAGTTTGGTACAATCCTTACAAGTACAAACTTTAGACGGCTATTTTCATCCACTGTACAACACTGTCCATCATTTAGACCGTTTTCGGTAGTGTTCGAGCAGCGCCAAAAATGCATGTATGTTATAAATTGAATTTTTCAGCTCCAATCGAAAAAATTCGTACAAATTCGTTGATCAAACTGTGCTTAGCTTTTGCTCATACCTTCAAAAAGCTGGCCAAAAAGTGGTCCATTTTATACGAATCCAAGGGGTACAATAATACCAAAATTGTCGACTCAAAGTCAATGGGTATTCCCGTTGAAATAATTCTTTCAACATTGAAGGACTTGTTTGAAAATAAATCCACAATCAAGTACTGTTACCAATTAGAATTACCATAAAGTAAATTACCTATTTTATGTAGCTAACGTAGACGTTCCGATTTTTGGTCGCGATTTTATAAAGGAAATCAAGGCTGTTATTCATTTTGATGACACTTTGGACTATGTTGTACCATTCTCAAAACACAAACACAATTGACATACATACAATGAATAATATCAAAACCACTTTTATAATCTAGATAATTTTTCAAAAATATGACTGTAATTCTATAAAAAATGTGAAAATTATTTGCGATCAATACAATCATTACAAACAATGATAAATAACTAATAAGAATTAATGAATAAATTTAATCTATGACACATGTAGCACCAGATGCTTCCAAAGTTGCTTTTAACTTCTCTGCTTCATCTTTTGAGATATTACTTTTCACAATTTGAGGCACTGATTCGACAAATTTTTTCGCCTAATTGAAAAAAAAATTAAAAGGGTGGGAATAATGTAAATTTTAAATTGATTCATACCTGAACTAAATTCAACCCCTCAACAACACTTTTTACTTCTTTAATCAATGCAACCTTCTTAGTATCATCGAATTTTGTAATTTTTAACGAGAATGCAGTTTGAACCGTTTTAGCATTATCGCCATCTTCTTCCTATTGTGAAACAAAATATAATTCATTAATAAAATATAAATAAATAAACAAATCGTACTTCAGCATTTGCTGAGGTTGGAGATGCAGGACCACTAGCGAAAGCCATTACTGGTGCATCGGGTATATTTAAAGTTTCCTTCAATGCTCGATTCAATTCAGCAACTTCCAATAATGTTAAACTAGCAACTTGATCGACAATTCCACGAATCTTTGGATCAACTTCAGTAGGCGACATAATTGTGTCCATTCGAGCAGCTGATAATGAAATTGTTCTGCAAAATGTAATCATTTTGGTTTAATAACACTAATAATAAAATGTTTTAAACTTGGTTTACCGTTTTACCACATTATAGGCGTACACATTTCGTGTATGGCGTACTACGGTTGAAACAAATTGTCTCGAAATCATTTTGAGTAAATTTTCAAAAACTTATAAATCTTAATATAATGAAATGATTGAGATTAAGATGTTCAAATTGTATTTTGAAAATAGATTCAGTTTATTCCTGTGTGAACATGTGATCATGTGTTGGTATATGAACAATCGATACTATCGAAACTAAAAAGAGAGTATTCGTTTTATTTTTTTTTTATTATATTTTAATTTAATGTTCGTTTTAACAAATTTTTTAGTTTTGCAAAACAATGTGTTTCGCTAAATAGTTAAGCGCTGGCAAATATCTAAGAAGTTTTGTGGTTTAAAATGGCCGCAATTGTGCCACATTGTGATGACATATCCCCAATTATACCGTATCTTTATTTGGGCAACTATCGCGCGGCGACTAATCCAACGCTGCTCCGAAATAATGGAATTCGACATGTAATGAGTATTCTAAGTGAACGAGAAGCAATTTCCCCCGATTTTAAAGTAGAAACTATTCAGTATAAAATGGTTGTAAAATTTGACCTTCCTGGTGAAGACATGCTCCTCACATTACCTGAATGTATCGAACATTTGACAACGATAACCAAGTCGCAACAAGGATTGTTGGTACATTGTATGATGGGCGTTTCAAGATCAGCAACCGTTGTTCTTGGCTTTCTAATGAAGACTAATGGTTGGCCGTTCGAGAAAGCACTTCAAGTATTGATCTCATGCCGATCAGTTGTAAATCCCAATTTTGGCTTTCGAGCTCAATTACGTCTATTTGACCGAATGGGATTTCGATTAGACATAAACAACAAAGAATTACGATTGTACATGTTGAACGCCATAGCGTTTCGAAACTATACCGAACAATTTCATCAAAATGTTGTGGAGTATCTTCGCCGTTTGGAGGCACTGGAACGGACCGAATCGGCTACTAATCAATTGTCCTATACGACCGTATTTCGATGTGTCCGATGCTCTCGTCCCGTATTTACTGATCTGAACCTTTTGGAGCCTCATCAACATGGTGGTATTACTACCGGTGGACTTATGACAGGCGGATCACCAATGAGTGCCCTCGTACCGGAAAGTAATTCTTGCAAATACTTTCTTATCGAACCAATCATTTGGATGATTGAACGAGACGTGTTAACTTCTTTTCCGGGCAATAGTACGGGAAAAATCCCATGTCCACATTGTAATGCATTGATGGGTAAGTTTGTATTCTTTCCATTCCAAACAAATCTTTGTTCTTGTGTTGATCATCGTGGTATTCTTTCTTATCTTGCACTACAAATTCATCGCGATTCGGTTTCACGTAAGCACGTCGGCAAGAGGACTATTCTTCAGAAATTATTTGGATAAATAAATTAAGTAGTTAAATTTCCTTTGTAAATTAAATCATTTATATTATAATCCATAACTTTAATTTAACATAATGACTATTTTATAACGAATAGAGTAAACCTAATCATTTGTGCTTATTCTTTACTTTAGAGCCATCTTCATTGGAACTTTCCGAATTACTTCCACCGTTTGATGAACCACCTTTGTCAGCTTGAGAACTACCAGCTTCATCGGATTGTCCTCCATCTTTACTAGCTTTAGAATCAGCTTTCGATTTGCTGGCGGAACCTTGATTGCTTTTTGAACCTCCTCCTTCTTTAATTTCTGTTTTTGATGACGAACCAGCGTTAGATCCAGCATTAGATCCAGCGTTAGATCCAGCATTAGATCCAGCATTAGATCCAGCGTTAGATCCAGCGTTAGATCCAGCATTAGATCCAGCATTAGATCCAGCATTAGATCCAGCATTTGATCCAGCTTTGATCCAGCTTTAGATCCAGCTTTGATCCAGCTTTAGATCCAGCATTAGATCCAGCATTAGATCCAGCCGCAGAACCTGGTTTTGAAGACAAATCGGCATTGGATCCAGCCGCAGAACCAGGTTTTGAAGACAAATCAGCATTAGACCCAGCCGCAGAACCTGGTTTTGAAGACAAATCAGCATTAGACCCAGCCGCAGAACCTGTTTTGGAAGACGAATCAGCTTTTGATCCTGCTGAAGAACCTGCTTTTGATGATGAATCAGCTTTCGATCCGGCCGAAGAGCCTGCTTTTGATGATGAATCAGCTTTCGATCCAGCTGAAGAGCCTGCTTTTGATCCTGCTGCAGAGTCTGTTTTCGACGATGAACCAGCATTAGATCCAGCCGAAGAGCCTGCTTTTGAAGACGAATCAGCTTTTGATCCAGCGGCAGAGTCGCCTTTTGATGTTGAACCAGCTTTAGAATCAACTGCTTTAGAGGTAGATGATGAACCCATTTTGTAACCCGAATTTGAAGCACCTTTCAAATTAGACATTGATGATTCTGATGCAGAAGCTTTACTTTTTGATTGGGAAGTAGCTGAACTTGATTTGTCCTGTTTCTTTTTGGTCGAATCTTTTTTACCAGGAGCTCCAAATGATGCAGCAGATGGGGAGAGTTCGGTTTCAGAAGCTGTCGATCCCTTTTTCTTGGAAGTAGAATTAGCAGACAATGAACTTGCTGAACTTTTACTTTGTTTTTTATCTACATTAGATTCAGACTTGCTTGTCGATGTAGCTGAAGATGATTTTTTACTAGCATTCGATGCTAGCTTATAACCTTCTCCGGTTGATGTATTAGCTGCTGAGCTAGATTTCTTGGATTTAACATTTGATGAGGATTTCTTTGAAGACTTGTCCGATTTAGCTTTTGATTTCTCATCGGTTCCAGATTTATCGAGTGAACAAGCTTTAGTGATTTTAGCACTAGGATCGATCAGTCTTATTTTAACGGGTTCAATCTTTGACCGATGCGTTGCTCTTGAGTCTTGAGAAGCATAAGCGAAACTGGAAATTTGATCTTTCTTACTAGCTTCACTTGGCATCCTGCTTTGCTTGCCTAAAAGTTCACTGCTCTTTGATTTTTTCTTTGAACTTTTTTTATCCTTCTTTGATGACTTTGGGTCCTTCGGATCCTTGCTTTTAGATAGTTTAGAATCTGATTTTTCTTTAGAAGAACTTGGCTTCTGACTAGGTTTATCATCGGGTTTTGACTTGGATTTTGAATCAGAGTTTTTCTTACTCGATTTGCCATCATCTTTTGATCCTTGTGTACTTGGCTTGGCTACTGACGAATCTTTTTTTGACGATTTGTTTCCCGATTCTTTGTCGGACGATACAACATTTCCATTTTCCATCATTTGAAATTGACCTTGTGGCCGATGGAATATTTGGGAGCCAATCTTTGAATCGATTGAGAATTTTAAATCATCGTTTCCGCCCTTCTTATTTTCGGATTTCGACTTCTTCCCCATTGTAAAATGAGATGAAATTTGCAATGACTTACAAAACAAAGGACGAAGAATATAGGTGTTCGAACACAACTTTAGCTCAATTAACAAATGACTATCCACTTAACAATCAATGTGTTCAATACGATTCACATTTTATTGAAACAGAATTCGAATGCAATCATTGTTTTGTAAACTTAATCAAATTGATTAAAGGTGCGTTTACACAGACTAACAAGTTTTCGAATTTTTTTGCGAACAATTTTTTTTATGCAAAAAACTGTTTACACGAAACCGTACACAATTCAATTCAATAGTTTGTTTCAATTCGAATAATAATCGTACAAATTTGATTAAAAGTTATCCAAATGATTAGGTCAACCTTCAAAAAGTAGGTGAACTTCAACCTTCAAAAACCTTCAACCATCAAATTTAAACGTGGTAGATCTCGGTGAGACCGTTTATGATTTGTATTACTCGATCGAGATAAATCGAGACGAAATGATAATCGTTCAAACAACAAATCAATGCGTTCAATAATTTTCAATGTCATAAAAATTCGAATTCAATATAGAACGTCATCATAATTGATGGTTTCGAATAAAAATCAATCAGTATCGAACATTATGCTTAGAACACGTCATCGAGTGTATTTAAATGGTACAATCTTGGCTCTAGTTTTCGTATCGATTTGCTTCGGTTTGAACCTATTGTTACGAACCGAGAAACGTGACGAAAGAGAACAGTGTTTGAAAATTTTATCTTCTCCAGAAACGTCGAACCATGTCGATTAGCAATCAGAAACGTGGTCGATTTGATCTGTTTGCATTGCGTCCAAATCTTGGCGTAAGCGGACAACCATTGGTCATTTTGAGCAATCATTATGGCGTTTCGTACGATGTCAATAAGACGGTCTACTCGTACTATGTTAACATAAATCAGATGAATGGTAATGCAAGTACGGACAACAACAACAGCAGTAGCAACAGTAACAACAACAACAACAATCCGAATGCCAATTCTAGCAGTTATCACAAGTCAAGAATTGAGCAAATGTTTCGTAATGTTATGAAACGTTTGATCGAAAACAATTCACAACCGGGCAACATCTTTCATAATATATCATGTATCTATGATGGCGCCTCATGTCTATACGCATCGGAACGTTTGCCGATTATCAATGAAAAGATGATCAAATATCGTGTCACACTTTCCGATAATGATTTCGTTAGTCAAGACTTTGAGGTATGCATCAAAATGGTAAACATATTGACGTTGCAATCGATCAAAGATTTCTATATGAATCCGGTAAATGATGCACATATTGAAACGATTCGATCGATCAATCTGGTTGTACGTCACCTATTCTTGAGTATGCGGTTCTTGGTTGGACGTTCCAGTTTTCATTGCCGATCGGAGAATGATCAACGATCAAGCATTTCGGCATTGAAGGAAATCTCCTATGGCGTCTTCTCATCGGTTCAAGCATGCTCTTCCGGTTTGCAACTTATCTTGGATCGATCATGTGCGCCATTCATGAAACCATTGTACATTGATGAATGTATTCGTAACTTTATGAAAGATATTAACTCATCACGATGGAATGATTTTACACGTAAAAAGATTGAATGTGCATTAAAAGATTATTCGTTTGAGGTGACCCATCTCTCCAAGCCGAGACGTTATAAGATTAGTGGAATTACATTGGAATCGGCCAATCGAATTACGTTCGTCTCCAGTCAAGATGGTGGCCGAAGTGTAACGGTTGCCGATTATTTTAGTAAAACCTATTATCAATTACGAAATGCTGATATGGCATGTGTCAAGGTTCGTAAGTCGAAGAATGATTTCATCTATTTTCCGGTTGAAGTATGTCGAATTCTACCGGATCAACGTGCACGAAAGTTGACCATCAAGGAGAAAGCCGATATGATTCGTAGTGCTGCATCGGTGATACCAAGTGAACGTTTCGATATCATTCGAATGACCGCTTGTGATCTAATTGAACGGGATAAGACGTTCAACTATTTACGTGATTTTGGCGTGAACATCGCAACACAACCGGTGGCAATCAAGGCACGTGTACTTGATGTACCACGATTGTTGGAGGGAAATCGACAAGAGGTGAAACCAACGTGCGGAAAGTGGCGTATCAACCAATTCTATGAGCCAGCCAATTTGAACCAATGGATCTTGGTTGTAATGTCACGTTTCGAAGATTCCGTTATTGATCGTTTCATTGAAACATTGACACGTTATGCTGAAGAGTTGGGAATGCGTATCAAATCGCCGAAAAAGGTTCGATACAATTTTGATTGTAAGAATTTGTACAATTTTTTCAACAAAACGATGCAATCATTTGGTAATATTGATCTATACTTCTTCATTGGTTGTGATTCGGAGAATCAATACAATGCAATTAAGAAGGCTGGCGATATTGACTTTAGTGTGGCCACACAATGTATGCGACAAGCGAACGTATTCCGTTTCAATCAATCGATTGCCGTCAATGTATTGCAAAAGATCAATCTTAAACTTGGTGGCGTAAACATTTCGATTGATATCGATTCGATGGCACCATTCATTAAGAACAATTATCAAAAAACATTGGTAATTGGTGCCGATGTTGCTCATCCATCGCCAAGTGAACGTAGTTGTCCATCGATTGCCGCATTGGTTGCCAATTGTAATGCCGACTTTACCCGTTATGCATCATCGGTAAAGATACAGAAATTCTTTCGCCAAGAGATTATTCAAGATTTGGATAAGATGTTACTTGACCTATTGACCGCATACGAGACCAATATGAATACATTGCCGGATAAGATTGTATTCTATCGTGATGGTGTTAGTGAAGGTCAATTTCGTATCGTCTATGATGAGGAGGTTCGTTTGATCAAGGATACGTTGGCCAAATTTCGTCCCGGTTATAAGGCAAAGTTGACGTTTATTATTGTTCAAAAGCGTCATCATACTCGTTTCATGCCGGATAATAGTAAGGATGGCGTCGGTAAGAGTTGCAATGTTCCACCGGGAACTGTGATCGATCGTGATGTGGTACATCCTCGAAATTTTGATTTTTTCTTGTGCTCTCATGCCGGAATTCAAGGGACATCTCGTCCATCACATTATTGTGGTATGTCATCTATGAATTGTTGTTGTTGTTGATCTGTTGAAAATTGTTAACTCCTTATTGTTTTTCCCATTTTCAGTGTTGGTTGATGAGAACCAAATGAAATCGGATGAAGTTCAAGATTTAACCAACATGTTGTGCCATTTGTATGGTCGTTGCTCTCGAACTATTTCAATTCCGACTCCCGTTTACTATGCACATTTGGCCGCATTCCGTGCTCGTGCTCACATTCAATCGGGAATCCAATTCCAAAAGGATGTGACCGATTGTGAATCGATCAATAGTGGAAGTGGTAACAGTAAACCGGAATGTTTTGCATCATCAGGATCGTCCAGTCGTATCCATTATACGAAACATCGCGTTCCAAGTATTGGAAACTTTGACAACTATGTTGAGATGCCATTGAAAATGCGTTGTTCAATGTACTTTTGCTAAAATTGGCCTTCATATATTTTTATTTTGGTTTTTTTTTCTATTTCGGTTGATCTTTCATTCAAGAGTAGAATGTAGCAACCAATCAAATTGTACTTTACATTATTAGCCAAGTAATTATCCGGCAACATATACATTTATAAATACTAACAAAAAAAAGAACATTCAATTTCAACAAGTTACTTTCACCACAATCCCCTTCATTGTTCTCCGTTTTGTTATTATTCAATTTTTTTCTTGTAATATAATATTTGAACTTATGTGACTTCAAATTTCAATGACGATCCAATATTGAGAAGAGTGTGTGTGTGTGGGGGATAGAGTATTCTTCAAGTCCAAACACTGTGCCAGTCCAATAAAGATGTGATTAGGCCAATTTGGCCAGCTGGTACACACAAACATATTGGCATATATGCAACAAATCGAGACATCTCGGGTAGTGGTCTTCGATCCAGGTTTGTTTGCTGACCACATTGCCGTTGTCCCGCAGTGCGCACCTGTGAATGTCGCCCAATTTTTGTGTGGTGTGTGTGTGTGTGTGTGTGTGTGTGTGTTTGCCTCGTTTGTTCAATATATTAATGTTTTAAGCCTAACCAATGTTTCACGTTACATCGACCAATATACATTTGAATGCTAAAATTCACCGAGACATCGCCCAAGAAAAAAAAATATAACATTACACATGAGATATGGCCATAATCGGCTATAATTCGGCACCTGAATCGGTGAATTATGCCGCATCAAAGTTAAACACGTTCATAAGGTTCAATTGTTCACAGAGGGAAACCTTGCTTTTTATTTTGAAGAAGAAGAAGAAGAAGAAGGGGGGTCAATTCGTCAGTTTGTCAGGTGCAAATTGTGATCTACACACACACAAAACTTTGGCCCCGAGGTGTTTGTGGTTGCACGAGATTGTCTTCTTTTTTGATTCTTGTCCGAATATGCCACCCCGGCCCCCCGTTCGAAACATATTACCCATTTCCAATGATAGAATATTTAGGGGCCGTTCCTTTTTCTTCACTGTTAATACGTATCAGGTGTGTGTTGAGTGAATCTGTGCTTGTTTTACATTTTGCAGATTACCTTTTTTTTATGAGCGATTTTGAGTGTGAGAGGGAACACTATTCCTATGTGGTGGCACTTTGCCGGTAACCCACGGCGTTTGTCCATGTGTACCTAAGAAGCCAAACTCATCTTTATCCTTTTGGCGCTTGCTGAGAAGGTTTGCATACACACGTGAGTGTAAGAAGCATGTGAGCCATACGTAGATCGTGTTCGTCTTCGTTGACGCAAGCCAACAAACTAGTAAAGACAAATAATGAATCGTCGATGTTTTGCAAAGACACCTGTGCATTGTTTGGTACAATGGGTCAGAGACCATTGAATCTGAACACGGAAAAATGTTATAAGACCAGTCAGATGGTCAGACCAATTCGACAGTCGACCACTCGTCCTACGATGGTCAAGATCACCAGTTCAAATCTTTAAAACTTGTTCACCACTTCACGCACATAGACACGAATAGAAAAAAAGATGAATTACATTGATTTGATTATGGCAATTGCCATCTTACAATTCCTATGTTTCGAATATAATAATGCTATTCGAATTCATGCCAATCGAAAAGTGGTAAGACAATCAATCAATATTATCATAGAATATAATTTTACAATATTATTTCTTTCCCAATATAGAAAGTGGAACAATCGAATGGAATGTTCATTGTACGGCAAAGTTCAACGGAAAAGATGGATAAAAATTGGGCAAAAAATTTGGATCATATCAATAATGATGATTATGGTGAATGGTCACCATGGTCGAAATGTCGTAAACGATGTAAACAAGTACGAACCCGAATGTGTCGTACACCATCAAAATGCAATTCAACCGTAATGAAAGAGGAACGTCCTTGTACGGGCGATCGATGTCAATCATTGTTGCCATACAATCGAAGTGCAACACATAACGTCAATAATAATCGTCGGCAATCACAACATCAACACGGAAAACGACACCGTCATTCACGAAAGATTCGTGTCCTTTACCATCTTCAACGTTATATCTATTCACCATGGTCCGAGTGGTCAACATGTAAAACCAAAACGTGTCATACAACACGTTATCGTATTTGTATGAATAGTATCATATGTCAAAATCGTGTGATCAAAGAGGATGCCCTATGTTATACACCTGGAAGTGAATGTGAAAAACAATATAAACCACAATTGGATCAAAGTGATTTGGAACGTATCGAGAGATTGAGATTGAGAATCAAGTTACCAATAATGGTAATGGTGAATCGAATAATGGTATAATCGATGATCAAGAATGTGGAATTGTTTCTCGTCATAATTCACTTGGATCAATGCTTCGAATCATTGGTGGACGACGAGCACGACGTGGCCGATGGCCGTGGATGGTTGCCATTCTTAATCGACATAAACAACATTTTTGTGGTGGAACATTGATCAGTCCGCAATATGTTCTTACTGCTGGTAAGTTTTAAAGATTTTTTTGTTTGGTTATAAAATATAATATTTTCAATCTTGCAGCTCATTGTATCAAGAGTGGCCTCTATGTTCGAGCTGGGAACATAACTTTGCGGTGGATGAGGGTACGGAACAGGAAGTTCAAGTTTCAAGCATTGAGATCCATCCCGATTATGACAACTATACGGTTGATAATGATATTGCATTGTTACGTTTGGAGAGTCCATTGGAGATTGATGATTATGTTTCACCAATATGTTTACCATCGATCGATGATGAGATGTCGATCAATCGAACGGCAACGATTCTTGGTTGGGGAAAGAAACGTAATTCGGAAATGTTTGGTACACAAGTGTTACAAGAGGCACGGGTTCCCATTGCTGATACCGATGATTGTAAGAAGGTGTATGAAAATTATCATATCACTGAAAATATGGTTTGTGCGGGTTATAAGATGGGAAAGGTTGATAGTTGTGCCGGCGATAGTGGCGGGCCATTGATGTTTCGACGAAAGGATTCAACCCAACGTAATCGTTGGTATCTTTATGGTATTACCAGGTAACGTCACTCTTGATTGATTCAATTTTTTATCATTTCTAATATTGATTTTTTATTTTATGGATTTAGCTTTGGTGAAGGCTGTGGAAAGAAGGGCAAATATGGAATCTATGCCAAGGTTCCTAAATTAGTGGATTGGATTCGACGAACCATTAACAACGAGTAACTTTGAATCGTATCTCGAAAACATCGATCAAATTTGATCACTTTTTTTTATAATGTTGTGATAGCTGAAGATCATAAATTTCGGCCAACAATTTAGCTTAATTTATTCTATGTTCCGTTATATTTTGTTGTACAAGTCTATACTGTTTTGTTCCATTCCATAATCTTCATCAATAACATTTTTAGTTCATTCTCAAAGAATAAAGTCTTTTTATTATTAGTTTAATTTGCTCAATTCTTGTTTTATTATTGTTTAAACATTGACATTGTAAACTGTTAAGAAGGTGCAAACAAGAATTACCCTAGGAATTTAGCCTAAGGCCGTACGGAATGTGCGCATTGACACGGAATTGATGTGCAATTCTAGCCAGTCAGCGGGCTCGCTCAGGTGCACGCAATCCTTTTGGCACCTGTGTAAACACGTAATCTTTATGACCATGTGGATTGGTTCACGTTGTTCAAAGTTACATTTCAGCTTAATTAGACACCATGGAAGATCAACAAGAAAGAGAGAGAAAAAAAAATGTTTTGAGAGGGTATGAGAACATGAACATGACCCGGTAACTTTTTTCAATTTATTGGTCTATGCAATTTATATTAACACATCAACTTTAATCAATATATATATATATTTATATAGTTCATATCGTTATGTGGTTCAACCGATGGGCTACGGCATTATGACAAAGCCATTTGTTGAAATACATTTTTTTTATTACCAAGTTATATGTATGGGTGATTTGCAGAAATTTTTTTTTGCTATACACCAAAAGTTGTATAGTTAATGTTGGGTATCCGTAGTCTTCATGATCGTTGTCTAGTCTACACACAGACAGTTTATGATGAAGTCACATTCGACATCAACCATTCATTGGTGTAGGTTTGGCCCACACATATTAGATCACTTACACTTTCGAATTGATCAATCTAAACTTGAAAGAACCAAAATATATTAAAAAATGTGTGTTTGACCATGTCCCATTAATCGTATTTCATTGTTCATGATCGTTTCAATCAATCTAACATTTTATACAGCTGAATTGTTAACTTGATCCGAATCAGATCTATTCAACATCGACACCGACATATGAAGAGCATGGAAGATCGTATTGCCTCAATCATCTAATGTTCGTGTGTCCATCATCATCATCATCATCATCCACAATGTGTTCTATGTTGTGAACCAATTTGTTTATAGAGAGACATTTCCGAACAAACATCAAAGATCTTGAACAGATGTTTGCACATCTGTTTGGTTGTGTTCAAGTGATCCTCAAACATCACATTCATTTCACTTCATCATCTCCATTCTCTCATTAATATCTAAACGATGAGCACGTGATCTAATCGATCTTCTTTTGTCTTCCACAATCTTCTACTATTGGTGGCGGCTAAAAGCGCACAATTATTATACGTCAATTTGACCAAAATATATATATATATTCATAATAATAATAATGAGCAACAAATTTCTATGCAATTGTTTCAGCCCTAATTCACCAAAATTAATGGTGAATGTAAGTATAATAATAAAATACAAATTTTTTCCTATCAATCAATCAATCAATCAATGTTAAGATTCTTGTTGTCTCTAGCAAAGATTGCACTACACTTTCGATCGATTCCAATTTCGTTTGGTACAATTTGGGTGTTGATGATTGTACATTGGTTTTATTAGAATTGTACCAAAATCATTTGAACCAATTACGTTGGCGTAATTAGACTTAGATCATTTTCTCTACAAAGGCCATTATCGTCGTCATTAAAACATTTTTTTTCCTTTACTTGTGTAGAATGTGGCACATATCAATCCAATCCTATAGTTTGTGTCAGTTCGAGTCGAATCGAATGGGAAGTTGAACGAACAAATGAACCAGTTGTTTGTGTGCTATTTTTATAAAGAACAGTTTTTTTTTGGGATGGGTGCCATTTCATTCTCTCTCGCTCTCTTCAGGGCGCGGATCATACATTTAAGCTTGAAGAATGGTTCTTTGCCAAACAAGAGATGGCGTCTTCAGCATTTTCTAAATGTATTCGGTCAATTGGCCAAGAGGTGAGAGAGAAATATGTGGAGGCGGGAATTGTAGAAGGGGATAGGGAAAATAATTTTGCACCATCAACGAAGCCGATGGTAAAGAAGAAGAAGAAGTACAAGAAGTAGCAGAAGCAACAACAGCTGTGAATCAAGTTGCCAAATTGATGATGATGATGGTGATGATGATGATGACGGCGAGATGTGTGCGAGTGTGTGGTGGAAAACCATCCAAGCTATCATTCAGTGAATGGGAAGCAGCAGCAATAGGCAAGCAAACACCAACCAGACGGCCAACTATCCAAACATACACAAACACACATACAAACCAAGGGTGAGGCATCATTCATCTCGTTTTGGATTGTTTTCCTACGGGCGCAACAGCATCGAGTGCTTCTACCGTAGATGAATGTCACATTGACCAATGCGTCGCTCCCTGGTACAGACAATCCGACCGACCGACCGATCGACCAACCCGACCCGTTCCGTTCCGTTCTGTTCCGTTCGCCCAGCCCGATACAAGCGAGTGCACTTGGATTCTCTGCATAGTGCAAATGTAGCAACAAGCCCGGCATTCGTCCCGTTCGCTTCTTGCTACTCACCCTATAGCTTAAGCTACCACAATACAAACACATTTGTGACAACATTCGGTGTGCTATCCTCATGTGTCCTTCGACCAGACCCGACCATCACATTTGAACGGGGGTGCGATACACCAATAGCAGTATAACCCAAAACCAACCCTGAGAGACGGGTAATTGTGTGTTTTGCCGCAGTACGTCGCGTGGCCTCGACTCGATTCGAATGTGTTCCATTTGGAATGAAGGTGTCCCTGGAACACTACCCACGCATTGAACGAATGTCCCTCACGAACTACATTTCGGTTATTTTGTGACCATCACATTTGTGTTCGCTCTTCCCTCATCACACCAACAACCTCGAATTGATCCACAAAAAACATATAGTAAAATTTTTGTCTGGTAGTGGTTGGCGTCTCATCCCGCGTGACGTCATCGAAAAGACTCAAAGTTATACACGAATGTAGGTAACCGCTCACACACACACACACACACACACACATACAACACTACGACTCTTTTGGAACAAGTTAGATCCTCAAAAAAGCGGCATTACCTATTGGTCCATAGTCTTCAATGTCGCATCAAACGTGTCCAATATTCATTATGTGACAACGAATGGATTATCATCCAATATATTAGAGTGAGAGTTTACAATAGAATTTCATCAAAATCATCGTCCACCGTTTTGTTGTATTTCATCGTTTCAATTGTGCTTTTGTGCTTACATTTTGATATAAAATATTGCTTTTGATTGCTTCATTTTCGTTTGTTTGTTTGTGATACTAATTGATCATAATGGTTACCGAAACGCACCCACACCCATCGGCGACCAGTCCCCAATCGGGTGCTGCTGATCATCCACATCAGGTAAACTTTAATTGACAATGCTCGCATCTTTCTCTTTCTCTTCTTTTTCGTTTCGCTAATCTAACTGCATCTAAACCTAATAATAATAATAATAATAATCATTCACCGATCCGGTTATATATAAAATACGTAAACAAATACAATTGAATCTCTCTTCATTTCAAGCTAAACCATAATTAGCATCACTGATCGATCAGTTCTCCTCGTTCGTTCCTTTGATCAAAATTTTTTTTCTCTTTTCAATGATGACTCTTTACAATAACTTCTACACCATAAAAACAGCTTGTATCATATGTCCATAACGATGATTAGGGAAGGGAAAGAACTGTCAAATCGATTTTTTCCTTCAATCTATCTAGTCGTGCATGTTGTTTAGTGGGACAATTCACTATTGACACACACACAATGTTTCGATGATCATTTGTGAGGGTTTTAATGGAAGAGAAAATTTATTAGCCTAGTGAACACTACCGGAATATTTCTAGTTTAATGTTACGACCTGGTTCTCTTGACCTAGCATCGATCATCATGATATGTAGGTAAGGGATAGCTTTTGTTTATGGGATTGGCACCTTAATTTAGGCGTTGCCAACTAAAAAGAAAAAAAAAGATACCAATTCGGACAAGTAATCGACTGTCATATTGTTAATTGACAGCGCGTGACTTTGTTTCACTCGTTTCCTTCCGGTCATGATCGAAATGGAATCTCAAACGTTGGTAATATTCATTGTGGGCCTTGCTTATATGGAATCAAAATGGTCGCACAAACTATAGTCGCTAACGTATACATTGATGATGACAATCTATATTTTACAATGAATATTTCATGCACTAGATTCTGCCTGAATGTATATACACAACTGAAAGTGTTGCATTGATTGAGGACAAATATTTGTATAAACCCAAAAAAAAAGTTCGATGTTGACATAGAAAGTCAATATATGTCAAAGAGACAATGATTTACTAATTATCGATCATCGATTTGTTCCAACAAAAAAAACACAAACAGATGGATGGTGTAGCCAGCTTCCTACGGGCGGCTCGTTCCGGTAATCTGGAAAAATTGCTCGAATATCTAAAGGGTAGCATCGATATCAACATTTGTAATGCAAATGGTTTGAATGCACTTCATTTGGCATCGAAGGAAGGCCATGTACCGATTGTTACCGAATTATTACGTCGTGGCGCGAACGTAAATGCAGCTACCAAGGTTTGTTTGGATCAATGATTTTAAGTTAACCTTTATTTAACAATTTGTTCTTGATATAATTATTCAAATGTAGAAAGGAAACACGGCACTTCATATTGCTTCATTAGCCGGTCAAGAGGAAGTGGTTCGCGTCCTGATTCAAAATGGTGCAAACGTAAATGTGCAATCGATCAATGGCTTTACGCCATTGTACATGGCCGCACAGGAGAATCATGATTCGGTGGTTCGACACCTTTTATCAAATGGTGCAAACCAAAGTTTGGCAACTGAAGATGGCTTTACGCCATTAGCCGTTGCATTACAACAAGGCCATGATCGTGTGGTGGCCGTATTACTTGAAAACGATACCAAAGGAAAGGTTCGCCTACCAGCGTTACATGTGGCCGCAAAGAAAGATGATTGTAAGGCGGCAAACCTATTGTTACAGAACGACCACAATCCCGATGTTACCTCAAAATCGGGTTTTACGCCACTTCACATTGCAGCTCATTATGGTAATGAAAATATTGCTACCCTTTTGTTGGAGAAACGCGCCGATGTAAATTTTGCAGCTAAACATCAGATTACACCGTTACATGTTGCCGCCAAATGGGGCAAAGTTAATATGGTTATCCTATTACTCGATTTTAAGGGTAAGATCAATGCCGCAACTCAAGATGGTCTCACACCGCTTCATTGTGCCGCACGAAGTGGTCATCGTGGTGTGGTCAGTCTTCTGATTGAACGTGGTGCACCAATCTCACCAAAGACCAAGGTAATCAATGATGAATTTTGTGTGTGTGTGGTGTTTTGAACTAACATTTTCCAACATCTATCTAAATAGAATGGATTGGCACCACTTCATATGGCAGCTCAAGGTAACATTTCCTACAATTCTCAATTGATCACACTAACATTTCTCATCTACAGGTGATCACGTGGAAAGTGCACGAGTTCTACTACAATATAAATCACCGGTCGATGATATAACGGTTGACTATCTAACACCATTACATGTGGCATCACATTGTGGTCATGTTCGTGTTGCAAAACTATTACTCGATCGTAAGGCTGATCCCAATGCTCGTGCATTGAATGGTTTTACGCCATTACATATTGCGTGTAAAAAGAATCGAATCAAAGTTGTTGAATTATTATTGAAACATGGCGCTTCAATTGAATCAACTACTGAGGTATACTTTAAGGGTATTTTTTATATTTTAATACTATAATAATATCTCACTTTTTTTTAGTCTGGACTAACTCCACTTCATGTTGCATCATTTATGGGTTGTATGAACATTGTCATCTACTTGATTCAACATATGGCAAATCCTGATGTACAAACCGTACGTGGCGAGACGCCACTTCATCTTGCAGCTAGAGCAAATCAAACTGATATAATACGAGTTTTACTCCGTAACGGAGCACAAGTGGACGCTAGAGCACGTGTAAGTAGTGGTGGTGGTGATCATCAATCAACAAATTATGGAAATATTTATTTGTTTTTTTTTATTGTGACAGGAGAATCAAACTCCATTGCACATTGCATCACGACTTGGAAACACCGACATCGTTTCATTGTTACTTCAACATGGAGCGGCTGTTGATGCCATTACCAAAGATCAGTAAGTTGTGCGGTTAACAAAGACATTAATTTTTCCAATTGATTTGTTATCACACAAATAAATAACAAATAAAAACAGGTACACTGCACTTCACATTGCAACCAAAGATGGTCAAGAAGAAGTGGCTGCTATCCTACTCGATCACGGCGCCTCACTCACCTCAGCAACCAAGGTAATTGTTTTATTTTTATTTTTATTTTTATCAACAAATTGATGATGATTGGAATCTTTTGTTTTACAAATCACAGAAAGGATTCACACCACTTCATTTGGCTGCTAAATATGGTAATATCAAGGTTGCACGTTTGTTGATCAGCCGAAAGGCGCCGGTCGATGCACAAGGAAAGGTAATGTTTAAAATTCATAGATTTTTGATAGATCTTGAAATGATTTAATCTATTTTTTGTTCTTATCACATATACAGAACAATGTGACACCATTGATCTGTGCCGTACATTATGATCATGTCAACATTGCATTGTTGTTGTTGGAGGAAGGCGCCTCGCCACATGCCATTGCAAAGAATGGTTACACGCCACTTCACATTGCGGCTCGTAAGAATCAAATGGATATCGCCACAACGTTGTTAGAATATACAGCTGATCCGAATGCAGAATCTAAGGTTAGCAACTCTCTCACAACTTTTAATCCATTTATTTCACCCCGAAAAAAAAATGTTGTCCTCAATTCTTCTAACATTTTTTATTTATTTACCTATTTATTTTGTAGGCTGGCTTCACCCCATTGCATTTAGCCGCACAAGAAGGACATACCGATATGGTGGCATTGTTGGTTCAACATCGTGCCAACGTTAACTTCAAATCAAAGAACGGTCTCACACCGATGCATCTATGCGCCCATAATGATCGTGTCAATGTGGCATCGATCTTGGTGAAGAATAATGCAAATGTTTCACAAAAGACGAATGAAGGCTATACGCCATTGCATGCTGCATCACATTTTGGTCAGATTAACATGGTTCGATTCTTGCTTCAAAATGGTAATGCAAATTTGTTTCCCAATATATTTTTTTTATGCTTGTATATATTTACTTTCATTCATGGTACATTGACTTTGATCATTAATCAATCTTTTCGATTTTGTTTTTTTTTCTGCTTGGACAGGTGTTGACGTGAATACTGTCAATTCGGTATGTCAATTTGTCACCCTCTTTTCTCTCTTTCGTTTAATAGATTCATTTGATCTGACATAATTTGATTTGTATACATTTACAACAAAAAAATATAGCATGGATACACTCCATTACATCAAGCGGCTCAACAAGGTCACGTACAGATTGTAAATCTTTTACTCGATCATAATGCATCGCCGAACGTTACCACCAATCATGGACAGACGGCGTTGTCGATTGCACAACGTTTAGGTTATATTTCGGTGGTAGAAACATTGAAGGTGGTCACCGAAACGATTGTCACCACAACTACAACCACAATCACTGAGGAGAAGTATAAAGTTGTTACCCCGGAAGTGATGCACGAATCATTTATGAGCGACTCTGAAGATGAAGGAGGTTCGTTTTCTTATTTATTTTTTTTATTTCTACTTATTGAATGAAAACTTTCTTGTGTCATCTTTCTAACATTGTATATTTCCGGTTTATTCATCTTTTCTATTTCTTCTTATTCTTCTTCTTCGGATCTTCTGGGCTAATCTGTTTCATTCTGTCTCTTTCTTCTTCTATCTATTTTTCATCTACCAAATTCTTCGACTCAGGCGATGAGTATGTGGTCCAAGTGGACAATACTGATCAAGCTCGCCCGCAGTCGAAAGTCTTCACCAAGTCTAGTAAGTATTTCGGGTTCTGAACCATTCCATTTCTCTGGAATACTTTTTTACTCTAGTTTTTGATTTATATACCAAAACAAGTATATTTGCTTTCACTTTTACCCGTTTCATTTCATTTCCCCCTTTCCTCCCCTTCAGTCGGTTTGGTTGATTTGTACCAAATTGCCTGTCACAAACATTTAATCCTCAATGCGTGCATGCCATTTTATTTTTTTTTTTTTGTATGTTTGTGTCCGTCTCTAATGTTCCCCTTTCTTCTCTGAACTGGTGTTTGTGTTGTCATATGGCAACGATAAGCACTGATATGGAACCACCATCACCACCATCACCATCATCATCATGTATATATTAATAATATCATTTCCATTTTTTTCCTTTCTCTTGCTATAGCCGAAGAGCTTCTAGGCGACAACTCATACCGCTATCTGACCGCTGATGAGATGAAATTTTTAGGCGACGATTCGCTTCCAATCGATGTCACCAAGGATGAACGTTTGAATGATACATTCAATCGAGACTCATTGGGTATGTAATGTTCCATCATTCATAATCATCAACATCGTGTTCAATCATAATATATAAAATATGCGCGTGCAAAGATTTACGTTTACAATGTAACATTAGACACTCAAAGCTCTCTCAGTCACTCACTCTCTTTTCCATATATATATATTCCGTTATTGGCACTCGACGGCGCGTTGAGTTTGCGGCGTTCGTCAATCACTTACGAGGCAAAAGATTACTTCGTACGGGACACTCAATCGTACAGTTATTTATATCTTTCCTACTTTTATTTTCTGGTGGAGAGTTCGGGCGAGGCATTGGCAACTTTTGGGTGAACAATAATCCACGCCTAGGTTTGGTGTTTTTGTGCTTGTAATGTTTTTCTATGTATGCCATTCGTTCACTTCACTTATCACTCACAAATTTGCCATTAACGAGTCCAAGTTCACATTGTTTTCAATAGTCTAGTTCACCATTTTTATTATTAGTCCAATCATTTCAGTATATTTACATCGGTTTTATTTGCATATACCATATATTGATTGAAAAATCTATTCTTTCATTCATTCATTCATTCATCTACGACAAATAATCTGCGATGCAAACGGCAGCGCCAATCACAATCGACGAAGAACTTTTATCGCCACAATATTTTGCAATGACCGAATCGTACGTAAATGCACTTACGCCTGACAATATTGCAATCTCAAAAGCGCCGATCAATGTTGGGTAAGTCATCATTAATCATACATTTTGATTCTTTTTTTCCGGTTTCTTTTATTTTGATTTGATTTCCGAACACAATAACAAACACACTTCCGGACATACAAACGCACACATGCACATTGCAAATGGATGAGCACTACAACAAACAACTACCACTACTGGCCGATGGCCGGCTTCTTGAATGAGAATTTTAAGAATCAAATCAAACCATAGGAAACGAAAAGTTTAGAACATCAATGTCAAAGAGGTCAAACCAATCCAAACATTGGATAGAACATTTTACATATACACGCAGACATATACGCAAAAAAAAGATCTATAATTGTCAAAGTTCAAAATCTATTTTCAATCAAATTTTAGTAAGATTCGAATCATGGATGGAAAACACGAATCTACATTTGAGGAAACGTATCCTACCACCAATACAACGATCAACAATATGAAATTGCTTACACCATCCAAGTGTATGCGTCGTGAAAGGTGTGATCATTTATTATAAATTTGGCCCACTCAAATCCAAACAAAACAAAAACATATGTCAGCTTTTTATAATCCAAACACACACACACATACAAACCATAAAAAATCCAATTATATTAGTGTATATTATCATTGGCTTATATGTGTGTGTTGCGTGTGTCTTCCATACTCCTCCGCTTCTTCATCTTCTTCATTTTTTTTTCGTCTATTTGTCGACAATGCCGTTAATTGTTGACAATGACACCAGTCGGTTGCCACCAGGAGAGAGACTCAATTGCATCGAATCATTCGCGCTTCGTTCGTTCGTTTGTTCGTTCGTTTTTGGCCTCGTTCTGGCACATCCACCACGAACATATCGATGGCAACCAACACCCCAAAAACATTTTCGTTCTTGCTTGATGGCCTTGTCATCATTGCATGTTGGCGTGTATTATAGTTGCCGCGCGATATTTTATTCCATGCTTTTGTGTGTCAATTACATCGTCTTCTCCTCCTCCATCTTCTTCAGTATCATCTTCTATTGCTACACTATCAATGATAAATCCCGCTTTATTGCTGCATCAATTTAGCGTGCGTGTGTTTGTGTGTTCCCGCATGTGCTGTTCTTGTGTTCGGATGGTCAATTCCATCAATAGTAGTTGCCGTTTTATTTGTGTACAAACAACAACAACAACAAAAAAATTCTAATTTGTTTTGCCACTCTTTGCTTCCGTTTACCGATTGCCATCGCTTCATTGAATGATCCCTCGCAGTCCATTACGATGGAAGACGTAAGTCTACAATTGTCCTTTCACAATACGTTATCTTTCCATTACCCAACCCCTTCCTTTTTAATAATAGATTTTTTCAATTATTTAAATGAACTTTTTATTTCAACAGATTCTTGGTCAGTTTCATGGTCGATGCTCGAGGTGGTGCAATGCGCGGTTGTCGCCATTCTGGTGTTCGGGTAATTATCCCGCCACGAAAGGCACCGATGCCGATGCGAATCACATGCCGATATGTCAAACGTGAACGTTTGATCCATCCACCACCATTGATGGAGGGTGAAGCGTGTGCGTCACGAATTCTTGAAGTTGGTCCAGCTGGAACCAAGTTCCTTGGGTATGTCATTTAATTTTTTTTTCATTTAATTTATTTTGATTGACATCTTTCTTCAATTTATAGACCAGTCATTATTGAAGTTCCTCATTTTGCATCGCTTCGTGGCAAGGAACGTGAGATCGTAATTCTTCGCAGCGATAATGGCGAAACTTGGCGTGAACATACGTTGGAGGCATCGGAAGAAGCCGTACTGGAAGTTTTGAATGCCAGTTTCGATGGTGACAATGGTATGAATTTGATTTTATTATGTTTATAACATTACATTACAATGTCAATTTTTCAATTGGCACTGATCTCAGATGTGAATGCACTCGACGATTTCAACAATAATCGAATTACACGAATTCTTACCGCCGATTTTCCACAATATTTTGCCATCATAAGCCGCGTACGGCAAGAGGTTCATGCAATCGGACCCGAAGGTGGAATACTTAGCTCCACCGTAGTGCCCCAAGTTCAAGCCATCTTTCCTGAAGGCGCCCTTACCAAAAAGATTAAAGTTGGACTACAGGTAGGAAACGATGATGATGATGATAGTAGAACGGCTAAGAGGAGACGCAATCTCGGACTAGGTTTGACCAAAGCATGGCGAAAGATATTTCGGTCGCGAACCGTGAATACAACCGATAAACCAATTTATAATATTCAGGCATTAGAATCCAATGTCGATCAAAATGAGATTGAACAAATTCAATTGAACACGAACGAAACAAAGGGTGATAATGATAGTGTTAAAAAACATGCTGTTCAAAACAGTAATGAATCAAAGATTGAGATGTGGGTTGTGATTAAGGATAATGATAAACGCCGTAAATCGAATGATAATGATTTAGTTGACAAGGAAATTGAATCATTGATTGCCGATCGCGCTGTTCAACAGCTTGATAGTTTGCCATCAAAACCAATTGATGAAATTGACAATTTTGAACAACAATCAATACGAAAGGATAATTTTGTTCATATACTAAACATTCGACCGGCTACGGTACGAAAAGAAGTATTGACACCAAACAATACATCAAACAATAATAATGTTCAGCTGAACGGAAAAGTTTCCAAAAATAGTAATGTTTCCAAAAATAATAATAAAAAAGTTAAGAAAATTAATAAAACAAAGAAGAATAAGTTAGTTGATGATGAGATTCGTAGCAAACGGAACCATTCATCCAGTTCGGCGACGGCGTCATTAGTTACCATTTTGTTTCCTCGAGTAAATCTCCTCTCTAAAATGTTTTAGTTGATTTCTCATATCATTCTTGTTATAATTGCGATATTCTTTATTGCACGTTATTATATTAACATTAGATGCATAACATATCGTTAAAGGCACTTACACACACACACATTCAATATAACACACACAAACACAATATCCATTTGAAATCATTGAGTCTTCAATTGTTGTGGTATAAATTGTTATTGCATATTAACCCTAAAACATATCTTCACACTAACTCACTCACTTAAAATTACCTCAATCAAACTAACAAACCATATCCTATCTAATGGTGATCTGTTAAATTTCCGAATTTAATTTCAATTATTTTTCAATCTTGATCTAACATTTCTGTTCTTCTGTATATCTATCCTTTCAACTATCTCTTTGTAAACCTAATTCAAATCCATATATTTCCCATTACTAATAATAAATTCACCATCTTTCACTTTATCTCACTTCTTTCTAATCTTAATTCTCTATACATTTTTCTTCGATTGATTTGTACTTTCGTTCGTGCCGAGACCCCTTAATTTTATTCTCATTTTTGTTTTGATTTTTTCGGAAAGCAGAAGGAGAATTAGTTGAGTGGGTCTAGTTAGATTTAAATTTGATTGAAAGTGATCTTTCCATTTCCTTCAATTGAAGTTGCTGTGCTTTGTTGTGTAAGTTTTTGTGTGTCCAATGTCCGTGAGAGCGTCAATCATCCAATTTGCCTTTATTAGTTTCAATCTTAAATTCAATTATTCTCATCTCTTCTGCTTTCCTTCTTTTTTTTTTTTTTTATTTATTTTTCAAATATAGGCACAACCGATACCCATTGATTTGATAACCAAGATTTTGGGCAACCGTGTTGCCGTTTCTCCCATATGCACCATTGAGCCTCGTCGTCGAAAGTTTCACAAACCGATTACCTTGACAATTCCGTTGCCGCAAGCCACAGCCCGTGGAATGATAAACCAGTACTCCGGAGATACGCCCACATTACGCCTTTTGTGCAGCATAACAGGTTGATTTTTTTTGTCTTTTTGATTGAAAATTGTTTTTTGTTATTCGTTTTTTTTCTGGCCAACAATAGGTGGCCCATCAAAGGCACAATGGGAGGATGTTACCGGTTCGACGCCATTGACATTTGTCAATTCGTGCGTATCGTTTACTACCACCGTATCGGCACGTTTTTGGTTGATCGATTGTCGTGAAGTAAATAATGCAACCAAATTTGCAACCGAATTATATCAGGAATCAATTCATGTACCATTTATGGCCAAGTTTGTTGTGTTCGGCAAACGACATGAACCAAACGAATCGCAATTGCGAATCTTTTGTATGACCGATGATAAGGAGGAGAAAACGTTGGAAAGTCAGGAGAACTATTCGGAAATTGCCAAGAGTCGCGATGTTGAGGTGTTGGAACATAAGGCACAATTTATTGAATTTGCCGGCAATCTAACGCCGGTAACGAAATCGGGTGAACAATTGTATCTGATCTTCAATGCGTTCCGTGAGAATAGGTTACCATTTTCCGTTCGAATGAAGGATGCTAATCAAGAGCCAACGGGAAGGATTGCATTTATGCGTGATAGTCGACGACTTAAATCGGATCAACCACAACAGCCAATTTGTAATTTGAATGTTGAACTGCCACCGGTTACTGCATATGAACCGAAACCACAAATGGTTGTCACTAATGGTAATGTCAATGGAATCGATGAGAATGTTCTGGCACAGGTGATTCGTAGTGATAACTTTGCAAAACCAATTAGCAATGGATATGCTACGACGACTGTAACCACAACCCAACAAATTGTTGAAACCGTTCCCGTTGATGAACCAAATGTAGTTATCAAGGTATGTCATTATTCCATACATTTTCAATTGATTTTAATTAATTTCTCTATGTGACAGGAGGTTGAGACAATCATGCAACCAAGCAATGATAGTAAAGTTACTAAAAAGAATAGAACTAGTTCAAGTTCAAGTTCAAGTTCAGATTCTTCGCGTGCATCATCGCACAAGAATGAAAAGTCAAGACTTGAGGATAATCTTCGACGTGAAGAGGCAGCTAACAAATATCTTGATTTTTTGGAAAATGAAGATCGTGGCGATTTGGAACAAAGAGCCAAGAGTAGAGGTGAAAGTGTTGAAAATCATAAGGAACTTTATGTGGTAAAGGAGGAGATGACAATTCCCAGTGATTATCAAAAAGGTATACTAAAAATAATTGTAAAAATAATTTCAAATCTAAAATACAATTATCAGAGATTTATGTGGAACGATCGAAACCGGATCCGGAAACTTGGCAATCATTAGAGCAGGATACCAGTCAGGTATCATTTTCAAGTCTACCCGAAGATGAAGTCAAATCGGAACCATCGGTAACCGTATCAAGTACAACAACCAACACAGGAGACCAAATCATTTCTGCATTGGTTTCATCCGGAACCGATGATCCCAAAGTTGAGATGCACGTTGAAAAACGAGGTTCGTTTCTTGGGAAATATTTGTTTAAAATAATGATTCATTCTAAAAAAATTCTATTTAATAGAATGGGTTAACGATAATGATGATGGAACGGTTGAACGAATCGTGGAACATAAAACTGTTTACAGTAGTAGCAGTCCTGAAACAGGTAAATGATTAAAACATATCAATATATTAATTGAGTTCAAAATGAATTGAGTCTACCTCTCCATCGTAGTAAAGTTGTTCATGTATTAGTTGTGCCTTATGATTTAATACTTGTAGCTTAACCACCACCACCATCACCACCACCACCAACTACAACACAATTCTCTTTCTCTCATATCTTAACCATTTTACCTTTAACCTTCCTGAATCGCACTAACAGACAGTTCGGTCAAGCAAGAGATGCTAATGATGATGATGATGAGTGATGATGATTCACGTGACATTCACAATCTAAACGACGCACGCATAAAGCCTAGTAACGAATCGAATGATCCACAAAAGACCATTCCTAACCAAACCATTATCGCTCATACTGAACGTTTTGATGCGCCTTCCGCTTCTGAATCGATGCGTGTTAGTAGCAACTTTGATCAATCAGTTCAATATTCAACTGAATCGGCAACAAACAATTCTGCCATCGTAGATGATGATAGATCATTAGATCAACGAAATATAAATCAAACCAATGTTAAATATTCTGATGATTATGGTAATGTTTTGGTGACCGAACATCTTACGCCAGCAAATGTCAACGAACCACAAATTGAACCAAATTTTAATGAACTTAAGAATGAGGCAATTCAAATTACCAATATGGTAGTGGAGAAAGCTAAAATTGAACTGTCGAAACAACAACAACATCAACAAGAAAAATTAACATCAAAAGAAAGGTCGGAAATATCGGTGGAAATCTCCGATGAAGATTTAGTTGAAAAGGAAGATCGAGACGAATTGATTGAGGAATATCAACTAAAGATGTCGCAACCAGTTTCGGATACTAAAAGTCAACCAAAGGATTCGATTGAAACGGAAATTCCCGTAATCACTGAAACCTTCACCACAAGTCAAAGTAAAGTGATGGCAGATTTTCCCAAAGAATTGAAAGACTTTGTTGTAGATCCCCTTACCGAATCATTCACTCAAATTGATTCTACCGATTTTTCCAAGGAATTTGCCCAAAACATTGTTAACCCGATTACGGAAATTGTAACAACCACAACAATCAAGAAGAATGTTACCACTGATCAACCGGGAGAGCCTGATATTATTGAAAGTACAATCAAAACCGAGATTCGAGAACCTTCAATTGAAAAATTAGATCAATTAATGGATAAAAGTACAGAAAAGGTAAGTGAGAATTTGGAACCGATCGGTAGCTCCATAACGCCACAAAGTAAATCACCAATTGAAATCATTGATGAAATGAAAGAGAGTGTTGAATTGAGTAAGGAAATGATCTCATCATCGGAAAGTTTTCAACAATTATCGGAAACTAGTCGAACATCATCGAGTCGTCCAACTTCAAGTGAATTTGATCTAACAATCATACCAGAAATATCACCAAGTCAAGGCAGTACAGAATATGTAACATGTGCTAGCAATACAAATACACGAGATCTTTCATTTGTTACCGTTCCAACCAGTCAAGAAACGTCCTACTTTACGGCACGATCGAACATTAGCGGAAAGACTAGTTCCAATTCATTAGATGTTGGTGAACTATCATCGGAAGCGAGTGAAACCATTGTGATTGGTGATGATGATCATCTTGTACCAAAATCTGAGGATGAATATGAATTTGAGGAACAATATCAACGTACAAATTTGGTTAATACTGATGCAATTGAACCATTTAATTGTGATATTCCAACATCGATCCTACGAACCACTGTTACCACAATTACATCACAACCGGGTCGAGATAATTGGGAAATGGTTCACGATGGTGAACGATCGGAATCAGCCAATCATTCAGTGGTCTCATCGGAAGATCTATCACCAATTGCCGATCCAACTAATGGTAAAAAATTGACCGAATCTTTTGTCATGTTAGATGATGGAACACAAAGTCCAGATACGATGATTGTTCAACATTCAACCGATACACCCGGTGAGGATTTTACCTATTTGGAGTACAGTCAAAATGCATTCAATACATTTGATAAGAATTTATACACACACGTTGAGGAGGATGAAGATGAGGATAATTTTGATGGAAAGAAAAATATTCTATCCCAATCATCACCATTAAAATTGATATCGATTAAAAGTGAAGCGGAAACGTCGTCCACATCATCATCGTTACGTGAATTCGAACGACTCGAATCGGAAGTGTTCAAGGATCGTACCGATTGGTCACAATCCAGTGCCGATTTTTCGGTTGACTCTAGGTCTATAGAGGCAAACAAACCGGAGAAATCGTCATTAGATGGTTCAATTCTCGATGCTTCGCTGTGCGAAGTCGATGAGAACAATGAAAGCCTTAATTCGGAGATGAGTCAGGATACGGTCACGTGTATCATCAAAAATGAATCGCCCGATCAATTGACATCGATTCGACCGGCAAGTCCGCCTAAACCAACAAAATTGTCGCTATCAAAGAGTTTAGATGTTGAACGGAAGTCGACGACGGATACGAAGAAAATCGATGAATCCGAGATACGAATCCGTTCAGCCGATAATGTCGATACGGTCGTACAACAGACTGAACAATTTCAATATACACAATCGAAAGATCTATCACAATTGGATCCAATGGAAACGGAAACGATGATCAGTTCAATGACAGAATCATTTGAACATTCAATTGATGAACGTTCGGTTGGTCCAATGTTGGTTTCCTTAAAGGAAAGCTTTACAGCGTTACCCGATTCCAGTGATGTTATGCTTAGTAGTTTGGAATCGAATCTTAATCCAGTGTTGGATTGTGATTTTCCATCACTTGATTCAAGTCTAGTCGGATCGATTGATGGTGGAGGCAATGGCAATCAACAGAACCAACAATTTTCGTCGCATCAGCCTCAGCAACAACAGCAGCATCAGCATCAGCAGCCAAACGGAAGCGCCATTTCTGGTACGAATGAGCAGCTTTTAGATTAGTCTTTAGTTCTAGTTTGCTTGCATGGCTTGCCTTGTTTCGGCCACATCAGCATGTCCACTTGTACTCTCTCTCTCTCTCTCTCTCTCTCCTTTGGGAATCCCTCTCTTTTTTCTCTATTTCCTCCCTCTCTTCCTTGCTTTTGGTTGTCTTGGTTGGTTGGTTTTGTGGACGAAACTTATTCTATACATACATACATACACAAAAATGTGAATGTTTAACAGTCTTGCCTCATATATATCTAAAATAGACAATCTAACTACCACGAATGTACATCGAGGACAACGTTTATTGATGGATCATGATGATCCTAGCTCTGAGGAGCTTGATTGTTACTGTACAGATCACAGGTAATGATAACTGGTGATGATGAAGAACCGATAAATCTTTAGGTTGTTTTGTGTTACATTTTTTTTTCGGTTCGGTTTTTCATTTATTTTCCTTTGGTTTTTTGCTTGCTTTTTGTTCAATCTGAACATAAATACACACAAAACGAATGATCTATTATTGATGATTGTATATCTAATGCAAATATTCTCTTATGCCTTTAGGTGATGTGATGACTGTGGTGACAAGCGGCGATGGTTCCAATGGCAATTCAACGTATGTTAAACTTATTTCTTTTATTCTTTTGTTAAGATAAAACTAATATTAATGTTTCGCACAATTTCCATTATGTAGTATCATCACTGAAACCGTCTATGACAATGGAATCACGACATCAACCACAACGGAACAAACCGTACAAAAAGTATCCAATACACGTAAATTGTCATCCTCTTCTTCATCTTCATCATCGTCGTCTTCATCGTCGGAAAGTGTGAAGCGAACCTAAACTAAAACAAAATAAAAAACAAGCAATACGATGGGAGAGTTCGACCGTAATAAAGTCTAAAATAATAATAATAATAATAATAAAACGTTTTTCTTTCATACTGGTTTGGACCTACAAGGCCCGTACATTAATACACTCAAACACAAACACATCATACATGACTTTGTCATCTTACATCTCTTCTGATCCCATTTGAGAAGAACACTTAGCCCTCTCTTAACTTCAATTTTGGGCAGCAAAACATAAACGAAAAATACACAAAAATCACCTCTCTCTCTCTCTCTCTCTCTTTTCGCTCTATACTCTAATAATTTGTCCCTTATATTATTTATTGACTGTTATCGATCTATTATCATTTTCGATAGATATCAATTTACTGATAGACAAAGTTCCCAATGAAAATGAAGAAAAAAAACTATTTGTTTGATTGCACATTTTACAATAAACCAAATGATATTGCTACTACAAAATTGAATGGAATGGTATTGCACCAGCCATAATCATTAGATGTGCATTACCGATTGACTAAAGTGACTGATTCGGGTGATGGTGATGCTGGTGTCGATAGTGGCGGCGGCGGTGGTCTGTCTGGTTTACGAGTTTGACATATCGTTCACCGAACCGTTCAATGGACTAGCCGACCAACAAAACAAAAACTTTCCATTCTTGTTATTGTGTCAGTGAACAGACGCTTAGAATTTGTTTGTATAAGCCACAATAAGCGTAAGAAACCTGAGAGAAAACAGGAGAATTTTATATGGCGCCAATCAAATCTACAATATCCCTAGGGTCTCCTTGTCGTTGTACCGTGTTTCAATGTTTGCACCAATGTTTGGCTCCGGTGAAAATGCCAATTAGATCCTTTTTGTTCCGATTACAAATATAGCAATGATGGTAAGTTAATCAGTGACAAGTGCTGTAAACGAATGGCGACATAGTGGAACAGTTTTGCATCACATTTGCTCTCTCTCTCTCCCCCTCTCAATTCATTCATCGAACTATAGACCCGTTTCATGTTCTCGCGTTCGTATCGTTTCACATTTGCGAAAATGAAATAAGAATTGGTCTGAACCACCGAACCGAACCGACGATGGGTATGTATGGTTGGTGTAATATAAATGAAATACTAGAGTGCAAACTCGATTAGCCGATCAATTCGCGATCAGTGACGAGACACGAGTGGCAAATACCAAACAAGAAGAAGAAGAAGAAGAAAACGAACAAAAAAAATGGGGAACAATAGTGGACGGGTCGCGTGTGACTTGAGTTCGTTCGAAATGGTTTCGGTCACTACCCGAAAAACGAATGTAGTCCGCCCAAAAGTATATTTCGGCGGTGCTTAGTGAACATAGTTCCATTCGAGCGATGGATCCACCCTGGATCCGACCCTCTCATACTCTCCTAAATGGACGTACTGTGTTTCACTCTCGGTTCACCAGCTTTCTCTCACTTTCATTCATTCATTCTCTACTCTCTCTTTCTCTTCATTTCCTTTGCACGTTACCATTCATCTATTTAACTGTTAATCTCAATTCGTAGTAAGCTCATTCGAATTCGAACCGTTCAAAACGGTGGTTGTCGATTGAAGAACCAACAGCTTAGGTCGAATGACAACCTAGCACAAAAATGTGTAGCACAATTAATTTGCCATTCACTAATGGTTTTTCCTAAAGGGGGAGATGACGGTTTGACCACTCAATGAAACGTCATTCGTCCATAACACCATTATTGCACACCCTCCCCTTCTCCCCAATGGGACTATTGTGTTTTTGAAGCGCAGTGAGCTCGACCAAAAATTGTGTTCCATAATCATTGTGCCAGAATCACCACCACCACCGCCACTACTACTCAATAAATTTGCACGTGTCCCAATTTTTTTTATGTTGTATGTGTTCAAGGGGCACATCATGTGTTCCATCATCATTATTTTGCCAGCATAGTTTTGTGTCAAGTCTACATTCATTCACAATGCCTTCCGGCCACATCAGCGCACATCCATTTTAATCTAAATCCTCCCCACAAAACTCGGCGAATGGGTCGGGTATATTCGGGTTCATTTTCACATTTGTTTGTCTCTCATTAACAATCGTTCCAATTGGTCAACATGACAACCAATAACAACAACAACAACAACAGTTCAACTGGACACGTTTTGTTTGAAGGTCTCATCAAATATCGTGATAATCGTAAAGTAATGATCTACATCATCAAATTTCGTCAACTTGTGATCTAATTAGTGTGTTTGCCTTTTTATATTATAATTTAATAGTGGAAATCACGTTGGGCTTGTGTTAGCAAGTTATCACCCGTTGCAGGTTTGTTATATTTCTTTTTTTTTTTTTTTTTTTGCTACTTTAATTTAATTTAGTTGACGTTGTCGTCAATGTTGTTACTTTGTCATCTGGTTTGAGCTTGGATTTGAGTTTGTGTCGAGAACATTCAATTATGTTCATTAATGTGTATGGGAATACTACACGTGTCGTATCGAGAATTAATTTTTTTTTCGCTAAAATTTTTATTCTGCTACAGCCACTTTTAGATCGGATTCTATAGTTTAATTGTTGCCGTTGACAAATCAATTGGCTTATATTCAGTAAATTATTCATCGTAAATAATGACTATTTGAATGAATAGAATTTTGTCAATAATTAATGAGAAAATGAATTTGATTCTAATTTGTTTGGAAAAAAAGTAATGAATGAAGAAGGTATGAAATGTGTGTGTAGCAATAGTATTCTTTTTGAAGAGACAAAAGTGTCCCTTGTGAACCAAACATGGTGACAAAACATGAACGGAAACTGAAACGAAGACTTTTTCATGCGTACCGTTTCAGATCTCAAAATTAGTTACACTAATTAAAGTTCCATTGTGGTAATGGGTTTATGTCAAAAAAAAACTGTTCCGTATGTGTCACACGATAGTGACGAGAACAAGAACGATTCACCAATTTGTCCGTTTTGAATGGGACATGTTTTTGCAATTAGCAAACCCATGTATTACGTATGAATCCAATGGAATACATTGGTATTCATACGAAATATTGTGCAAACTTATTTTTTATTTTGGGTAATTCAAACTGATCGTTCCATTCATTAATGTTGTTGCCACCGATTAGATTCGTGCTGACCATGCAAACCATATAATCACTTGATTTCGGGTTATTCTTGATCATCATCATCATCATCATCCGATTAAATCGTCGCGCGAACCATTTTGTTTTTCGGCTTCGACATTAATTAAAACGATGGTTGAAAATTATCTCCTCCTATAATTCATGACACGACCAGATTCCTTTCCCTCACCAAACAAAGTTATTCGATTTTTTTTTTATTTTGTGGTTCCATACAATCAACGATGAATGAAAGATTGTGTTGGTCAACGCTGTGATGATGGTGTCGCCCATTTTTCACAATTATGGACAACGTCCACACTTTAATACTCTCTAATACGAAAAAAAATGTTGACTCTATTTTGTCTGGTGAACGTCGCTTGTAATCGATTGCACCGATTATAGCTTGTGTGCTTGTGCATACCACCTCCCACGATATGAACCACAACGGCAGGGTTTGAATGTTAATGCCACGTCTTGAGAATAAAAGTGATAGAATGAAAAAGAGAGGGAGAGAGATAGGGAGAAAAAGCTAGCAAAAGTATGGACAATAATGTTAGCCCGATTTTTTTTATTTGGGAAGAACATGGTTCATGTTTATGGGTGATGATGATGATGGTGAAGAACGATGAACAAGCGTCAACATGCAACTCAATTCAATGATAAATGGACGAATACATTAGATTTAGTTGAGCCTAACGAGCCAAAATGGACCGATTTGCAATGCAATATTCTTCGATCGGACCAAAGTCGCCCCTTGATATATCGAAAAAGAAAAATTCTGTCACCCCTTCGTTTTCGTGTCTCCCTTCCCATTTGAGACCATCGGCCAAAAAGCTGATTTCTGATTCGAGTATTATACATTTTTAAAACTTTCCAATAAACATATATAGTCAATTCTACCGTCCAAAAATTCAACCCCACGAGACTGGCCAAAATGAATATATGTGAAATAGTGAATATATGAAACGGTTCGATAGGAAATTTGTTGTTCACAACTCAAATAGATGGAACCAAATCAAATTTGCCCAAATATTAATACGACAAATGATCTATTTGTTCCGCTTACAATTTCATATGAATTTAGTATATTTTTGAATTTAAGAGGATGAAGAAGGCAAAATGTAAGAACCATCATTCTCTCTCTCTCTCTCTCTCCCTCTCCTATTCCCTTACATTCATGTTCCATTCACTCGTCACTTAACGAGCCCCTCGAATATTTGCAAACCTCATTAGACACACTTAAAGCTTTAAGAGTGGTGCTGAATGCAATGAATGGTCGTCTTTACTTCGACGTCATTCAATCGAAGCAAAGTGAATTAAAGTGAAGTCATTAATTACAAAACTGGCACACGATTTTTCTGGCTGAACTTTCGACTTTCAACTTTTAACTCTTGTTTGTCTCTTGACACTAACTTACATTTTCCCTCTTTTTTTTGTACAACACACATTGAACGTAGATTGCCTTCATCTTGATCTATATCGTAATGGTAAAGACAAATTCCGGAATCAACCGCCTCGTCGAACGATACTGATACAAGACTATCTTGGAATCGAGTCCGGATTCACATTAGACCGAGAATCGAATACGTTAGCCATTATATGTAAGGACATCATCACCGTTTTAGCTGTGGAAACGCGAGAAATACTTCACCAATGGCAAGGAAAATTGCAATCACATTTTTGCAAAGGTAAGCTCATTTTTGGTTGTTCCGTATGTCGCCTTCTTTCAATCAAGCTTTTTTCTCTGGTCACAATTAATCTTTTAATGCCGACAAAAATGGTAGAAAAACATTATTTGGTTCACATCATTGGATTGCCACCCAAATCTAAGTTAACCTGCGGACCGGCACGATTATTGTTGCAAGATTTTACGTTCGGTTTGGTGTCGGGAATTCCTCCACGTCTTTTGGGACATTGGTCGTTGGAACAACTTCGCCGTTATGGTTCTGTTGATGGAAAATTTTGTTTTGAAGGTGGCTCACATTGTGGTAAAGGTAAACATTTTATCGTAATTTTTTTTTGTTTTAGTTTGACGCCTTTCCCTTTTTTGCATTCTATTAGAATGTCAATCAGGTTCGGGGCTTCCCCGCATTGCTTTTTGAATTTGTCAAATATTAATTTAGTGAAAGAATGAGTCAATAAATGTAAGGGTGTGTTTCCCACACGACATATGTTGTTGTCCATGGCAATGGATCAATATTCGAGATATTCGTGTGAGTCAGAGACACGAAAGGTTAATTGCTTTGAGTCATGCACTTTCACACACCTTTATCAACCTTCTAACCCATACTTTACTATTATTATTCAAAATAAACTAATAGGTATTGGCTTGCACGTCCTATACACGAATGAAGCCGAAGAAATGGGAAAATGTTTCGAGCTTGCCTCATGTGGACAATTGAATTCATCAAATGGATCAATGAACAATGGTACGAGAATAGATATAGATAGAATGAAACCTATGGTTTTGATGGTTTTAATTTTTAGACATTTCAGATGGTTATTATCATCGAAAAAGTGGTGAAACATTGTTGTATAAATATGGAAACTTAAATGCAAATAATGTCGTTCATAAATCGACCAGTTCCGATAGTAGTACGTGCGATTCGTGTTCACACATCTTGAATCTTTCCGGTGGTGATGGTATCCGGTCAGACTATTATTTGAATGGAACCGATCATTCCACTGGTCCACAATATCATTCATCAATCAATCTTCATTGTCATGATCGATTATCACGTTCGATCAGTAAGGTTTGCAATGTTCGAACTGGAATGGGACTTGATTGTCATCGATTGTCCCATTGTAACGAATCGACCTGTAATGTAAACATGGAATGTAATTGTTCTAAACGATTATCAATTTTTGGCGTCGGCGTTAACGGAAATAGTACGATTGCACGTTTGTCTGATGATCGTAAATGTAATAATAATAATAATAATAATAACCGAAACAATGGTGAATTACCAAGTCCGACGGATACGATCAAGGCCAACTCACCGTCAAGAACGTCGTTAGCGGCTAGTACCACAATCGGAAGTGATCGTGAATCATTGTTCTCCCATTCGAGTCATGGAAGCAATAGTAGTAGTAGTGGTTGTAGTTCATTAATCGGAATCGATCACCATCATCACCATCACCATCACCATCACCACCATCAACAACAACAACATCGTTTGAATTGTGGTCGATCGGAATTATTGTCCCGTCCAGCCATTACCATTCAACCAAATTCGGTTCAATCGGCACGAAATGAGCCGCAAACCAATGATGATTGGACAAATGTACAATTGAATACATCATCATCATCAACAACAGCGACAACATTAAACGACAATGTCTTCATCAATGGTCAACATGGACCGACACAATCAATACAAGATGATAAAATGTGCCATCATTCGTGCGAGACGAGAACGGAAAGCCACAAGTCGACTATTCATTTATATTCGCAAATTAATTTCATCGACCGAAACGGACGGATGAATGCGACGCGTATGGTGAATGGCAACGATAATGTTAATGGCATCAATAGTAACTATGACATTCCAAAGAATTTGTGCGTGGTAAGTGATAATCAGTCATCATCATCATCATCCATAATAGAGCCGTTAATCGTAACTAATTGCTCGTGTTCGGTCCAATTGCCCATTTTTTCCTTTTTTTTCTTTCTCTCTCTCTCTCTCTCTCTCTCTCTCGCTCTTCGCTTTCGTCCATAAGAATGTTGCCCCAACCAACAATGGAAACAATGCTGAGTGGTCGACTGCCATAAATCATTGCAATTGTGATTCGAATAGTGCAATGGTTGGTTCCGTTCCTCCCGCTCGTGTCAGTCATCACATGATCGACCAAAAGGGAAATGGCCTCTCAATGGCAAGCCATAAGAAGCAGCAGGAGAATGAGGAGAAGGAGAAGGATGGAACAACAATGGATTCTCTTCATCATCAACATCATCATCATCGGACAGCATGTGGCCATGACAATGATTGTATCCATCAACATAATCAACAATCAAACGGATATGACCAAAAAGTGGTAACAACAAACGAATGTAAGGTTGGTACGATACAACAACCAAATTATGTGAACATTGAGTTCATCAATTCATCAAGTGTATTATATGAAAATTTGAACTTTGAACAAGAAGAACTAGAACATTCATTGAAATCAAGTGGCAATTGTGGTACAAAGACGTTTGAACATTTGGGTAATAATAATGATGATGAGAAGGAAAAGGAGAAGGATTCGATTAATGTGAATGAAGGAAATGGTATCCATAGATCAACAACGGAACTGAATGATTGTTATCGATGTTGTAACGAAAATCTAACAGTAACGGTAGAGGCAGAAGGCAATTGTCAAAATGATGATTGTTGTGAGGAAAGAATTGCTGATGACAGTGGAATTGCATTGAGCATTGTGGATGACGAAGAGGAGGAGGACGGTGACGAATCGACGGGAATAAACGATGAGATTGAACCACCACCAACCTCAACGGACACAATCGACCAATCGATGGATGGAACAGTCGTCGTCACCGTTACCAATGCTAATGTTAGAGATTCAAGCAAACATCTAGTAACACAAATGATAGAGAATTGTAGTGATGGCGTTAACAAAGTACATCAAAACTGGAATCAAATGGGAACGAACCATTCGTGCGACAAAAATGGTGGAAACAATTGGTGTACGGAAAAATGGCAAAATAGCATCACTAAACGCGCCAATAATGGAGACCATTATCGTGCTCATCATCGGATAGTGAACATATCATTATCATCATCACTGCATAAACGGAATCGTTGTGCTAGAATGAATGAATGCACATGTTTGGTTGCCGCCATTGGTAGTCCAATGCATTCGAGCATCTCAAATGCAATTAAAGGTTCACATTTGAAGTGTACGACGACAACGACGACGACGAATGGGTCATTATTATGGAAAGTCAAATCGTATAGCATTGATGATATGACTCAACTTGCAATGAAATTGGAAAGTATCGAAGAAACAAAGATGTTACACAAGTATCGGTCTGATGAGGTACTCAATTGTAAACGAAAAATGGGTGAGATTGGTTGTGGTGACAATGGCCTTGGCTGTTCCGATTCTGATTCGGAAGATTTTTGCACGAGCAGTCAAATTACGGTGCTTTGTCAAAGCCAGACCGAGAGTGGTTGATTTATGTTTGGTTGCGTTACAGTTTTTCCCCATTCCGTTCGTTTCAATAATTTCTCCACTTTCCATTTTTTATATAATCCATTTACCCATTTTCTATGGCAAAATACACGACGCGTGCCAATGGTTTAAACAACAACAACAACAACAAATTCCCCCTCAAAAAGTATGTATGTAATCACATTTTGGATCATCATCACCCAATGGTGTAAGGATTGTTTATTATTATTATTTTATCATTTGTATATTTGAGCTCGGCATCGATTGAACATATATAATACCAAAATATTATACTACAATGCAATAAATAAAAATGGCAAATGTTTGTTATAGTCTTTAAATACACTGTGGTGTCAAAATAAAAACCCCATTTCCGTTTCATATGTAAATGTGTGAATGTTTGTCTTCCAAAAGATAAAAAATGATTTTCAATTAAAATAAGTGTTTCAACCTAACAAGATTATTCGTATCTAATTTCAAAAACTGAAACCATTCATTCAATGATCAATGAAAATTGATATAACAATGGTAAAGTAATTTAGATTACTTTCATTGACTTGTGGGATAATTTTATACAAAAAAAAACAAGAAAAAAATGTATTTATATTAGTTTCGGGTTACGATCCACAGTTTTGTTCATTCAGCTAAACAATTTGATCCATTTTGTTGTTGAGTTTTCCAATTCAAAGTTAATCAAAAAATTTGCCTATAGACAACCACTCTAGTCCAGTCATCGCTAGCTTTGTTGTTTTGTGTTCAGACATAAATCAATTTGTTTAAATAGACATCATTTCTAAAAATTGTGCACTACGTTAGAGAATTCATTAACAATCCCACAGCAAAAATCGTTTAAATCGATATCTGCTCATTCTTTTTTTGGAAAGGTTTAAATTGCATAGACACTTTCATTATGTTTCAGCGAAATCTATGATTCTTTTAGTATGACATTGATCAGTTCTGGTTTTTCTGAAACTTTAGTTATAACATGGTGCAAATTTGGGTAACTTGGTTCAATCCAATAGGTTTAACACAAACACACACACAAAGGGGATAGTGTGAACATCTAAATTGTACCCTAATTGTCCCCATTGAATGCATCCATCGTGTCAATAGCATCTGCAATCGATAAAGTGGCCATCCGCCACTTTATTCAAACATCAATTTTATTCAAACCCTGAAACGGAACAATTCGACATGCATGGCCATAACAACGTAAAAAGAGAAAGTGATAGGAAAATTTCGTTTAAATCAATTGTTTAATTTTGTTAGAAAGAATGTTGAACTAAACACGATCACAATAGTTCGATTCGGTATAACGAAATAATAATTCAAAATAAAAAAATATGTTCAAAAATTTTCGTCATACTGCTTTCGTGGTAGTGAAGAGCCAACAAAATTGAGCCAAAAATTGGCACAATTTATGTGATATCGGAATCCGGCAAACGAAAGACTTTTATTGGATGACAATGGACAACCATCCGAACAAATGGTACATGGCTCACATTCATCTATCTTTGATTCTAATGTCGAATTCATTGATATTTGTTGATCGGCATATTCTTCAATCTATTTAATAAGTAAAATTCTATTATTAATTTCAAATTTCAATTAATTGTTAACATACTTTAATAGATGATTTACGAAATATATTATCGATCAGTTCATATTTACTGACGATTTCCTCCACAATCGATTTGCATTGATTCCTTTCGTCAATATTGTCCAACATTGATAGATTCGATTCTATCCTAAGTGCAATTGTGTACACCTCTTTTAAATCTATTTAATGTATACATAAATCTATTAGAAGAATGTTCTAATTTACTATTAAATAGAGAATTACCGAATACAAAGTTGGCGCCATCTTTTGAACCCAATGCTTCCAAAACGGAATCTTCGCCATGACTCACAATGAGAATATTGAATGTCTTCTGCATTACCTGTCTACAAGCGGACAATATCTTACGTTTGTTTGAGATAACGTTTGTCATTGAATGATCAATACTTCCAATTGAAGCATCAAATTCATATGATTGTATATCATTATCATTTTCTGCTGAAAGTTGATCACAGTCATTTTGAATAGTGGTTGAATGGGAGAAAAAGTCACCGAAATCATCAGAATCATTTGTGGTCAATTGTCTTAAAGAACTATATTTATCGGCTTGTGAAGAATCATCCTCTAATGGTGCAAAACTATTATTACTTGTACTATGTTTCATATGTTGACCATCGGATTCTGATTCATTGGTACCGATTGAAAATAAATTTATATCTGATTGATTATCCAATTCATTTGGACTGAACTCGGTAATGTCGATTTCAAGTTCATTTTCATTTAGTTTTGATGGAAAATTGTCGATAGTATCAGAAACGGAACAATTTTCCTTAAACAGATCATTATTAGATTCAACAATGAGTTCAGCCGATTTAAAGTCAGCAAAATCATCATCAATTATTTCTGTGGTAGTGACTTCCGGTATGAGTTGTTGATTTAATTCAACCTCCTTCACATTGGAATCAATCGGGGTGAATGTATTTATGTTTACAGATGAAAATAGGTCACCAAAATTTGGAATTGGAATGTTTATACATTTGTTGTACAATTCGTTCACCGGATCTAGATTATTTGCTTGTACAAGACTGATCAATGGAAGCATGATATACAGTTCGTGTCGAGTTAATTGACCAGGAATGGTACGATTAACGAATGCCCATAATTGAGCCAGAACATTGCTTGCTAATTTAGAGTGGAGTAAAATTTGATATAATTTATCTCGATCACACAGGTCGGAGTTGTCATTTAGTTTTACAGCATCCCAAACTTGACCATAAATGGTAGGCAAATTGGTACATTGTAAAAAACATGGTGGTATCTGTAACCCGTTTACCATCGAACTTGAATCCATTGTCATAACGTTTTCATTTTGTGGCTTTGAGTTGGACGAATCTGTAATTAGGGTGATAATTTATGAAAAAAAATCTACAATAAAAAAAATCACCACTTACCTGCATATTGAGTATTACGACGTGGGACACATAATTTGCTAATTTTAGCGTCGCTGTCGACCTTTTCCAATATGTTACGAATGAGATCATCGGCACAGAGATCCTTCTTGATCGTGATGTTTTGTAACATTTGTTGTTGTTGTTTATAAAACATATCTTTTTGCGTACGCTTGGGAATCTCTTCCGAATTATCCATCTCGAAGGAAAATTCATCGCCCGAACGAATCGGATATAATGTTATAAAGAATGTGTAATCATGAAATCAGAATGATATTCAGATTTCGTGTATACATGGACAGCTGTTTACATCAATCACAGGAAAAATTCAACATTTCAGGAAAGTTTCTCGGAAATATTTTGTGCTGAGATCACAATGTTTCGATCTTGCATCAGTTCTCGATATAAGCCGTTTGTGCAATTTTTTTCTTCAAAAGACGGCTATTTCATATTTAGAACATCTTTATCGACTCATTCTTTAATCTATTTTAATCAATGTCAACAGATTAATATTAATAATAGAAAAAGGCAGTTCAACTCATTGAATCAATTTCGGAAACTATCGCAATCAACTTCTGGAAAAAATTCAAGTTTGGATCAAATGGAAGATACAGTTGATTCAACGATTGAGTTCCCCGAAGGAATGGAACTTCATCAGGTGGTCAATGCTTTGAAGAAAGTATTTCCGCTTGAATTTGCTAGCGATTGGGATAATGTAGGTTTGTTGATTGAACCTTCCGGTGTTTTGTTTGTCAAAAACATAATGCTTACAATTGATCTCACCGAACGAGTTTTGGACGAAGCTATCTCGAAAGAAATTAATATGATTATTGCATATCATCCACCATTGTTCAAACCGTTTAAATCATTGACACAACAATCGTGGAAAGAACGAATTGCAATTCGATGCATTGAAAATCGGATTGCAGTTTTTGCTCCTCACTCAGCATTGGATTCTATCAAAGGTGGAATCAATGATTGGTTGCTTACTCCATTTATTTGTTCCGAAGTAAAACCAATTGAACGAACATATCTAATGCCTAAACATATGGGACAATATGAATACAATGTTTATTTTTCAAATTCCAGCGATGAATTCTTTAAAGAGTTGAATAAATTAGAAGCGTGTGTGTATGTTTCTGATATTTTTTTTAATTTTACACATTTTTATTTATTTAATGTTTTTTCTTTAGATTCAAGGAAGCCGATTCAAATTATAATGTTTCTTGTAATGGAGAAAATTTGGCTAAAATTTTGAACCTATTAAACAACCACAATTTGTACTTTAAGACTGTGACCAAAAGTCCCAAACTTCCATTGCTAGATGAAGGTATGGGAAGAACTGCTACATTGCAAAATTCAATTTCAATTAAGGAAGTTGTTGAAGCAATGAAAAATTTGCTTAGTTTAAATCAATTACGTTTAGCTTTATCTAGTGTCCATACTATCGGTAAGTTCAATAATCATATTTAAGTTGAAAAAACGAAAATAATTTTTGTTTGTATCAACAGATACTCTGATCAGTACTATTGCTGTTTGTGCCGGCTCGGGAGCCAGCGTACTTCGAGGCGTCAACGCTGACATCATTATAACCGGTGAAATGTCTCATCATGAAATACTTGATGCTGTTCACACTGGTTCAACAGTTATTCTTTGTGAACATTCTAATTCTGAACGAGATTTTCTTAAAATGTTGAAACCAATCATGGGTAGCTACATAAAACTTAACATTATTATTTCCGAGTTGGATAGTGATCCAATCCAACTTATTTAAATGTCTACACATATTCCTAGAATGTCCAATTTTAACCTAATAACTTTTTTGCAGTTTTTTTAACTTTAGTCTTTATAAGAACTATGAATCAAGTTTTAAAACCATATATATAAAAGTTGCAAATAAACATTGAATTATACCGGCATCTAAATGTAAACAAATATTTACTATTTCGACTCACATGTACCTAAATGACAATTTTAGCTGTATGGCAATGTTTTGTGTTGCAACCTGAAAACACATGTATAGTTCAACATTGGTTCGTCAATGTTCATTGTAGAGCTTATCCTGTATGCAAACATTTGGACGACAATCGACATATTATTGATTTGCTAAGTAATTCTGTCAAACCCATAAATTTGCATTATGATTTGGGTACAAAGTATTAAAAAAGACCATTGGAGCTATGTCGTCAATTGCCAGATGATATGAAATATTTTACTCTCACCCATTTGGGTTCTAGCTCCTTTAATCATATCCGATAATCAACGATTTAATCAACTGAAACTTATTTATGCATCGTGGCCATCATTTTACCATTCATCATTTATCTTTAACCTGGACAACAAGATTGAATTATTCTATTGAAATACTAAAAGGATTTACATTTTTCATCCTGTCAGGTAAGTCATATATATCTTTATTATAATCTATTATTACGTACAACAAAACAAGTGGTTGTTTACATATTCAAATGGTTGGCATTAATAAATTCTTATCATTCCGTTAGAAATATCTGACAATTTGATTGTAGAGAATGGTTATGCAAATTATTTAATCATTATAATCATCTTTGTCTTCGTGCCTTAATGACACTATCGAATTTAATTGCTTCTAAAATTAGGTCTTTTTTGTTGTATCAAAAAAATGTTGTTTAGATCGTTGTTCATTGCGATGCATATGTATCTAATACAATCACAGTATAGAATTAACTATCTTAAACAATTGACTGAGGTATGATATTGCTTATCAGCAAAATTGTGATTGGTTTTATTAATGTTTTTTTAATTTGATTTTTTATCAATTGTAGAATTAAAAATGTTGCCACACATATTTGTGATTGTAAACCACTTTCAAATGTGATATTGTCTTGGCAAGACATTGTAGCCGATTGAGGGAATTCGGGCCACAATGCAATGGTGTTGTGTTCCATCATCATTGTATTATGGCACATCGTTTGCAAGTTGTATGAAAGTTGTTTCCTAACCTCTTTTTCAGTTGCTTATGTCTGATGGCACTTTTACTCTTTTCCATTTTACCATTCTCCTATTGGAAACGTAATCATTATGTATGGAGCTCTATACACTGACACATACATCAGCCGTACGTCAATGGAATACACACTACGGTGATCGTCATCAGAAACTGAAAATAGTTTACAATGAGAGCGAACTTAATGATCAAAACAAGTTGTCGGCGTTGATTGTGATCGTCAAACCTGTTTGACCAGAGAGTCAATGATGGAGAGGGACAGTTTCGGCACTTTAGGTCGTTTACTGTTACACATAGTATATATACATTGATGTACTCCATGCCTTGATGCATGATTCTCTCTCTCAATTTCTCTCTCATTCTCTTCATCATAAATATTTGACTCAGTTCATTTCATTATTGTCCAAAGTGTGTTTCACTCTTTCCTTGCCGTGCGTACAAGTATCATGTATTTATTTACACATCATCATCATCCTGATCTTATACAGAATTTCAATGTTTAGTGTTCAATTCATATGGCGGAATTTCAATTATTGATCATTCCATTTATGGTACCAAATCTGTAAGTTTTACTATGTATATAAATAATACAATTGAATTGCCATTGTTCTCTCCACAATCGATCGATCTGTTCTACATTTCCTGTACGATTGTGGGAGTTTAGTAATTTTTTTTCCGTTTCTTTCTTTCTTTGTAACCAATAAGTGTCTACTGTATTATCCTATACAACGACCCGATGGCAATATATCATGATATGGTACTTGACGACCATTTATTTGATCAATTTGGATGGGCGGATTGATCAATGAGCCATCCACCAATATGGCCATGATTTGTCGTATATGAGTCGTTGTACAATTGTTGATAACATTTAATGTTTCCCATTTACATGTTTTAAAGTCTCGTATCTCTCGTTGATTTGTTATGTATTTGGCTCATCGATACAATGTATTATATACATTTGCCGGACTCCATCATCTGGTCTGTTCAATGTTGATAGCACACTGCACATAGCACATCGATTGGAAGCAAAATATAAAAAAAAAACAAGGCGACACAATCGACATTGTCGACACCGTGCAACAACCAAAAAAAAAAAGAAAAGAAATTTTTTACTAAACGATGATGGCAAATGGGTAATTCATCGGCGCCAGTAGAACGGCACCGACACGTCAATCCATTTTTGCCGGTGTTGTTGCCATTCACTTTGTCAGGATATTGGCCATTCGACACTAATGGGACACGCAAACTTGTACATATTCCATCACTCTCTCTCTCTCTCTCACCCTTTCCTATTCCCTTTACCTCTTCTCCCCAAAATGGTTAGTTGGTTGGTTTAGCTCATCAAATCAAATCAAATGTTCCGTGTTGTATCGTTTGCAACTGCCGCCGTGCCCAGTTTGATATCATCGTTTTCTTCTTTTTTTTTCTTCTGTTCATTTGTTTTTTGTTCACTAGTTGCAGCCATCAACCACCGCCACCACCACAAACTATCCGATTGCCAATTATGGCCAATCCATTACCCATTAAATGGTGGCGACGACCACTTCGTCCTCATCATCATCATCGTCGTCGTCGGCTTCTTCTTTCACCAGTCAATTCCATTCCATTCAGACAAGTCCTCTGACCATTGTTATGGCAAGTTCTTATCGTCCAACTACATGCACGATTCTCAAACTATTCGTTCTTGCATTTTTTTTTATTTAAAAATAATGTTTATCTCACCCTAACCATAAACCAATCGTCGTGTGCGTGTAATTAACATTGAAAAGCATTTTTTTTTTTGGTTAATTCTATTGAACTCATATTGTTGTTTGTGTGCGTGTGTGGCAACGTTTTATTTTTTGCGAGGTTCATATCATTGAACAAAATAGTGGGAACACACAGGACATCCTATCGATTTCGACAATTTGATAAAACACTTATTTGTCCGATCTTACTCTCCGTTACTTCCGTTTTTGTTTCAAGCATTGTTTATGTCAATTTTAAAGCTCATCGATTTGGAAACACACATACACACACACATACTCGCACACAGGAAAAGGGTCGAATTCTGACGGTTTCAAATTTCATTCAATGATCAATCAATTTTTTTCATACATTAGTTTGTTGTTTGCGTTGGCAAAAAAAATGTTTAAAAAGTGTTGCCAACATTTGGTTGATGATCATTCTTCAACCGAACATCGTTCAGTGTACATCTATGTTCCCACCGATTGGCCCCATCGTTTAAATCATTTGTATTTTTGGGTATCGATTTAATCCTAGGGATAGTCCGTCATTGGGTTGCATATTGCTACATTTGAAAAATTGCAAGCTGCCCAGTGAAGGGCTGTCTTTAGTGGTTATCTAACACCAGACCATTAACCCCCACGGTATCGACCAGACATTAAAAACCAGATCTGAAACTAAAGTAAGTTTAAGTTTAGCCATTGTATTTGGTACCTATTTTTTATTATTTCTCCTCTCAACACTTTAATTATTCTCTTTTTTAAATGCCAAACCATTTGTATTTATATTATGATATATGAAAACAACCACTTGTAAATCTATACTCTTTTTAACAAATAAAAGATTTGTTTAAATTTATCGTTTTGTGTTGTTGATTTTATTTTTTCTACGTTTCGACTTATAATTCATTCTTTTCCTTACAAATAGGTAATGTATTCATCCGTATCACAGGAGACGATTGAAGAAACATTGGACAGTGCCGAATGGTATTGGCCCAATTTGAGTCGTGATGATGCAAACGATAAATTACGAGACAAACCAGATGGATCATTTCTGGTTCGTGATTCGTCCAGTAAGGTTTTCGGAGAGTATACGCTTACCTTACGTAAAAATGGAATGAATAAATTGATCAAAATTTATAGCCGTAATGGAATGTATGGCTTCTCCGAACCGTACACGTTCCATTCGGTTATTGAATTGATCACTTATTATCGTGCCGAATCATTATCACAATACAATTCAGCATTGAACATTAAATTATTGTATCCGATCTCCAAATATGAACAATTGATGATGGATGATATTGAATTGAACGATATCGAACAGGTCAGACAAAAATTGATTGAAGTGGAAGATGAGTTGACGACAAAGAATCAACAATATGAACAATTCAATGATGATTATGTAAAGAATTGTAGTCTGATTGAGAAGCAACGTCAAACGATACGATCATATGAAAGTTTGATGGATTTTTTACATGTACAAATTTTAACCAATGAAAGTATGCAAGCATCATCACAACCGCATGAATTGTTGATGATGCAAGAACAATGTGAAACAATGCAAAATAAGATGTTGGAATTTACGCTTGCACACGAAGAACAGGAAGGTGATTTAAAGATGATGATGGCATACAATCGTCTATTGGATCGTGAACGTAATTCCATACGTCCAACGATCATCTACCTTGAACGGCAACGTAAAATTTTGGTTCAAATATGTGAGAATGAATCGGAGAATTGTCTTCATTCAATTCATATGATGGAATCGTCATGGCTCATACCCGATTGTAAACGTGTAGAAGCGGAAAATATGTTAGCTGATAGACCGGATGGAACGTTTCTCATACGAAACAGTCGTCAATCGGGACAATTTGCCTTGTCGATCGTATGCGATTCCAAAGTTTACCATTGTTTAATCATTAAAACTGAACGTGGTTATGGCTTCTCTGAACCGTACGACATTCATCAAACATTAACCAATTTGGTTTTACATTATTCGCAAACATCGTTAGAGGAACATAACGACAATCTAACTACTACATTAAAGTATCCAATCTTTGCTAACTCATATCCAATGCTACCTCTTGAAGGTGACGATCAATCGTTATCAACATGTCCAACTGATGATAATAGTAGCATAGTTGCCAATTTTGATTCTCACAATTTATGAATGAACCTTTCATGATACTCCATTACTGTTCACACATTCCTAGTCTCATTAAAAAAAATCATTCAAGTCTAATTGTTTGTTAAAGTGTAAGTATAACGATAAATAAGATTGTGGTCTTTAAATCATCCAAAAAACGATCCAAGATTGTCATAGATCTTGTTTTTTAATAAATTCGTTTATGAACCTTATTTTTTGCTTCCGTAATGCTAAAATCTATCTTTTCACTTTCAATTGACGGTAAGTTTGAATGTGTGATACTAGAGTTCGCTAGCTATGTTTCTTTTTTTCTCAAAAAAAAATTTTAAGAAAATCAATTCATTCAACGATCAATCAATATATCGACATTTCTTAATTAACTTGTTGTTCTTAATTGGTCGTTCATTATCATCCGGATGGAATGTAGTGAAAACCATGAAACTAATTAACGATACTATTCATCAAAAAAATAAATCAATTTATTAGAATGTCATTTTTCATGTGATTGATTCGAATCGACACAATTCATGTATCCTTGATTTTTGGTATTGAATTGATTCAAATATTAATCTGTAGAACCGGTAAGCTTTATGTTTGGACCGTAATTTTGCGGCATGTGTCGCCTGTTAGTAAAAAAATAAAAAATAAAACGATTTCGAGACAAACCTGCCGGACCACTCTCGAGAATGATAATTTCAGTCTTATTTCTCTCTCTCTCTCTCTCTCTCTCTCATTCACTTCTCAGGTGAGGCAATTGCCTTCTGTTCCTAATAATGGCCTTTTTGTCTTGGACTCGGCCTGCATCGTTTCCTTTCACCTTTCCACTTCTTTGCTTTGTCGCGAGCTGTTCGAACGATTCTCTCCATCTCGTGCATCCTAATTTCTCTACTACTCGCTCTTTCTCTCTCTCCTTCATATCTTCACCTGTCCGATGCAATTTACCTATTGTTTTGCCCCGTCGCAGTTAGATCGTGCATCGAAGAGCTCGATTCGCTTGTTGCATGTCAGTCGCGTTTAGTGCATCGAGTTGAGAGCATGGTGCACAACATTGATCCGTTCACCACCACAACCGCCACCACCGCCATCATCATCTCAACATCTTAAATCTTGATCAACATTCAACATCATATGTTAGTATCGTTGTCATCATCAACATAATCTACTTGTGTGCTGCCATTTACCACAAAAGAAAGGTCGTTTCTTGACCGTTAGTATCAATTGTTCTCCAATAGCTTTGCGGTTTTACACGGGCATTAATCGCCCAACCAATTATTCGATCATTTAATTTATAATGTTCTAGTCGCAACCGGCAAATGTGTTTGTGTGTGTGTGTCTGTGTGGTTTTTGTTCTCATTTCGTAAATGTATCTTTCTCAATAAACGTGTTTATTACGTGTTAAAGGAGTAAAATCAACAAATAATCAACAATTCAAATCGACATTCAATCATCGAATCATGATATGAGTATGATAGATTGTCGTAACGTTTTTTGGACCAAAATTTCCATATTATCATCAAACTGCCAACAGGTTAGTTTCGAACATCATCATCATAATATAAATAAATTCTTTATAATCATGTAAAAATCAATTGAGGGTTTACTAATCGACGGGTTGGGTTGGTTGTTGAGATCGTTCATATCGATCATCTTTCTAACAGGGGCGTCAGGTGTCATGCATAATTCATTGGCATCTCGCACCATTTTTTTTTCTTTCTTTTATTATTCGATTGATTCAAATTAAGACGAAAAACGGCGTCTCCCATCGATAATACTTTTGTGTTTCTTGAATGAAAGTCAGTGTGTCAGTGAAATGTTCCCGTTAGTTCAATGTTCGTTCATTAATTCGTTTTCCATCTCAACATCGTTTGTTCCACATAACTTGAATCGTTTCTATATTAAAACAAATGTTTCTTACTTCTGCCATTGAGGCAAAAAAAATGGTGGAAGCATACTCAATCAATGGCAAACCGAATGATAAGGATCGCCGACGCCACTGCCGCCGCCGCATCATCTTCTTCTTCATCATCCTAATTAGTGGCTCACACACACACACACAATAATGCTCTAGTATAACTTCGACCAACATTCACACGGATACGGTAAAAGTGGGAGAGTGTAAGAAGAGGAAAGATACAGCACACACTTTGGCCTAGTGTGCTTGATTAGTTATGAGTATGTGTGTGTGTGTGTGTGTGTGTGTGTGTGTGTGTGTGCCATTTTCGATTGTTACCTCGTTCTCTTCATCTATCTATCTCTCTTTCTTCTTTACTTTCATCATTCTTGATGCATGAAAAAAGAGCAATCGTGTCCGGAGTTAGTTCAATGTACATGATGGTCAGTTTGCAGACGATATCTGTCCACATGATCTATTTATGTGACCGAAAATAGCTTCTACAATCCGGTCGGCGATGTGTGTGTGTGCTTGTATGTTTGTATAGTGAAGTTGTACGAAGACGATTTTCGGTATACAACTCACTAAATAGTAGACACCATAAACTCTCTCTTTCATATACACAATTGGACAAATTTTCTCAGACTCATTCATGCAATCAACTTTAGGATTTAAGTTACAGAAAAAAAAACGAGAGTTTGTCTATTGTATCAACAAATGTTTGTTTGTTACACATTTTGGTTTTCAAGCAAACTTCAAATAGTAGACTCTCTCTCTCTCCATAAACTCTCCACATTTTTCTCTATCATATACACAATTGGACAAATTTTCTCAGACTCATTCATGCAATCAACTTTAGGATTTAAGTTACAGAAAAAAACTGAGAGTGCATCGCAACGTGATGTCTATTGTGTGTATCAACTCGAAATGTTTGTTTGTTACACATTTTGGTTTTCAAGCAAACATTCAAAACCATTTATCTTGTCTCACTTCTTCACTCTCTCTCTCTCTCTCTCCCTTTAGTTGTAACTTTGAATTGTTCATTCATTCTTCATCTAATCGTAATGAACGGTAGTTTATATTCTCCACATTTTTCCATTTATCTATTGTCTTTCCACTAAACGTCAACGCACATTTGCGTGTGTTTGTATATGTGTTTGTGTCCGACAACAGACCGACCATGACAGAAGAGATGATGATCAATGTATCATCATCTACCACCGTTCCCTTGATGGACATTAATTCTTTCTTTCTTCATTCATTCATTCATTCATTCATTCGTTGACTTCACAATTACGAACTTATAAACGTAAACATTTCCCATTTCAAAAAACATAATTCTCTCTTCTTCTTCTTCTTCTTTTACTTCCCCTCCCAATTCAATGGGAATGTATCACTTCAAAATGGTAAAAACATTTGCCGATGTTGTCGTGTGTCGCGTTAAACATGAACATCTGCTTATGCTTGTTAGGACATTTATAACCTAAAAAAGTTTCCCATCATATTCCTTTGTATAACCAAATTTAATCGTACCCTCATCAAATCGTATCTATTATCGTCTCAATTAAAATTCCGTTTTCTGTTGTGGGTGCAATCATTGCTTGTAGATTTCTGTTCTTGTTGATATATTCGGCGTCAACCAAGTGTGAATCATAGTGAAAGAGAGAGAGAGAGAGAGAGAGAGAGAGAGAGAAGAGAGGATGGTTGACCATAAATGCACGACATCTTGCTCTCTCTTTCCCTCTCTTTCATTCAACACTATTTCCACAATGACCAGATTGAAGATTGGGGGGAAGGGGGAAAGGAAAGTCTTCTTGAGAACGACGACATTCAATTCACATTCAATGTTCTATCGTTCGATCGAAGGTGATGTGTTGGGTGGTGCACGTTCATTTGCCACGTACAGGTGATCGGAAATGCAGTCCTTGGCAATGCTATATTTGGGCTTGTGTTTGTAACTGAACTGTCTAACTATAGTCATCGTCATCATCACACAGTGAAAGCCACACTATTGATGGCTGATTTCAATTAAAATTCACCTCGCTTTCAAAACTCAGTTCCGATTCCCCCTCTCACTCTTGTTGATTCAATTCATTCTAAAAAGGAATGGTTTGCATGGATGGATGGGATCATATCAAAATATGTCACCATCAAGAACATGTTTAAGTAAATAATATCATTTTTTTGCATAATAATTACCTCATTCTCATCACAAATGAATTGTGATTTATGTTGTCGTTTTTTTTTCTGGTAACAACAATTATTTTTTTCCTCTCTCTCTTTAAAACATGATCATTGGACTCGCTCCAATGGGTCAAACACTTCCCATTTTTGTTTACTTCCCTGGTCGTTCGATGTTAATGCTCGATCTAATCACTTTGCCACTGGTCAGTCAGTCAGTCAAGAAAAAAGCAAATGTAATCATTAAATAGATGCTCACCACTGAGTTGGACAATCAAAATCATAAATGAATGGAGTCAACAATCGAAATAAAGATAGAATGCAATGACAACGAACGAATGAACGAACGATGATGTCCAATTCTTAATGCTTTACATAAAGAAAGGAACAAGAATTATGGCAAACATGTTACGATGATCATGTAACGTAATTGAAATGACCACATCGTTTTTGGCGTGGCACAAACGATGTGGCCATTTTCAAAGAGTGAACACAAATAAATGTTATACAATGTCTCAGACTTTAAAGCTTGCTTGATCAATTGTCGGCCGGGGTCCGATCATGATGTTGATGATGATGAAGTCTATGACCAAGATGTGTACGTATACATCATCAAGTGAACGGCAGACGCCAAAAAGTCCATCATACGAATGATAAAATCTTTTGGGCGAGTACTAGGAAGCGAGGAGTACCCCTCAAGCTCACCGAGACAGACGAGAGTGCTAATCGATTCTGAATGCTTCAAGAATTATATTGTGTATAAATGTGTGTGTGTGTGTGTGTTGCCATCGTCTAATTGGCGGCGTCCAATTAATCGTCTTTACCTTTTTTTGCCACAAATGTCTGTCGGCGGTAAACACATTAAACGATTATGGGAGTCCACACACACACACACACTCAAAGTGGTATGAGAACTTTTTTTGATTTTGGACATGTCAAGATTCCCGAGCGAAACACGAACAATTCTTCAATGATCATTTTATTATTATATCGTTTAACCCGTTCTATTCGTTGATCGATCTTTTGATTCTCATTTTCTCTCAATTAAACCAACTCCACCAAAAAACAAAAAAAAATATATAAATTCTGGTGTTAAAAAGTCAATGATCTTTAATGTTCGGTGTACGATCAAACGAAAAACCATTCTTCTCATAAATCGATTCCATTCAAATGAATCATCCATTCTCATCATCTCTTGTCTCATTTGTTTAATTGGTTTGTAAATCATGTTTCTTCAATATCAACTAACTAAATCTCGCACAATGTCGATAATGAAGCACATAATTTGATGTAACATTAACCAAAAAAAAACTCATCTGCCGCCATCGTAGTCTTCGTATAAAAAAACGTTTAATTAATTAGCTAAATATGTGAGCGATCTATCACGAGATCCTTCTTCATCAACACCAAGAAAAAAAATGATTTCCCACTCGTCCATTCAGGTGCTGATTTATAAATTGAATGAGATGTTAGGTTTTACCATAGGCGTCCGTTACGAAAAAGAAAGAAAAATGGTAATTTTTTTTTATTACTGACCCATTGTTCCATTGTCCATCAATACAACATGCTCGTTCGTGATTGGTATCGTTTTGTGTGCCTCTGACATTGATTTACTTGAACGATCGATTGATCAGAAAATCATCAATAAATGGAGAAAACCAATGAGAAGAGTGAGCGAGTGAGTGAGGAGAGAGTGTGAGAGTGAGAGAGTGGAAAAGGAAGAAATCATTCGTGCGACACAAGAAGGAAAACCTCGAACCTCACATGTAGTCGACTTTTGTTATGAATGATAATAACAACATCAATTGTGCCATCCCAATTAGTTGAACATTAGTTTGTACAACGATCTACAACTAATTAATTGAATTCGTCGTTACTCTTTGTTTCAATGGTTTTTTTCTTTTCATTTCTTTTCATTTTCATTTTTCATTGCGCAATTGAGATTGTCTTGTCTTGTCTTCTTGCCAGACGTCGTCGTCGTCTTACTTACGTTCTTGAACATGCAACAAGTATACAAAGTACACAAATTCATATGCTACCATTCACGAAGGTTAGAGAATATAGGAAATCATTGAATTCATTTTTTTTCTTCTTTTTCTTCATCTTCTTCTTGAATTTATATATCATTCAAGTGTCATTATTCGTTCATTGTTGAAGTGTGTTTACATTGCTTCTATTGTAATGTTGATTTATGCAAATAGATTGTAAAAAAATAAAAAAAGGGCATTGAGTACAATGGACAGAATGTGTTCATCAGTTATTTTGTCTTCTTTTCATTCTTCGTATTTCTTTCGCTCGTTTTTTTTCTCGCGTTGTTGTTCCTCCAAAGGCGAAAGTGTTATTGACCGAATAGTGTATGTTCTAATGACATTTTTTTTCATCTTCAATAAGAGTACCGGCCGGTAAAGTGGGCGAGTCACAAAAAAAGACATTGACGAGAATCTGCCAAATGTTTCTCGAACCAGAAGTGCTTTCGGTTGATGATAATGATCATAAGCTGGTCACAATCGGACCATAAGATGATGCATCATCGTGATCAATAGTATACGGAAAATGAATGAAGTTCAATTCATCACACTAGCCACTTGTTGCCAGTTGTAAGCAAATTGAGAGACCCGTAAAAATGAATTCACATATATTGAATTGGGACGATTAGCAACTGAATTATGGTCATTATGGAAGTCGTTGGACTCCCTTTCTAACCTTCTCTCTATCTCTCTCACATTCTCGTCTTGCTCCTTTTCCGTACGACAGTCCATTTGAGGTGGCATTTATTGTCTTATATTGCCATTAACGTGTAGATTCGTTTCTGAAGAGTCGGGAGAGTGACCGAAACGAAGCGAACGAATTCTCTCTTCGCTTACTATCTTAGCCGGCCACTGATGAACAAGACTCGAATAGTTTTGAAGTCGAGTTTGAGTTGTCAGCTTTAATACTATACCATCATCAGTGATCTAGGCAAGTTGCCAACAAACAACAACATCAACGACAACGAAAACAGCAAACCATCACACCATTGCTTCCCAAGAGTGAATCATTATTTTATCATTATTACCATTATTGTCATTAACTCGATTTAGAATGTTAATACATTCTCGTATTAAGAGAGAGAGAGAGCACCCTCCTCTATCTTGTCTAAGATAGAAAAAGACTTCACTTCCTTCACTAGGCCGACATTGAGAACAACAACAACAAAAAACAAAACAAAACCGATCGAAAAGATTTCGAACAATTGTTCAAAAAAAAAATGACCAAGTCAACAAACACAAAAAAAAAGAAATTTGATATGCAACAATCGACATTTGATTGGTTGATCATATTTACAGAGTTCACACACACACACATTCACAAAAATGACATTCAATAGAATTAGGCATAGAATTTGATGAGGAAGTTTCAAACTAAAACATTTCTTTCACACATCAAAGTGTTACTAGGGTTGCACTCCATTGTTTTGTGCACAATTGTAATTAGCATCGACACTGACACCGAATGTCGGAATTGATGTCAATTGGGTGGACGCCATCATTATAATTAGTGTTCGCATCAACATCACAAGAACCGAAATTAACCGAAAATCTGTTCGAATGATGGCACCCATCAATCAAACATAACGGAAATGAAGAAGGAAACGGTCAATTAGAAATGGTCAATTCTTATTTTCTTTTTCTCTTCCTTCTTATTACAATATTATTATGGTATATAAAGATGATATCAATCGATTATGAATGTTGTTGTAATAATCGACAAAATAAAAATGTTGTCGTGCTGTCCTCGTGCTGTACCATCTGGCCATGGCAGTCGAAACCACATACAATGCCAATTGGTCTTGTACATATTCGTCATTTTTTTTTATTTCTCTCAATCGCTTTCTCCAGACAGGATTCATTTACTCATTTCTCAATTTGCTTAATATGGTCTTGTTAAGGTTAACTCGTGTTAACAAAGCATTTATTTTCTTTTTGCTTTTTGGATGAACATTTTGTGCGCGTGTCGATTGCATGGCGTCTAGAAGCTCTGTAAATGGTGGAACACCAAACAGCACACATACAGGTGCCGCCTGAACTTAACTTTTTTTTTATATTCATTCGAACTAGAAGAGGAGCCATTCACGTGCCCTTGTCCTCGTTTTGTTGTACACACACACAAACACACACACAAGAAAAAAAACAAAAAGCAAATCTCAAACTCTAAACTGAACTTGTACAACAACAACAAACGATCAATTGTACACTTTTTAGCCAATTGAGTGATTTAGATGTAGATCTCCTTTGCTCATTATCTTTTCCATTCATTTAAATCATTGAGATTGGAATACTCTTCCCTCAATTTACTAAACACGAAAAAAATGTCCTTTTTACAATGGAGAATTAAAAAAAATTAAACCCAATTATACCATTGAAAACCACCTCGATGTCGCACCTTTGTTGAACCGAAAACAGAACAACAAAAATAATCTAATTTGTCTCCCTCTCACACACCGGGATCACATTAGATTCATTTCCTTTTTGATTACTTCATTTCAATGGAGATATCAATTTGCCTTGTTTTCTTAGCATAAAATAAAAACAAAAAAAATGGAATGCGGAGGCGATCTCGTTGCTAACTCATTTATGTACGCGAATGAAACAAAATAATAATAATAAAAAAAACTCTTTCATTATGGAAGCTTCTTGTGTTGTACATAGTAGAAGAGAGGGGGAGGAAGAATAATTTTAAGTGTGAGAGGCAATCGTAATATACACAAATTGTCCTTTATATGTACGTCAACCTTGCCACAAATGGTTATGTGCAATGGTTCGATCCAAATGTTCACGCAAACATTGTTGATGTCGATGATGACCGGTTGAAAATATTGTCATCAACATTCATAATCGACTTGGTCGTCTTCGACTTCGTCATCTCACACTGCCATCAACAACCATTACAATTCTTCTCCACAAATAATAATAATAATAATAATAATCTTCCAATTTTCCGTATTCCATGTGATCTACCTTAAATTGATTGTTCTATTGTGTTATTCTTCATATTTTGCTTTCCCCCACACCTCCCCTCGTTTCAGTGTTCGCATAATTCATCATTCCCTTTTGTATTGTTCAATCGTGTATAATTCCTCTAAACGTATAATTCCATTCACACACACACAATACAAATAGAAACACTCAGCAGACAAAACACGCAACCGTTTTTTGAATGGAAACGATTCCGTACAACCCATTGACATTATTATTATTATTATTATTATTGTTCATGGTGAATTGAACATTGGACCCCGTTATCTTAATATGGTGATCGATATTTATGATTTAAAACGATCTCAAATTTTTATTGATTGGTAAGTAATTGTGTGTCTGTGTGTATGTTCATGTGCTTACATTAACGCATTGAGACAAGCATTACTTATGATATTTGTTGAATACTTCCGCTGCCGCTGTCGTTGCCGCTGCCATTTCGTCAATTTTGCCCACGATATATTTACCTACGAGGGCATATGGTCGATCATATATGAATGAAAAAGACGAAAAGAACTTTTGATGGCCATCATGGTATGTGTGAGTCAGCCATTCGAGAAAAACGATGTAAGAAGCTTGAAAAATCCGTCGCAACTGTTCATTTTTGATGGACATGTTGTACGAGTTTGTTCGAACGTGGGCCACCATTGCATTTCCCATAAATGGCACTTCTCGTTTCACACTCGAATTGATGAAAACAATTTCGTTTTCCACTGTCAACCATTAAACTACTACTGTAAAATGAGAAAAAAAAAATATTGGTCGACATTTCCATTGGCTCGTACCATGCAATCAATCACACTGACTTATCACTCAATTGGTTCAATGATCATCTCATTGATGGTGTACCCTCAAATTTGGGTAGTGCCAATCTTTTTCCCTTTATTTTACCTTCTTATTCTTATTTTTGGATGTCTTCCACAATTATCGAGTCTAGTGATTTGCTGCTGGCAAAAAAAAGAAAAGAAAAGAAAAGAAGATTGGATTGATAGATTGAAACGACAACCCTTGCTTGTTTGCTTCAATTTCAAATCCATTAGCAAGTCAATCTTATGTTTGCTTTTCCTCTTCTACTGAGATTGGACATTCTTTACCCACCTTTTCTTCCACCCTCTTCATTCAAAGAAAAAAAAAGATTGTTCTGTCAACATCATCGGAAATGATTGGTCAAATGAATCAAATGTGTAAATGATAAATGTTCAATCAATTCAAATGATCGACTACCTCGATCGATCGATGACGCCTTTGGGTCACTAATCAAAGACTCATTTTTTTCGGGTGATATTTTCCTATTGTTTACATGTTCACACCTTGATCAATGTTTGAACATACAATTAAGAAGGTAACGATGCCCTATAAGGTCGTCTCAAACTTATCGTCTGTCATTAGGAGATGGATGTTGTCCCTCTCGGAGAACGATTGCCTTAACGATTGTACACACAAACATTTTTTTTTTTTTTGAAGATAGATAAGATGGACAATCTACCAGACTATTATGGATGATCGCATCACTGGTCACCAGTGTAGAAGTTATTTTATTTTTTCTTGTTGAATCCATCTTGATCGATTTCCACAATATATGCCTTTCCACTCTCAATTGAGTAGATAACCCGATCGTGCGCTTGGCCAATTTTCAATTGCCAGCTTTTCATTTTCAGTTTTATATATATTTCAAAGTGTAGTTTACCCTCCTCTATCTTGACTCAGTCACGGAATTTATAAATCCAATCTTTCTTTAAACTATCGTTCTTAAATTTCCCAATGGTCTCGTGTTACGAATTGAGTGTGCAATCCAATTCGCACAATGATGCGCCCTTTGTACACTTTGAAATGTATTTGCCAGATGCTTCTTGTAGATCTTGTACTTTCCTGTCAATGTTTTGATGATATTTAAGTAAATTTGACCTTTCCCTCTCTCTCTCTCTCTCTCTCTCTCTCTCTCTCTCTCTCTCTCTCTCTCTCTCTCTCACTTCGTTCGATCATCCAATGGGTCAGTCCAACAATCGAGATTGTACATTTTCATGGACATAATCTAATTCTAATCTGTAATTGTTCATTGCACACAATCATCGTCAAGCAAACAATCCGTCGTCATTCATTTGAAATTGAATGCCGAGGACATCAAGATGTCGAGTGATGATAGAACGAACAGGAATTTTTCTGTTTGTGTGTGTGTGTATGTGGTTGTCATTCGACTTATCGATTCTATTAACAATTTAAATTATAAAAAGAGCAAAATTGAATAAGATGAAAGAAAAGGAGAACGAGATGAGTGATTGTTGAAAATTGAAATGCATAACTATAGTTGTTGTCTCACTTTCTTGGGATTACAATCGTACACACACATACACAATGAGTAACGATCAAAAAATTTACCGAAACCAGTTCTTCATTTTCAGTGTCAAACAAAACAAAACAAAAAACGTTCGGTCTGTCATTGATTTGTAAATCAAATGTGCTGACGAAAACAATTGTTTTCACACTTTTTCCATCATGAATATGTTTATAGATCTCCAATATTGGGTTCCAATTGTCTTTTGTTTCCTCTCTATGTTGTCACCTTCGATTCGAATCTGTATGGTTGGACAAACAATAACCAAAACGCCAATCAAACAAGGTGACAAACCATTTTTGTCTTTTGACGCATTGGAGCGGTACGATTGAATACGGAAAAAAAACTTTCGATTACCAATCATTTTTGAAGACATGATCATTGGTTGAAATTGAACTTGATCGCCGTTCGTTTGTTTAGACACCAAATTGGAATTGCCACCTTTTGGTTATGGACCACTCTTCTTCTTCTTCTTCTTCATTCTTCTTCCTACCTAGAAGTCAATTATTAGGCAACAACCAGGCAATTACTCTAAGTGGCGAATTATAAAAGTAACATTATGAATGCATTCGCCATCGGACAATGGCATTACAATTCTCGAACGAACGTCCAAGTCCAAAGTTCAAATGTGAGGTAAGGGCGCCAAGTTCAGTGACAAAAGACAATCTCCCGTGTTCGCCAATTATAATTGACAAGTAAATTATCCACACACACAACTGTAGACTATAGTGAATGGCCAGTGCACATTCATTTGCCATCACCAGAATGCTGGTGAAGCTTTTCCCCCTTCTCTAACTCTCTTCCTTCATGCTTATCGCCCACCCTTGATTTTACCTAAGCTTATACAACCACTTACTGCATGGCTGGACGCGTACAGAGTGGCCAAATTGTCATCTTTTGGACTCTTTACTTTATAATTCATTAAAGTCAATTAGTTATCGAGGTGTCTGCGGGACGTTTGGGTAAACATCACCTTGCACATTGCAATGTTCATATTCACTTCCAATGTTTATCCATTTTACTTTATTTTTTTTTTTTTTGTTCGAATGTCGGCATCGTTCTTTCTTTGTAATGTTTGTCCGTCAAATGGAGACGTCTATACCCACATCTTGTATGTTCAATGGGGAATGTCCAGAATTGGCATCATGTATTATATGATGGTGGTGGTCGTTGTCGTTGTTGTCGTCTTCATGGTGGTGGTGGTGGTGATGGTGGTGGTTTGAGGGGAAATACCATTTTGGGAATGTACGTATATATAATTTACGGACCATCGCCATTTGACGTCCCACCAATAAGCTACAGGTTGATCAAGCCAGAAACTAAAACAGAAATCATTGAGGAATGAAGGAAACAAACTTCAATTCTAATCATTCGCACCTAAGACCTGTTGGGCAAATTGTCCCAGGCTGATATTTACCAGGCGATCAGCAAACATACAAGTGGGTGGTAAACAAATGTTTCGACCGATCTCGATTTTTTTTCGATGAGTTTGTTCTCCTTCAGGTGTCGACGGTCAAATGGTCATTCTTTCTTCTTTTTCTTCTTCTTTTTTTTTGGTTTCTTGGTGTGAATGTGTGAGACTTTGAGAATGTGAATGTGTCGCTTTGATTGCCATAAGTTATGGACAAGACAAGACTGGTCTTCCTTTTTTTTTTGGTAAATTATGCTAATTCACAGGATACCATTATTTGTGCTCTCTCTCTCTCTCTTGATGATGAAGGTGGCTGGCGGCATTACCTTTATTTTGTCTTGCTGGAAATTGATTCACATTAATAATGTTGCCAAATGTCGAGCAGTTCCTAAGCATAATGTGACTGAAGTCATGATCATCATACTTTATTCGATGATGATGATCATCTTCATAGTGTGGAAATATTTGCGAAATGATTGAAATGAACAATTTGATGAGATTTGATTCCTTCTTGAAGTTCAGTTGGTTCAATGTTTTGACTTTTTTGAATCTTTAATTTACGTTTTTAAAGCTTAAGTTTTATTTTTTTTTATTTCTTGTTTCGAATGGTGTAACTTTTGTCGAGCAAATACCAAGAAAAAAAAGAATGTGCGTGCAAGTGTGTAATGCAATGTTTGGATCATTAAAGTTTGTCAAATCGTTTACCTTTTTTGTAATGTTCATGTTTGACGAAGAGAATATTTTAACTTTTTTGTGTGTGTGCAATTTGGATGGACGACGATCTTGTCTCCACTTTTTTACTTCTTTTTTTTTGGTCGTCGTTTGCCTTAATATATATGTCCGGTTAGGTGGACGTAAAGACGAACAGAATTCCATTTCTTATGGACATTTTCTTATTCATCATCTTGTTTCGCCTTAAACTTCGATTCGACGGTGAGAAACGAAGTGAACAAACAAGCCCGGCTTGTAAAGCCAAATGAGGCAACAGGTTTCGTTTTGGTTTGTTTTGTCGAGTGTTCAAGTCTTCAACCATTCAACATTGAATGTGGAAGAAGTAGACGAAGAACTCTCTCTTCAAGCTCTTTTGCCTTTCGATTGTTTTTTGCGCGCGAGCCGTCGAAGCCGGGAACCATTACATTACATCTTTCTCCTTCTTCTTTCTCATGTCCATTCGACATCATTCCGTTCATCTTGTTAGATATATTATCTTATATGTGTGTGTTTGAATACCTTCTACAACAATACTATCAATCTACTAAAATATAATTCTATATATACCTCAATTCGATTACCGCTCGATCGCACATTATAGTTTGAGTGAAATAGAGGAAAGAAAAAGCAAAATTTGATGATAATTATACGCTCAGAAGTAAAAGTTGAAATGATTTAAACCAATTTTCAATAACCATTTGACCGAATCGATGTTAACCATATTTGTTAAATGTGAATCTATTTGTATGTGTTCCATTTGATTGGAATTTTTTTATGAAATGTTCGTCTCGAATCAATGGTTGCTATCAATTGTTTGATGATCTAACTCAATCTAATAAATCTCTTTCTTTTCTTTCTGAATAGAATCGATGCGACTGAAGGCAACCTCCCGAAAACGAATTCGATTGATGATGGTGTCGGGTGGACCTTGTTCGTCATCATCATCATCATCATCGACGTCGAAGTCGTCATCTTGTCATAAATATTCCATACCAATGATGGGTGGGTTGAACTTACCCGTTCAACGTGATCACAAACACATGACATGGTATAAACCGCACAAAAAATGGATCAAACGTTCCAATTGGAGTTGGATTCCACAACTATTAGTATCTAGTCTATTGTACAGTCTACTCATTGCCAACATAAAGGCCGAATATCGGCCAAATTGGGCCAATCCATACGTGCAACGTGAAATCTTTGTGCTCAATCTTGAGGATGGCTACTTTGGATGTCAGGTCAATGAGTCGGCCGACTTTTTACAATTGTTCGAACTATCGAAATTATGTGATGGAGTTCCTCAATGTTTCTTTGGATCCGATGAGGTAACCAACGAACTCAAGTGCACTGATCGAAGTAAGTAGGATTTACTTTCTATTTTTTTTTCTTTCTACTTGTTCTTATATTTATTATGATTATGATCTTCGATTATGATCATATATAATAGGATCAATATTGAAAGGTGATAAATTATGGAAACAATTCTAATGTCTCAATTGTGTAATTTTTTCTATAGATCAATGCCATCCAAAATTACCGAAATGTACCAATGGCGTATGCTTGGACAACCTATGCTACTGTAACGATGGATTCGGTGGTAAAGGATGCGAATTGCCTGGTAAGTAACCGGATTCAATGACAATCGACAATTTTCAGTGTCATAAATTATTCAATCTTGCCAATGCAAGTCATTGCATAATTTTATCAATTATTTCCGACATTGTCTCTCTCTCTCTCTCTCTCTCTCTCTCTCTCTCTCTCTCTCTCTCTCTCTCTCTCTCTCTCTCTCTCTCTACTCTCCTATCAAAACCCAATGAATGATTCATTTGAATGCACTTCATTCATTTACCATTAATTCGCATTGGAATACCTTTTTTTCACATCTATACGTAAAATTACCATGTATATATAAGGATATGCGCGAATGCCATTGACTATTAAATTTACGATCAATTACCTATTTGGCTACAGTGATAGTCTTAATTAAATTAATTAAGATTTCCACCTAATGTAATACACACACACACATTGATGATGGAGCGTATTATCGGATTTTATTGGCCTTTGCTCTACCATTTTCAAGGGTTAGGGATCGTGTTTTCCGTTCTCTTCATTTGATGAATGTTGCCGACACATTGCTACCCGATGTAATGATTTGTGGTTCCTCGATCTCGAAGCGAAACCAATTCGAGTGGCACGATACAAATAATAAAAAAAATAAGAAATTATCCAATAGTGAATAATGTGCGCCATCAAAACATACACAACGTGAATTGAAGTAGCTTTAATGTTTTTTTTTCTAAGTTATTCTTCATGTTGTTGATGATGATGGCGGCCACCGTTTCGATGGTTTAATCCGCTTGCACTTCAGCGCGGTGTACTTGCACTTACCACATGGCCATAGATTGAACTTAGATCGAATCGGTAAGAGAGAATATATAAAAAATGAGAAGAAAGAAAGAAAGAAAAACATTCTCACAATTACCAATCTACCTATCCTAGACCATTGTATGTACGTCAATGTCGCGCCAGGCGTCTTTTGAACGTTTGACCATTGACCACCACTACCACCATCATCATCATCATCATCTTCAATACAACTAGATTGATTAGACCTTAATTGTGAACAGCAACCTGTGCATCGGTAGTCTAGCCATTGATGTGTCGGTTCTGGTCACCGAACATTGATCATTACCCTCTCTCTCTCGAATCATCGTTTGAAGAGATCTTCTCGATCGATCAATCGTGGTGCCACCGCACCATTTCAATTCAATAAAACGTTCGGAACGATAGTGTCAGGTTGCGCGAGCCAAGAATTGAGCTCGAAAGTTTTTTGTTACGTTCACACACACACACAAACACAGTAAGATAGTTAATAGATTTAAATGGCAATTAAATGTTGTTTGAAAGGCATGGCAGACAATGTGTGACGTCTTCGGAGGTAGCCGATCCGTAATTATCCACCTCTTATTCACTCGTATCTATGATATACATACAGGTGTAAAATGCTGTCAGTTTGTCATCGTCTTTGTCTTCTTCCTCTTCTTCTACTTTTTGTTCAAGTCGTGCAAACTTAAAATCGAATAAATGAATACCCCCTGGTAGATTGGGTAATAGATCGCACAAGAGTGGTGGCCATTGATTAGCCGTTTTCTTTCCTATTATATAATTGAAGACAAGAGAACACAACACAACAGGTTGAGGGAAAACGATTCGATTGTTAACTCGATCATGACCAACAATTGAATGGATAAAAAAAATGTTACACACATTCAGTTTAATGGTGAAATGGATAGGATGATCAACTTACGGAAGACAACCTTACCTTACGATACAATGCCAATTTACCATTGATCGATATTCCGTCAAACCTCTTTTTCTTCCTTCTATTCATTCTTTCCGTTATTGAACCTAGAGAAATGTTTTCTTTTCTTCTAAATGGATAATATATTTCTCTATTCAAACAAAAATAAACAAATTTGAAATGAGAATCATTCTTTCCCATTGATTGTCTATTGTTGTTTGAATGAATGAACAAGATCATATACAATTGGGATATATCTTTATATTTTAAAGGGGTCAATTTGTTCAGTGGGGTCAAATACTCCTTTTTACATAGATCAAATTTGATTTAATGGATTGATCTTGATTTATTTATTTTTTGTTTGTTTCCCTCTCACTCCCTCTCTTTATAGATGAGAACGAATGCAAATATCGTCCGTGCGATGTGTTCGCACAATGTACGAACACGATGGGCAGTTACTATTGTTCATGCTATCCCGGCTACGAAGGCGATGGATTCTCCTGTAAAGGTAAGATAAATAAATACAATCGGTTTTTGCAAGGGATTTGATGCACTAGCAACCGATCATTAACGATGAGAACAAATATACGAAAGCAGGCAAGAAAGAAGGAAAAAAGAAAGAAAAAGAAAAGAAACGATTACACTGCACCCATTCGAACCCGATATATATCAAACGAACGATCATATTAATCGAGTTAAACGATCAGGTCCACTAGAATCGATTAGTACAATTTCAACCAAATTGATTGATGAAAAAAAGCCTATAGAGTTAAAGGGGAAAAGAATGATTGTTTGTTGGGTAAATCGTTTGCAAACCAATTACCTATCGATCGATCCTTTGATTCCTTTTCTATTTTTTTTTTTTTGTTTTAACATTCTAACCAATAGATTAAGTTAATTCAAGTAGCAATTATGTTTGATGTGTTTGATGACAGGTTTAGTAGAGTAAACTATATATAATAATAAAATTGGCTTCTTCATCTTCTACAATATATTAATTTCCCCCATATTAATGGTTGTATCTCAATACGAAATCAAGATCGTTTAATTTTATCAATATAACAATATTGTTAATGTTTTTCTTTTCTTAATAACTAGACATTAACGAATGCGAAATATCGACCTTTGCATCGATGTGCGCCGAGAATGCCGAATGTTGCAATCTACCTGGTCACTTTGTGTGCAAATGTAAGCCTGGATTTTCTGGCAATGCTACCGTCGCATGTTATGGTAAGTTCAATGTTCCATTCATGAAATGATTTAACGTTTAAAAAATTATTTTATTTTTTACCATTTGTAGACATTGACGAATGCGCTGAACCGAATGCATGCGGACAAGGTGCCACATGTCAGAATATTCCGGGAAGTCATGAATGTAAATGTCCTGATGGATTTGAAGGCGATCCTACCATTGAATGTCGGGGTACGTTTTTTTAGTTTCATTTTCATTTTCTTCAAAGTTCAGAACCTTCTTCTTCTCTTCTTCTTCTTCTCCTCCTTTTTTTTTTGTTGTTCTGTTAATGATTGCGATTAGATGATTGTGTCGAATTCGTTAACGTTCATTTAGTTACAAAACTGGATTTTTTATGTCCAATTCTGTTAGGCATGCAATAGAAAGCGATTATGAATGAGAACAGCAAAAAAACAAAAAGGTCTTCGTCTAATGTAAATGGGAATTTAGCTTCAATTATAAAGGAAGACAATTAGATGCAAACGAACAACTGAACTGGTGGCAAAGTGGCCAATTCAACATTTGACTTTTTTGACGAATATTGTTTTAGTTCATTTGCAAGTCAAGAGGTGACAAAATCTCAGCTCATTTGGTTGGTTTGTCACTGTTGCTATCCGAACGGGAGAAACTAAAACCAATGGCGTATAGAACATGAATGTTGACCACAATGTGATTACTCAATGGCTTACCTCAAGCCATCAATTCCTATCTTTGATATGATATGACTGTTCGCTGAATGAATACAAACAGAGTCGTCAACATTTATGGCATTCTAGCTCCCGACATTCAAATCAAGAATAATAAAATAATAAAAACAGCTAGAAAGCGATAAGAAAGCGAATGCAAAAGTGGTTAGGTGAATTCACATTTGAATAGTCTTCATTGTTCGGTTGGATGCGGACAGGTTGCTGCCTTGTTCATTTGATGACAAGCAAGTCACACACAAACCAATTTGAAAGGTGGTACATTGCTTCAATGTTTGATGACATGATAATAGACGATGCTATTCATTTTTTTTGTTCAAATTTTAAGCTCAAGTGACTTATTATTATTATTATTATGACATAGACTTGCACAATGTTTCATGGATTAAGCATCGTTCAAATGATTAGTTGTTGTCAATGCATTTCAACACATTTTAAATTGCGATTGATTCGATCAAAATATGTAATAAGTATACACAAGCTTGTGTTGATTTCATTCTTGATTTTCAATTCCATTTATTAGTTTTTGAGTGATGATAAATTGAATGATTGACCAATCTATTCCGACGCTGGTTATAATGGAAGAGCAAATTATAATCGAAGAAAAAAGTGAATTTGATATAATCATAATTAGATGGGAAGAGTAGGAGAGAGAGAGAGAGAAAAGTTATCATTTTTCAATTGAATCGAATGGGGAATCATCATCAAATTCATCATCAATGCAGGTGATTGGTGTCAGCAATTCCCAATGACATGTTCATTTGTTGCCAACTTTGTTTACGCTCGTGCCTTCAGGTCAATGTTGACTGTTGAATGATTGTGTGTCGTCATAATTATATCAATTAATCATCATCTATTTTAATAACGTATCGTAGAATATTAATTAACGGCCGACAACATGAATTGATTATGAACAAGAGGGGAGGAGAGAGAAGTGTGCTGAAGACATGCCAATGGAACATGAGATACTTGTGGTTGTTGTCCATTAACAAACAAACGCGAAAATAAGGGAACTTTCATTCCCAGGAATGTAATCAAATTAGTTTTCGCTCTCGCCAATATTATAGTGACGGGAATATTTTGTTCCCATCTCCATAACAATGTTATATCGTCATAAATGATCATAATCATCAATCTTTACAACAATAGAATTTACCAAAAACAAGTTATAATTTGATATTAATCGATATGCCTGTAACAGATTCTGTGAATAGTGTTCTAGAAATAGAAACTCTGCCGTTTCCAGGTCGCATTTGCTAATTTCGATTTTCATGTTAGAAGTTTCTTTTTTGACGGTCATTGTCGTTTTCAATGATTACGATGATGATCAAGATCAACACTGTGACTAAACGTTTTGTTTTTTGTACTTATTTATCATTAAAGACGTCGATGAATGTAAGACGAATCCATGTGGAACGGGAAGTATTTGCACCAATCTACCCGGCTCATATAGTTGTACGTGTCCGGTTGGCTATATTGGAACACCCACTGCCGTTGATGGTTGTACCGATCAAGATGAATGTTTAACGTCATCAATTCCATTGTGTGGTGAAAGTGCACAATGCATCAACACACCGGGCAGTTTCTATTGCCAATGTCCGCCCGGTTTTACTGGGAATCCAAAAACTAAATGCGAAGGTACTTATTCATTATGATCTATATATGATTAATCTTGATTATATTAATCGAATTATATTGTTTTTACTTTATTATTATACTAGATGTGGATGAATGTCCAAACGTTTGTGGTGCAAATACGCAATGCATCAATACAGTGGGAAGCTATTCGTGTGAATGTAAGCCAGGATATACCGGCAATGCTCATCTTTCAGCTGGTTGTACTGGTAAGTTTTTTTGTTTTTTTCATTGCCTCGTTTTGTGTTTTTTATGAGACCTCAACAATCTATTTTGTTATGATCAATGTGGTAGATATCAACGAGTGCAAACATCGAATCGATGCATGCGGAGAGAATGCAATATGCGTGAACAATGTCGGCTCATTCGAGTGTGTCTGCAAGGAGGGTTACGGTGGCAATCCCGGCGAACATTGCTACGGTAAGTGTTTAGGGCAATAAGAAATGAATATAACTTTAAACATTAACCGTGAATACTAAATCAAACCTTAAATGAATCGTTTCGTGCGGCGACTATCATCATTCTATTAAAAATAGATGTGGACGAATGCCAACACAATCCGTGCGGAGTCAATGCAATCTGCATGAATACGATTGGTTCATTCACTTGTGAATGTCCCAATAAATATTTGGCTAGAGGTGGCTCACCTGAACTTGGATGCGATCGAGCTGCCGTTGATGTTGCATGTCAATTCGATTACGATTGTACATCCAATGCAGCATGTGTCGATGGTAATTGTCAATGCAATCCAGGATATCAGATCAATGGCATCAACTGTATTGGTAAGTGAACTTGAAATGTAATATTTTCCCTTTCGATAAAGAATGCTTACATTACAACGTTCAACAGATGTTAACGAATGTAAGAACCGTAATGTATGCGGAAATGGAGCCAAATGTGTGAATAACAATGGCGGCTACGAATGTCAATGTAAACCTGGCTTCCATAAGTTGGATGGAGACAATCCACGAGCCAAATGTAAGGACATCAATGAATGTGAATTGTCCATCTATCCGTGCGGAGCGAATTCAATTTGCCAGAATGCTGAAGGCCATTTCAAATGTTTGTGCAAGGATGGCTTTATCGGTAATGCTACACTCGGCTGTAAATGTATGTAATAATCGATTCGAATCTAATGTTTACGATTGATTTGACCATCATTATAATCATTTATCCATTAGCACCGTGTGATGGAGTCGAATGTGGCCGATATGCAACATGTCATGCAAATGGAAGAGAGGCAGCCTGCATCTGTGATCAAGGTTTCACGTTCGATCCAAGCAACATCAGCGCTGGATGTATCGGTAGGTTATGTTCAATGTCTCAACTAACATGTAATGATGGTTGTGTTCAATTAATTAATTTGTATCTTTGTCCGATCTATTATTATAGATATCAATGAATGTGACTCTCATCATGGCCCGTCGGGCTTGTGTGGACAAGGCGCAATGTGTACGAATGTGATGGGAGGTCATCATTGCCATTGCCCGCCAGGTTTTACCGGCGACCCGTTCCGTTATTGTGAAGATATCAATGAATGCGATCGTCGATTTGGTCCATCGGGTCAATGTGGTGAGAATGCCATCTGTACAAATTCGATGGGTGCCTATTCATGTTCGTGTCCCGTTGGCTTGACTGGAAATGCACGCGAAAAGTGTACTGACATTAACGAATGTTCACTCGCTTTCGGACCCAATGGAAAATGTGGTTTCTCTGCCATTTGTACCAATTCGATTGGAAGTTTTAGTTGTCGTTGTCCACCAGGAAGTTATGGCGATCCATTCCATCGATGTTTCTCGGAAAAGACCTGTTTGAACGATAAAGAATGTCAAGGCCATTCAGTGTGTAGAAATGGGAAATGTTTCTGTCCATCACCATTCTTTGGTGATAGTTGTAAACGTATGTTTCTTTTAATTAGTTTGAAAGAATTTTTCATTTTTTTCATGATGATTTATTTAGATCCATGTGACCAATTGTTTTGTGGTGAACATGCCAAATGTGAATTGGACTTTGCTGGCAACCCAGTTTGTACTTGTTCCGAAGGTTATATCGGAAAAAGTAACAGTCTTCCTGGTTGTGTTGGTAAGTAACTATTTGTTTATAATTTAGTTTTTTATTTTAACATTTCTATCAAATTAGATATTGATGAATGTGCACAAAGTCCGTGTGGAAAGTCATCGGTTTGTCGAAACACTCCTGGCTCGTTTGAATGTATCTGTCCACACAACTTTAGAGGTGATCCATATGTGGAATGTGCAATTGAAGGAAAAGAAAGAGTCGAATGTTCTGGTGAACTTTCATGTCCATCTAATGAAGAATGTGTCTCCAGTGGTGGCACCAATCAATGTGTTTGCCGACGTGGATACGTTCGTGACGCCGATCGAGAAATATGTCGAGGTAAAAGATATTGAGATTTTTTAAAAAAACTTGTTACATTTTTATTTTATGTTTAGATTTGAACGAATGTACCGAACTACCCAAATCACCTTGTGGTGCAAATGCATTCTGTGCTAACACTGATGGAGGCTTTACATGTCAATGTCCTAATGACTTTACGGGAAATTCATACTCAGTTTGCTATCCTGATGAAATGAAATGTTCCTCCGACAAAGAATGTCCCGGCAATTTGATGTGTGTCGATGAATATGATCGACCACAATGTGGATGTAAGGCGCCATACATTCGTGAAGGAGATTATTGTGTCATGTTGAGTCGAAATTGTTCTTCAACCATTCCATGTCCACAAAATCAAGATTGTATTATTACGAATTCGGGTTTTGGTTATTGTATCTGTCCAAAAGGATTTACATTGGAAGCTAATGGACAATGTCGAGATATCAATGAATGTGTCGAGATGGCTGAATTTGATTTGTGCTCTTCCAATTCTGAGTGTATCAACTTACCGGGCTCATATGAATGTTTGTGTAATCCAGGCTATTCGGGCGTTGGTAAAGTTGGCTGTAATCGAATTTGTAAGTGATCAATCAAATTTAAATTGAACATGTTCAACTTGTAATTATTTTAGATCAATCATGTGGTGTTGGTGGTGGAAAATGTCCTACGAACAAGAAATGTATCGACAACTTGTGCCAATGTGTACCACCATTCATCTTAGATGGAGACACATGCAAACGTAAGTTGTTTTCATTGATTCAAGTAATTCAAGGTTTTCAATTTCTTAACAGACCCATGCGATTGGATTCAGTGTGGTCAACATGCCGAATGTATTCTGGAAGACAAGGGACCCAAATGTCAATGTAAACCTGGCTGTACTGGAAACCCGAATGAAGGATGTCATGGTATGTTTGTTTCATTTTCAAACAAATTTTAACTCTATTCAACTTTAGACATAAATGAATGTACATCATTGTTACCAATTGATCCGAATGGACCATGCGGTGCTAGTTCAATCTGCATAAATCTTGTTGGCAGCTTCCGATGTGAATGTTTAGCTGGCGCTAAGGGTGACCCGTACAAGGATGGATGTATCGGTTCGACCAAATGTACCAACAATCAAGATTGTCCATTAGATACAATTTGTGATCAACATTCTGGTGCATGTGTCGATCCATGCTTTTCAGCGGTTTGTGGGCCAAATGCCGAATGTATTGCATACAACCATTCGACGAAATGTGAATGTAAAGCTGGCTATCATGGAAGTGGAATCGATCTCGTCAAAGGTTGCATTTCACCATGCAACAATGTATACTGTGGATTGAATGCTCATTGTATCGTGAACAATGCCAATGTCGGAATTTGTCAATGTATGAACGGTTTCAACGGAAATCCATGGGCCGGTGGCGGCTGTTATCCCGAATTTGAATGTTCCTCTCAAAAGCCATGTTCCAGTGGGCAAACATGTTTGAATGGATCGTGTCGAGACAGTTGCCGTGATCGAAAATGTGGTGTTGGCGCAAAATGTGATCTCACCACCAATGAATGTAAATGTTTGGTCAACTTTATTGGCGATCCCGAAGTATTGTGCGTCCCACCATTACCCTCAGCACCAATTTGTAGTCCATCGTGTGGATTGAACAGTCATTGTACCTATTCAACACCAAACAAATGTGTGTGCAATACTGGAACCAGTGGAAATCCTTACCGATCATGTTTAGCAATTCCTCGATGTGAAAATGTTTCCTGCGGTACCGGTGCTATTTGTTTAGAGAGTGCCACAAGTGTTGAATGTGCCTGTCCCGCCGGTTTCCACGGTAACCCATACCTACAATGTGAAGATGTTAACGAATGTCTACATGGTAATCCATGTGGTACTGGTGCAAGTTGTATCAACGTTATTGGAAGTTATCAATGTGTCTGTCCACCAGGACAGATTGGAAACCCAACGTATGCATGTCAACCACCGAAACAAGCCGGTTATGAGAATCAAGTGAATGGTGTCGGCACCTCATGTTCAACCACATTCAATTGTCCACCAGAAACCATCTGCTTCCGAGGTGTTTGTGTTCAACAGAATGGATGTCATCACGATTCACAATGTGACACGAACAATGTTTGCGGTTTGGTCAACCATGATATTGGAAAACAATGTATCGATCCATGTGATACCACACAATGTGGCCCGAATGCCTTCTGTATCACCACCGAACATAAACCGAAATGTATTTGTATTGATTCACATTCCGGTGATGCTGCCGATCTTGAAGTTGGCTGTTCACCATCATTTACAGTTCAACTACCAACCAATTGTGATGCCGACCATGATTGTCCAAATGGTTTCAGTTGTAAACATTTGGGTAAATCAAAACAATGTGTCAACGTTTGTGATCTAATTCAATGTGGACCAAACGCAAACTGTTTGCCGAAGGATCGTCGACCCGAATGTATCTGTATGGACGATTTTGAAGGCAATGCATACGATTTGGTAAAAGGTTGCACCTCACCATTGTGTCTTCGGAATAGTGATTGTAAACAAGATGAAATCTGCGTTCTCCATCCACAAGGTTATCGTGATTGTGAAAGTGTGTGCAAAGATTTCCAATGTGGTATCAATACCGTTTGCCGTGGAAGTGGACATCAAGCATTTTGTGAATGTCGACCAAACTTTATCGGCGATGCGTATGATCCAAAATCTGGTTGTCAACCAATTCAACACAGCTGTACTGATGATAGTACTTGTGCAGAATTTCAATCGTGTCGTCGTGTGTTAACTGGAATGAAGAACTGTACCGATGTTTGTGTCAACATTCGATGCGGTGTCAATGCTCATTGTGTCGGACGATCCCATCAAGCCGTTTGTGAATGTTTACCTGGTTTTGTCGGTGATGCTACTCGTCAATGTCAAATTCCAGCTCAACATATTTGTCAACGAAATGATCAATGTCCAAATGACAAGAAATGTGTATTAACCAACGAGAATGTTAAAGATTGTGTCGACATCTGTTACAATCACTTGTGTGGTGAAGGAGCATTCTGTGTATCGAAGAATCATCGTCCGCATTGTGAATGTATGGCCGGTTATACACGAATTGCCGGCGATTCTAATGGAGCTTGTGCACCGAACATTTGTCAAACCAACAAAGAGTGCCGTAACGATCAAATTTGTACAATCACTCGACGTGGCGTACTCGATTGTGTCGATGGATGTGAATCGATTCGTTGCGGTCCGAATGCAAAGTGTGCGACAATCGATCATACAGCAACATGTAAATGTAGAGATGGTTTCTTTGGTAATCCAGAAGATTTATCCCGTGGTTGTTTACCTAAAGATCGTTGTACATCAAATACTGATTGTGGTACAAAGGAAGTTTGTCAATTGAATGAATTTGGCGTAAAGGCATGTGTTGATGGATGTTCAGCTAATCTATGTGGACCAAATGCAATTTGTGTTACTAATGAACATTTTGTTACCTGTACCTGTTTGGAGGGTCATACCGGAAGAGCTGATGATCTTGCAACGGGTTGTCAAGTGATTCCACACGAATGTTATAGTCATGAAATGTGTCCATCAAATGCAATTTGTGTACGTGGTCCCGATGATGTCAACATTTGTCAAGATCCATGTAAACAATTCCTTTGTGGAGAGAATGCCGTCTGTACTTCGGCCAATCATCGTGCACAATGTTCGTGTCGACCAGGATTCATCGGCGACCCATTCCACATGTGTATCGATCCAGATGAATGTAAGACCGATCAAGATTGCCCCAACGATAGTCTATGTCAATTGGATTCGGCAAAAACACGAAAATGTGCAAATGCTTGTCTTTACTCGAAATGTGGAAAGAATGCCTTGTGTCGTGCTGCTAATCATCGAGCACAATGTTTCTGTGAAGCTGCCTATCAAGGTGATCCATTCGATTTGTTACGTGGATGTGATGTGAAACTAATTGCCAACCTATGTGAACACGATTCCGATTGTAAAAAGAGTCACAAATGTTCGTTAACACTCTCGGGAACGTTGGATTGTCTTGATGCATGTGCTGGCGTACCATGCGGACCAAATGCTCATTGCCGATCGGTGAACCATCGACCTCAATGTGAATGTTTACGTGGCTATTCTGGCGATGCAAACAATCTTCAAAATGGATGTCGTCAATTGGAACGAAACGAATGTGAACATGATACCGATTGTGCATTGCAAACCGATATTTGTAAACCGTTAAACGACGGCGTTAAGAAATGCTTCAACGCTTGCCAATTTCTTACCTGTGAATCTGGTGCCCATTGTTTGGCTGAACAACATCAAGCATTTTGTACTTGTAACGATGGTTTCGTTCGCGACCAGAATCAACAATGTGTTTCACGTGAAGATGAATGTATCAGCGATAATCAATGTCCATCGTTATCAACATGTAAATCCAATATTTTTGGCGTTCATCGATGTGCTGAAGTGTGTATTGATTTTACGTGTACGCCTAATGCAAAATGTGTCTCCATGCAACACAAAGGTCAATGTAAATGTGAACCAGGCTTTACCGGTGATCCACAAAGTCGTTCAGGTTGTGTACCGATTCCCGTACACAAGTGTAACACCGACAATGATTGTCATTCAGCTGGTCATATGTGTTTGGCAAATGAAAATGGAATTCGTACCTGTGTCGAGATGGTTGCAAACAATTTGAATGTGGAAAGAATGCACATTGTGTAGTGGAGAATCGTCTTGCCGAATGTCGATGTCCTCAAGTTGGATTATTTGTGGGAAATCCATACGATCAACAGAAAGGTTGTGTCCGAGTTGAATGTATTACCGATAAAGATTGTCCACTAAATCGGGCGTGTTCAACGACGAACACCTGTTACGATCCATGTGTAAATGGATGTGCGAAGAATGCCGTTTGTTTGGCTCACTCACATAACGCACATTGTAAATGTTTACCCGGTTACACTGGCGATGCCTATGGTAATGGATGTGTGGCCGTACGTCTTTGTGAATCGAATCCCTGCCACGAGTTGGCCATCTGTACCGATACGGCAGGCTCGTACACTTGCAATTGTCCTCCAGATTTTATTGGTGATCCACATGTTAAAGGAGAGAATGGTTGCCGTCATCCGAACTCTTGTCCGAATGGAAATCGTGATTGTGCATCTTATGCATCATGCGTACCTGATTCAAGTGGACTATTCCTATGTAAGAATGCTTGCGATAAGATCGAATGTGGTCCGAATGCCGTTTGTGAAGTTCGCGATCATGAACCAATGTGCCGATGTTTCGACAATTTCCGTGGTGAACCAAATTCATTGGGTTGTTCCCGAATTCCACGTCTGTGCAAGTCGAATCCCGATTGTGGTGATAGTCAAGAATGTATTGATGGACAATGTCGATTCGTATGCACCATCGACAGTGAATGTGCCGGTGGTGAACGATGTGTGGATAACTTTTGTGTCAAGGCTTGTATCGTTCATGACAGTTGTTCACCGAATGAAGCTTGCGTCTCGAAAGGCTATTGTAACATTGGATGCCGAGATAATGTGGAATGTCCACCGGGACAAGCTTGCATTCAAAACCGATGTCAAGATCCGTGCGAAATCAAAGGAATCTGTGGTGCAAATGCATTGTGCAACGTTTCACGTCATAATCTTACCTGTTCCTGTCCAGCATATTTTGAAGGAAATCCAACACCAATTATGGGTTGTAAACGTCGTCATACCGATTGCTCTATTAACGGAAAATGCCCGTTGGGTCAACTATGTTTGGAAGGACAATGTCGTGCTACTTGTAGTGGAGCCTGTGCTGAAGGTGAAAAATGTATCGACAGTATTTGCTTTCAAACATGTTCAAGTGATTCGAATTGTCGCGCCGGTGAAGTTTGTACAAATCAAATCTGTATTCCCGGTTGCCGATCCGACATGGATTGTACGTTCAATCAGATTTGTGCCAATGCACAATGTACATGTATACCTGGATATCAACATGTACCAGGAGTGGGATGTGCCGATATTGATGAATGTACATCGAAACCTTGTCATCAAAGTGCAATATGTGAAAATGTTCCTGGAAGTTATCGTTGCTCATGTCCGGAAGGTGATATCGGTGACGGTTGGACCGGTTGTCAAAATCCTGGTGAATGTCCTCGCGGTGATCTTGATTGTCCATCGAATGCGGCATGTCGAAGCGATCAAAATGGTATTTCACGATGCGTGAATCTTTGTGCCTTCAACCCGTGTGGTCCTCGTGCCTTATGTACCATCTCCAATCATCAAGTACAATGTAAATGTCCCGATGTTGGTCTATTTGCTGGCGATCCATACAATCATCAATCGGGTTGTCAAAAAGTGGAATGTCTTCACGATTCCAATTGTCCATTTGATCGTCAATGTCTTAACTTTGTATGTGAAAATTCATGCGATCAAGTCGATTGTGGACCACATGGAACATGTATCATACGTGACCGACAAGCTGCATGTCGATGTGAAGCTGGATTCGAAAACAATGGTCGAATGAATTGTGTCGATATCGACGAATGTCGTTACCATCCATGTCATAGTTCAGCAATTTGCGATAATCTTCCCGGAAGTTATACATGCAAATGTCCCATTAATTTGGTTGGAAACGCTTATGAACATCCTGGCTGTCATGAATCTGATGTATGTTATAATGGCGATAGCGATTGTCCCGATTCATCTACCTGTATTCTGGTTGGTGGCGTACCGAAATGTCGAGACCGATGTAACGATCCGATGATATGCGGAATGAATGCCACATGTATTACAACTCAACATCGACCAAAATGTTCATGTCCAAAAGATTATATTGGCGATCCATTGGTACGATGTGAACATGTGGAATGTACGGCAAGTCATGATTGTGTACGAGATATTGACGTTTGTTACGATAACAAATGTTTGGACGTTTGCCTAACACCGACCGCTTGTGGCGACAATGCATTTTGTGTTCCACAATTGCACAGCTACACATGCAAGTGTCGTGAAGGATACTTTGGTGATCCAATTGCCGGTTGTCGAAAACGTTTACCTTGTGATTCCGATGAAAATTGTCCATCATCGGAATTCTGTTTTATGGATCATTATTGTCGGAGCACCTGTATGTCTCATCGTGATTGTAATCTTAATGAAAAATGTGAAAATGGAAAATGTTTGCAAACATGCAAGAATGATACCGATTGTTCTGCTGATTATGCTTGTCTTCAATGGCAATGTGTTCCACGTATCGAAAATCGATGTAACAATGACAACGAATGTGATCAAGCTTCAGCTTGCCGTGCCGATTATCGTGGATTTAACGATTGTAAAGATGCATGTGAAGGTGTGATCTGTGGCCGTAATTCCGGTTGCAAGGTACTCGATCATGTTGCCGTATGTGAATGTTTACCAGGATATTTTGGAAATCCAAACGATGAACGATTCGGTTGCCGTCCGATTGAATGTTCAACTCATAATGAATGTAAATCAAGTCAAGTTTGTTCCAACTACAAATGTACGAATCCGTGTCGACAGAATCGTGGACTATGTGGTGATAATGCATTCTGTAGTGCGGAAAAACATTCAGCTGTTTGCCGATGTATGGATGGTTTTGAAGGCGATCCCGTAGTTGGATGTCGACGAATCAATCATTGTGCCAAACAGGTGTGCCATCGAACCGGAATTTGTATCAACAAGATATCTGGATTTGAGTGTTTGTGTCCACCGGACAAGAGTATCGGTACACCATATGGAGAACCTGGTTGCCGTGGACCGAACGAATGTCCCAATGGTAATTCCGATTGTCCACCAAGTGCCGTATGTGAACCGAACCAACATGGCTTGTTGATGTGTCAAAACCCATGTGAACAACCGGATGCTTGTGGACCAAACGCTCTTTGCAGTATTCAAAATCGACAACGTGTTTGTACCTGTCCGGATGGTTTTGCGGGTAATCCAAAAGAATTACGTCGCGGTTGTGTTCGCACATCCGTCTCATGTCAAACCGAATCTCAATGCCCAGGTGGAATGGTTTGCGATTCCGGCAAGTGTCGACCACCATGTTTCTCAAACAAAGATTGTGCCATCAATGAAAAATGTTTCGATCGTCGATGTCTTCTACAATGTTCACACGATCAAGAATGTTTGAATGGTGAAATATGTAATGGAAATCGATGTCAAGTTGGATGCCGAAATGATAATGAATGTTCATATAAGGAAGCATGTATCTTGAACAATTGTAAGAATATGTGCGATACACCGACATCATGTGGTGCCAATGCTCAATGTACGATGGTTGCCCATCAACCCGTTTGTACATGTCCACCAGGATTTACCGGCGATGCTAAGATTGGTTGTTCACGTTTGATGAGAATGTGCCTTTCACCAATCGATTGTGCTGAAGGTCATATCTGTATCGATGGAAGATGTAAATTGGATTGTGGTGCCGATAAAGATTGTGCAATCGGTGAAAAATGTTTCAGCGGTCATTGTGTCTTATTGTGTCGTGGCGATAAAGAATGTCAAGCTCATGAGATATGTAACACGAATCGATGTCAAACCGGTTGCCGAAGTAATGCACAATGTGCTGAACATTTGGTTTGCACCCGTAACCAATGTATCGATCCATGTGAAGGAAGTGCCGCGTGTGGACCAAATGCAATGTGTAGTGTGGTGAACCATCGTATTACATGTTCATGTCCGCTTAACTTTGTGGGACGACCAACGGCAAATGTTGGTTGTATGCGTGAATCGATCTCATGTCTATCAAACACTGATTGCCATTCATCGGGATTGTCGTGTACGAATAATCGATGTCGTCAAACATGTGCCGCCAACAAGGAATGTGCGGTCGATGAACGTTGCGTGAATGGAAGATGTCACATACAATGTACCAAAGATCGTGAATGTCCTGCAAGTGAAATTTGTATTCAAAATGTTTGTACCGTTGGTTGCCGATCGGATTCTGATTGTTCCACAAGTGAAACGTGTATCAATAACTTTTGTATGGATCCATGTTCCAGTTCAACCGCATGTGGTACGAATGCTCAATGTTCCGTACAAAATCATGAACGTGTTTGTACGTGTCGAGACAACACGATTGGAAATGCATACATTGAATGTGTCCGACCATTGGATCATTGCCATCCACTTACCGGTTCGTGTGGTGGGGGAAAACGTTGTGAATCATCCTATTGTCGTGCCGAATGTTTCCGCGATGCCGATTGTTATGATAATGAAAAATGTTTAGATGGTATGTGTAGTACGATGTGTTCGAATGATGATATCTGTCCCAGTGGAACCGTATGCGAATCTGGTCAATGTGTTGCCGGTTGTCGAACCGATTCCGAATGTTTAACCACCGACGCATGTATCGATCGAAAATGTATGAACGTATGTTCAAGTCCAACCGCATGTGGAACTGGTGCCGTATGTAATGCCATAAACCATCAACCACAATGTTCATGTCAAGCAAAATATACCGGAAATCCGAAGATTGGTTGTAAACTAATGGAATGTATTGTTGATGTCGATTGTGGAACCAAGGAAATTTGTCAAAACTATAAATGTCAAACCGGTTGCCGATCCGATAATGGTTGTGCAAGTCATGAAAGTTGTATCAGTCTTCAATGTATCGATCCATGTCTTTTTACCGATGTTTGTGGCGAGAATGCTCAATGTAATACCATCAATCATCAACCAACATGTTCATGTCCATCAAACTATGATGGTAATCCTACCGTACGATGTCTACTTAAACCACAAGAAGAGGTATCGTGTCGTACCGATCGAGACTGTTCATCGGAAAAGTCGTGCCTCTACAATCGATGTATACAACGAAACGAATGTCAAACCGATAAAGAATGTTCAGTTGGACATATTTGTATTCAAGCAAAATGTTTTGCCGGCTGCCGACGAGACGATGATTGTCCATTGGATATGTCTTGTTTAGGTCAACAATGTCAAAATCCATGTAATGCTCGTGGTTCGTGTGGTTTGAATGCCTTCTGTACACCATTCCGTCATCAAGCCAAATGTACGTGCCCACCGAACTATACCGGAAACCCTGAAACCGAATGTCTACAACTACCAACATGTAGCAAGAATAATGAATGTCCAATTGGTTATATTTGTCAAACGGGAAAATGTTTAGCCCTTTCCGGTTGCGTTTCCGATAACGAATGTAGACCAACGGAAATTTGCGATGGTACTCGATGTACGGAAGGTTGTCGAAGTAATAGTGATTGTTCATTCAAATTTGCATGTATCAATCAATTGTGTCAAAATCCATGTTCATTGAAGACCTGTGGAACTCATGCCACTTGTACACCGATCAACCATGAAGCCATTTGTCGATGTCCGGAAGGATATGCTGGCGATCCTGTTAGTGGATGTCACGTGGAACAGGAAGAATGTTATGCCGATCATGATTGTGGTTTATCGAAGATTTGTGTTTCAAATCGCTGTTTGATTGGGTGCCGATTGGATGATAATTGTCCATTCGATAAGACATGTTTCAAACGAAAATGTATCGATCCTTGTTCTGTAGATGGTGCTTGCGGTGTCGGTGCATTATGTAAACCGTTGGGACATCGTGCCGATTGTCGTTGTCCACCCAACTATCTTGGCGATTCGAAGATCCATTGTGTGGAAAGTAAACAGAAACTTGAATTTGAATGTTCAGCTGACAATCAATGTGGACCAGGAAAGGTGTGCGACGATCATTTTTGTGTCGATGTGGTGAAACAATGTCATTACGATAGTGCATGTAATCCTGGTGATATTTGCGATGAAGGAAAATGTATTGCCGGTTGCCGTACCGATAACGATTGTACATTTGATCGTGCATGTTACAACAGTAAATGTACAAATCCGTGCAGTGTACAAACGCCGTGTGGATTGAACGCACAATGTCAACCAGTACTTCATCGACCACATTGCCGATGTGCACCCAACTTTGAAGGAAATCCATTCGACTATTGTAAGCCGATCAGTCAATCATTGTTGTTACATTGTTCCAAGGATAGTGAATGTCAATCAGGACAAATTTGTGAAGAGAATGCTTGTACGGTTGGATGCCGTTATGATGATAGTTGCCCACAAGATATGGCTTGTATACATAAACAATGTCTCAATCCGTGCGAATATCCGGAATCGTGTGGCGTGAATTCTATTTGTCATCCAGTGGCACATCGTCCACGATGTTCATGTCCATCTGGTTATACCGGTGATGCCAATACTCTTTGTACCGTTTCAGTGGTACCAATCTGTATTCAAGATATCGATTGTGGAACCGGACAAATATGTGAGAAGAGTAAATGTATCGATGCTTGTCGTACCGATGATACATGTTCCTATACAATGGCTTGTATCAATCAACGTTGTCAAGATCCTTGCAGTGTTTATCGTGCTTGTGGCCAATATGCAATTTGTCGTGCGGAAAATCATCGTGCCGTATGTTCATGCCCATCCGATCATAAAGGTGATCCATTCACCGCATGCGATCGTCAAGAGATTGTACAAACAACCGATTGTCAATCGGACAATGAATGCCCGTTTGGATTGATCTGTAATTTTGGTTCGTGTGAAGATGGTTGCCGAACTGATGAACATTGTGTCTCATCGGAAACATGTTATGGTGGTCAGTGTCGAAGTCCATGTGAATTAACTAATGCATGCGGTCTACATGCCGATTGTTCAGCTAATGCACATAAAGCTGTTTGTTCATGTCATTCGGGCTTTATCGGCGATCCATTGGTCGAGTGTCGTCCATTGTACGATGTAATCGAATGTCAAACCGATTCCGATTGTGGTTCACGTTTGATTTGTGAACATTCTCGATGTGAAATTGGTTGCCGTGATAGTGTGGGATGTTCGTTGGAAGAATCATGCATCAATCGGATTTGTCAAAATCCATGCAGTCTTTATGGCGTTTGTGGACGTAATGCAATCTGCCGAGCTCACAATCATACGGCCTTATGTACATGCCCGCAAGGTTCGAAAGGAAATCCAAATGTATTGTGTACGGAAGCACCGCCACAATGTCTTCGCGATAATGAATGTATCTTGGGACAGATCTGTGAGAATACTCAATGTGTTACCGGATGTCGACACGATAACAATTGTCCCGAAGATCGAACCTGTATTCATGGATTGTGCCAAAATCCTTGTCTATTGCCCAACAGTTGTGGTTTGAATGCACTTTGTCAACCATTCAATCATAAACCACGATGTGAATGTGTGGAGAATTATCGTGGAAATCCATTTGAACATTGTGAACCAAGTATGAATGAACATTACCAAATTAATTACCAGAATTTAATTCTATTTTTTTTTCGTTTTCAGTTCCTGATGATTACTGTGAACAGGATCAAGTATGTTCTTTGGGAAAGATTTGCGAAAATAATCAATGTATCGGTAAGGATAGTATTCTAAATTCATAGTTTTATGATTCTAAAAAAATTCTATTTGATTTAGATGGATGTCGAAATGATGCCAATTGTCGATTTGAGGAATCATGTATCAACAAACAATGCCAAAATCCTTGTACCTTATTTGGTGCTTGCGGACAAAATGCATTGTGTAAGCCGCTCAATCACGATCGAGTTTGTACCTGTATTCCCGATTTTACTGGTGATCCTCGTATCCAATGTGAACGTATCATTCCACCACCTGAATGTACGTCCGATTCACAATGTCCACAAGAGCACATGTGTCAAAATCAACGTTGCATATGTAAGAATATTATTTTACCATTGTTTTTATTTTATTAATGACGATTGTTTTCCATCAGATGGTTGTCGATCATCGTTCAATTGTCCAAGTGACAAGACCTGTATCAATGAAAAGTGTCTTAGTCCATGTGTTCAAAGTGGTGCATGCGGCGCTAATGCATTGTGTACCTCATCCAATCATGTAGCAGTTTGCAATTGTCCCAGTGGATTCCGTGGAGATCCACTCTCCGAATGTAAAGGTTCGTTTTTTTGTCCGTTCGAATTCAATTGAATCACTTTGATTCTAATAATTTTATTCTTTTACAGAGATACCACCAGAATGTCGATCAGACGATGATTGTGGTTTGGAACGAATCTGTTTGAAACAAAAGTGTATTGGTATGTCACGCTTCTTTTTCCCACTTCAAAATTTGTATTAATTATTCTTTTGTATTCAGTGGGTTGTCGAATGCACAACAATTGTCCATTCGATAAGGCATGTGTGAATGGTCTATGTCAGAGTCCATGCAACATTGGTGGCATGTGTGGCGTGAACACGATTTGTCGTGCCGAACGTCACGAGGCACAATGTTCATGTTTACCGGGCTATACTGGCGATCCATTGAAACAGTGTACCAAATTGACGGTCGAATGTGAAGAGGACAAAGATTGTGGCAATGGTTATGTTTGTGCCAATCACGAATGCAAAGGTATTTAACGTTTATTCTTAATTTAAACACTCTTACACACTTTCATTGAATGAATTTTATAGATATCAACGAATGTCTACAAGACAAGGTACCGTGTGGACCGGGCGCCAGTTGTTCCAATTTACCTGGTTGGTTCAAATGTTCATGTCCGATGCCGTTGGTTGGTGATCCGTATGGTCCATTCGGTTGTCGGTCACCGTTACCAATCTGTTTCCATGATGCCGATTGTAAACCAGATCAAAAGTGTAATCCTGTTACTCAAGAATGCTATGGTATTTATCATTTACATTTTAATAGATTTTTATGATTGATTTGGTATTTTTTCTGGTAGATATTTGTTCCAAACCAGGTGTTTGTGGTAAAGGTGCCATATGTAAAGCTGATCAATATCGTGCACAATGTCAATGTCCGAATGGGTATCGTGGAAATCCTCATGTCGAATGCACAATTCGTAAGTAATCTCAGTTGTACAATTGAGAACACTTTTATAAACGTATATTTTTTAGGCGATTCCTGTGTCAACGATAATGATTGTCCAGGAAATCTTAAATGTCTTGGCGATTATTGCGGATGTCCGAAACATTTACAACAACATTCAGCTTTCTGTATTGGTAAGTCATTGACTTCTTTTATTTGTCAAATCGAATTTAATCTAATTTGTTTTTAGCTGAGTTGGTCAATTGTTCATCGACACAACCGTGTCCACTTAATCAAGAATGTGTTGCAACCAATGGAAATCTAAACTATGGAATGTGTACGTGTCCGAGAGGTTTTGCCCTTTCAATCGATGGTAGTTGCAAGGATATCGACGAATGCGAACAGAACAGAAATATTTGCAGCGTTGGAGCGACATGTACCAATTTGGTGGGAAGTTTCAAATGTTCTTGTCCATTTGGTGGTGATCCATACGGGGAAGGTTGTCTTGGAGATTATGTTCGAGAAGGTTGTCTTCATGATAGCGATTGTGAATTGGACAAAGCATGTATCGATTCGAAATGTATCAATCCATGTTTAGAGAATAATGCATGTGGACAGAATGCAGTTTGTACGGCAAAGAACCATCAAAAAGAATGCAATTGTCGACCATTATTCTTTGGCGATCCGAATGTTATCTGTCGAAAGCCGGTGGGCTGCTTGTCCGATCACAATTGTCCGGGAAATTTGATTTGCTTACCCGATCAACAAGAATGTGGTTGTCCATTTGGACATCAGCGAGAATTGGATTATTGTATCAGTAAGTTTTTTTTGTATTCGTTGTTTAAGACTTTACTTTAATTTTTTTTGTTTGTGTAGAAATTTCAACTGGCTGCTCACCAACTAGACCTTGTCAAGCAAATCAAGAATGTATTGTTACTAAAGGAAATGGATTCTGTGTTTGTCCACGAGGATTCAAATTGACGTCGACTGGCGTTTGTCAAGGTAAGTTGATTTGATAAATTCCTTTCAAGGAGAAATTCATTTATTCTATTTTTGACAGATATCGATGAATGTGAAGAAGAACAGATTGTTTCTTGTGCTGATAATGCAACTTGCCACAACTTGATTGGATCTTACGAATGTCGATGTTTGGACAACTATGAAGGAAATCCATATCGAGATGGATGTAAGCCTGTCCCACCACCATTGAAAGGATGCATTCGTGATACCGATTGTGCATTGAACAAAAAATGCGATCAACCAACTGGTGAATGCTATGGTATGATTAAGGATAATCTTATTTATTCCATTTTTTTACTTTAATTGTTTGTATCTTGTCTTGCCAATAGATCCATGTCAAATCCAAGGACCACTTGAACATAGATGTGGACAGAATGCAATCTGTTTAACTGAAAATCATCAACCTGAATGTTATTGTCCACCTGGTCATGAAGGTAGCCCGTACAAATTGTGTTTCAAGAAAATTGTGTGCGGTATCGATTATCATTGTCCTGGTAATTTGATCTGTCTCGATGGCAATACTTGCGGATGTCCACCAAACTTTTTCCGTGAAAATGATTATTGTTTCATCAAATCGGTAAATTGTACGACGAACAATCCATGTCCAACCAACGAAGAATGTGTCTACACTGGAATTCAAAGTGGCTTCTGTGTATGTCCGCATGGTTATGAATTCCATCCCAGTGGTGAATGTATCGATCTCAACGAATGTCTTCACGTTCAATGTGGCTCTGGTGCAATATGTGATAATAAACCTGGTGGATATGATTGTAGTTGTCCACCGGGTACGATCGGCGATGCCTATGTAAAAGGTTGTGTTGAGATTGATGGTTGTACGTCGACCATTGATTGTGCCGCCGATCGAGAATGTGACATCGGAAGCAAACAGTGTATAAGTAAGTATTGAACAAATCTTGAAAGTTTTAAATTTAATAATATTTTTTTACTAGGTCCTTGTTATATTTGTGGTCCACATACTGAATGTACGGCTCGAGATCATACGGCAATTTGTACTTGTCCACCAGGACGAATTGGCAATCCATTGGATAAGCAGGTTGGTTGCTATGTTGAACCAGATCTACCGATTGAATCAAGAACAATACCACCACCATCAGAAATAATAGGTTCGTTTGAATCTTTGATTTTAATTGATATATTTTTAATCATTTATTTCTTTTTAAAGTAATGTGTTTGGCCGATGGAGTACAAGTATCGGTACAATTGGATCGTTTCGATGGATTGATCTACGTTAAGGGTCATAGTCAAGATCCTCAATGTAGACGATTGGTGACTAGTGGTGAAGGCGATTCAATTGATTTTAAGGTTTTGTTTGGCCACTGTGGCTTGATCCATGTTGATGGCGAAGCATCGTTTGTGTTGGTCATACAAAAACATCCAAAATTAATCACCTATCGTGCCAGAGCTTATCACATCAAATGTGTGTACAATACGGGTGAGAAGACAATCACATTAGGATTCAATGTTAGCATGATTACAACATCGGGAACGATTGCAAACACTGGACCACCACCTACATGTATCATGTCAATCTGTACATTGGACGGCAAAGAGATTAGCAGTGCAGAAATTGGCGACGATCTCTTGTTGAAGGTGGACGTACAACCCGATTTCATCTATGGCGGCTTTGCACGAAGTTGTATTGCTAAAACGATGGAAGAGGAAGGCGAATTTCAGTATGAGGTAACCGATGAGAATGGATGCGCCACCGATCCAAGTATATTTGGCAATTGGGAATATGATCCACATCAAAAGTCATTGTTGGCACGTTTCAATGCGTTCAAGTTTCCCAGCAGTAACAATCTACGATTTCAGTGCAATATTCGTGTCTGTTTCGGCTCGTGTCCACCGGTCAATTGTGACGGTGTGGATGCGTACGGTCGACGGCGCCGACGACGACGTCAGATCGAGGTCGATGAAGAAGATTTTGTTCTAACCGATACCTTCAAGGAAGGTGCACTACGTGAAGAAATTATGGTACAATCCAATGCAATACTTACGTTTGAGAAGCGTGAACCACAAAGTTCACAGAATCTACTCGACAGTCCAGTCAAAATTGAAGATATTGAACATGTTTGTCTACCAAAGTTGGGTTTGATCATCTCAATGATCCTCACCACGTTATTAGCCTTAGTGGCGGTAGCAGTGGCCATTTCATGTTGGCTGATGGCCTATCGTCGTCGACCAAAAGGCGTCGGTCCATTGCCACATCCTCCCGATTTCCCCAACCCGTTGTATACAACACCTGAACCGGTAGCCGAACCATTGCCCGATTATTACCAAACGCCGCGACACATGTAACATATCATAATAACTCTTTCTTTCTTTCTATATACACTAAACCAAATAGGGAAACGGAATGGTACATAAACAAAAAGGTATAACCTGGCCTCTCTTGATGGTCGACTTGATCAAATTTCCATTCGAATCGATGTTTTTTTCTTCCGGACTCATTCTCGAATGGCCATAAGTGCCAAATTAACCTTTTTTCATGTAATATAAATGCCATTTGTTTGTGAATCGAGCACACATTGAGCGCCAATCAATCGATGTCGAATAGAGATTTGGTCGACTCGTACCAATGGGTTGATTTTGTTTTTTTTCTTAATTAATTTTCATCACAAACTATATGTTTTTGTTGCACATTGACAAAGATTTATTTATTTAGATTTGTTTGATTTGACCAAGATAGATACACAAACAATATAACACAGCCAAAAGTTGTACACGACCTATCTTTACCCATTTCTCATTTTATTGTCTTATACTTATTGTCACAAGGCAGCTATTTGTGATCACAATTTTATTCTTAACCTAACTTTAAACCATTTTTTTCATCCATCTCATTATAATGGCAGCTATTACTACTATTACAAGAATATTATTGGTTTAATAGATTGGTCGTGTAGGATACATTCGGCATTGTACAAAATAAGCTTTCCCTATTTATTATGAATATATTATTATACACTTGTTATTTCAAACACATTGAAGATAATAAATTTATAATTCTTTACAAAGTTAAATTGGATATTTTAGATGGCCAGGGCTGCTGTCAGGCTGTCCGAGGGTCCGGGTCACCAATGCAGGAGCTCGGGTTGAGAGCGTGTAGCGGATGTAGTCAGGAACCATTGCTAACCAAATGATACATCGGAAATTATGTAAATTATCCATATTTATCATTAATAAAAACCTAATACAAATTTTATTCGACCATATGTTTATTGTTTTAGTACCAAAATTTGCCGATATAGTACTGCATTGATGAAGCATTTAGACTCATGATGATACATTTGACTCGATTTGATGAACCTATTTCATCGTTCTAATCATGATACAAATGATTCATATTGTTAGCCTTCTTAATTCACTGTACAACTAATAATTGGCTCACCCCACTCATCTATTGTTGTACATGATTTGACATAGAGTTCATGTTTACCTTATAGTGTATTGGCAACATAAAATTATCAAAGTTTAAACTCGTGCGCCTAACGTTTCTTGTACTACTGTTTAATCTAAGTTTAAACTGAGATGACTAACTTCAACCCTACATACCACATTGAACATAGCAAATGTGTGGCTGAAGTAGCATAAAATTTGTATATAAGCTCAAGCAAAAAGCAAGTAGATCATCAATCGTTTCTTGGCTTTCACTTGTGATGATCAACCACCTTTCTATCAAGCAACTCTCGTCGTTTTGGCTGTAGCTGATGGTCCTGTTCGAAGTTTCTTGGCTTTCACTTGACTTTTATTTCAGTCGTTTGGTGACATTTTTGTGGCTGGTCATTTATGCTGATGACCATATTTCGGATGGGTTTTTTTGATGATGATCTGGTTAACTTCTGGTAACTTTCTCTTAGCCGTGTGACTACCAATGGCGGTGGCGAATTCCTATCGGTGGCGGTGAGACTTCTGATGATCATCAAAATAACATCAATATATAAATTGGTATTGATGTTTTACCATCTTTAATTTCTGCCGATGTTCGTTTTCAACTAAGTATCATTTGATTCATTTTTCTATATCAATTTAACTTTGATTTTTTAATCGTTTTATGCTTCAAATCATTTTAATGACCGATGTTCAAGTTCCGTTTTTTTTTCGTTGAATATTCATTCAAGTTAAGTATTTTTAAAACTAATTGCTTAATCTTTCACTAACATTTTTTTTTATATCTCACTTCTATATCCCTGGATGGCAATGGTGGTGGTGGCTGTCGATCATTGTGACGACACTTTCTAACATCAACTTGGCCGCCGATCATTGGGACCACACTCTGGAAAAATAATTTGGCTGACGATCATTGGGACGACACTTTGAAAACCAGATTGCTCGTTGATCATTCGGAAGACACTCTGGAACATCAATTTGTCTTCCGATAATTGGGACGACACTCTGGAACATCAACATGCCCGCTGGTTATTCCGACGACACTCTCGAACATCAACTTGCCCGCTGATCATTCCGATGACAATTTCGAACATCAACTTGGCCGCCGATTATTGGAACCACACTCTCCAAAATCAACTTGCCCGCTGATCATTGGGACGACATTATCGAACATCAATTTGGCCGCCGATCATTGGGACGACACTCTCCAACATCAAATTGGCCGCCAATTATTGGTAACACACTCTCGATTATCAACTTGGCCACCGGTCCCTAAACATAACTTTTTTTAAAATAATTTTTTGAAAACTAATTATGCGTAAACCCTTGTTTTTTATTCTTAACTTTTTTACCTCAAGATCTCCTATATATGAACATTTTATACAACCTATTTTTGGGTAGAACACTTTGGATTTATAAATTGATTTGTTATTGATCAATAAACTATTCCTGAAAATTTCATTGCAATCCAAGCAATTATACCTTTTGCTTCATTTTACGCTGCGCTCGCCTCGATTGTTCGATCGACCGTCGCATCACAATAAAATTCAATATATATTATTTTAAAACCCGAATAAATTTATTTACAATTTAAATTACAAAAAATTGAATATTACTTGTCAAAAGAATTGTTTCAATGGTTAATGAAGGTTGAATCAAGTACGCCATCACCACCATTCAACGATATTGAAATCAGGATTGTTAAATACATCATTCGTATGAATTTTAGTTCTTAAATCCCAAGGATTCTACCCCAAAACAGGATTCAAATTGGTTGATCGAAAATCGAAAAAACGCAAAGGGGTTAGTCTATGGGTTTTTGTAAAAATGAAGCAAAAGGTAAAACTGCTTGGATTATAATGAAATTTCCAAGAATGGTTCAAAATTGGTCAATAAATCATTCCTGAAAAATTCAGGACGAAAATCAAAAAAAAGGATTCAAATTGGTTGATTAAAACTTCAAATTAGTCTATGGGTTAGCACAGATTAAATTTGCTTGGATTGCAATGAAATTTTCAGGAATAGTTTATTGATCAATAACAAATCAATTTATATAACCAAAAGGTTCTACTCAAAAATAGGTTGTATAAAATGTTGTTATATAGTAGAACTTGAGGTAAAAAAGTTAAGAATAAACAACAGGGGTTTAAACATTTATTTTTCAAAAAATTAATTCAATTTAAAATAATCGGCGGCCAAGTTGATGTTAGAGAGTGTGGTTCCAATAATTGGCGGCTAAATTGATGTTCGAGAATGTCGTCCCAATGATCGGCGGCCAAGTCGATGTTGGAGTGTCGGGACAATAATCGGCGGTCAAGTCGATGTTGGAGAGTGTCGGGACAATAATCGGCGGCCAAGTCGATGTTGGAGAGTGTCGGGACAATAATCGGCGGTCAAGTCGATGTTGGAGAGTGTCGGGACAATAATCGGCGGTTAAGTCAATGTTCCAGAGTGTCGTCCCAATGATCGGCGGCCAAGTTGATGTTCCAGAGTGTCGTTCCAATGATCGGCAGCCAAGTTGATGTTCCAGAGTGTCGTGCCAATGATCGACGGCCAAGTTGATGTTGCCATCCAAAGATATAGAAGTGGGAAAATATAAAAAATGTTAGTGAATGATCAAAACAATTAGTTTTAAAAAATACTCAACTTGAATGAATATTCACCGGAAAAAAACGGAATTGGAACATCGGCCATTATAAGGATTTGAAGCATAGAAGGATTAAAAAATCAAAGTTAAAATTGGTATAGAAAAATGAATCAAACGATACTTAGTTGAAAACGAACATCGGCAGAAACAGGAATAGATGTATTGATGTTTTATTGGTGATCATCAAAAGTCATACTGACACCGATAGGAATTCGCCACCGCCATTCGTAGTCACACGGCTACGAGGCTACGTGTTGCTGTCCGGCTCTCCGCGTCATAAATGTAGATGACCAATGTGGAGCTGCTGTCCGAGTGTCCGGTTCACCAATGTAGAATCTCGGGTGTTGAGAGCGTGTAGCGGATGTAGTCAGGAGCCAGCGATTGAACCATGGGAGTGAATGGAGACACGAACACAATGACGGAGGTCATGAGAGTAGTGCAGAGTGTCGTGAATTAGCGATGCTGTGGCAAGTGGTATGCCAGCAATGCTGATTTAGCTAGCCATGCGATTGGTCTTTTATACTGATCAATGGTCACCTTGTCTTTGTAGACGAGGCGCCAGTTTAGTCTTGGTTGACACTTGGATGACAAGGCGTGAACCTCGAGTTATAGAGTATCGTGAGCAAGAGTTGAACAGTATGACCAATGACTAACGTTTGATCATTGATGGGTAAGATTGCAAGCAATGCAAAGGACATGACTGCACATGAGTATGACGTATGATGTGAACCAGAATGAGTGTCGTATGTGGACGACCCATTGGGTTCCTACAATATTAAATTAAAATTTTCAATCATATTTGCCTTTTTTCAAAAATTTATTGATAAAGTTCAATAACAATAAAATTTTCAAATATGATTTTTTATTGATAAAGAACGGAAGTTAATAAAAGTTAAAACAATAGAAGTTCTACTGTATTTATTGGAATAAAAATTATTGCAACAAGTTACAAAAATATAAAATTAATCAATGATAAATTAAAAAATAAATGGAATTTTATTTTAAAAAATAGGCGATTGGTAATTTTAGGCTGATCACAAAATTGTTTCCATGATTTTCCATGGGAAATCATTCTTCGATCGGAGGTGGCACTAATGGTAAAGTGTTGCTTGCGTTTTGAGTTAAGTAGCCAGCAATGTTTACAGAAGGACCTATTTAAATAAATAAAATTAATTTTATAATAGAATAATACACTAGGTTGATTTACCTGTTAAAAATTGGGTCGATTGATTGCTCGTGATAAATAGATCATGTTTTTGATCTTTATATTCGTTCCAAATGCTTGATTTAGATAAAATTTCAATGATTTGAGGGCCCATAATTGGATTGTTTTGAATATATTGAAGCATCTGAACAATTTTGGCTTTCGCTGATTGACTAGCATTGGAGTCGAGAATATTCAACAGACGCTTAATTAAATCACATTGAATAGCTTGATTGACAAATTCATTGCTACCAGATTCGAACATCTTCACCAAAACATCGCAAGTCAGTTCACTCTGGTCTGGATGGTTTTCGAGCACATAGTTAAGATTATCAGCCAAAATGTTGGCGGCGATCATGTCACCGACACAAACCGATTCACCGGCAAACTTTAACAAAACGGACAAGTATGCTTTAACAATGATAGCATTTTTAGTTCGAACATTTTTCATAAATATTTGAAGATATCCAGTGGGAGGAATCAACAAAAGTAAGTTTGGTTGAGATGAAAATAGATTGCACAATGCCGTTGAAACAAGATCCCATTCCTTTTCCTGTTAAAAATAAAAAATTAATTAAATGTATTCAACAATATGAACAATATTACATTTATATTTGGTTGGTTCGGTTTCTCCTTCATATATTCCATAAGACCCAACATGAAGTCTTTTGGTCGGCTAAGAATCCAGCCGGGACTTTGGTTGTATAGATGCAAATAGACACCGGCAATCTTGAATTCTCCATTACTGAGCGTTGTCAACTTTGATTCAGCATCTATGCTAAACTTCCAAGTCGTAAATGGATTAACCACTTGAAGTGCATATAGCTCGTCAATCATTTCCTTAAGATGTTGATTTAGATTGGTGCGAGAATCATCAGTCCAAATTAGTTCAGGATTCTCCTGATTATCATCGTACAATGTGATCGCATTTTTTGGCGCATCTTTCATTGCATTCAAAAATAGTGATGGAAGCAATTGAGCCAATACCCATTTAGAATATTGTCCACTCAATTTATCGCTACATAATTTGATCATCAGTTGAGCGGCCTTTTCGCGAATCAGATGAAAGTGTGGCCCACAAAATATGTGCAACGAATAGATTAGAACCCCTTTCGATATGCTTTCCTTAACCAAATCGTTGTTTGATCCAAACGATATCAAGATGTCAATAACGTCCAAATATATTTTCGATTTTGATTCGACAATTTTGTTGCTCACATTTAAAATCAATAAAAGGTATATGATGACATTTGATAATGAGATGTCGTTTAAGCATTCCTTGTTGGTTGCAAGTTGCATGATCAATTGCAATACAAGCGATTGTACGTCCGGATGGTTATCCATACGAAGAAAGCTGAATATATTTTTAAAGTTTCCCACAAAATAGGTTTCAATTCCAGAATTGTGTTTGATCAAATTAATCAATGCCATAATACATTGTTTCATTGTATCGATTCGATTAGCATCGATCGTCGCATTGTCATCCTTAGGAAACGATACCACTTTGATGGCATGTAAATATTGAGCATGTGATCCAAGATGATCCAACAATGCTATAACAAAACGTTTAACATCGGTAATGGCAAAACTTGGTTGAGTGTTATAGATGCGAACAAAAATGTCGCCAATGATCAACTCTTCTTTGTGAGATGAGAAAACGAATTGTGTACCAAACGATGGATCGATTGCCACACCACTTCGAAGCAATTCTTTTTCCTGTTCTTGTAGGTAATTGATCAATTCAGCTCGAGATTGATTATTCCAGATAAAGTACGGATTTTCCACGTTACTATTCAATATCTTCAACAATTCAGGTACATTGGAATTGTTTAATTGATTGGCAATGTATGGTGTGAGTAAAGCAAACAATGATTGCCGAATGAGAGAATAATCGTCCAACAATGATTTATCTTCGATTTGAGCATTATTGAATTTGTTCTCAAATAATGCCACACAAGTAGACAAACTATTTTTGGCTAATGAATTGGACAAACATTGTCGATTGGTTTTGCCGTCCGTTTCGACATCGGCTTCTTCCAATGTGTAATCATATTTGAAGATAAATTGAAGTAAACTGAAAACGATTCCAGACTTGAACAGTAACAATTGTAGATACGGATCATTACAAAAATAGATGATACAATCGATGGCTGCCATACATAATTTGATCAAATGTTTGTAGTTCAAAATGTAGAATATATTTTTTGGAAGCAGTGTCATATCATAAAAGTAACGGCGACATGCGGGAAATTCTGCACTAACACCAAAACAGCTGATGATATATTTGCACACTTTGGTGGCGAGATCTTTAGATGTCGACGATGCGGATAGTACCGATACACATCGGTTGAGAATGTTGTACAATATTTCCAAACCTTCCTCACGTCTCAACTCTTCTGCGTTCAATGCCGAACATTTGACACTATGATAAACGGTCTTACATGCATGTGCCAAAAGTGGATTACTCTTTGAAAATAGATATTGATCATCGATTTCCAATTTTAGTGTCTTCAACAACATGGGATAGCCGGCATATTTGTATTGATGCAACTCTTTACCATAACGAGAAAACAGAATACTCTGTCCCTTCAAGATGAGTATTATGTTCTGAGCATCTGGTCCACTCGATTTATGGTTACCGGAACACAAAAAGTAATATGCTTCGTTCACCTTTTCAAACATATCACGCCCATTAGGATTCTTGTCCGGATGATACAATTGTGCAGCGGCATAATATTTCTTACGAATTATACTTTCAAATGGTGGTCCACTCAATAAACCATCATAATCTTTGATACCCAATATATCTAATGCATCTTCCAATTGCATGGTGTTCGGCTTCTTCTCGATCTCCACCTTCCAAATGTCAAGAATATTTTTCAACAATGTTACCGGCTCTTTAATCGGCCACTGATTGAACCGTTTAGTATCGCATAGATTCTTCAAGTAATAGATATTGCAAAATAGTTCATTCTCCAATTGAACATATTGGACGGGCGGAATGGGGCAGTATTGATAGATTGCACGAACATTCGATTGAAGACGTGGACTGAAATCAACAATATGTGCTGCAATTCGTTCGATCATAAATCGGCGCATCTCCGAATTCCAGATCACTTCGGGAGTGTCAAATTCACCCAAAAATACTTTGGAAAAATCTTCGGGTCCATAATTTTCGAGATAACAAACCATTGCTTCAGGAATTATTTGTCCAAGAATACTACGTTGAAGAACCGATTGATTTGATTCTTCACTCTTAAACGATTGTTTTAGGTGGGTCAGATGCAACAGGCGACTTATCGGTAAAATGTTTGATCCAGTGTACATTAGAATAAAGTAAAAGATACCGGTTTGATAAAGTAATGATATGCGAGGATTGTCCTTCATGATCAAATAAACAAGAGTAGCCACCTTTTCAACAATCACCGGATCAAAGGTAAGCAACAGGTGAACCAAATGTGGCAGACAACTATCGTGTGTTAAAATTTGTTTCACTTTTGGCATTGGTCGAATGATCGATTCATCCGAAAGACGACTCGGATAGGCTTCACACAATTTGATTAGCACATTCAAAATTAAAATTGTCATGTCGTTCTCTTGAAAAATCGAAGTATCCTCTGCCACCAAAGACCACTTTAGTTGAGCAATTTGTCCCAATTTGTACCATGTGTTGTAACCTTGAGCCCAACACTTGGTTTCCGACGTAATCTTTCCTTCTTTCCATAGTTCTTTCAAATCAGAATAACTGAAAGTATCGTCACCGATGTGCCATTCTTTTTCGTTTGATCCTTGCATCATTTCCGGTGATGCTTCGATAACATTCGATTGTGTAGGAATGACAGCTCGATTGATATGCAAATGTGATAATGTAGCTAAATCGATTAAAATATGAACACCATTCGATGCAATCATATTCTTTATGTTGATATTGTTTTTGGTTAATTTTTCCATGAATTGAACAATCCGATCACGCAAAATTCGGTTCAAACAACTTTCCAAAATTTGTTCTATAAAATTCATATCATTGAATGGTCCAATTTCGTCTACATATTCACCATATATGATTGACATTGCTTGCAAACAATCAGCTTTCATCTTCAATTTGGAATTGGATAGAAAACGATGATAAAGGCTATTAAAAAATTCATAAGGATTCTTGATGAATAAACGATTTGTGAGATTGGTTTCGGTTTGATCTATTTGATTATCTTGTGACAGTAACAATCGCAAATAATAGTTGCCAATCTTTATTTCATCGCCGAGTGATGCATAGTTGATTTCAAACTCGGAAAAGTTCCATGCAATCAATTGAGTGGCATGTAATTCCTTATCCGAATTGAATTGCCAAATTTCCTTTTCTAATGCTTCGCGTAATTCTTCTCTTGTCTTATGGTTCCAAATCAAGTCAGGTTTTGCATGATTTTGAGTAAATTGATAAAAGAACATATTCCAATTTTGATTTGATTTGATCAATTCTCGTCTACGTCGCAACACCACCGGTTGTTTATCTTCGGTTATTTCGTTAGCACTTGTAAAACCTATTCGCTTTCGCCAATGATTGAAAACGTCTTCAATTTGACGTTCAAACATTCGTACGGCAGGATAATTGTCACGCAATTTTTGAATACTTGAAACCGGCTTGTACGCTAGATCTTGAGCTATCTTTAAATTATCTCGTGAATCGGCAGCATTCATCGAATCTTTAGGTGGTTTTTCAGTCGATTCCAAAAAGTTCAACAATCCCAATGGAAAGATTGCATTTAGAAGCGAAATAGCCGTTTCATTGCTTACGGTCCAAAGTGAAAGTAATTTTCTGGATAGAATTTGAATTGGAAAGAACTTATCTCCAGAAACAATAGGAAACAATGATGCATGTAAATGAAACAGGAATGTTCCTTCAGCTAATGAAAGCTCTTGCATACGATTTGCTACTTGAGAATTGCCTTCTTCAATGATGGCCTTCATTAGGAGACACGTGGATTTCACAATCGAAAATGATTGATGATTAAACAATTTGAATAGACTTCTACCCGATTTAGCAACTAAATTGAGTAACATGTCAAAATGTCCGCCATCGGTTGTCTCACTGTATGGTGCACACAATGCATAGATAAGAAATTCCAAAACGGCCGAGATGACCAAGGCACCGGTTCCTTTGGCAACATGATGTTCCATCAGTTCGAGAAGAATTGGCAAGAAACGTTCTGAACTAAGTAGAAAGCCTTTGTTCTTTTGTTCAAAGAAAAGATCACTCTCATCATAGTATGGCTGAAAGATAAATAAAATTATTATCCGCAAAGTGAGAGTGGATACCGTTTCAATACCTGCATAAGGGTAGAAAGCATGTCAATTGCAGAAAAAGTGATGATATCATTGTCTCGCTTCAATGCCTTTTTAACTTTTCCAAATAAAAGTTCAATTTCACGTTCCTTCCAACGTCGATCGACAACAAAGAATGAAAAACCGGGCTTCGTACTGAACAGATGCCGAAGAGCTAACAATTGTTTGTTGAATTCTTCATCGGTTGCATCATTGAAGTCATCGATAAGCAACTCGGTGATTGCAGCTTGAATAAACTTGTCGATCTCTTTCCTTTCTCTTCTGTTCGGTTCATTATTGAGTGTTGTAGTTGGAGTGACAAATGAATTTTGTATGAAAAAATCGAGTGCATGAACAATTGGCAACTCCCGCGTTCGTGCGTGCAAATAACGAACTGTTTCAACCTCTGGTAGTGAAATGATTTTATGATGATTGAGCTCAATTTTAACATGAACGTTTGCATTGCCGGATGTTCGGACACTGTCCAACAATGATGCAAGAACGATATCACGTTCTGTAGAAGTGTAAAGTCGAATGTCACCGTTAAGGTAATGGACGGAGAATAGTTGCGAATCGGTTTTAGGTCGAACAATAGCATAAACATCAACCAAATGTCTTAAGTTGACAATCTCATTCGTATTGGCATCCCTCTCCAACAGGAATTGGTCAGTTAATGCCAAAAAGCGTTTCTTGGGTTGTGAACCTTTATGTTCGGCGCCGACCTTCAATACCAAAAAGTTGTGAAGCGGTGCCAATGATGAGACGTCATAACCAAGGCGTTTACAAATAAATTGTTGCATTGTTACTGCTTCATTTGAAATTGGAATTACAACGCCAATATTTTTGCGTGCCACCAATCGTATACGGTCCATAATGTCTCGACGAACATTGTCATCGTTCACGATGAAAAGATGGTATTTCTCACTTTCGGTAGTAGCTATTAGAAAAGCCGATCCCTGGCTAACATCTTTGACATTGGCCAATTTATAGATGTCCTTGTAGTAATATGTTGACAATACTAGACCGGTTGTTGGATTTGTGGTTGTAACACTGTAAACGCCAACGTCCACAAATACTTTAACATTTTCTCCAGTCCATCGGTGTTTGAGTGCCGAATATCTCTTGGAACTTTCATTATATTTTTGAGAAAAATTGGTACAAACTTTAAAAAGATCGGTTAAAATATCTGATCGATGTTTTGATTTGAATTTCATTTTAGCACTTGGAAAATAGATCGAAAAAGATTGTTCGGCACCAGTTGTAACCGTATTCTGATCTTCTTCACTGGTTATAGGAAAAAAATCTCGAATCTCAGTACAATTGTAACTGTTGGTAAGCTTGTAATCGGCGACTTCGTGTGTTGCTACATTTTGACGCCCAATCACCAGAATTCGGCGAAGACTATTGATAAAGGTTCAATTATTGTCAAAGATAGTAACAAAATAGTAAAGAATTTACCTTCCACGCCATTGATGATTTTTAATTACATAATATCGCGAAACGACAACACCGTCTTGGTGTGTGGACATCGCGAATGTTGTTGAAGATCAAAAACAACAAATTGATCAAACTAATCTATTAAACTTTTAATACGTAATACGATGATGACGACTTTTGACGATGATGCTTTCAAAAGCAAGTGACGGGGCTTTCTTTCAAGCCAGTCAAACAGAAGACGACAGAAAACAGAAGAAACACAAAAACATAATAACAAGCCCGGCCACAATCATCGGCATCACAACAAGCCAACATTAAGAGCATCAGCAGCAGCAGCAACAACTTATATAACGCCCAGAATGAACAGTTACTTCAAAATGGATCTATTTCCACCTAACCCACGTTCGTTAATGATGAAATATAATCATGCATGCATGGATGCATTAGTGAAAATAATTATACCAATACTAAATAGATTGATTTAATTGCAACATGATCTTGAATTGTTGTCATTGAACATATAAATTTGATTTTGATAATCGTTATCTGATTATTTAAGAAAAAAAAACGATACATGATTTAAATAATTAGTTTAATTCAAAAACGATAATCTTCAATAAAATTTCATTAAATTAAACAAATAACTATATTGCTTTTCAAAACAATTCAAAAAATGAAATCTAATTTAGTTTTTTTAATCTGTACATTGTATAAAAAATTTGATTTAATGACGTTCACATAATGTAAGCTGGATTAGGATTAACCCGATTCTTTCTCATTACAAATTTAATTTTCCTTTCCATATCTTCATCGTAAATAGCTTTACACATTTGCCAACTAACTCGTCGTCGAGTGTTGAATGGTTTTTCATAAGTTCTTGTTCGTCGATAAATGTCGAATAATCCTTCCGATCCCATGATACGATTCAGAACACGTAATGCACCATCGACGTCTCCATCCTTTACAATAACCGTTTTCCCAATGAATTTGTTCACCATTCGACCTCGTTGAAAAAGACATTGATTAAGAAACATGATATTAGTTTGACTAATATTGAATACACAATCAATAATCAAATTGAAATAGTTTTAGATGATCACGCACTTGGGACAAATGTAAACATTTTACATCATTTAAATGTTCACAGAAGACGTAACATCACAAAAATTAATTATTTCCATAGAATGAAATATTTTACCGATTTTTTCGGTAATCTTTTTTTATACATATAAAACAATTATAAGAAAAGATGGATTGAGCCTGTCATTTATTGACATTTCAATATTTACATTTGTATTCATAGAAAACATTATTGACAAATGACCACACTAAAAACACGTTATGTTCATTATTAGTGTGTTTTCAATAGAAACTATGTAAATGGCATTAATAAATAAATAAAATATGATATAATAAAATAATTACAATTGTCGATAGTGTTTAATGTGTACAAAGGGATGGTGAAGTTGTTTAAATGTAGCCAACATAATTAAAATCGGCTTTTTGTAAAACAAGTACATTTTGTATATATTGAACATATATTTTTGTAATAAAAAAAATTAATCAGATTTACAGGTAATTAATTATTAAACTATTAATTAGTTAGAAATACAATAAAATAAATCACAAAAAAGAATTACTATGAACTGGCAAAGTTTTTCCCCTTCCAGTCTTCGATTACTTTTATCTGTTGGTTTACAAAAAAGATTCTACGAAAAAATTATATGTCAATAATATTTGAATTAAAATAACAATGATAATATATACCTTTGTTGTTGTAAAGTAGTTCTGATCTCGGTTACTCTAACCATACTTCTGGCATTTTTAAGTTCAGTTGAAACTCTAGTACATAGAAAATTTCCAATATGATTCACTTGTTCAGATAATTCGCAGGCCTAAAACAAATGGTTAATTAAAAAACGAAATGATACAAAATTTTAAAAAATACCTCTTTTTCCAAAGGTTCCGAGTTCCAGCCTGAAACATGGCCCACTAAATCCGCACGGTATAAATGCTTGAATCGTTGAAAATTAGGCACAGTACTTTTTTGAGAAACAGTCGAACTAGCAGCTGATATTGTACTTAAAGAGCTCGAAGATGGTACATTTTCATTACGACAACCATTCTTCGATTCGGGTGAAAAAAAAGATGTCTTGGGAGGATGATCAAGTTCATGTTTTTCGGCAGATCGATATGATGATGATGGTTGATGGGTTTTGTTTGTGTTTGAATTAGAATGATGTTTAGGTTGACTTGTTGGTGAACTGGTCGACTTTTGATGACTAACAGAAGCGGAATTTCGTACTGACGCCTTAGAATTATGAATATGTGAAATAAGATTATTTAATAATATTGTTGGTTGAGAATTCGACAAATCCAACGCTTTCTTTAAAAAGTCTATTGCGTCTTCAGATAAGGAATTTGAAACGTTAACACCATGTGAATTTGTAAACTGTGTTAATAGATTGGTTATGTTTAAGGAAGGTTGTCCCGATGACACGAGTGAAGCCAATGTTGTCATTATTGTTGATGAAACCGTTGTTGGATCTAATTGCAAATTGGAACTTTTTGTATTTATATGGGCGACCTTATTTTTACTGTTTGAACTATTATTATTGTTGTTGTTTGTTGAATTGTTCACAGAAGACCTAGATGATTCATGATGATGCTCACTTTTTGCATTATGGTTGTTGTTATTTTTCAATATATTACATTGGGAGTCGGATGAATTTTTAGGAACAGATGATTCACTATTTTTGTTTCTATAGGAATAATCATTTGACAAATCTCGTGATTTCTTCAAATCATTTGTGGTGCGCTTTTCTGATTCTCTGGTCTTCGAATTGTGAGATCTATAACTTGGACTGCCGTGCCTTGAACTATAAGAATCTTTATGGCGTTCCCTACTTGAATAGGATTCATTTGAATGATTATACGATCTTTGACTACTCGAATTGTGGTCATATTTATCACGATAACTTGAATTCGAATACTTTTCCGATGAAGATGATGATATTGAGTACTTTGATGCATGACGCATCTCCCATTCAGCCCATTCTTTGGGCTTATTCCACTGTGATACTTCGGTCTTTCCATTGTAATAATATGACTTTCCCGATGAGCTAACTACTGCTGTCCAATCGCCAAAATGCGTCCTCTTCGAAGAACTGTACGAAGAATGATTATTTTCGTAATAAGAATCCCTAGAATGACCACTCGAATGATTCTTAAAGGATGATCGCGACGATTCATGCCCAACCGGGGACCGTGATAATCGAATATATTTGCTTTTACTTCCTCCATCATAATACTTGCTGTCATGATCCTTGCTTTTTCGTGAGTATGGCTTGGATGAATACGAGCTTGGGCCACGAGGGCTCAAGCTATCTGGTGAACTATTCCGACTATGACTTCTTCTGCTTGGGGAATAATCTCGTCGATGTTTACTATATGACTCGAAGCTATTGTTGCTTGTTCGCTTTGTAGAATAATTATTCATTGAATGGCTTTTAAATGTTAACATTCATATGGACACATTTTGTGATCGTATAAAACGATATATATTAACTAATAAGAGCTTCAAGTTGCTAAAGTTTCAAACAACTTTGCTTTAGCTTATAAATGGAAAATCGTTGGCTGTAAAATGAACAAACAATTCTAAAGGTTAGAGAACAATAAAAATAGGGCACTGAATTGCAAAAGTTAACATTACATACCATATGCCGAAATAATTTGATCCTAATCAGAAGAAAATAAACAAAGAACAACGATTAGTAATGAAGTGATACACTAAAAATTGATTATCTCCGATACTAGGAGATTTTGTTCGTCAATTGTCAAACTTGGATTCAATTGATCGTTTTCAATTATACTTACCAAATTGTTCTTTTCGATTTACAAACTATTTCCAACAAGCTCATAGTTTGTGATTTTGCACTAAAATTTAGAATTTATGGCGTATGAAAGTTGCTTCCCGACCGTCACCAATTTGATGAATCGAATCGATCGATTGAGATTACAAAGTATGGAGCCCTGTGGACGCGAATGGAGACTAATCAAAAGGAAAAAATTGGCCAATGTAAATACGTTTGGCAACAATAAGTTTGTGATTAGCACAAAGTGCGAAGAGTGAGCCAGTCCGAGTACTGAGCGAAAATGGTGAACGAGCAGATCCACTTGCCACTGCCGATTGTGATGGTGTAGATGTCGTCGAGTTGGTAGGACGACAAGATCATTTCATACGATGCTATTTTTCAATATTCAACAATATTGATTTATGCATTAATTAACTTTACTTATTAATCTAAATGATTCATTACAATCAATTATAGTTTAATATTTGAACTAGTTTAATTCATATAAATTTAGTTATTAATTATTATATCATTTTATTTAACTAGTTTAAATAATTTTCAAGTATATATTAATCGACATCATGGTACAACTTGTTTATAGTAACTAGCATAGTATGAATCAATCAGGGACGGGCAATGGGTTTCAATGGTCATGCGCGAGTGACAACGACGACGACGACGACGACTATAACAACGACTAGGAGAGGAAGAGAAACTGCATATGATTCTCCAATTCAACTCGATCTACGACTTTGCCTATCTCTTCTCTCTCTCTCTCCCTCTTTCTTTCCCTCTATGTACTTAGAGCATCGATTGGCTTGCTCGTTCCTTTTGGTCGTCAAAGCACACAACACAAATTCACCTCATCACCAACATTGTAATCAGCACCACCATCAGCATCATCATCAGCAGCAATTGCAGTAAAAGCAGCTTTCTTCATCGATACCACCATTGGGACCCGATCATGTGCTTTTGCACCAGCTGTCCTATTGTCGAGTCCATCGGACGCACGCCTAATAATACCCGACGCCCATTGTTTGGTTTTGTGTGATGTCCCCTCACAACGAATCCATTGACTCCGTGTCAATTCGAGATCAATCCTGATTCTTTCTAAACATAATCATCATTACCTGCCTACCCATCAACTCTCCCTCTCTTTCTTTCTTTCTTACTCTAAAAAAACACACACACAAATTTACTCATACAAACCACCAACACTTACTCAACTATTGATCACAATTGAAAATAAGCAGCACAATGTTCGTCTCCGCTAATCGTCTCGTCTTTCCACGTGTGACACAATATTTGGCCATAATCAGCTTAATTTCATTCACCACCAAACTAACTAATGGTAATATTTTAATGCTCTAATTTATACTTGATTTCATTCCATGTTCTATTCGAGAATGATTAAATAGAGAATGGAAATGCTATTGAAATAGTCAAACAAATGTCCATTAATGGATGATTGACAAACATTGTTTAAATAATTATTATTTGCAATGAGCTTCCTCAAATTTTCGTCTGATTATAACATATTAAAAGCTGATTTGATCACACTTTCGTTAGAGTTAACCCATGATGATTATAAAAAGGTCGATTTTCTTCTATCTCGCGAACTTGCTTGTGGTCTCAAATCTACCAAAGAATCTACTATCAAAATGTTTCTTACATATGTTCGTTCATTGCCAAACAATGAAGAACAAGGCCAATATTTGGCATTGGATCTTGGTGGGACCAATTTCAGAGTTTTGTTAGTGGAATTCACATCATCAAAGCAAAAAATCTTAGATTGTGAACGTCATGAGATTCCTAATGATCTCCGTTTTGGTTCTGGTCAATCCCTATTTGACTTTATTGCTGAACGAGTAATACAATTTGCCATTCGACATCAATTAGTTGGAGTAAGAATTGCTCTCGGTTTTACGTTCAGTTTCCCACTCCATCAGCATGGTTTAGCTGAGGCAACCCTGGTCCGATGGACCAAATCATTCAACTGTTCCGGTGTGGTCGGCTTTGATGTAGTTCGATTGTTGAAAGCTGCTTTGAAGCGTAAGATGCATAAATCGATTCCTTATGTAGATGTGGTGGCAATCATCAACGACACCACCGGTACACTTATTTCCGGAGCATTAATGGATAAGAATTGTGTTATTGGTTTAATCGTTGGAACCGGATGTAATTCATGTTATGTTGAAAAGTTAGAGAATATTGAAAAATGGCCATTCAATTATAGTGAACCACGACAAGTGGTGATCAATACCGAATGGGGAGCATTCGGTGAGAACAATGTCCTAGACTTTATACGAACCATTTGGGACCGATCACTCGATTATGAATCTGTGAATGCTGGAAAACAGATCTATGAGAAGATGGTTTCCGGGATGTATCTTCCTGAACTCTTTCGCCGTGTACTGCTTACCTTGATCGAGCGTGGTGTCCTATTTAATGGTCATGTTCCATTGGAATTACTTAGACCATATTCGATAACTACGAGTTCCATGTCAAAGATCGATATGGATACCAAGTTGAACAGTTTCCGTAATACGAAAACGGTGTTGAGCGAATTGTTTGTTCGATGCGATTATAGCGATGTAGACGCAAAGATTGTATTCATGATCAATAACCGAATTACTCAACGTGCCGCATATCTTATTGCTACTGGCATATGGGCATTGGCTAAGCGAATCGATCAAACCGATATATCAGTTGCCTATGATGGATCACTTCTTTGTTTACATCCCTATATCAAGTTATGGGTCGAGGAAAAGTTGAACAAGTTTTCTAGTTCCACCAATAAAAAGATTCGTCTCATACCATCACATGATGGAAGTGGTTATGGCGCGGCAATCGTTGCCGCACTTTGCTATCGTGAAAAGAGACCTAAGATTGTAAAGAGAAATGGCAAAGTTTATGAAGTGACCAGCTTTCTTAATAAATAAAACATTTCAAAATTATCTTAATATTCTTTATATATATTCTTTCATTGCAGCACTATTATGCCACTGTGATATATGCGAAAAAAGCAACTATACCTGTGAAACAGACGGCGTCTGTGCAGCCACACTCTACAAAGAGAATGGAAAACAAGAAACATCGTATAGGTATTTCAAATGTTTTATTTATTTAACACATTAATTTTCCCTTCACCATTTTATGTTTTATTTGTTTGAAACATTTATTATTAACTTTAAAACTTGTGTCTAATCCATGTGATGCAACCAATTTTTTTGTTTTGTGTTCTCGTCTCGTCTCAATGCAGGTGTTATGACAAAACTGATCTCCTACCACCAGAGAATCCGGTCCACTGTCAATATTCTAACCGATTGCAACGAAAAATTGATATTCAATGCTGTCTAGATAAAGACTTTTGTAACAAACATTTTCAATTTAATCCTGAACTATTTGACGATCAAGTTACTAATAATGGTAAGCATTTTGGACACATTTTTTTAATCGATTCCTTTTTTCTTTTCTTCTTCTCTTTCCTTTCATAACTTGCTTTATATATACCTCTATATATACTCTACTTTATTTTCAATTTCGTTTGGAAACCAATGTTTGATCTAAGATGTATGGTGAAAAATATTCTATTTCCTACGGATAGTCCCTCTTGGTGCAATAAATCGAATACAGACATGAATATTCATTCATGTTGTAACGATTATGATTATTGTAATCTTGATTTGCGCCTTAAATTCCCCGAAGCTCAAGGTGGGTTGTGTCATGTAGTCCATAAGGACAGGTGTATGTTTTCCCATGAATATTGTCCATTCTAACGGTTTTCCAATTAATATATGCATTCTTTTTCTCATTCTTTGTTTCATACTTATTATACTTTTAATATGTTAACCATTCTCTAATTGATTTTTTTTGCGCAAAACAAATCTAGGTTTCAATGCAATTCATCCTATAATTTTGGCTGCACTGGTTTTGTTGATTCTGCTTATTTGTGCATTAATATTTGCAACATTCTTCTGTAAAAAGAAAACGCAACAAAAGAAAAAGAAGAAGAAACAATCGTTCAATGATGTGGAAGGTAGTGTGGCCAGTCGGGATCCTCTCATTCCCGGACAATCGTTAAAGGATCTTCTTGATCACACTACATCCGGTTCTGGTAGGTTTTCAAATCATTTCAGTTTATAAATCAATCAATACTTATAATGTTGTCTTATTTTATTATTCTGGTACTCAGGACTCCCACTTTTGGTTCAACGTAGTATTGCTAGGCAAATACAACTTTTGGAAATTATCGGAAAAGGTCGTTTTGGAGAAGTATGGAGAGGCCGTTGGAGAGGTGAATCTGTTGCTGTAAAGATTTTCTCTTCACGTGACGAACAATCGTGGTTTAGAGAGGTGGAAATTTATCAAACCGTAATGCTCCGAAATGATAGTATCCTTGGCTTTATTGCCGCTGATAATAAAGGTTGGTATTGTTGACCTATTTGTTTGTTACTAATTATAACTTATAATAATCTTATTATTTATGATGATTGCAGACAATGGCACATGGACTCAACTTTGGCTCATCACCGATTATCATGAACGAGGCTCATTGTTTGATTACTTGAGCAAGAATACTGTTGACATACCGGGTATGCTCAAGATGGCAGCATCGATTGCCAATGGTTTGGCACATTTGCATATGGAGATTCTGGGCACTCAAGGCAAACCAGCGATTGCTCATCGTGATTTGAAATCGAAAAATATTTTAGTAAAATCCAATGGTACTTGTGCTATTGCTGATTTAGGTTTGGCTGTTCGATACGATTCAATGACAAATTCTGTCGATATCCCACCGAATACACGGGTCGGCACTAAACGCTATTTGGCACCGGAAGTTTTAGACGATTCAATCAGCATAAATCATTTTGATTCATTCAAACGCGCCGATATTTACTCATTTGGTCTTTGTATATGGGAAATTGCACGCCGATGCAACGTTGGAGGTAATTTGAACTTGATTATATCAATTATGTTTAAAACAAAATCAATTTGTTCAACTCTACAGGCATCTTCGAAGAATATCAATTGCCATATTACGATGTCGTTCCATTCGATCCAACGCTTGATGATATGCGAAAATTGGTCTGTGTTGACCGGCAACGACCTCAAATTCCGAATCGATGGCAGTCTTGTGAGGTATGTTGTGTGGGTGTATAATTCTATGTTTCATTTTTGACCGTTCTTCTCTTTTTGTTTTGTTTCATCAGGCATTACGAGTAGTATCGAAGATCATGAAAGAATGTTGGTATCAAAATGCTGCTGCAAGATTAACTGCCTTACGCATCAAGAAGACAATTGCCAACTTGGAAGCACAGGAAGATCTCAAAATGTGATTCTTTATTTATGTTGTGTGGTGCCATCACCTTTTTTTTGAATATGCATCACTTTCTTGTCATGCTTCCATATTTTTGTGGCTATTAGTCAATAATGACACTTCTTCAAGAGTCAATAGACGCTAGCTCCAACAGAATCCTTAAAAAGGATCGAACCGTTTCTTAGTTTTATGTTTCATTTGTTTGTTTTTATTCTTGTTCGTTGTTTTCACGAATCTCATCCTCTTTTTTGCAAATGCATTCTATATATTGATATTTCATGTATAGACTTGTATATTTGTTATTCACTAGCATCTGTTCTATGAACTATATCAACTATAATAAATCATTATGAATCAATTTATAAAATATAGTGGTAATTTATTACATTATGGGATATTTCATACATACAAATACATATATGAAAATAATAATTTATAAAATAAGTTAAATATAATTTAAAGAAAAGGAAAAATCGTTTACAATTCGTCATGTTTTGGCCCACTAAATTCATCATGAGAAATGTAACCGTTCTTGTCACGATCTTCATGTTGGAAGATATCTTCAACCAATTTGTCTTGATCGGGAATTTCATTGTTATGTGCTCCTTCAGGAACTTGTTTCTTTAGGTAATCACTAAGCTGTAAGACAAGAAAAAATAAGATTTTAATTTCAATTCCAAACATTATCATTGAAAATATCATTACCTCTTCTCGTGAGAGTTGATTATCACTATTCATATCAATTTCCTTGAAAATATTAACTGGTGCTGGTCCATCCTCAACGGCAATACATTCTACTTCAAAGAGTAATGTCGATTTTGGTGGAATCGATTCACCGGCACCGACATCGCCATAACCCAAATGAGATGGAATAGTCAACTTTCGTTTCTCACCGGGACAGATTCCGATTAAACCATCATCCCAACCCTTGATCACTTGACCGACACCGATTTGAAACTTGAACGGTTCACCACGATTATAGCTTGAATCGAAAACGGCACCAGTTGTAAACAATGAACCCTTGTAATGCATCGACAACATATCACCACGAGCAGCTGCACGAGAACATTCGGCCGGTTTGTGGATCGATTCTACCATCAATTCCGTAACTTCTTCATCACCATAGGCATTGCCAATGATTATTATAAAAGCTAGAATCACAAATTGCTTCATCATTTTCGGTTTATGTGATCGATTCGAATCGCCGATATAAAATGTGGTAGTCGGTACACTTCAAATACGGCTTGACGTAGGCAAACAAATGATGTTACACGTGTCAAATAAACAGTCAACGTATATGTCGTCTATGTCGATTATGATGTGCCGATTGAGAGGGGTTGTGGCCACATTTATGTGATTGTTATAACCTCGCCAATGAACGAGCAAACAGGACAGGTTTTCCGCTTTGCTTGTAGCATCGAGCCATATCACATATGCTGCATTGCTCAATATACAATTTGTCCAACCCCGTTCGGTGAGAAACCTTCCCTGAATTATGGTTCAAATTGTGTTTAAACTTTTCCCCAAACAAATTGCAAAACAATACACATGTCTTCAATGTAATACAACTAATAATTACTTTATTATCTTTCAAGTTTTGTGTTTCCAATTTTACTCATGAACGATCAAACTTCAATTGAACTTATGGACATTGTTCCATTGGTGGAACATTCAAATTTTATCAAACCTTTAAGAGTTCATTACAAACAGGTACAAATGTTTTATTCGTTTTTGACCTAATGCATTTAATAACTGTTTTTTAATTATTTTTGTATGGTAATGATAGAGTGGAAAATTGTTGACATGGGATTGCATCAAGAAACATGATAGGTTGGTGTTTTTTATTTATTTGTTTAACTAATTTGTTTTTTAATTATAGTGTAGCTATCTTAATATTCAACAAAACTCGAAATGTATTTGTGTTTGTTCGTCAATTTCGACCATCAGTCTTTTTATCAATTCATCAATTAGATGATAAATCGAAGAATATTGCCGATATAAATAAGCAAATGAATTCAAAAGCCGGTTACACAATCGAACTATGTGCCGGTATTATTGATAAGGAAGGTAAACAATAGACGTGATTTTGATTATTCCAAATTGATAAATCTAATCCAATAAATGCGGTTTATATTAGGCCTTAGCCCACAAGAGATTGCACGTGAGGAGATTATCGAAGAAACTGGATATAGTCCAACACTTGAGTATGGAACTATATTTCGACTTTTGCAAACAATACTAATTTTTATTCATTAGGTCAGTTCAATTTATCACTTCACACATTACATCGGTTGGCACAGGAGCTTCTATACAGTATCTTTATTATTGTGAAGTAGAGTATGTTTTCCTTTGTTTTCTTTTTATCATCAACAACTTATTATGGTATTGATATTAGGGATTCAATGCGTGTCAGTCAAGGAGGTGGAATAGAAAACGAATCGATTGAAATTATTGAAATGACTATTGAAGAAGCTAGGAAACATATGCTCGAACCCGATCACTCTACTGGAATGGCAAGAACAGCTGATTTTCGGTTCGCACTTTGTTGGTTTATCTATGAAAAATACCCATTGTTGGAAACAGCTAGTTAGGCAATTTGTCAACACTTCTATTTACAATTATTTATTCAATAATGAATCAATTATTTATATATGATTTTACAATCTGGATTAACATCGTTGAACATTAATATCAATAATTCGATAAATGGAAACTTAGCCGCCCGTGTTTCTCGTATTACCAACGTCTTCAATGAACTTATTTTGTACAATGCTTCAATTCCACGGTTAGTAATCAATGGTATATCACTTAAATTCAAATAGGTAAGTGCAGTTGAGTTACGAAACAATCTTGCCAATTTATCACATGAAAAATCATCTAATTTGAAATTTCCGGATAGGTCCAATTCTTCCAATTCATTCAATAAAATAAAATTGTCCAATCCTTCGTACATTAAACCAGTTTCTTTAAATAAATGATATTAATGAAATTCCATTCGCTTGCATTAAACATTTGCTTACTTGATGCATCAACCGATATCAGTCGAAACTTTTTATCATATACACTTGGTAGTAATTTGCGATCCAAAACCCATTTGTCCGGATTATCTGTAAAAATATATATTAAGATATAAGAATTATAATAATAAAAATGAAACTTACGTTTAAATCGAACCTTTCCACCTCGATTCACAATGAAATGTGATGTAGCAAGATCGGGTCCTATAAACAATAAGTCCATTACAATAATGGAATTGTTATAAATGAATATTACCAAGAATCCCGTGTCGGCGATTCAAATATTTTTGAGCTTCAGCTTCCTCTCTGTTAATTAATCGACCAAATGCACGTTGTATCGCATCGATAGAAAAATCAAATTTATGATGCAACTTTAATTGAAAATCAGGTGAAATGTATGAATTGTCCACAGGTTTCGATAGTAAATGTGGCTTCTCATCAATCATATATTCATATAATTGATCATATGTTGGCTTACGCTTATTAAATTCAATCAAAAAGTTGTCCGACGCTTTTTCAGGTATCATATCAACACTGAACGTGTTTTCTGGTTTAGTCTTTACAGCAACATTGTCCCGCTTCTCAACGACACTGGTATCCTTATCCTCATTTGGTTTTAATTGTCCAGAGGAAAATAAGCGAATCAAAATTGTTCGATATGTGTTTGGCGCCAAATATTTTGTTTGGCTTAACATTGTAAATTTGATTTCAAAATGATCGTTCCACTAAATCAACCAAAAATCCGACCTTTGTACAATCAGCTGCATCAACATTGGTTGAGATACATGCATGTTTGTAAGTGATAAGTTGACAACGCCATCTACCACACAAAACTAGAAATGAGAATGGTATAAGTGTTTTGATGTTAATCATTTCCTAATAATTATGGTAAACGGAAAAAATGTATGTGAACGGTACTGATTAATTAATGTGTAACCAAACATAATAATCAACAAATTGTTTGAGGTGAACATTTTGGGATGAATGAAATATTCATGGAACGAAGATCGCCCTAGCAACGTGTACTACAAATTGGTCTTCTCAGTGTCTGTGTGTGAGCAAGAGAGGGAGCACGCCTTTCACGGCAGCAAGGCTGCATTAGGCAACGGCAGCGCCGATCGAGATGAAACACGGTCAAGTTGTTGTTGGCTTGTTATATGATGAACAATGCTCGATGAAATCAGCATTTGCTGTCCAGAACGATTTCAACTATTTGTGGTTTGAAGATTAACCAAATCGAAAAAGTCACATGTTCGAACAGCATCAACACCGAAAACATTGTACGATGTACCCAAACGATTCGCAAGATTCATGACAATATCTCGTAACGGATTGAATCGCCATTGATCACATTTGATCATCGCCATTCTTTTAGAAACTAAAAACTGTCAACAATCGGTTATGATCATGTTGTTCATGTCAGAGCAATGTCAACTTTGGTGAATCCTATCGGTTCTTCATCATCAATTTCATCATTGTTACTACCGCGCCTCTTGCGTTCATGATGGGCAAAAAATTATCGACCTGCTGTAAAGGCGGCTCTAGCCCGTATAAGCAAAAGGAAAGTCAATACAATTTGACTGCCGCCATCCAATATGATGAGACCATGTCCAGTTTACAACATATTAGTGAGCGTGAACCAATGGATGATGCCGATTATGATCCATCCACTAATCCCACTGCCGGTCCACTCTTTTTGGAACGATTTGAGAATAGTAAGTTTACCATATTATCGTTCTTGTCTGTCAATAAATTAACTTATTTTTGTTTTCCATTATCTAGATGTAAAAAACCTTAATAAAAATAATGTAAGTTCAACTTATAAGAATTGATTACCAATTTTATAATCTTTCATTGTTCCAGGTGGTTGGGTTTTACCGGTTAAAAAGGTCTAGCTCATGTTCGACAATATTCATCGATGATTGTACCGTTAGCCATCCAGACTTTAAAAATATGATCAAATGTGTATCGATGGCCGTCTATTATCATATCCATAGTCGTAGATCTGATGTGGTACTCGATATATTCGATGAACGAACACATCCTCTTGATGTAAGCATCTTTTATGAGCATGATATTAAAATTATTCATAATGATTATTCACTTTATATAGAAGAATATGTCTATTACGGACGTTCGTGATCCAGATTTTCGGTCAATTTATCGATTTATGCGAACACTATTTGGTGCGGCTCAACTCTCGTCCGAATGTGCCATAATAACACTGGTCTACTTGGAACGTCTTTTAACATACGCCGAAATCGATATCGTTCCCAGTACATGGAGGCGAATCCTATTGGGTTCCATCCTTTTAGCATCAAAGGTATGGGACGATCAAGCTGTTTGGAATGTTGACTATTGTCAAATTCTTCGCGATACCACCGTTGATGATATGTAAGTATGATCGATGTCAATCATTCATTCATATCATTATTTGCTTGAATCAATCCAATTTTAGGAATGAACTTGAGAGGCGTATTCTAGAATTACTTCAATTCAACATTAACGTTCCATCCAGTATATATGTAAAATACTATTTCGAGTTAAGAAAACTTGCCGACAACAATGATCTCACATTTCCAGCCGAACCATTGACAGAAAGTCGCGCTCAAAAGCTTGAAGCAACGTCAAGAGTGTGCGATAAAAATTTTTTCAATCTTCGTCACAACTTGAAACGGTCGTCAAGTCATGATAGCATTCCTTTTCAACGGAAAAGTTTGGCCATCATTTCGTGATGATCCATTTCACCAATTGATTGTTCTACAATATGTGTAATAATGACAATAATTTTATATACTTTCTTATTAATTAATTAATTAATTACATTTATTCTACATATATTAATCTCGTACTTCCAGGTCATTTAATTAATTATTATAAATTTACAATCTTTGTGATATTGATGTTTTTTCACAATTTAATAAAGTGAAAATAGCCGCTGCTGCAACCCGTGCTTGAAGTACGTTACACTCTAAATCATGATGAAACTCAACTTTTCCCCATTTTTCCGATTGAAAATTTTCCTCAACTCGCGACAATCGAATTGCATCCTCAACCGATAGTTGCCGATTGATCAATGCACAAGCTAATATAAGAGATTTAAGATTTTCGGTGGCAAATAATAATCCATTCAATGACCAAATGTTAAATGATTTAAAATACCGAATCAATGTTTCGCGAGTTTTGTTGTCCAATGGAGGCAGCATTACATTCTGAGTAACAGGAATATTGCATTGAAAAAAATTGGCAAACCATTGAACGACAGGATCCCAATGTAAGTTTTGATGTTTTAACAACTCTTCCGGTTCTGGCATACGAAAACATAGCGTATCACTCTCTAAGAACGAAATCATCTTTTCCGATATAGAATCCGAATCCAAATCACCAGGATTATCAATGACCGTGTTGCTCAATGTGGTTAAATGCATCTTGTTCATTTCAATCTTCTCCTTTTGAGAATCCCATTCTGCAGCAACCATAGATGCTAAAGTTTCATTTGTAGTATAGAAAACATTGCCTTTTGGTGATTTTAATTTACGTTTATCCAAAATAATTTCGAAATGATCAGAATTTGTTTTGACAATTGATACATTCTTGTAGAATTTTTTTATGCCTTAAAAAAGAAATAAACATTATATTTGTTATTAAACATTATAGAAGATTATCAAATTTCATAGTATACCGGAACTTGTGCTAAGATTTGCTTTATGTATTTGATGAAGACAAGATAATCGGGTAAATTGAATCACGTGTTTCCACATCTTGAAACAAAATAATCAGCTGAGAAATATGAACGACATCTAGTGTGAATATATGTGGTAGTTAATGTCATCCGGCATTACAAGGCAACTATCGTAGCAAAAGAGTACGTGTCTTATAATACCGGTTAGTGGTTGGTTGATTTCCAATTTTTTTCCTTTTCAATTTGTTCAACGAAGAGAATACTTTCTCTTTCATTCAATGTAAGATAACGAATGATATCTCAATCATTCAGTAAATATTGTGTAAATTTAACATTGTGATCGATGATGATTTTTAAAACTAATCATTGAATAGTTAATTTATACAATTCTTGATCTATTCTAATTTTGGTTCTTATTGAATTGAACATTGATAAATTTGGGAATTACCGTTCCAATCATTAATGGTGCAAGTGGTTTTCATACAAGTTGGGAAAGTTGAAACGAATCGAATCGAGCGCCCTTCCATTACTTGAACTGTTCAGTGAACGGCTCATTGTATACATTGAAGGAAGGAGAAGAACGGTTCAAAAGAGTGGCGAGCAAAGGAGCCGCATACCACAATGTGGCCTTGCCTCAATACACAGCGAAAATAGATACGAACGGATCGCAAACACACGTAATTGTGCCTGGTCGCAACGATTTGTTTTGTTGACTTATATTCACCTAAACTTTCCCCATAAAAATTATCGTCGTCTTCGGCCTTCTTGATGAGCCACCGTTTGTTACAGATACAACAGTCGGGATCCCCAACTTAATAGGTGGCCAATATTCAACTCCATTCATTGGAAAGTTTCCTGTGATATTCCGTTTTTTTGGCTTCACCGACCATCAAAACTCAAGTAACTCAATGGACGGAAATAAGGATGAAAGTGAACGATGTCTTCGTTTGGTTGAAGAGCTTCTTTCTAAAGGTTCATTTCAGAAAGCATACAGATTTGCACAAAAAGCAAATCAACTTTATCCAACCGATAGGACTCAAGGTTTGTTATTGTTTGATGATGATCATCATTATCATCATCATTTTTTTATATTATCTTTATTCATAATTTTTTAATATTTATAAATAAATAGATTTACTAGAAAAGACGAGAAAATTGTCTGAAAAGTTTCAAAACAATGAAGATGTTCCACGTTCATCAACTGGTGATGATTCGTCGTACAGAGAAACACCGAACGGGGCCTCATCATCATCGTCCAATAGTGAACAATCGAGATCAGTTGACTATATAAAAAATTGTAAGGATTATTACGAAATATTGGGCGTTAGTAAGACAGCTACCGATACTGAAATCAAGAAACAATATCGCAAGTTAGCATTACAATTTCATCCAGACAAGAATAAGACGTCCGGTGCCGGAGAGGCATTCAAAGCTATCGGAAATGCATTTGCGGTGCTCAGTGATGCCGAGAAACGGCGTAAATATGACCAAATTGGTTCCCATGAAGCATATGAAAACGTACGGCGGCGTCATTCGAACGGTTACGATTATAGTAGAGGTTTCGATGAAGAATTCAATCCGGAAGAGATCTTCAACATGTTCTTCGGCGGCGGTTTTCCATCTCGCAACGTGTACGTTTATCGAAATGGTCACATGTATCATAGGACATCGTCACGCGGTGGCGGAGGAAGCGGCGATTCACAAGCATCACCTGGTTATAGCGTACTTTTGCAAATAATGCCAATTCTATTGTTTATATGTATCTCACTTTTGAGTACTTTCGTTCCAGATAATCCATATAGTTTGAGTCGTAATACGTAAGTACATTTACATCATGCAAAACAATACAACATTAAGACTAACGGTTTGTTTCTCAAATAGTAAATATCCTTATCAGCGCATAACGCAAAACTTGAAAGTGCCCTACTATGTTAAAGAAACCTTTGAACGCGATTATAAGGGAAACATCAAACAGGTCGAAGTACATGTTGAAGAGAATTATATTAGTAATCTTCAATCGGCATGTTTCAAAGAACAAAACTACAGTAAGTCTTTAAAATCATTACATTCACTTAAATGTCATCCAACCAATTATTTTTATTTTAGAGGAAAACATGAAATATAGAGCTCGATTCTTACGTGATGCAGCTTTGGAAGAAAAGGCACGCAAATTTAGTACACCATCATGCGATAGGCTTCAAGAAGTACAGCCGGCATATTATTGATTTTATATATATTTCTAAATAACAAAAAAAAAGATGCTGTCAACTGAAATGTTGATGATATCGACATCGATCGTGATCAGTGATCATTTTCTAAATTGTGTCTCCCATATTTCTCTTCATATCGATTGGAAATTTATTATTTGTGCAATAGATCTAGTTTTAATTTGATTTCAATATTATTTCAATTGAATTGTTCACCTTTTGGTTTATATCGTTATGTTGTGAGCCTTCGGGTCCGATTTGATGATGCCGTCATTTGTACATTTTATATGTAAACAGTAGGCTAATATTTATATAAATACATTTTATATTATTGTACATGAATGTCGACATACACTTACACCTAAACACTCGCCCACTGTTTGCACCTTAGTAATCATCTTATCAAGATGATGGACCATAGATTTATATCCAACCTATTTCGATAGCCTTGTACAGTTCGATTAGGTCATTGTTCCTGATCTTCTGTTTCGTTTAGTTTTTGCAATCAAATAAAAAAAAATTTCATTTATCTTCCAGCTATAAACTTATTTCAATTTTAAGATTTCGAGTATTTCCGAATTGAGTTCATTTCCGAATCTGAATGATTTATAGAGAATTTTAATCTAAAGAGATATGTTATAATAGTAAAATTACCCAATTTAAATGAAATTTTACATAAAGTAAATATGCCATAAGTGTATTTATTCTCAAGTTATCATATTAATGAGCACGACACTACAACAAATTTATTAAGAAGTGGTATCATTTGTGAACAATGAAATGTACATTAATTTAAATTTTTTTAATAATTATTATAGATCGATAAATCATCTCTTGCATTTCTCATCTTTCAGTTAATTCCCCAAATAACTTTAAAAAACATAAACACGAATTCTATTCATCTGAGAAGTCGATGGTGGTGGTGATAGTAGATGTTGACGATCCTGGGGCCCTACAACATTTAAAAGATTAATCAACAGAATCACAAATTTATTAATAATATACATTGATGTTGATGGCACGATATTTAAATGGTTTTGTTGCTCAGTCGATCATTAAGACCAATTTGGTCAACTAATTCATTGGCCATTTGTTCGGCCACTGTTCCTTCGAATGGGTCTAATCAAAGAATAAAATGAATTAATGTTTAAGCAATTCTATGCATATATGAAGATGTGGAAATATACTCTCTATTCTTTATAGAAGTCGGACGGCTTCTGGAATTGATACAATCCGGACTATTAGAAGTCGGACGTCTTTTTGACTTGAGAATTTTTTCTTGGTCTTTCGGGCTCGACGATTTGTTTCAGCAACCCTATTCTTTTCAAGCCTGTTTGTCCGTTGATCCGATGATTCTTTGGCTCGTCGTTTTGCTTCAGCAATCCTATTCTTTTCAAGCCTGTTATTACGAATTTTATTTGATTCTTTGGCTCGTCGTTTTGCATAAGCAAGCCGTCTTTTTCTCAAAACGGTTGTTACGAATTTTAGAATTTTCTTTAAAACTTTGATTAGATTTCATAAAAAATTAACAATTAACAATTAAAAAATTAACAATTAATAACTAATATATCTTTCTATTATATTAAAAATAGGTTATTACAATGATACTTACAGTCTGACTTTGGCATTATTAAGAGATTTTATCAACGATTTATATATCTCTGAATATTTGTCTTTGCAAAATTTCAAATCGATGAAATTCTTCCGCCCATTTAGCCTTACATGGCCACTTATTACGAACGTTGCTATTATAACGTCGCTTACGCAATTATAACAATGATACAACAATAGTCGAACCTCTACACCTTCCTTGCTAGTGTAGGTTAACCGCGGCCAGGCGGTAATTCAAACCGTACATGACCGCCAGAGACAACAGGTTTGATCTGTTCCAATATACAATCTATTCTTTATAAACAATTGTTTTACTTTGATCAATTTGCAAAATACATACGCAACAAAGATAAAATCGTATCTTGTAAGGTCTGGTCCAGCTGAAGCCAGCATTTGCCCTCGGTGACAATACCATTCAACATCGTGGCATTGATCAAGTCCATGAAGTTTTTGACATGGTAGCAAAGGATACTACAAATTTTATGCCAATTTGATTTCACTGTGTAATGGATGACAATGTATGCTTATTAAACCTTTCGGTAACCTTTTTGAACCCATTTCAGTATTAGAACAGTTTTTTCTTAAAAATTGTTCGATTTAATTGTTCGATTAAATCGTTCGATTCGCATTGCTCATTTTTTGCATTGCTCAAGCGAAGCTCTTTTTGACAAAAAGAATTGGTTATTGGTTTATTTATTTGTTGGTTTTTATAGAATTTGTAATCTGTAATCTGATTAAGACACAATCCACACCTAAATTATTATTCCATAATACTCTCGATTAATGAAAGAATCTTCTAACTCTTTCATTATATAATTAATGTTATGATTAGCAGTATTTCAATAATCAAAGGTTACAAATTAAGGTTTTAATAATAATCAAAACTAATAATACGTGATACGTAATAACCAAATGATACCTCGGAAATTATGTAAATTATCCATATTTATCATTAATAAAAACCTAATACAAATCTTATTCGACCATATGTTTATGTTTATTGTTTTAGTACTAAAATTTGCCGAGATAGCACTGCATTGATGAAGCATTTAGATTCATGATGATACATTTGACTCGATTTGATGAACCTATTTCATCGTTCTAATCATGATACAAATTATTCATATTGTTAGCCTTCTTAATTCACTGTACAACTAATGATTAACTCCCCCACTAATCTATTAAAAAAACATGATTTGACATAGAGTTCATGTTTACCCTATAGCTAAAGTGTATTGACAACATGAAATTATCAAAGTTTAAACTCGTGCGCCTAACGTTTCTTATGACGTTAAAAATGACTAACTTTAACCCTACATACCACATTGAACACTAGCAAATGTGTGGCTGAAGTAGCGTAAAATTTGTATATAAGCTCGATCAAACCAAGTCGATCATCAATCGTTTCTTGGCTTTCACTTGTGATGATCAACCACATTTCTATCAAGTTTTGGTTGAAGTTGATGATCCTATTATTTTGCCGACTTTGATCTTGTTCGTTACAACTAAAGATTCTTTTATTTGACTTTTATTTTTGTGGCTGGGCGTTTATGCTGGTTAACTTCTGGAAACTTCCTCTTAGCCGTGTGACTACATATGGCGGTGGCGAATTCCAAGCGGTGGGGGTGTGACTTCTGATGAACATCAATATAACATCAATACATCAATTGATATTGATGTTTTACCATCTTTTTCTGTTTTTTCGATGTTCGTTTTCAACTAAGTATCGTTTGATTCATTTTTCTATACCAATTTTAACTTTGTTTTTTTAATTCTTCTATGCTTCAAATCATTATAATGGCCGATGTTCAAGTTCAGTTTTTTTCCGTTGAATATTCATTCAAGTTAAGTAATTTTTAAAACTAAATGCTTTGATCATTCACTAACATTTTTTTATATTTTATTTTCACATTTCAATATCTTTGGATGGCAATGGTGCTGATGGCCGCCGATTATTTGGACGACACTCTGGAACATCAACTTGGCCGCCGATCATTTGGATGACACTCTGGAGCATCAACTTGGCCGCCGATCATTTGGACGATACTCTGGAACATCAACTTGGTCGCCGATCATTGGTACGACACTCTTTAACATCAACTTGGTCGCCGATCATTGGGACGACACTCTGGAACATCAACTTAACCGCCGATCCCTTTACTTTATTTTAAATTGAATTTACTTATTAACAAATAAATATGATTAAACACGTGTTGTTTATTCATAACTTTTTTACCTCAAGATCTACTATAAACCGATACCTTATTATACATCTTATTTTTGGGTAGAACCCTTTGGATTTACAAACTAATATTTACAAAAATGATTTTTTATTGATCAATATATCATTTCTGAAAATTTCATGCCAATCCAAACAATTTTAATTTGTGCTTTATTTTTACAAAAACTCATGGACTTTGCTTTTTTTCGATTTTTTATCAACCAATTTGAATACTTGTTTTTAGGTAGTATACTTTGGATTTTTGAACTAAAATTTTTAGGAATGATTTATTGAACAATCCTGATTTCAATATCGTTGGATGGTAATAGTGGTGGCGTACTTGATTCAACCGCCATAAAGCTTTGAAACAATTCTTTTGAACCTACAACCCCTTGACGCCATTAAGTGATATACAATATAAACAATTTGTTATTAATTAAATTGTAAATAAATTTATTCAGAATTTAAAATAATATTTAATGAATTATAATGTGAAGCGACGGTTGATCGAACAATCGAGGCGAGCGCAGCGAGCAGAGTGATTTTGATGATGATAGCGAGTTATACAAGGTATAGATGATGGTAGAGTTGAGATCATAATGTAACGATACTTATAGTTGATGTTAAAAAAGCTATTGTTGTTGATAAAGTTTAGGATAGTTGATAGATCTTAAGAGAAAAAAGTTAAGAAAAAACAACACAATTTCTCAATAAAATAATTCAATTTAAAATTAAAGCCCAATGATCGTTGATGTTCCAGAGTGTCGTCCCTATGATCGGCGGGCAAATTGATGTTCCAGAGTGTCGACACAATGATCGGCGGCCAAGTTGATGTTCGACAGTGTCGTAGGAATTATCGGCTGCCAAATTGATATTCCAGAGTGTGGTTCCAATAATCGGCTGCCAAGTTGATGTTCGAGAGTGTTGTACCAATGATCGGCAGCCAAGTTGATGTTCGAGAGTGTCGTCCCAATGATCGGCGGCCAAGTTGATGTTGGAGAGGTTCGGGACATTAATCCGCGGCCAAATTTATGTTCCAGAGTGTCGCCTAAATGATCGGCACAAAAATAAAAGTCAAATAGAAGCATCTTCAGTTGTAACAAACAAGATCAAAGTCGGCAAAAGAACAGGATCATCAGTTTCAGCTAAAACGAAGAGTTGCTTGATAGAAAGGTGGTTGATCATCACAAGTGAAAGCCAAGAAACGATTGATGATCGACTTGGTTTGATCGAGCTCATATACAAATTTTACGCTACTTCAGCCACACATTTGCTAGTGTTCAATGTGGTATGTAGGGTTAAAGTTAGTCATTTTTAACGTCATAAGAAACGTTGGGCGCACGAGTTTAAACTTTGATAATTTCATGTTGCTAAGGCCCTGTTTCAGCTTTAGCTATAGGGTAAACATGAACTCTATGTCAAATCATGTACAACAATAGATTAGTGGGGGAGCCAATCATTAGTTGTACAGTGAATTAAGAAGGCTAACAATATGAATCATTTGTATCATGATTAGAACGATGAAATAGGTTCATCAAATCGAGTCAAATGTATCATCATGAGTCTAAACGCTTCATATAATGCAGTACTATATCGGCAAATTTTAGTACTAAAACAATAAACATAAACATATGGTCGAATAAAATTTGTATTAGGTTTTTATTAATGATAAATATGGATAATTTACATAATTTTCGATGTATCATTTGGTTAGCAATGGTTCCTGACTACATCCGCTACACGCTCTCAACCCGAGCTCCTACATTGGTGACCCGGACACTCGGACAGCCTGACAGCAGCCCTGGTCATCAACAATATTTAGTTTAGCTTTGTAAAGAATTATAAATTTATTATCTTCAATGTTTTTGAAATAACAAGTGTATAATAATATGTTTATAATAAATAGGGAAATCTATCATTTGGTATCATTTGGTTAGCAATGGTTCCTGACTCCATTTTTGGCCAACATTTTCCGAGCCTTGCCTTAATATAGTTATAGTTATAGTAAGTACAATATACCGTTTATAAGATAATTGAGTTTTATCATATTAGTTCCAATAGATGTCGTCACTAGTCACAGTGTCACTAAATTTCAGATTTTTCGAACTTCTACAATAAAATGATGCAATTTTTATGCTGCCTATTGATTCAACTAGTAAAACATGGCGTTCAACGAGATAAACCAAAAATGTAACACAAATGACGCTGGCTAACTTTTACAATAGAATGATACAATTTTGTTTTGCCTTTCTCTTTTCTCATCACACGCCATCGTAATCAAGAAATAAAAAGAAGAGCCAATTTTTCAGTGTAATACAAACAATATTAGAAATAAAATAGACAAAGTTGAGTACGATCATTTGGTTTATATACACATTACTATATTTAACATTAACGATTATAAATCGTATTTATATATATTCTACACGACATGCGCCACCTCTGGGTTTAACGTCGGTAGGGGTCGTTACCAACAAAATATATGTAAATGTTGATTGGAGACCAATTCCCTAAACTAATGAGTCACCAGTGACGCTGGTCAAACGGTAAAGTACGGTGCCTAACCAAATATTCCACTCTCGTAACATAAACGATTGAATCACGATTAAAATGTTTATCTACCAGAAGCTACCAAAACGAAAAGTACTTGCATACAACAATCATACAGTTTTATCAAACAAACAAAACGCGTAAAGTTTAGTAAAAATCATTTTGTTTTTTATTTAGTAATAATAATAATAGAATTGATAAGAATAAACAAAAAAAATATCTACAAGAAAAATGAAAAGAGCGAGGCTGTCGATTGATGATCGATTGGTAATCAGTTTGTTGTTGAAGCAAACACCAAAAAGACATGTTCCATAGACATGGTAACTTGTTTTCGGGTGTTTTGTGGTTACATCGAACAATGACGTATAGTTGAATTGAAAAGGAAAAAAAAGAGATAATGTACATAAAAAAACAAAGATTTGAATTGAAAATTTCAAAGTTCGGCCATTGTGATTTTATGATGATGGTAAATGTATGCCGGTGTCAAGATGTTTTATTTTTTGGTGATGATATAACGTGATTGCATTTCATAGAAAGAAATATAAGGAAAATGTGTGTGTTGTAAGAAGAATTATAATGTCGACTAAAATTTGTAACATGGGTTTTCGATTGATATTGGTTAATCATTTGGTTCGATATCGGTCAAATTCCCATTTGCATCAATCGGCGATTGCATATATTAAGGTTGTGTGTGTGTTGGAGATGATGTTGATGATGATCGAACCTAATTTCGGTTACAAAGTTAATGGATTTGTGTGTGTGTTTACTTGAGACCGTCATTTGAGGGCTATGTACATATGTTTTTATGGGTTTTGGTTTCGGTTTGATATCTCGAAGAAGAGTACGCTGAGCGTTGTTTCGTTTGACTTTGTACGGAGGGGGAGAGAACTAGAAAACATTTCATTTTTTAATTTTTTGAAATTTATGTGATGCAATATTATCTAATGGATTGAGATGATCCAATCATTTCAATCGATCTCCATCTTAATCGCTGATGATGATGATGATGTAGTTGCATCGATCGATGGCGATGCCGGCTTCTTCGATAGATTCAACGGTTGTGCATCTTCTTCATCATCATCATCATTGATATTATTGGTATGATGGTGCCCGATTGTTGCCGTCGTCGGTGGTAGTAACGATTGTGATCCAATCAAACCGATCGGTGCCGTATTTGCCGTAAGACATCGTTGCAAATGTGATGAATATGCCGCCGCCGTTGACGACGCCGTCGATGATGGTGGTGATGGCGGAAACGATGACCCAATGACTAGAAGACCGGCAGCTGCTGCTGCAACGCCTGGTTCGGGCGATTTCCGACTATTATATGGTCCATATTGCTGCGTTTGATGATGTTGATGATGGCCATGAATATGACCACCATGATGTTGTGGACCACCAATGTTTATGTTTACCGATTGTCCATTGATATTAGAAGCCGTACGGCCAGTAAATGGGCAAACCAATGACGATGACGATGACGTCGACGACATGACACCATTTTGATGATAATATGGACTTTGAGTGTGATTTTCAATTGAAATCTTCGGCGATGTAATCGTTGCAAACGAATGTATCGGTTGAGTGTTGGCGATGATCGGTGCCGGCAATGCCGTACCGGTTACGGCTTCCGTACTCATAATTATATTATGAATGAGATCGGTTCGTTTCAATTGTTGCTCGCTGAGGTAACGGGACGGTTGTTCAAGTGTCTTCAGCAACGTACTATGGGTGGATGCCAACGATGACGACGAGATCGTGGATGATGTGGTCGATGATGATGATGATGAGTTCGAGGACAAAAGGGCGGCTGATAGTGCCGATGAGGTGGTGGTATTTGAATTCGTATCGATATTTGTGGACAATCCGGTTAATGTGGATGATGATGATGATGATGACGATGAACCATTATTCAATGTAACGACCGGTGAGATTCCCGTTGTGGTCGATGGACTATGTGGCTCAGTATCGCGTCGTGCTGCCCGAAATTTCTTATGATGCCGATACGCTTCATCCATCAATTTGTTCGTATTCACCAATGGTGGTGCTTGAAGTGCACGTTTCAAAACCGGCATATCATCGATCGATTCCAATTTATCGCTCGATTCGGTTGAATCGGAATGTACCGATCGTGGTGAGGTGGCAACTGATGATGCAACCAATAATAGTTTCTTTGCCGCCTCTTCCATTGCTGATCGTGATGGACTAGAACATATCGATGATGATGATGATGTTGCCGGCGTACCTGGTTGTTGATGTTGTTGATGATCCATTAGGATACCACTGTCCGTAATTGGCGATTCGACACGTGACGATTTCATCGAATATGGACTAATCATCGATTGTTGTTGTTGTTGCTGTTGTTGTTGTTGATGATGTTGATTGTATTCATCAATGGTCGATGCTGAAATCAATTGCTCTTGACTTATATTGTTATTATTGATCACCATTGATGATGAGAGACCTCGTACATAGCTGTTGATGTATGCCAACTTTGGCGGCGCTGATGACAATGAGATCGAACCTTTACGTGAATGTGAATCATCGGAACTGATACCAGAGCTGGATGACATTGAACGTGGTGAGCCGAATCCGCCATCTTTTGAATGATGTTCATTCCATGGACCACTGGTTGGCGATACGCTACGATCTTCGGTTGAGGTTGCCGGTGAGAAATGTCCCAATGATGATGATGATGACCATCGATCGGATGGTGAATTATCCGAACTATCCGGTTGAACTTGTTGTATCGATTGTTGTGCCGATTGTGTTTGTTGTACAATCAAATTTGCCGCTGCCGATTGCATTGGACATTGCATTCCACCAGTTGTACTGTCCATATGTTGTTGCTGTTGTGGTTGATGATGATGAATTGGTGTGGTCGACGATTCCAATCCCATACCAAACGATTTACCCAACAACTTTTCTGAGTGTAACGTATTCAACGTACGAAGATCTGGTATCTTCTTTGTCAATTCATTGAAGATCAATTTACCATTGGCAACATCATTTGGATGATTCGATGCAATTGCCTTTTGCAACACTTCCTCCAAACGTTTGTTGATTTTCTCAACGAGATCAATGTTACGAATGCCGGGACGATCTACATGAAAAAGAAGAATAAAGATAAATAAGTCAAAATGTACTTAATATAAATAGATCATACACTCAATCAATAAAAAAAAATGTTGAACAATCCAAAAAATAACACACTGCTACAAATATTTTACATTATTGCTATTTACGAAGTGGACGGTTGAGATCGATTCGATTGAATGGAAAGAAAGTTGAATCGAGGTTGTATTGTACCGTTTCGCGCCTACCACTTAACGATGATCATATCAAATGAGTGAGAGTATGTTGTATAGTAAAATAAATAAAAAAAAAATAAGAGGAAAAGATAGGGAAGTGGTACGAATGGGAACATAAATTGCAAATGTCTCTCACATACATACATACACAAACTAACTCATTCACTCTATTTGTAGTGAACACGAGGTCGACACCATTGATTCGTATCCCTGCCGTAATCGAGGCAAACACACACACACACACACACACACAACAAACGGAATCCTATTTTGTTCTCGCGCAACACCGACAATCTAGGTCAAGGATTGACACATCGCCGATCGTCGTCATCGTCGTCGTCGACGACCAATACTACTACAATCTGGTGCGAGCACATGGCAAACACAAATGGGAAATGTCGAGTGTCGAGAAATAGTGTGATAAAGAAAACAAAGGCTATAGTGAAAAAAATCAAATCAAGGGCAAGACCTTGCGAACATTGTACAATATAGGATTTTCGTGTTCGCCCACCATCGAAATGAAAGGTCGCTTCCTTAAGCAAGAAAAAAATGTGTTAACCGATTCGTACATTTAGCAATATAAAGGTTAGGGTGTAAATTATTTTTCTCAAATATAAAATAAATGTTTGCATTCCTTGTTTTCGCTCGAGCGATGAGTGAAAAGATTCTGTTTACTATATATAAAAATTCTGTACGACAATGATGATGATGATCCACATAAATGAAAAGATGAAATATGTATTTGTCTGGCTTGTTTGATCGCGAATCGGTAAATATTAGAGTTCAAGTATATGTAAACATAATGTACACAAATTGTACAAGGCCGGCATTATAAAAGAATCGAGTGTGTGTAATCATAGATTGAAATCAAATAATAAAGAGAAAAAAAAAGTATTTTTCAAGACTTACCGGGAGCGATAACGACAACGGCACAGAAGAGGCCAATCTCATGATCGGAAAGACGTAGTTGATTGAGTCGTTCAGCGAAATCAAACATTGAATCGAGTAAGAATCGAGCATTTGATGCCGAATGTAAGGCGTCACGTCTCAACACCAAACCATTGAGGCATACCATTGAACTTGAGTGTGAATCAAACATGCACGCCAAACGTACCAAAAGAACTTCAAATACGCCAGCCTGAAATGGGAGATCAATTTAGTTTGATTAATTAATTCGAAATCACAAAAAAATTAACATTATAATTTTGAAAGATGAAACACACACGCCCGTACCTTTAACAATGTAACTTGATCCTCTTGGGATAGCATCGAAAAACCGGGAATTCGTTTGGCAAACTCGACGACGCCTCGAATTGCTGGCGAGAAACGTTCGGAAAAGTCTTCCAAAATTCGTGCGGTAGCATTTGCGGAATCCATTGCACCAACTGGAAGTGGATTCAATGGACACGTCTGTTTGTTTGAGAAAAGAATAATTATGAATTAATTAGTAAATTATGTTCAAGGTTCAGTTTTTAAATATAATAAATTATTAAACAAAACAAAACAAAAAAAATAAATAAATGAACACCTCAAGAAAAAACCCTTCCATTTTGAAGGTCTTTGATGACGACTTTCGGTTCGTATCTGTTTTTAAATTTAGGATTGGACTTTTGAGCTGAACACACAAAAGCATAACAAAAGTCTACGACTAACTAATCAACCAACTAACAAAAACAGTTAATAATGAAAAAAAAGAAGATCAACGATAACGTAAATGAGAGCCTTGACAAACAAACAACAACAACCAACAAAATAAAAGCAAAAATAATGTCGAGGAAGGAAATGAGGAATAATTTCCCATCTCGATCTAGAAACGTAATCCGATGACATTTGGAGAGTATACTTTAGGATGATGAGAGCCTTGAGAATTGTCATTAATCTGTTTCCTCCTTTCTCTTATAATTTAAATCATATTATAATAAAAATAAAATCAATAACAATCTAAATGATGTCCACAAGATGTAAGCAGATGTATGCATACATAAATTGTCTTTCCCTTTCTTTCCCCTTTATCGTAATAATACATATTGGCCAAAATCATCATCAAAAGAAGAAGAAGAAGAAGAAAAAGAAGAGTGGCGACATCCAAATAAATTGATGGTAGATGTAGTATTCCCAATCGATCGATGGCCACCAAGGATGTGATATTTCCATACACACAATAGATGGCAAGGAGAAAACATGATTGAAATTTGTCAATGCAATTCACCTTGATGTTTAAAGCATATATATATATGCATAGAGTAAAACAAAAGCAACATTTGGCAGTAGCAAACAGCATTGGTACTTGCCGTATCATTACATTGTACCTGTCTACCCTCACTGCCTCTCACTCTCACATTCTCTCTCTCTCTCTCTCTCTCTCTCTCTCTCTCTCTCTCTCTTTCATTGCCATCAATGAAGGGTACACTATAGCATCCAAGGTGAAATGTAAGGGGGGTACCCGAAAATAAAATGATTGGAAGGGTTCACGAGGTCGTGGCAAGGTTGTTTGTTTGTGAACATCACCTGTTCAATGAAAATATGGGTACACAATATATATTCAAATGGAGAAGGTCAAATACCATTATACAATAAATATTGGTTTGGTTTAATGTGGTATGGTGCGGTGGTATCAAACATTTCCAAACCGAAGGCTATACCATGACCGTCATTTGGCATTGTTCAATGCCATTGATGGCACATACCCATACCTTTCCAATATAGACATTTGATATAGTCTCCTTCATTCTACTCACTCACTCACTTACTCACTCACTCAATAGACGTCATATTGGCATTGTACGAGAAGGCACTGTACAACACAGCACTGTACAGTGCAATATCGAACGAGATAAAGCGCAAGTGAGAGAGAGAGAGAGAGAGAGAGAAAGGACCTTGACATTGGCATTGATTCTCGTGAGTACGATCAAATTCAGCACACACACACATAGTTTTTTGTATTTACATTTGCCTTCATCATTTTGAACTTCTACCACACATCAAATTGTAATGAACGGTTGAGCTTGCGCTTAGCAATCAATTCTCACATATATAATATACTATTGTCTCAATAAAAATATGGGGAAGTAACATTGTCGCACATATCATCATTTGAAATGAACCATTATGATGGACAAAATATAGCCGCATCTTTATCGAGATTTTTTTAAGTAATTAATTAAGGAACGGATTGAGTTTTGTATCAAATCAAATTAAGTATCTACACTACTAAATGATTTGAGTGTGTGTGTGTGTGTGTGTGTGTAAGTGTACCGAACAAATTCAAATTCAAGGTTTCAATGTCCTTTGATGCATGAAACGGCACACGCATCACTCTCGTTATTGTTGTTGATTATAACGGTGGCACAATCTCTCTCTCTCTCTCTCTCTCTCTCTCTCTCTCTCTCTCTCTCTTCTCTCTCTCTCTCTCTCTCTCCTTCAAAGTGTATTTGGGTGTTGTGATGTTGATGATGATGCGATGTATATGCGTAAATCGATGAAGAAATTCATCGACTCTGTGGCGCGCACCCTCGATCGGTTTGGTTCATGTCCAAGGTTCCTCGTGACGTAACCAATACGTACACCGGTTCATACTAGATTGAACTTTTTATTTCTTCTTTACTTGAATCCGGTTGATGTATGGTACAATAGTATGAAATAGGAGAACAAACACACTTACGCTCTACCACCCTAATGGAAGCATCCCACTCTATTCGTATTATTGATATAAAACACATACAGAAGGAAAAAAGACGGTACCAACCAGAAAAAGCGAGAGATTTAATGCGAGAGAGAGAGAGAGAGAGCAACACATACGCAGAAGAGCGGAAAACTAGCGTAGGTTGACTGGCTGGTTGTTGATGAAGGTTCGACCGAATGATTCGCCGGAAAAAAAGAGGAACGCGACACTAATACTCAAATAATAATGAAGAATAAAAAAAACCCGTAACTAAAATCAATAGATGTACGTTCGTTCGTTTTGAAACCCTCCACTAAATATTCTACTCAATTTTTTTCCTAATTATTGAACTATATGGAAAAACTAAACTACCAATTTAAAAAGAATATTCTAGAGATCATTTTTGTTTGTTTGACAATTTATATATATTGGTATATGGAGATTCAATCTCGGAAACTTACCATCTGTGGTGGACATTGGGCATAGATTGGACGAGATCGTGCTGCATCAAGCAATGGTGCCACCTTTTCTCTTGTATAATCGCACGTCTCATCATGGGCCTTGGCAATCGTTGCCGAAATGTTGTGCTCATCCTCCAACAATAGGGTCAGGGCCTTGTCGGTTGAATGTGCATTCACCTTTTGCATGGCGGCCAAGATCTTTGCCTTCTCACGTTTCGGTACGCGACCAAACCTGACAGCTGAATGGATAAAAATAAATTAGTTTTAGGTTTCAAAATGTTAAAAGTGAAAGCCAATTTATCTAAACATGGCAACTACACAAAAACCGATTGATAGCGAAAGAACCAATTCTGGTAATAAGGGTCGTAAAATAACAAAAAAAAACGGAAACTTGCCATCAACATCACCATCAACAAGCTCGTCAACATTCTCATTCTTCTTCATTACCACCATCACATCATCATCATCATCACAACAACAACATTGTCAATGTTACTATGATTAGTATCATCACCATCATTGGTGGCAGATCGTCGTCGATTGATGTCGGCAACCCGTTTTGGCAACATCTTCACTTTCAACGTACTCTTCAGGTCATGTTGTACATTGCCGGCATGTACATTATTAGTTGTACAATTTACATGATTGATCATTTGTTGACTATTATTCTTTTGATTATGATGATGATTGTATCGATTACTATTTGATCCATAACCATTGATCGTACCATTGCGAAGATATGAACTTAACAATGGCATTGTGGCTGCCAATGAATTGTGCGATTCATTTTGATGTGCAGCGGAAACGCTTGCCACCTCTGAATCTGTATGACGCGATGAATGATTATATTGATGATTTCCGGTTTGCCGATGACGTGAACCATGATGATAATTTCGTCCACTATCAATTGATGAATGACAATTGATTCCATTGGAATTTCGTAAACGATTAGTTATGGTTGCATCGGTTGTTAAGGTTAAACCGGTAGTGGTCGATACCGCGCCATCAGAATAATCAATATTTGATGATTTTTGTTGCTGTTGTTGTTGTCGACATTTGGTCATAGAATTATTATTATTGATTCGTGTTCTATAATATGAATCAGATATTAGTGGAGGTGTAGCCGGAATGGCAAATGGTGTCGGCGATAGAATTGCCGAATATAGAATTGAATTCGACATTGATGGATATTGTTGGGTTTGGTGTTGAATAAAATTGGTCGATGAATCGGGATAACGATGATGATGTCCCACAATACTAGAATCGTTATTGGTTGTCGATGATGATGATGATGGCGATGGCGAAGACGACGATGAATCCGTCGTCATCACATTTCCGTTCGTCATTGCTCGTGCCAATTTTGTGGCAAACAAACGTTGAGACAACGAGGATGACGATGATATCGAATGTTCAAATTGTGTCAAATGACGATTAAGGTGTAAGTGTGGATGATGTAAATGGTGTGGATAATAGAATTGACTACTTTCGTGGTTGAATTGATTCATTCTGAACAATTGTTACAATCGTCGATAATTATTGTTATCGTTGTACTAAAAAATTTGGCCACCATTTTATCGAAATTGTTGAGAATTGTGGTTGCATGTATGAAGTATAATATAAAAGCATTCACAATAAAAAAAATCATAGAACGGGAACGAATATAAAAATGGAGACAAGACGGAAAGAAATTGTCGTGTGATATTGTCGATGTACAACGAGTGTTTGGCCGAGAATTTGGTCAAGATCATGGCCACTTTCTCTCTCTCTCTCTCTCAAAGTGCGATATTGTACAAAGGGGTATAGGTGTATAGAGTGGTAGAGTGGAAGTAGAGACCAAATGATACTCGAGAGAGAAGGAGAGAGAGAGAGAGAGAGAGAGAGACAGTCGCAAACTCAATGTCTCCTTCCCTTTTCATTAAAACATGTGAGCTCGATTGTATTCCAATGTTCCATGCTACTACTTTATGATCATAGAAGAAGAAGAAGAAGAAAAATATTGTGTGTGTGTGTGTGTGTGTGTATTGTACATGTGGCAACGTCAGTTGATGATGACGAATGCAATGGAAAGTGAATACAAGAGAGACCTACAAGACTCTCAAGGATACCAAAAAAAAAAGTTATGATCAGAAGCATGATGCAGCCGATCAACAATGCGCGTACATACGCCGAGATCCTTCAGTATATGCAATACTGGTAGTCGCGACTAAAAAACTCAAGTCTGGTATTGCCACCTTTGTAGCAATTTTTGTTTTTTTTTTTTTGGGAAAACTGAGTTGGATCCAAATATTTGTTCAATGATTTGAACGAATCAATCATTGAGGATATCAGTGAAGAGATCCTATCCAAATGTTACTTTTTATTACGATCTTGCCTTTGTTTTTATTACATTAATGGTCAATGCAGACACAAATGATATTTAGATTAGACCGTAAACATAAATGGAAATTTTCATCTTAAGAATGATCCAAAATGTGTCAACAGATATCCTTTTCCCCTCTCTCTCTCTCTCTCTCTCTCTCTCTCTCTCTCTCTCTCTCTCCTCATTCTCGACTTCAACTCGTACTAAGAGATAATGATGATCATTTTGTAAAGCAGCACACGAAAAAAATAATGATAGAAAAGAAACAATAATAATAATTGTACTAATAAAAAGCGGAAGCCAATCAAATTGAAAGTCAAATGACAATCATACATTTACTCGTACAGCCTAGAGGGGGTTTTTTTTGGTTGCTTGTCCTTGGCATATACACAAATCTCGATGTTGTCGTCGTCGTCGTCGTCGTCAGTGACGACTATACCGTCGAATGATAAGGAGAAAAAAAATTTGAAGAAGTGGCACAATCGTGACGGTTATGCTCAAAATGCGGCAAGAAAATACCAGAAAACCAGCGTCACATATACATATATTTATACAAATGTAATATAAGCTACTAAAAAAGAAAGAAAAAAATATTACCCAAAACAAGTATTCATCATCAATTGGAAAATGATTCATTCAAAAGGGATGGAAATGTATGGGAGGGTTAATGTTTATGGGAAGGGCTACCAACATGGAAACCAACATTGATGATGATGATGATGATGAAGCTAACCAAGCAACCAACTAAGCAACCAAGCAAGAAATATTAGTCAGAGGATCCCTAATTGCGTCCATGTGTATAGTGGAAACTATACAATGTTGCAATTGCATCATCAATACGTGCCAAAAAAGTGTTGAAACAAAAACGAACGATTGAACCCAAACCAGAAAATAAAATCAAACAAAAAAATAGGTAAAACATTCAATCGATACAAATGATAATCATCATCATCATAAAAAAAGACGTAATTTCAATATGAGGAAGCAACCCTAAACACAGTTTCACAAAAACGATTCGAGGTTAGCTAGCTAGTTAGTCGATGTCGTTAACGAAAAACCCTCAGGAAGACAGGGGGGATTTTCAAACACTGAAAACATTTTCAGTGTTTCACACTTTCACAGTGAGTTATGACAAGATTTGAAAACAGATGAAATTCAAGTACAGATCTAACAAAATAAAAAAAATGAAAAAGAAAGGAAATAGGGAATGTACGGCTATTTATGGAATAAAAATCATCGCGTTACCATATTGCGCCCCTTTCTTTCCCCTACCCATTACTGATTGATGCTGATGATGGTTAATTTTAGCAGATTCGGAATTTTTTCAGTTGCCAATTTGATCATTTTATCCATTTTTAGCTGACATGGCAAGGGGAATGATACGAAGGTATCGTGACAATATCGATCAATCATTAAACAATAAGATCAATGATACCATTATTTTTCCTATATTATATAATTATATAAATTTTAAAAATGTATGAAGGACATTTATATGATCATAAAGGTTAGAATTGGCAATTGATCAAACATCCGTCAATTGATAATAGCTTAGATCTGATGAGATCAGATCATCATCATCAAACAATCGGAAATGGAAATGGATTAAGTGGTTTAATAAATGAGATTGAGTGAGCTAAATCAAACAACTCGTCAATCCTATTCTTCTATTACATTTCCTCCTCTGGTGTTACACACAAATCGATTCAGGATGGGAGAGAGAGAGAGAGAGAGGTTTAACTTAAATCATCGAGGTGTGATGTATGTTTGTCTAGCCTTGAGCCGCTTTTCGCAATATTATAAAAATAATTATCAACACTGATAGGAGGAGGTTCGATAGATGGATGGATAATATTTACCACACACACCGTACACAATCACCACGTAGATTGATACGAGTGTTTTATATTGACGAGCTTTATATCAGCAGCAGCAGCAACAACAGCAGCGGTGGCAACAACAACCGAAATGTATACTTTTTTGTCATACACCATCAAGGACATTGTAATAAGCAAAATGATAAAAATATTAAAAAATATTGTTCCTACTCTCTATACAATCTATGAATGAGAGTGAGAAGTAGAGGGGGGAGGTGAGGTGGTGGCCGTACAACAACAACAATTATGTCAAAACCGTTAAATATTGCTAAATGAATAAAGAAATAATAAGCAAATAAATGTGTGCGTGTTTGATTGATCGATAATATTCGTTTGAATTATGTACTTTATAATATACTTTTACTGATTAATCGTTCAAGGATGAAATCATATATGTAATAATAGAATCAAACTAATAATGCTATTCGATTGCAAATCATCAAATATTGGGTAAGAAGATTGGGTAAATCGAGGTTGGTAAAGCAACCAAAATGTTGAGTATTTTTTTGTGTAGGCGAGATGGTTGAGAGGGGGGTGTACACACATTGCCCTTGTACGTTTGACAATCATTGCCACATGGCCCCGTCATCATCCTTGTTTGTCCTTCCTTCCATGAGAATGAATGTAAAAGGTCTAACATGAAGACGAGACAGTCAAAGTGAGAGAGAGAGAGAGAGAGAGAGAGAGAGAGAGAGAGAGAGAGAGAGAGAGAGAGAAGATGACAACCCAAAAATGGGAGGAAGGAAGAGTATACAACAACGGCGATAAGGCCTAATGGTTTGTGTGTGTGTGTGTGTGTGTGTGTGCATTGTACGGCTGATTGTACGGCACCATTTTCATTGGATGAACCATTGACTATATTGCACCCCGGTATAGATCGCATTGTATCGCTCCCTCCCCAATCCCAAACCGGGAGAGTACCAAAATGTGGATAGGGGGAAGAAGAATGAAGAGAAACAAAAATTGGTCGCGTCAGCGCAAGCCACCTCGACCTTGACATTCATAACATTGTCTTCTCTTACGACTCTTAAAATAGTCCGAAGGACTTTCTCTATCTCACCTAACACTTGTCTAACACCAAATGAACCAAGTAAGAAGGAAGGAAGGAAATTGAAAGAGAGAACGAATACTACAATAAAATTCACAGAATCTGGTAATCAAATAAAAGTACGTTCATTCGAACCATACCTTTAGAAATGTATGATACGTTTTATAATGATAAAAATTTAAATCAATTTTCTAACGAAATAGAGGATTAATCTCATTAGGTAACATATACCTGTGAATACAATTTGTGTCTAGTAAATAATTAAGCTCAAAAGGTAGAAAACATTTTGTACAGACAAGGTCATGTACAATTCAATTGAAAAATGATGGCGTATAACATTTCGTACATTTTGTGTCTGAAATTCTCGCTAATTCCGACTAAATAAATAATGGTAACACTAACAAGAGATGAGGGGATTCATTTATATTGATTGTGCAATTGCATTTTGGGTTAAATGGTAACATCAAACAAGATAGAGAGAATGAATGTCAAACAACCAAATTGTTTTGGTTTTTTTTTGGTCTGGTGGCCGACGACAATTTGCAATTGGTTTGTTCTGGTTTATTTGTTTGTTTGGTTGCTGTCGACATTTGCTCTTTCAATGTTTTGTGTTCGTGTATGATGGCAAGAAACCAGAGTCCACCGGTTTTCAACTGCCGGAATGGCAGACGGTGATTGTCGAATGGAAATGTTTTCCCATAGATCAAAATGAAAAGCGGCAACCGATCAAGGCGCCACATAAATAAGCTCGCGCGTTATGGTAAGCGTTAAATGAATGATGATAGACTAAAGACTAAATGAAGAGTAAATGAAATCAATCGATTGCAACATTGTGACGGTGGTAGTGGTGGCGAATGATACATGCAATATGCATTTGGTGTTGCAACCTAAGATTTGAAAACTCAAATGACGGATCTATTGAGACGCCATCTAACGAATAGGATTCAATACATTGTGGATCATTATGGATCCACCAGAATTGGTTCTTTGCTTGCTATCGCATATGAATAATGAATGAAAATGTTTCACTTACCATCTCGTGACATTCCGACGGCTATACATTTTTTGAGTCGACAATATTGACATCGGTTACGATTGATTCGCAATATGGAACATTGTTGATTCTTCGTACATGGACGATATTGGATCTTTTGTTGGATGCTTCGTCGAAAGAAACCCTAAAATAAGATAAGATTTGATTAAAATTTGTCCTTGAAAAAAATGGGACTTGCTCAACAATTGAAATGTCTTTAAGAAAACTAAGCAAAGAAAGAAAGAAAGCATTGATCTGGGAAGCAAGGTCACGAGGTCGTGACACCTTTCTTCATGTCCATCTCCACACGCGAAGAGTTATTTTTGACCTTAACCTTGAAACCAACACAAAGGGGGTAAATGATCATTGTGGAACGGGAGTCGTAAGGAGCTGCAATTTTCCTATGAAATTTTCTTAAGAAACCCTGTTCTTGGTTTTCTCCATTCACAATGATATATTACAAGAGAAAAGGAGAAAAGGGGCCCAAATAAGCACGATTAAGCCGTCCAATGTTCTACCTAGGTTTTGTATTACATTTCCAAATGAAAACGTCAACTAGGCCATAGCCGTAGGGTTCCTCAGTAGCCACGCACCGTAGTGTTGGGACACGAAGGTATTTGGCACACATGGAATATTGGGGGGACTCGCAATCGACACAGGGTCGAAACAAGGTCGCAAATGTGTAAAAGGGAAGGCCCCACATCGAGGAGAGTGTGTGGTAAAATGGTAAAGCAAGTAACTCTAGCAACAAGCGACCAACCACTAATCACCTGACAAATGTCCCAAGAAAACGAGTTCAAGTTCACAGTACAAGTCGACCTTCAAGGGGTGAATCAACATACACAAAGGTAAGCCAAGTGGTAAGAGAGGGGGTTCTTGGTCGATTAGTTCATCGACCCATAGAGGTTGCAATACAACTGTTGCAATACTGCCAAACCCTCCAATCAGCAAAACTTCTCTCTCTCTCTCTCTCTCTCTCTCTCTCTGTCTCTCGTGACCATGAACTCTCGGTCGAACTTTGTTCGCGCGTCAACCTTGTGGCGACCTATCCTTTGCAATGTATGTGTGCAATCATAGACCAGTCCTCCCCTATTCTCAAGGTGAATGGCAATGTAGCGAGAACAACAAGTAAGCCAAAGAAACAATGTAGGCTAAATTCTCATCTTTATTTTTTTTTTGGTATGATGATTTGAATGAGACGCGAGAGAGGGCGCAATGGGAATCGGGCGTCATCATTCAAATGGGCGTCCATTATAAATTAAAAAAAAGCAAAGGAGAGTAGAGCATCAAGCCATCAGGTCATTGAACGGCGCGAACCGTTTCAAGGGCAGCCAAGATATTTGCTGTCTGTTCCACTACTACCAACTTTTATTACGGCGCCTCTCTCTCTCTCTCTCTCTCTCTCTCTCTCTCTCTCTCTCTCTCTCTCTCTCTCTCTCTCTCATCATTCAATGTGCAAAGTGCATGGAAAAGTAAATGAACACAACCAAAAGTAGTTGCCATCACCTAATGGTCTATATAGATGTAGATGACCAGAATGGACCAATAGATCAAGACCAGGGCGTTATCACAATGAGATTAATGATGGTCAACATGCATAAATACACTGAAATCTGGTTCAATCCACACGTACATATCAAATAAAGTTAAAAAAAAAGAAGAAGAAAATAATTGAGAATATTTGCTACAGAAACACTCAAGAGGTATTAAAGATTATAATTTACAAGGACACCGATTGTTGTACTAATAAAGTAATAGTAGTAGTAGTAGTTTGTAGTTTGTTCGGTACAACGAACTCTAGGCCACACTCTAATCGAGATCACCAAAAGTAAATGTTGTCAATCGTTTGTCAAATAACATATACATAGAAAATGTCAAACATATTTTTTGGTGATGCTGGTGATTCAATGATAATAGTTTGGATTGTGAAAATCCTTGAGACACAAATGCAAGTAGGTCTCCAATCAAAAAAAAAAATGTATTACAAGATTGGTAGCAATGGCGACCAATCTCAAGATCCATTTCAAACCATATGGAACATTGACCCATTGAATGTACATTTTTTTTGGGTAAGTACTTTATCATAATTGCTATAGTCCGAATTTATATTTGTACTAGAGTGATGATAAGCACAAACAACTACAGTTTAAATTGAAACTAAATATATACAACCATAAAAAAGTATTAATAAAACATATAAAAAAAATATATGAAATAAAACCACTAAATTGATGAAATGGAAATGTAGATCAAAAAGTGCTTTCATTGGAAATTGTTTTTGTATCTCCCTCTCTTTCTACCGGCTAACTGTCAAAATGTCAGGAAACTTACCTTGCATCCTTCGCACGAGTGTACACCATAATGGAATCCTGATGCCTTGTCACCACAAACTCGACACAAGACGGTTGTACCATCGAATTCTGAAATGAGAGGAACAAAGAAGATGATCAGATGAAATTGTATTGAATAATTGACTGATTGTTGAAATGTTGAATAGCGGCGAATGCGAATGCAAAAAAAACAATTGACACTACTACAAAACATCTTCATATGAACTTGAGACACAATTTTTGTTTAAACTCACCAATCTTAAGATCATTATCCTTGGAACCGACCCGGTCGGCGCCAAGTGAACCGATTGAATCGGCAATCGAACTAGCAGAATCAATTTGATTCTGTTGTTGTTGTTGTTGTTGCATGCTATTAAGCATTTGAAGATCTTTATCGGTGAGAATCATTTTTGTTTTTTGATTGTTTGATGTGAACTTGTAAAAAAATTTGTACCAAAAAGAGGATGGATTTATATTTAATAAAGAATAATAAAAACGAGAATAAGAGATTTAAGGTCTTATTCTACATCAAGAATTATAAGTTCGATCGATTCTATGAATCACAAGTTTGATATTGATGGCGCCACAAATAATAATAGCCACAACATGACTACCATCATCATCATCTTCATTTGTACTTTAGGTAAAAAAGAGATAGGATAATCCATTTGATCATATGCATGACATTGATGTTGAGGCACAGAATTTATTTAAGTAAAATATAAGAAAATAAAAAAGACACAGACGATACACATTACACCGAACACGAAACGCACATGTAGATTTGTATAAAGACAAAATAAAATGAACACGCCGCTTTATATATATATTGAAACGAAAGAAGAAGAAAAAATGTTCAAAGACTTGCGAGAGGAATTATATGCGTGTATGTATGTTGCATCAACCAACCAACATTAAAATAAAAAAATCCAAAACGTTATGTGTCGATTGGCTCGTTGCTACATTGCATGTGATGACTCGCACACGAACTCGACTGCCTTTTTATCATGTCGGAGGGTTCTCGTGCGCGCTGATCTCAAACCACCACAACCACACCAGCACCAACACGGCAGCAGCAGCAGCAGCAGCAGTAGTATTGAGGGTGACGTTCAACTAGCTCGCACAATTTTCAACCAAACCCGCCTTTTAGTAGAGCCCGTTCCGAGGGTTCGATATACCCTGCCATTGTGGAACAAACGCACACACACACACACTAACAACAACAACAATTGCAGACCAATGCTACGAGGCCATCCACTTTCAAGGTTGAAACACCACACACACACTAATAATAGTGAAAATGTTGACTTGCTGCTGCACACACCAAACCCAACCCAACTAGACGATATTTTTTGGTTTAGACCACTACCACATATTCGACTTTCTCTCGTCATCAACATCCACACACACATCAGTCACTCGGTCGGTCGATTCATGTTCTGGTTTAGGTGGTATTTGATGATGATGATGTTGTGTGAATGGAAGACGCCCTGGATGGCGTCGGCGTCAACCAACACATAGAAAAAACCGAGAAAGAACCAAACACCGAACGATATCTCGACGCCACAATGCATACACACACACAAGGGGTCAATGATCCGTTTTTGTATGTGTGTGTGTGTTGTATTTCTTTCCATCAACACATACCCTTAGGAGTACTGGTAGTAGCAATGGTGATATTGGGTATACAAATTGTGGACGCCATTACATCGTTTCGGGTTTGGGCATTGATCTAGAAAACCCTCCGGTTTTAGGCGTCACATTTAAGCTTGCTCTTCATTATCCACATCTCTATGTTGTATTGGGTTGCCGGGTGACTTCTCTATCTTTTTCTCGTCCCCCACTCTTAACCATCATCATCGTTTGAAACCCCCAACTACTTCTTCTAGTTCTTGTTCTTCATTGATACATCGACCGGCTAGATGGTTGGAGTACACTCAACTTACTATTAGTAGTAATGGAGTAGTAGTCGACGTTCATGTCGTAGATCCCTTTTTCGGTTTGATCGGGAGGGAGGGAGAAGAGGAGAGGAGATCATGGCGTCGGTGAAAGTAACCTCGGCTAAAGGTTATTCACACTGGCACACTAGCAAAGTACGAGTGTTTTGACACGAACCTCAACCGTTTTTTTGGAATGATTTTTTTTTGTATTGAGCGGTGCCAACGAACCAAAACGAAGATTCGGTTAGGTACATTTGGGTTCGGGTTAACATATTGGGCCCGGGATGAGGGGGGAGATCCACCGTAATAGTAAGAATTACTAGTTCATTCACTGGTTTAGTTGGCATGTTCGTTACGATGAAATTGTTGAACCCAATAATGATTCACGAGAATTAAGTTCAAGAATTACATAAAAACTAATTATATACATCTAGTGGGAGGGGAGATGAAGAAGAATCCGGTTCAATGGTTCAAACACACACACACACACACACATGTACAAAAAATGGGTATGGGGAGTTTTCAGTGCATCACACATTTTGGTGGCGACGACTTTCTGATGTAATCAGATTCATTCGCAATGTCATGAACCTTTCGAGGATCATATCAATGGATCCAAAAAAAATGGATTTTAATCATTGTTTTCTAGAGAGAGGGGGATGACAATCATCCAATTTGATTTGATCATTCATGGGAACAATTACAACAAGTCTCAACTCTCATACATAGATTGATGGGCCAATTTAAAGTCATCGCTCCCAATTTAAAAAATTTAAAAACAAGCTTTTAAAGACTTTGAAATGATATAATCCTTATCACCCACTTGATCATGAATCATAAGAACATTGATATATAATTTATTATTACAAATGTGCGGGTGCGATAGTTTTGGGTAGTCTAGTGTCAATACCCAAAGAAAAAAATCGAGTGGAGATCATTGCGCTCTATGCTTTTGTGTGTGCAATAAGAGACAGGTCACATGCACCACCATGGGCTTTGGTTGCGATCACGGGGAGCATCGTACTCGTGTTTTCTGGTCACCGGGTGAGGGAGAAAGAGAGAGAGAGAGAGAGAGAGAGAGAGAGAGAGAGAGAGAGAGAGAGAGAGAGAGAGAGAGAGAGAGAGAGAGAGAGAGAGAGAGAGAAAGAACCATGCTCCCATCCAAACTGTTCAAATGAACGCATCGCAGCTGGCAATTGGCTCAAATGCTTCAATTGACGTCACCAGCAAAACAATCGATCGGCAAAGTAGGGTAACAACACTGAATGAGGCTAACGAACTCGAACGAGGGTACGATCGAATGGACGAAAGGTTATGGCATCTAGTCGACCCTCTCTCTCTCCATTGCACTCTTCCTCCCTCACTATGACGCCCTGCATCAACCCTCCTCAAGTATACAATAATGCTGAGAAACCACGAATGACCAGAAAAACATAAAGAAGAAAAAAAAAGAAAAAGGTTGGAGAACTTTACTCAATATAAATATAGACGCAAACGTATTCCTTAAAGTGTCGCTACAATCATCATTCCTTTTTGGTGTTCATTTAAATTCTGAATCTAATATACAGTACACTCACATACAAAAACGTAAACTTATCGAATGAAAGAAACGGAATGGCAAATAGGGATTCAAGTTTTCTTTTTTTTTCTTTTCATGAAATGTTAGAATGTTTGTTGTGAATTTGAGGGTCAATCACCACCATCACCGTCATCAATGATGGCAACAACCGAACAAGAATCATGTTGCACTTTTCAAACTTGCCGAACAAGAAGAAGAAGAAGAAGGTGGTTAACCGATCATCTGGAATCATCTCGGCTCTTCACTCTATTGTTCTGCTGTGGGGCAATCGAATTCAACATTGAGAGTTCATCAATCCCGATCATCAAACAATTTTTTCTTGGATTAAAGTAAAACATCGACAAATGTTCAACAACCTTTTTATTCCCGAATGACCATATCAAATGTGATGGGAGTCAAAAGAGAGCAAAAAGCATTATACATGCATGATATAATGTACATTCAGGCAAACACTTTCAATCAAATAACAAAAAAAAATAATGAAGAGACAGAAACAAGGATCGGAAAATAACCGAAGACAACAAGTACAGATATATATCTTCCCCCTCACTCTCTTTCTTGCTCTAAAAGTCATGATGATTGCACCGAACATGTAAACAATGGGATTTTGTCATATCCGTTTGATGTACACATTTGTCTAGAAGGGTATAGGGTTGATATAATGGTGATGTATGTATATATACACAAATGTTTGATAGAGTAAATTGAATCAATCGGTTGATTTAGATCGGGTCATCAAGTGCAATTGCTTTATCAACAATCCCATTTAATTTACCCCCCTCTCTCAAATATTTGTGGATAATGACAATGACCTACAATATATTGAACGTGTTGGATTGGTCTGAGCATTCTACATTCTTTCAATGGCCAAAGTCATAAACTACAATCTAATATTTGATTGATTCCTATGAAAGGCCAATGGAATAGAGACGAGAGAAAGAGAGGAAACCCTGAGAGGATGTTGACATTGAACGATGAAGACCAACGACTTTAAATCTATTGGATGAGTGAATACATGAAGGCAACATTCTCAACCAAGAAGAAGAAGTAAAAAACGCAGCAACCAAATTGACCTAAGGCGTGCGAAAGGTCGACAAGGTCAAGAAAACGAAAGTGACTTGCACTAGGGTCAGCACAACACATCAAGGTCATCTAATAGTTTGGTTTACGTAAATCAGAATGAATGGTGGATGCTTAGGTTGGTTACACAATCGTTTAGCCTCAAGGCTCGTCCCGCCCAATTGATCACGTTTTTTTTACTTACATTGTTGTTCAATGAATGGACGAAAACGGAACGGAACGAATAATCATCTTATAACGAAACATAATCAAAAGAAGCGTAAGAAGATGAAAGAATTGGTGTGTAAATTGAATTAAACGATTCGATATGATGTGGATGAGGCAAATCATTGTCCTCCTTCGATTCTTTCCGATCACAATCAGGGCCCGGGTTTGATCGCAAAAAGATGAAAGAAGATTCCATCATTCCACAACCACAACAATTGAACATTGAAATCATTTGTTGGCGCTGTTGCTTTCAACTTTACCGCATTGCGGTGGAGAGTGAATCATCAAACATTTTAGTTTTTTTTTGGTGATTGCCTCAAACATAATGTGGAAAGTTACTCCCTTAAATGTTGTATGGAATTGTGGAATTATTCCATTTGAAAATTTGGGTGATATTCCCGAGCGAAATGTTGTTTCTCCTACACTCTTAGGTATAAGCGAAAAATAAATAAGTAAATAAATGGAAAGAGAGCCAAATTTACCATCACTATCATTGGGTTGAGATGTGAATACACCCAGATAAAACATGTTAAAATGTTTGTTCGTATATCTAGTTTAGATATCTTGATTAATTTTACCCGTCTCCAATTCTTAGAAAACACGTTGGATTTGCACAGTTAATGATATAAAAGTAATAAATCTTGTGGAGAAACAACGGCAAAAAACTGCCGGATTTGAGTGAAAGTGTTACTGTCGAGACAACAGCAAAAAAACAAAACTGGACAATGGAAATAAGTCGAAAGTCAAACGTCCGACAAAAAACGATCACACGCTCACCCTTAATCTCACTGTTTTTTTCTGGAACACATTTGGAACAATAAGCATAAATGATAATAAAGAGAGAGAGAGAGAGAGAGAAAAGCTTGACCGTCGGTGCAATTTATCAATCGTTGACCACAAAAAACATTGCATAACGATTGTGAATACAATTGAAATGAAAAATTGCCTCCCATTAGTATTGGTGACATCAGTCATGAAGCACATTGTGGTCAGTCAGGAAAAAGTTAATCAAAAGACCGTATGGCCTCGTTCTTGTTCTCGCTTGACCAAGAGTGGTGGGGACAAGTCGTCCTTGTAAGAGAACAATTCAGATTTATCTACGAACGAAACCGAAAACCACAATCGTATCCGATTTCACACTTAAAGTATGCAAGTCTATCTCTAACAAACTCAAACCATACACCGAAGAGAGCTGAATGAACTCTTTCCATCGATCGATTGATGACCTGTTGTCGGACAAAATTTCGGGACCCACAAGTTCATGAACGATGCCGGTTAAGATAGAACCGGTCGGTTTATTAAATTATAATAAAGAAAAAAAAGGTAAAATCGAGTCATTGTACGATAAATTAATATATTATTATAATAGGAGAGTTATCTATAAAGAATTGAGCACGTGATGTTTGCATTGAACGTAGCGAACCACATATTCGTGGCCATTGACCACAATCAGTATGATTGACCACTGTTTGGTCAATGGACAAAAGTCATTTACCACAATACGAAATGTGTGGGTGGTTAACGATAACGAGAAAGAATTGCTTCGTTAGTTTGATTTGAATGGAATTGTTCATTTTTTTGTTGTTCTCGCGCAAAAAAATAACTGACCACAAGGAGTGGTTAATCCACGAGAAAAGGAAAGAAGGGTCAAAAGGACAGCCGCAACGAGACGGGATTTGATTTGTTATCGACACGGTAAAAAAAATCAGGAGACGGGTGAACAGAAACAACAACAGGGAAAAAAGTGAAAGACCCGACGTGTGGATGGCTCACGTTAGCCACACGACCCTAGCGTGTCCTCACTCTTTTTTTTCCCGATCACTCAATTATCCCGGAACTCGGTTTTAGTGGTCGTTCGGTCGGTTTAGCCGAACGGGTCGGTTGAACATTGGTGACATTGGAATGAGGAAAGACTCAAACAACACACAAAAAACAACTAGGAATGAGGAACCTCGGTGGCACTGATGGTGTCAAACCCGGAACCCGAGAGGTCAACCATCACTTTTTTTTTTTGGTTTGCAGCTGCTGGATGCGTGATCGAACCAAACAATCGATTGGAAGAGGGAACCGAACAATGCTCGCGTCTGCCACGAGCCAAACATGACGCGTGCTTGTTGATGTGTGCACACACTCATACAAAAAACAGACAATGACAATAATGTGGACAAGGTGAAAGTGTCTAGACCTAAACTATCTGAAACGGATAACTCAAACCTAAGCCTAAGTATTCGAACATGTGTGCCGATCGATCGATACTATTGAATTCAATGAAAGGAAGCGTAAATCTAATTCGTTCGAACAGGTACACGGAAATGAAATTGTGTGTTTGATCTTGACATTGAAATCGATCAATAAGATATTTGAATGAAAGTTATGTGTTTTTTGGCGTTCGTGAACACACCGATTGAACAATCGATCTGTTTGATAGAGAGGGAAAGAAAGGGAAAGGTCAATGTCGCGAAATGCTTTCACGATCACGGTAAACACAAGTCAACGTTCAGCGACCTTACTCTCAGTGAACGGGGACCATATAGCGGAAGTATAGGTCACATTAGGATGAACGTTCTTTGGTCCTGTGGAACAATCTGTTCATCATAAACTAAGGAGAAAGTTAAGAAAAAAAAGGTCACTTGAATCTATGGAACGACAAGAGGAGAAAGTGAGGTCAACGACTAGCAATGCAAAGCATCTGGACCAAGATTTCCCTTTCAAGACGTTTGTAACGGAAAACACAAAAATAGTTAAACTTTAAGGTGAAAGTGTGGACTTAATGGATATATCCTTAAGTACGGGAAAGTACTGGCTAGATACACGGGGTTTGGACACATGTCCCGCATTTTACCAGAAACATAAAGGCAGCTGCACTCTTTGGTATGGTTTTGATGACTTATCTCGTTTTAAAAATTGAAAATTGCATTCATTGGTGAGCATCATTGACAATTTGAATGGATGGAAGAGACAGGCGGTTGCATCCACTGGTTCAATCGAACTTGAGGTCAAAAGGTCGCTAGTGTTTGGTCGCGTGGTGCCCGGTGTGTCACCAGTGCATGTTTGTGTGTGTGTGTGTGTGTGGGATCAGTCAAAAAAAACTATTTTGGGTTCTTAGTTGTTGCCTCAATTGAACGATCGTTAATTTTCGATTGACATTTGACTCGAACGGAGAATGGTATGGGACATTCATTACGAACAGCAAATGTTTTCGTTGAACCAAAAAAAATAAAATTGAAAGGAAAAAGCTGGACCTAGCTGGCTAATAATAGAAATGTGCATGGCTTGTTAGCCATGTGTGAGCAAAAGTTGTCAAGTGACCTAAGAGGAGAAGTATAACGATGAAAGGTAAAGAATGCGGAATTGATTTGTTCGTGTTTGTGTCCCACCAAAGTAAAACGCGTGGACAAGCTGTCCACGCTTCAGGGGCCTAGAGTTTTTGATTTTGGTGGTGGCACAGGTCACACAACTGTCATAAAAAAATGGGAAAGACCCGATAGGAGGGGAGGATTATGGTTTGATGTACCAATCGATCGATTACTTCAGCACACAACAAATTGTTTGCCAAAATCAAATGCGAGAAAGCTTCTCTCTCTCCCTCTCATAGATACCACAAATGTTATTGAGAAGGATTCATCGTCAATTTTTGTGTGAGCAATTGTTTCCAACACTACGAAACGAACGAGAGTGAATCGGATTCGTTTGGAAGAGAGGAGGAGACCCAATGGCACATTATTGATTCGTAATCAGCTTAGTTGTTGTGTACCAATGATGATTGGAGAAAAGGTCACCAATGACAGTTGTCCACCATCATGAAAAACCGAGCTACATCTCAATAAATGCAGGTCAAACAACCTATAGACGGTTGACCAATTTCGACGGTTGTTGTTGCAAATATCGTGACCAGACAGAACATTGGAAGATAGCATCGTCATCGACGACCAACATTGACAAATAGAGAGAAAGAGAAAGGTCAATTTGTGGACCCTAGCATTGATACGATTGACCTTGCAAATGCAGCTGCATGACCATGTTCAGGTAAACACAAAAATCACGCAGAATTGGTAAATGTTGCACTTGAAACCAACAACAAAAAGAATTGCGTAACCAAAGACACAAATCATATTAGTCAATGACAAATTAGCCAATCGAGTTAGGTGTACGTTCAAAAGTTAATGTTTGTTTTAGTGTCAATCATCATAATTTAATGAGGATACAACTCTATCATCAAGTCTTTTTTTATTATTATTATTCATTTGGTCTTTCATTAATTTGCTTATTCCCATTTTATTCATGGTCACATAGCACCCTAGACACTTTCATCATCATTCAAAGAGTCATTCGTCATCAAGGCATCGAAATGTGTGTGTGTGTGGTGTGTTGGTGTCCTCGAAAAAAAAATATAAATCGTCACCGCGCCAAATCGACGATTAAGATCTATAGTAGAAAAAAAATGGTGAACGACAAAAACAGTACAAAGTCAGTCAGTCAGTCAGTCATCAACCGATCGAGACCAACCAACCAAACTAACCAACCAAAAAAAAGCATTAGTGTTGCTATGTGTTGAATGAGATGGGTGAACACGAACACGTTGAAGACTACGACGACAACGAACGACGATCTCGGCGACGTATTCGAGATGTTGAAGATGGAGAAGAAGAGGGAGATGGTTAATAGCTAAAAGTCAAGGTGAAACATTAGCCTCCAATGTGTCTGTCTACATGTCTGGATTGTCTGGAGCGTATTATAATAACAAAAAAAAAACAAGAAAGATGAAATAAAATGAAACGACGACAATGGATGAATTCAACCAACCACAACCCAAATAGTGTGACTACTGGTCTGACGTGTGTGAATGATGCAATGACGATGATCCTCAAACTTGATGCTGTTGTTGGTGACGGTGGTTTGAAGAATGGATTTTGGATAAACAAGAGGGGAAGATACCAATGATGAGTTTGAAGCGTATGGGAGAATAAATTACGAAATGATAGATGATAAGTGACAATCGAGAATGACGATATATAAAGCATTAGTTAGATAGAAAGAAGAAGGAGAATGAAATACCAGAACGGCGTCATCAACCGGCATTGGTACAATTCCACAAGGTCAAGTGCAAAGCATGTAGTGAAAGTGAATGCAAACCATATACAACATTGATGAGGTAAATTGAGACGCAATTAACTTTCCATCTCAATCGATCCGATGTTTCGATCTAAATGTATGAGTAGGCTAAAGTTGCAAACATAATTAAATCAAATGGAAGAATATGGTTCTTCAAGTTTTATTTGATCTTCTAATCTAATATAGGAATCTTCAACCGTTTTCCAGTGTAGAGAGGGAGAAAGGGAGAAAATAATGAAAGATTCAACCCCCTGAATCTATTGGTTGTCAATGAACGGAAAAGACCTTGAAAACAACTTTTTTTTTTGGCGTTGGCGCGATCTATTCCCACCTTAACCTCAACTCGTCACAATTCTAGCTACATAACAAGAATGAATGAACGAGAACGAAACAAAGAAACGCGTCAGTAAATTTAGGGAATAAACAAAGAATGACATGGTCAACAAGTACTATTTTTTTAAAAATAGGCTGCCATCACCAATCCGATTAAAATGCAAACAAACCCAAAAATAAAATAAAAAATAGAAAACAGTAGAATGAATAAAAATATCCATCAAGAAACAAAGAAACCTACAAAGGCTCAAACTCCTACGTTTGTATGAGACATGCTAATTTGTCTATAAACCCCCGAAACCAAAACAAAATGAAAGCAACCTATACCAATCGGGGTGGTTTTTTTTTGGGTGTAATGTTGCAATACGAAGGCAATAACAAGTCAACCAAAAAGTATAGATGTCATACAAATGTGGAATTCCACGACATTATGGCAGATCGAGAATGGAAAATAATTCCCGGTAAACTGGATCGGAACGAAATAATACCGAGAAAAAAGATCGTCATTTTATCAAATGGGAAAAACAAACGAAACCAGAAAAATTGAATGATGATCTATTCATAAGCTATTATTCTTGGTCTATAAATAGGACTAAAAAACATTTACAAATTTTCTCATAAACGAAAGTGAGTGAGTGAGAGAGGAGAGAGAGAGATAGGAAAAGACCCTGATAAATAGGCTCGACATACAATTTCCATTCAATTCCTATGTACAGGTTTTATGGCACACAATCTCAAAAACAAGAAAAAAAATAAAATAAAACGCGACAACTTGAATGAAAGTTTGGTTTGGACAAACTAATGAAATTGAAGGTTAAGGTCACCCATCAAACATCGTCGTCTCCTTGAAACAATTTTTTTTCTGTCTTATATTGACCAGTTTTTTTTATTGATCTCAATTCGATCTCATATCCTTTTCCCTCAATTCTGATAAAAATACCGAACATAAAGTGTTTGATTACATTACGAATACACAGACGATTGAGAACGAAAAGTCTCAAGGTCTCGATCAAGCCTCCCTTTTTTTGTTGCTCTTCTCATCTCAAAAGATTGCTCAATTGTACTAGTAAAATGTGTCACTTTTTCTCCCATTTATCAGAATAATCAGAATGATGAGGACAATCCATCCATATGTATCCAATATATATAGACTTATAATATATATATCGTTCGATTGTTGATATTGAAAACGTTAAAAATAGTAGCAAATTTTGAATATCATTAAACTTTTTGGGATAAGAGAAAGGAGAAAAACGTGATCATAGTCCACAAAAATTGGTTAAAGGGGAAAAAATGAAAGTTTTGAAGGTACACACAGAAAATTTAATCGATCAAAACATTCAATTTGAAATGTTATTGTCATCTTGTTGTCATCTCCAGAAAAAAATTATGAAACAATCACACGTTTCGTAGACCTCAACCTCCAAATAAACGTAGCAAACGTACAAAATATATAGATGTACATTAATATAATATAAATAATTGTATAACAATTTTTTTTGTTAGCAACAAATGGGGCGAATCGAGTTCTCCGTTCGGATCGACATAATCGTCATTTATCATTTTAGCATGCCATACCGACATGTTGCGACAGGGCGCACTCATCACCATAAAAAAAAGGCAACCAAAACAGCAATAATAATAACATCTAAATGTAATGAATCTAATTCAAATAGTCATCTACTAATCAGACAAGATTACTTCTACAACAACAACAAAAACAACAACAACAACTAAAACTCCTTTCCATTAAACAGTGGGTAAAGGTGTCGTCCGATTGCGAAAAAAACGAGTCCGAAAAAAATGAGGCAAGGAATCAAGATCAAAAGAAGAAGAAAATGTTTATCACAAATGGATCGACCTTGATGCCATGACACCGGACAAGATCTATGATTATGATCACCAAAAAAAAAAAGTATTTTGGGTGAGAGAGCGAACGAGAGAGGGAGAAAAATGAGAATCGTTATCAAGTTTGTCGACTGGTTCACTAGAGCATTCAGTACTAAACCTAGAAATCATTCATTCAACTCACTTTCAAATCATGTACATCAACTGCTACATTGTACTGTTGTCAATGTATGAATGAGGCGACAATAGGAATGGGAGATGATCGAAACGAATGGAAACGTTTCGCTGCTGCTGCTGCTGTTGTTGTCGTTGTTGTCGTCGTTGTTGGGCGAAACCAATGAGGTTCACAACCAGGAGAATGGTTGGTTGATGAGGAGTTTGCCTATGGCTCCGGCGACGGTTTGCCATGTAAGGCTAGTGAACTCTCTTTCTCTCGCACTCGACATTGAGAGAATGGGTGAGTGTCGGGGGAATTATTTCTCTTCTTGCCCATCATCGAGATCAGAGAGCTACATTTTGTTACATTAGTATATATGGCGCCTGATTTACCCTCGCGTCGAACCGAGGTGTCGTAACCGATGGGAGACGGCGACCACGACGACGACGTCCTCGATGGCTACCAACGTCATTTTTTTTTTTGGTGAAGGCTGCGAGGTCATTTCCAACCAAAAAAAAATGTCAGACAATAAACAACTTACTACTAAACCAGTCAGTTTTAGAACGTAAACCAGAATGATCCAATCAAATGACACTCTTATGTAATAGGGCTTTAATTTCTCAATTATATTTCAACACTACAATAGTGTAAATCAAAATTGTAGTTCAATTAGTACAATATATGTAGTTGGATGAAGTAGTTGTAGTACCAGAATGTAATGAGACAAACATTAATTTGGTTGCTTTTGTTGTGCGAGAGGTTCATTACCTCGTTGTTGTGGCTTTTGTCGATTGAAACGAATTGAAGTGAATGATACGAAACAGGCGGGAGAGAGAGCGAGCGAGAGCAAGGGCGAGACTATGGATTTAGCATATCGGGCAAATGACCTCACCGGACTGACCACTCGAAACGACCTGGCAAGTGACCTTTACCGTGTCGTGTAAAAGTTTGGATCATTGGACAAGGCTTATCTCATACACAAACCGATTATGTTGTTCAACTTTCTCCTTCAGTAGAGTTTGTGTGCGACGTTTTGTGATGAATTGAATCGCGCGTGTGTTTGTGTGTGCAAACCGAATTGACCGGTTATGGTCGTTTTTGGGGACCGAATCAATCTTGACGTGATTGACCCCCGCGCACGCGAGTTTAATGTACTCTTATTATTTGCATGTTTATTTGCACGTAATACTACAAATATATAATGGTCAATCAACCTATTTGATATTACATCAATGGATTCCATCATTTGGAAAATTCAATTGGATACATATCGAACAGTTTATGTGTAAATAAACCAAGAGAAGATAGAGGGTGAATATTTGGTTGGTTGGTTGCCGGATCAATCGATTAGTGACGGAGAATGGTTGGGCACGAGGTCAATGGCACAACAGGACTGGTTGTGTTTGTGTGAGTGTGTTAAACATTGAAGACGGCAGATTCCATCGTGTGTGTGTGAGTGCGTGGATTTCTCCATACTCAATCTACCCCCATAAAAGAGTGGGAGAGATTCTTCAACTCTGAGGTTGATGAGGGGAAAACATTTTTTTTTGAGCTACGAAATGAGTAAATATCGCCTTGTTGATGAAGAGAGAGAGAGAGAACACGTCACCCACAAGAAACAAAAATGGAATGACCTCGCTCGACACCGGCTTGCTATATCACCATCTCCCACTTCATTGCAAGTGTCAAAGGTCACTGTGTTAGTTCAAATTGAACGATATGGCTCAAAATGTCTAGTTCATAGAATGCACACAAACCGAATCGTCATCCACATTTCCCGGAACTTTCCCTTCCTTCCCTTCACCAACCAACCAAAAAAAAAGTTTGAAGCGAAAGTCATCGTCAAAACCAAGGTCAACCAGCTAGTGAATCAACGAGAATGAGACCTTTCAATAGTAGAATTTGACCTTAGTTGTGTATCACTCAACTCATGCACAATTCGTCCTCGTCCTCGTCGTGCGTTATAGAGATGGACTTTTAGAAACACATCACTTTTCTGGCTGTCTAATCGAAAGCGAGAGAGAGAGAGAGAGAGATCGTCGACATTGTCGAGTCAAAGTCCAAGGCCAAGGGTCTAACTTTAGTGTATGTTCACTTGCTTATCGGAATTATTGTTGAACATAACAAACAACAAACATGAAAGTCGAATGCAATCATATGGAGAACGACGAACGTTTTTTGGTTATCGGTCAATCGGTCATTTCACAAATGAACTGTCGATGGGTTTCACTCGACAACAACGACAACAACAACAAGTATAATTCAGGACCGAAAGTGAGACCAGCTGCCTTTGGATGGTGAAACAAATGCAATTAAGAGAAGATGACCCAAAGAGAGGGAAAGAGTGGGGGATATAAGATTGGTGCGGACCACATTCGACCAACTGACCGTTTTTGTAGACGAGGTCAATGTGATGGTGTGATAGAAGATCAATTGACCTCCATTCTATGGACCAAGTTGATTTCCAACTGTAAACCTCCCACACTTAAACAGACTGGGTCCCATGATCTGACTGGGACATGTGTTAGACCTGGTCAAGCGGTAATGATTTATCTCGAATTTAGTTCATGTTCACCACACGACCATGTTAGAGTGGAGTTGCAATTCAACAGAATTGACATCTGACCTCTCAATTTTTTTTTCTGAAATGGGTGAATTGTGATGGTGAAACAAAGAGCAACAGAAAAGCGTTTGAAACCATTTTACACTATATGAATTGACCGTGACCCTTTACACGCGAATCGGAGAGTGGACTCTCACATTCTCTTTCTCTTGTCTGATGTGGTCAGACACTTCAAAAAGGGTTGCTAATTTTAGTGTGGCACATAAATTTACAAAAGAATGGAAAGTTATCAATTGTTCAGCAACGGGTAGGCAATAAATTTTCAAAACACCCGCAAACCAATCGAATAGATTTTACGGAGGGTTGTTTTTATTATTGTTGTTGCTCAAAGTGGTATTAACTTTCACTTCCTCATAATTGCATTTGATCCGAGAAGAAAACGAAAAATAAGAAGAGAAAAGCCGTATGAAAACTTATACAAAATCAAATGCCTAACAAAAACAAAATTTATTCCATGGTCAGATTCAATCAAATTCAATCAAGAATCGATTGGCGTATAGAGCGAAGGACATTGCCCTTAATGGACGTAAGCCAAAACCAACCAAACGACACCTCTTTCCAACTGACCATGGAATTATATTTTCAAACCCGAAACGGAATATTCTTTTATTAATGCTTCATCGGAGCATGAAAACTAGTTTCATTTTATCGATTTTAGATGATGAAAAAGAAGAAGAAGAACGGCAACAACGACGTCACACAAACATCTACATCTACATCTACATATTAAACTATATAGAGTGTAAACTAAATAAAACAAATAGCAATAGAGAGGGATCGTTAAATGTTAAAGATTCTTTGGTTGCTATCAATAGATAGTTTGTTATATATATATAAAATGGAAAAAAATTGGAGACCACACGCACACCAAAATTAAGGAGAGAACAATGAACGACATCATCGAGTGAAGTTTGGGTTTGGTGCACGATTGGTTGTTCTGACATGGCAAACGTGCCCAAATTGTCCAATTCTAGGGTGTAAGTTATGGCTAGTTCAAGGACATCCTTTAGCACCAATCAAGATTGAGCAATAGAGAATAGGGTTGATGTGAATTATATAACATCTATTTTGAGGGATATAGCACCGAATGAATCTACAGATACATTATAACAGAATTGTACAAACACCCGACCCTGGAACAATATATCGTTATCATTTTTTTTCTCGTTCAACGGGGCAGTGAACCCAAATTGGTATCCGATCACACAATTGCAATTCTCTTTCTCACCCATCGGATTGTGGTGTAGCAAGTGTGTGTGTATGTGTGAGTGAGCAAATAATGCGTAATGGAGAAAGCAAGTCAATGGATGCCACACACACGTTCACATTCACATAATATACAAGAAATAGTTTTGCTTGTGCCATCATCCGTTTCAATCCATATATATATACGAATGTGACAAGGACTTTTTGAACGGAGCATTCGAGTCGGTCGGTCGGTCGGTTTGGAGGGTTCGCGACCGACTCTCGGTCACCGACATGACACATAGCCAAAAGAAGAAGGAGAGAGATGGGAGAGAGAGAGGGGAGAGTGTACAATGTTTTTAGTTGCACCGTTCAATGAGCCAAGTCGAGAAATGGCTTCAACAACACCAACATCAACATTACCAACCACACACAGCATCAGAGTCAGCAGGTCATTGGCCAGGTTGGTTGGTCGGTCGGTCGACGAGGGTGATAGGCGAATTGATTCGATCATAACGACGACGAGGACGATTACGGCAAAAAAATGGGGTGGATATGTCAATGGCATTGCACCCTCTAGCGTCGGTCATCGACAACCGGGCACCATGTCAGCGACCTTTTTTTTGTTGCTTCTTCGGCCAAAACTATACGACCAAAAAGACTAAATGCACCGGACGATGTGTGCCTTCGGGCTTTGGAGTGAATGTGCCGTCGTCGTCGTAGTCGTCGCACTCGCCAAATGATGATGATGGAACGCGTGCAAGAGGTTAGTATGTTGAATGCGCATTTCATGTTTCTCGTCTAAAGGTTAATCAACCGACCAAACAACCTAGCCTTATAATAATAAGACGTTTCTAGAAGACAATGAACAAAATGCGTGTGTATACGCCACTACAACAGGTCAAGGGTCAAAGGGATGTGAGCATAATATAGAAAAGTCCCAATGGAAAATCATTTATGTGAATGAAACAATCTTAGAGAGTGATCTCACAAGCTCGTGCCATTGAACCTAATGGAGAATCTTGCAAGACTTGTAGATGTCTTACCGTTTGTCGTCGAATGAACGAAAATAACAATACAAGGCCCTTGACCGAGACCTTAGGACCATAGATGAGTGGAAAGGAAAGTGCTGCTGCCGCTGCTGTTCTCACCTAATGTTCGACATAAGGTAGACGGGTAAGTGGTGGACCCATTGTAAACCTAGCTTGTTCGCGTGATCCCTTTCGCTTTCATGAACAATATTTCCCCGGCACAGCCTCTCCCATCCTTCTTCTTCTTCTTATGGATCTCATCTTCTTAACACCCTTTGGCCTTTGACCCAAACCATTCACATACACACGATTGACATGGCCTAGTGACAATGACCTCAATGGGAAACCTCAATTGAAATTAAGTGCGGTGGGCCCACACAAACCAAAGATGCCGATGTGTTGCCGAGGAAATGGGACCGACACATCGAGAAAAGGAGTCAAGTTCAAGGGACTATAACATTCAATGTCAATATTGAGTCGTCTCCTTTTTTTTTATTTCTCGGACGGGACGGGACAGGATCCGCCGGATCATCGAGTTCAAGATTGAAATCCAATTGAGGGGTGGGAGGGGGTCGACAACATCGACATGCAAGAAAGCAAGCAAGCCGGACAACAAACCTGACCAAAAGGGTCGATGTCCGATGCCACTCGTTGTATCGTGTATTACGAAATAACAAGAAAAGAAATGTTCACTCAAACTATGAGACAATGAGAAGATGCTCAAGAAGAAGAAAGGCACCCTCATTTACGAACATTTACGAGCACACAAGATGACTATCTAGATAGGCCACAAAGTGTGTGCATGCATTTGTTTTATGTGGTTTAGTCGACGTTACAAGTGTGTCGACTAGATTGATCATGGAAAGGAGACACCAAGAAAGAAAAAAAAACGAACGAAGAGTTCATTGCCTCGACATAAATGCAATCGTCGGGTGCTACCACCACAATCACCACTAAACTGAAGAATGATCATCTTCAGTTGTGACACTGAACGGTGTAATTGTACAACACTAGATTACAAGATAAGACCACAAAAAATATAGTACGAAGAAGAAGAATCGTGATAATTGAACATAAAGCAGTTATAAAGAATATAATTTTCCATTGAATAATGATAATGGTTCGATGGAAAAGTTCATGAACTTTAATCTAATTTGTATTTATTGGTTGACATTAAGACTATGGGAAATAACCAATATCGATCGATACAGGTGGTCGTGAAGGGATCAGGATTCGAAGGTTTGGCAACCCAAATATGATTGGAAAATCTATTGGGTGTGAAACACACGCACCTAAAGTGCGAAATACATTTGAATTGGCCTATTATAATAATAATCATAGCAATAATAATAATAATAAAGCCAAACAATTGGGTTCAAAGGTATATTTTAATGTTACCTATTCATTCATCATCATCATTGGCTCCCTCATCATCAACAAGGGGTTATGGGCTATCGACCTTGACGCTACGATGATGTGATGGTTCACCTCGATGACCGAATGACCGGTCATGGTTCATATGGCTATAGTTCAAGCATTTTTTCTACTATTCGGCACAATGGCTGAGGTAACGATGATGTACCCTCACGTCAGCAGTGGGTCACCGACTTCTTTTCGTTCTTCAGGTTGTGCAAATGAATGGTGCAACCTGTATTACATCAACAATAATAATGATGATGGTGGTGATGGTGGTGGTGACGGCAATGGTTGTCGAACAAACTCGAATTGCAAGTTGCCGATGAGAAGAAAGAAAAAAGGAACGAGCAAAGAGTAGAATGAAGCAGGAAGCCAATGAACTCGAATGTTGATGATGATGATGAAAAATGCAACATGTTATGGCGAGTTCACCTGAGTTCATTGTCACGCTTGCAATTGATATATTCCATTCGGAAAGTGAAAGTAAACGTCTCTAATAGTATATTCTCAATTATTCTAGGACCATTGATAGAATTTATCGGGTTTTGTGTCTATTAACCTTAATGGATGTATTCAATTAAATAGATTGAAACAAAAGTCAATTCAAATATAGAGGTTTTCGTTTACCGATCGATCGATTGGTGTTGGTGTGTTGGTGGTTGTTCACCGTCAAGTTCACCGCCCTCGTCTCATAATCCACCATCATATAATTGGCGACACACCAAAAATATAAAAAACAAATCCAACATATAGAACACAATGAGTGCGCAATTTGTGCACAACACAACACACAAGACGACAACAATCGATGACAACCAGTAAATAATGGTACACAATGAAAGAAGATAGTGTCATTGACAATTTATGTTTGTATGAGTGAAGTGTACTGTAATCATCATCAATTGAAATGGGAATATAATGCCCAACATTGGACAAGTACAAATGTTGCATGATCTAATCTAATCTAATTTAAAGAGTATATAAAAAAAGAAGAGAGAAAAGAGAGCATAATTTTGATACAAATCTAAATCAAGTAAAGTCATTGGTCTCATAACAGGTGTTTGCAACGATTTTTCATTAAGATTATCCTTTTCAATCAAACATATCGCAAACAAAAACAATAAATCAATCAATCAATCAGTTGAAGTTGTGCAACAACAACAACAACAAAATAAAGGGTGAAAAAAATTGTTATAAATTACCGTAACACTTAAAGCTTAAAACGGTAAAGGTAATTTTCCATAAAATGAAGGGAAATTTTATTCACCATCACACAAAATCTAATGCATATATACATTTAGGTATTAATAATATGGCAATATATAGGAAATACATATAAGATTTATATACCCAAAATTTAAATCATTTTTTTGATACATAATATGTATGAAGATGTAGCAAATATAAACCAATGTTTAGAGGTCAATTTAAAAGGTAGATTATATTTATTATTTATTCCCTATCCGTTAATCACATTCAATCAATGATAATGATGATGAAGGAAGGTAATGGAAGATCGACAGGTGTGATAATATGACAAGATAGGAGAGAAAGAGATGCTAGAAACAAATAAACGAGTATACCAAAATGTGTGTGTGTGTGTGAGAATATATTGGTACAACAAATAAGGGGAAAGAATGTGTGATCAATTGACGTGTTGGGGCATTGGCCCCAAAGAAAGAGAGAGAGAGAGAGAGAGAGAGAGAGAGAGAGAGACAAATAACAACATTTTGCCAATTAGTCGATCATTTAACCTCTCTCATCGTCATCAATTTTTTTTGTAGACATTCAATTGATGATGGTCAAACGAAATATAACGAAAGAGTACAATCATTTTTTTCTTGGTTGTTGTTATGTTGTGTCTTGTAGTTGTTACCCAAGTGATACCAGCAAAGGGGGTTCACTACTCTACTAAACTGCTTTAATTATTGTGCTTCATCGCATTTCGGTGTCAGTGAACCTCTTTTTTTTCTGTACCGACCCCCCCATCTCTTAATCAAATGTGTCTCGAACATTAATGTTTGAGGCAATGATACCAAAGGTTATCCAACAAGCAAAAAAAACAACGAAACGAAGATGAGTACAAGTTAGCTGACGATCATCAAAAGAACATTAAAATGAAGGGTTGGTCAAGGTGCAAACAAAAAGAATGAAGAAGAAGAAAAAACGAAGCAACCGAATACAATACCAAATTGGTAACAATGGTTGAGAATGAGTGCAACAAGAACATTTTTTTGGCTGATGGGCTCTCAAGCGTCGTCATTGTCTCCCCGAAAAATGGTCGTTGACATCGGAACGGGGCCCTCACCAATTGAACTAAAATTGAATCTTTCACACCAACACAAGTACGCCTACGTGTATAAATATATGTATACATCTACTGTATACACGTGAAAGTGAATATCGAATGACAAACATAATAAAAATAAAATGAAATTAGTTAAATAAAATAAAATCGATTAAAAATACGTAAATTCATTAATTATAATGGCGCATGTACTAATAGCGGTCGCCGTTAGATGAAAGAATCGATTCTAGAAGAAAAGATAGAACGAAAGAGAGGGCAACGACCAATGGATGTATGGCAACTTGGCTCGTCATCATCATCATCATCATCGTTGTTGTCGTCGTCGTCATATTATACAATTCAAATAAATATGAGCGACATATTCTGGAGTTACTATAATCTAATCTAACTTCTTGTGATTACATAATTAATGGAAACACTATGGGAGAGTGAGTGAAACCTATCCTCGCTCTCGTTCTTCCGTTCGTAAATATGCAAACACAAATTAGTAGGCGTCCAGATCTCTCCTGGGGTTTCAATGGATAGCATTAACAAATGGGTACCAATCAATGCAAATAACGATAAACAGCAAAGAAACAAAACAAAACAAAAAAAAATGGTAACCAGAAGTTTAGACAGAGAGTTCGGTGAACCAGTCCGAACGGAACCCCACTCGATCGGTCAAGCTGGTATTCCCTCATTCAAGATAATCTAATAATATGACAAACATAAATGTATAAAAGAGTTTTTTTGTATATAATCGGATCTAACGTGAAAGTGTACGATTTCAATGGAAGAAAGAATCCAATTTGTACTGAAAAGGAGAGAGATAGTACACTAAGATGATTGGACGATATGGAATGGCATGGCAACCAAAAATAGCGTTTAGAATGTTTGAATTTTATGATAAATGTTGACACCTAATATCTTATATGTTTGATCGATCAAATCATGTTCACCTTTTACAATCGTACGGAGCCTTGAGATGGGCAAACAATGAGGACAGAAAAAAAAGATTTGATATGACATTCTCGAGACATTAAGGGAGAGAGAAATGAACAAATCGGCCGACCGAAGCAAGCTCAAATCAAACGCCATTTGGTGACAATGACTTCTTCGAACCAAACCCAATAGTACCGGCTACTCAACTACATAATTTTTTTCTGGCGTAATGTATATCAAACATGCAATCGCACAGCAGACTCGGGACGTCGACCTTCAACAGTTGAGTGTATGCATTTGTATGGTTGGTTTGCTTACAACCATCAACTTGTGCTACAAGTTCGAGAAACAGAGAGCAAAAAAAACTTTCTTAATATATAATAAATAAAAGAAAGATCTGGCAACTTGCGAACTTTGCCTCTTTGCCAATGAACTCTGGAGCAGTGGAGCGTCTTCGTCTCGGCGAGAGTTCGTTTACACCGAGACACCAATAGCGAGTGAAAGAAAGATATCTTTCTTTCTTTCTCTCTCTCTCCTTCTCGTCGTTTCTAGACACAAAACCTTGTTTTCTTTTGGTCTTCGAGAAATCACCAACAGTTCGACAGATTGCAAGGCAGTCAGTCAGTCGGCAGAACACGAGTCTCGGAGAATAAGGATGAACCACCGAAAAATAAAACAAAAATAGGTGAGAGTGAGAAAGGACGATAGAAGTGCAACGAAAAAACGAACGAACAAGGTCCACGAGACATTTCCTGCCTTTCTTATGGACCCTCTCTCTCTCATGGGATCATGGGCACTTTCACTTTGAACCAAAGTAAATCGATCAATCAACATCAAACATAGATCGTGGCATCGACGTCAAATTAGTGGCCAAATATTTAGGCACTCTACGCACCGAACCTAATGGTTATTAATCGAAGAAAAAGAAAGAAGAATAATGGGTACATGAATTAAGAGAGGCCTAGCGGTGGGCCATTGGACATAGTCAGACTAAGAGAAAAAGTGACAAATTGACCTTTATGGTCCGATGGACACATGGTCAGTTGAATTGTACTACAAGCGTCAACCTAGTAAGACACAGGTGGTTACAAGGTCCCTCAATAATGGACTCCACTCTAAGATCTCCAGTAGAGAGTGGACCGGCAATCTAACGGACCAAGGACATCACTTGGACCCGATTAAAGTTCGGTGGTAATCGTCATCATCATCAATCTAATTCACAGAAGGAGAGTGCGGTCATAAGTGAAGCAAATGACCGAGGGGTGAACAAGCATAAAAGGTAAATTAGGATGGAAGAAAGTGCAAGTTCCGATGACCAATTGTGAGAAGAAGAATCAAATGGTTTTGGTGTGTTTGCATACATTATGTAAAGTAATTAATTAGTTCACATGACGAATCAAGTGTTGGACCAAGCCTCAAAAAGTGTGAGAGAGGTTAAGGGCCCAAACTTTGGGAACATTCAGTTATGAGTCAAAGTACGTCCGCACATATGTTTGGTGATTAATTAGCGTGCCTAATGTCCATCCTATGGAAAGGTAATTCTCATTTCCCTTTCAAAGAAGGAAACTACTGACCACTCAAGTCAAGGTCTCACAATACACAATGTCGGCGTTTGAGATAATCCGACTAGAACGAGGTGTGAAATGTAGACAATAGAATAAAATGGGACCATATGGTCAGAAGTGGCCATTGAACAGGTAAAGGGCAAAGAATGGCAATAATAACAACAACAAATGAAATGTCGTGTCGGAAATCGAACACCTTCGGGCACCAAATTCGAATAATAATAATAATGGACAATGAACTTGCATGTTTATAAATGAAATGAATGGATCGAGTGAAAGTGTTTGAATCCAAAAAAAATAAGCAAAGAACCCAATGATCAACCGAATACAAACGGGAAATTTGAACGATTTAGAGATGGCGCTTCAACGTGCCCAAAATCACCAGACGATACATCTATTGGACGAAGATGAGGAATCCTTATTTCGACGATTACTTTTTTCGGTTCGAGTCTATTGTACAACATTGGTCATTCTAATCGTTACAATTTTTGTTGTAGCATTGATTGCATATCGACAATTTATTCCAATCATCGGTACAGTTTCAATGTCAATATTCATAACCATAATGTTATGGATTGGTACATCAATTCTAACATGTTTAATTGAGGTAAGTGTAATCTAAATTCAAAATGAGATAAATTTGGAAAGTTTTCGGTAACGACGAAACTTTCTGGGAAGGAACACATCGGAAAAGAAGTCTACGAATGCCCCACATTGTGTGCATGTCTATCGTTCCAGTGGTATGGCAAGTGCTAGAATTACTGCTGTTCTATTTCGCAGTGGCAGACAGTTGTAGTGGCAGAATTCTATTGTACAGAATGAAATACTATTGCAATTGCGTTTCCCATTAACCCTTACATATAGATACACAAATTTTAAACTTTTAGCGATTTTTTTTGCAATTAATTGAAAACACGTTGTTTGCACACTTTTCTGGTTAAATAATTATTGATAATAATTTTCATTATCAAAATATAGACAGATTTTACACAAAAACGTTGGACATTATCAATAATGGTAATATTGTGGCTATGTGCAGGAATCGGAGTACGTTACGTTCAAATGAAAGATATAACTAAAATTAATCATATGATTCTATTATTATATCCAATTATTGGAATTGATCTATTCATTTCGGTAAGAGATTTGATCAAGAACGATCAAGAATTGAAAATTAATGATTTATTTGATATAGTGTTTGATACGAGACACGCAAATGATTGTCAGTGGATGGAACTATGAGCTAACATTGTCGGAACATATGATCGGTTCGGTGATGCTTTACGGAGATCTTGTAATGCTATTTGCAAACCTATTACTATTATTCTTAATATAAAAAAATGTTTCATTACGATGCAGAAATTTGCGTGATTTCGGTTTGCGCAACAAGTAAAAGAAGGGAGGGTTAGTTTGTTCGTTCGTTCGTTCATTATGCAATTGCCACGGTGTGAAAGATAATAATAAGCAAGAAATCACTTTCATCTCGTATACTAATGAGAAGAAGATACGAAATAAAGACACAAAAAAGTTACAAGAGATTCTCTAGTGACAAATTTCAATTCTTACAATCAATGACCCCTCATAAAAAAAGAGGAGACAAGTCACACGCCTGGCGGGTTCAGCGTCCCTTGCGTCCCTCTCTCTCTCTCTCTCATTTCAATTGATGTCCCTAGGTGAAAGTGAAAGGCACTTTTTCCCAAGACCCTGAAATGGTAAAGTGGCCGAATGACACGTAGGTCATTTCGGGTCGAGGGGAGAGTGGGACAAATCGTAGACGATGACTTTGATTGTAACCGGCAGGTAGGTTAGAGGTGAAGTTCGTTTAAAAATTTTATTTTATTTTTTTCGGTTGAGAGCGAGAGAGAGAGAGGGGACCGTGACCGACCAACCAATAGGTAAGGAGGGCAAACAAAATGAACGAGAAAAAGAGAGAGAGAATCAATCGCGCGAATAGTTCACAAATCGCTCTCACTCTCATGTAAACTAAGCACACACACAAACACACACTTGTATTCTCTCTCTATCATTCGGAACATCGAAAAAATAAAGAGAAAAGAGAGAGGCAAAGTGCGATGACATTACACGAAAAAATACAATAAAACACCACCACCCGAACAGGTATAGGACATTTTTTTTCGGTAAGGTCGAAAACGAGAAATATAAGTTCGTTCATGCAATCTTTCACGCGCGCGTTCGTTCACAACCGAGTTGGAGAAGACCTGTCAAGTTCAAGGGCAAAAGGTGTCTTGTTGAATATATACCCAAAACCCGAATGCAAAGTTCAACATGAATTTTTGTTTGTGCGAACATAACTCATCTAATGTTTAGACTGGTATTTCATGATCATGATGATCAACATTCAAAAATGCGTCATAGACAACCGAAAACAAAACTTATACACAAGACTGGTTGACCTTCATCATATTCCAACCGAAAGTGTGGACAAACAAAACAAACAAAAAAAAGTTATAAGTTGAATCTTATCGAGCAATAATCACGCTTCATTTTTTTACTTGAATTGAGAGAGAGAGAGAGAGAGAGAGAGAGAGAGAGAGAGAGAAACGAAGAAGGGAACTGGAAGCTCACACTCCTTTTTAACCTTCGTTCTCTGATGTAATTGACGTGAAAGTGCAATTTGAAGTAAAAAACAGTGAGAAATAGAGAGAGGGGAAAGGTCTCTTAAAAAGATTGGTGGCAATTGTGCCGCATACAAATGGCCTAATACCTTGAAGCAATTTGTAAGAAATCTTGTGTCAATATCGGGTAAGTTTGTGTTCTTCCTCTCGTTCACGATCGATCAAATTGGTTTATTGGCCCTTACCGATAATGAGACTCGGTAAACGCGTCACCTATTTGTCCTGTCTCCACTTTACGATTCAATGAATCAATCAATATATATAAAAAAATCTAAAAATAAAACAATGAAAGTCTAAATGACAATCATTATTGTTAAAGTATACACGAACAAATAAAATCCCAAACACATAATGATGGAACAAAAAAGAAGGTAAACTTTCTTTTTTGGCAAAACATTTTGGGGACTTCGACCTTCGATCAAGAACGACCTTGACAAAAAACCTGTGCTTTCTTCCCTTAATGGTTGGTTTGGGAAGATTCGTTAAATTAAACAGCAACAACAAAAAAGAACAAACCAAGCCAATCATAACCAAATACTTGCACTATCATACACAACAAAATAATGTTTAACTTTGTAATTATCATTTATAAATATTGCCAATTTATAACGTTAAAAAAAGCATTAAAACACAAAAAGAGTTCAATGGCTTATGGGTAATTGTTTGGTGTTTCGGGTCGAGAACGACCACGAATCATTGATCTGATGAGATCAGTCGGTCAAGAGTGGGAATAATGGTCGTCATCAACCACACAGCAACAACAAAATCAGGCATTGAAATGAAGAACAAGTGAGTGATAGAAAGAGAGGTAAAATTCCCGACAAACATGTTTAACATTGTCTTTGTGTGTGTATCTAAGCATAACAAGCACTGGTTTTGGTTGAATCCAAGGCTGTACGAATGGTGCGGGTACTTTTGGTGCACGGATGGTTAATATATCGTCATCATCAACAACATTGGATAAGGTCGAAGAACTTTGTCGTTCGGCGGCGTCGACAACGGCGACGGCAGAGGCGCCTTAACCGACCACAAATTTAACCTAACAAACCGAACAGGTTGGAAACGCAAATACACACACACACGAACCAATGCAGGTGAGAGGGTATCCCTTCATCGTCATCTATCGTTCGGTTCGGTAGCAACTGGTTAGGATCTCGACAATGTTCAACTTTTTTTTTCGTTGTTTTGTCCCCCACATGCAAAATGTTGCAATCGATCATTGAAATATGTTCGCACCCCATCATGGCCCCTCATCTTTGGTAGGAGAATGATCAATTGTACTATAGTTGGTTGTTGATGCAAACACATTGAAATGAACCAAGATGAACCATTTCGTCATCTCAATCAAATCGAGAATGATTCAAGTGGTTAGCCTATAGGACAATGATAGTTGGTTGGTTTGCTTGTTACCGGTCTATGCTGGTTGATGTGAACGATTCGTTAGGTGAGCGAAGGTCACATTTAATAAAAAAAATGAATATCATCAAAACCCCGAATTGAATCGGAATGTTTTCGAGAACGAAAGTGTATTCTTATCGATTGATGTAAATACAAACGGAAACTTTTGTTTTATGCAATAATGCTTATATGGTAAATAAAATATTAATAATAAAAAAATAAAATTAATTTCATTTTACATGGATCATTGAATCAGCATTTGATAATAAATAGATTAATAGGCCCGTATGCTTCATCGACCAGAATAATGATCATCTATTATCAACAAGCGAAAAAAGGGGTAACAAGTAAAATGTCAAATTAATTTAGAAGCTTTTAGTTTAGAAAACTTGAACAAACATGAACAAGTGAAAAATAAATTTGAACGTTGAATGGGTGTCAATTTCACAAAGATTTTGTCAATGGACGACATCTGACGGAATTTGACGAAACTTGAGTAAATCAAATTTCCCGGCAAATGAAAAATCGTATGACGATCAAATAAAAAGAAATGAAACTATATTCTAGTCAAAAGTATATTCAAATCAATGAGACAATTATGTAATATATAAATTAAAAAAATAAGAATAAAATAAAATAATGAAAATTAATTTGGACAAGACAATTAACGAAAGTATTGGTTGCGACATCTGACGACAATATGGCTATGCTTTGCAATTAGGAACATTGTACAGAAAACATGGAAGTACACAAATTTCCGTCCACCTACGCTCGAAAAAAGAAACAAAACAAGTTGAATAACAAAAAAAAAAAATATCCGAAAAAAAATATCCGAAAAAAATGTAAACTTTTCTGGTTCGATTCGTTGGTGGTTTTCCTCAAATTAATTGCAAAGCATCCTTTTGGCAAACTCTTGTTCATCATTGTTCCTATCTTAAACAATTATTGCCGTTCGTTCTCCTTTTTGATCGCATCATCTTTTTTTGTGTTTGGTTGATCGCGGCAGTTGCCGTGTCCCACTAAACGAGAACAAGCAACAGCAGCAGACGCCAGAAGATCGGGCGCCACACATAGAGCACAACACAACACCGACACCAAAAAGCAAGGCGGCATAGGCAAGAAACACTCACTCGGGTGAGTTCAACGAACGCGTGACCTGATAATGAGCTACAAAAGGCTGGTCATGTGTGTACATGGCTGTACACTAACACATTAGCAGCTTTCGGAAGCAAACGATTGTGGACAAATGGCAAAGAGAAGAAGGGATCATTTCAATGAACGATTGATTTAGGAAGAGAGATTTAGACTGAGGATGATGATGATGATGATGATGATGCGGCCAATACGCAAATCTAAGCAGCATGTTGAACAAGACCTTTAGAACGATAACCAATGATTGAATCATCAATAAGTGATGTCGATTCAGAACGGATCTCAAGACTCTTGTATCGTTTCTTAAGGAATAATGAAGGGGAAACCAGAAGATGTAAGAGCAAACTTTTTTGGTATCGGGTAATCTAAATTAGTGATATCAGCTGTACCAATTTGATGGTGCGTTGTGTGTTGATGTGTGTGTGTATACCAAATGCACACTCAAAAGCGCACGGCGAATCCATGTTTAGGTTTTTAGGTTATTTTAGGTTAAAGACATTTGGACGACTTTTCTCTACAGCAACGATTTCCAAGGCTCTTCTGGTTCTCTCGTTCCTCTTCTTTCCTTTCGATCAATGGTTTTTATTGTGGCACATAAATGGGAAAGAGTGTGCGTAAGACAGTGTTGTATGACGTCGAGAGGACGTCGTCGTCTTCTTCGTCTTTGCCGTCGTCGTCGTCGTTTGCCACATGCCCGATGAAAGCAATGAAAAGACACGAATGTTTTTGTTTTTTTTTTTTTTTGATAACAAACAATTGGAGAATAATAGAAAGAAATAAAAAGGAAACAACAAACAATATAGTTTAACTTTGATGATTGCGATCAAGGCACAGGTGTAATCAGATAAATATCGGAAAATTTAAATTGAAAGGGTCAATTACTAACACACGAAAAAATTGAATGTTATAGATCAACTAAATAAAATCAATTAATAATTAAAAAATATATATATTAATTAATTAATTCATTGATTTTGCATTGTATGCTGCCTCAATATATATTCTCAATCGATGTTAATTCAATCTAAAGTAACCGTAAAATGTTGAACGAATATGATTTTGTTCATCAACGTTAAGCTTATTGGTTCGATATAAAAGGAGATGAATGAAGGTAAATAAAATTCATATCACGATATTGAATCGGTTAGATAAAAATGGTTCATCAATTGGTGAAGGTATTTGTTGTATGCGTTGCATTACAAACGACAGTCAATGCAGGACCATGTCCGGAAAAGTTAAGAAAGGCAGAGTCGTCGTCATACATTGATATTCAATCAGTCTTCAACATTGACATGTATAAGGAACTATTCCGTGGCTCAAAGAACGTTGCAATGGAGGTAATGTGGATCAAAACATTGATGAACAATTTTGATTATATAATGATTATAAAAATCAATAGATTGACTTTACAAACAAGTTCATTATCCACGACATGGTGAACATGATCAAAATGATCCATAAGGCATGTATCGAACAATCGTCGAATGGCGGAATTGAACGATGTCGAAATATGGTTCGAAAGCCAATCGGACATTTGATGGATGTCGTCTTCGATTTCGTTGAAGCATACAACTATATTATGTATGCAGAGTTGGATCCAAATAAGAAGAGGACCAAAAAACCAAAAAATGGAACAACCACAATGAGACCACATTCGAGTCCAAACAATGTCCATGGTAATGATAATGGAACAACCACAATCAACCCACATTCGGGACCAAACCAACCAAACAATGTCCATGGTAATGATAATGGAACAACCACAATCAACCCACATTCGGGACCAAACCAACCAAACAATGTCCATGGTAATGATAATGGAACGACCACATTGAAACCACATTATGAACAAAATTCTAGCTCAATCGAACCAAACCATGTCCATGATAAAGATACAACAACAACAAAGAAGCCACAAGCTGATGAATCAAATGAATCAAACTCGAATCATAGCAAAGATAATATACCAGAGCCGAATGAAATCCATAAAGAATTCGACATAAAACTCATCATGCATAAAACTTCTCAACAACACCAAGGTTCAAATTAGTACCTAAATATCAATCGGTTGTCACACTTCAGTGTGTGATTGTTAACCAAATTATAACCAGATTGAACGACATGAACAACACATCCGCCAATGTGAATGTTCATCACCAATTGAACATGGTCAAATGAATGGAAGAGTTGAGAAGTGTTTGCGAACGGTAAGAACGATTCAAACATCGAATGATCAGAGAGAATTCCGAGATTTACAAATTAATAACGCCACCAATAAAAAAAAAGTTTGTAACGTCTAAATGGTTCAATGAAAGTGTGCCTATGTGTAAATATCTGACATTAGGTTAATTAAGATTGTGTGTGATACAATATTTACAAAAAAACTAAAGTAAACCAATAAGAATCAAGGCAAAAAATAAGGAATTATCATTGAAAAAACGATCGCTCATCGATTCACAAAATAACATCTGTTATATGCATAATTATTGAGCAAAAAAATCAAGTAAAAGGTAATATAAAAACTATATATAGATCACACATTACGAACATCGTTTTTTGGATCAGCAGGAACGAGAAATGATGATGCTGAACAACAGAAAGATCCAGAATAGTCAACATAAAGGAAAGGAGAGAGGAGAACGAAAGAGGATGTATCAGAATTGTAGAATTGGGTCAATTGTGAGGTCGAACAAGAAGCGAACGAAATTTGAACGTTCCGATTCTAGTTTGATGAACAATGTGTAGCTCTTTCCTTTGCTTCGTTCAAACTATCAGACACACAATAGAGTTCACCAGAATCTGGTGCGGTCGTCGGCCTCAAGCAACCTTTCCAATTCGTGGTTGATGGCATCGAAGAACGACGTCATTCCACACACACACACATATACAAACATAAATGAAACCGACGCCAAAAGAGAGTTCACCCAAATCTTCTTCCCATTTGGTTGGGTTAGATTCGCTTACACACAAACATAGGAAGGATACCTACTCTAATGCACAACATACACACATTTACAAGTTACAAAAGCTGCAACAGAACAAGCACAAACAACAGCATCATCAGCAGTGCAACGTCGGTGGCACTCGCAAGTGTTTGTCAGTGTATGACCTCATTGGCGATCATTGCCCTGTCCGGTTCACTTGGCCTACATTCTCCCTCTCCCTCTCTCGGCTCCGATCTCGGATCGGCCATACCATACATACATTTTGCAATGAAAAGCAATCAATTGGTTGCAACGACACTGGGTTGTTGTTTTAATGTTGTCACCGTTCAATACAAACAAGACACACTGTACGGACACATTTGAATGTACATCTTATCAAATCATACAAAAAAAGAGAGTAGGTGACAACTCTCGATTGGCAAGAAAACGAAAACGAGAATAATGGTTTGATGATCGACCTAATAGGAGAATATACGAAATGAACACAACAAAAATTAAGAACATATAATGATATTCAATTCAATTCTTTCGCGAGTACACGAAAAGAAGGAAGGCGTCATTCGTGTTCAGGATTCATTTAATAATATTTCTCCCACACAGATAAAAATAATCAGAATTTCAATTTTCGATCACAAAATGTGGCCGAATGATTTTGTGCTCAAGTTTAAGCGGAAGTAAATGTTGCCCGTCCATTTTTTTTCTGTATGATTGTGTATACGCAGAATTGAGATCAACGGGCAAAGTTGTGTGTTTGTGAGTCAGTCAGTGAGTCATTCAGTCTAGCTGGCTCAGGTTCGCTTCTCTCTCTTTCTTTTGGATTGGTCGGTCGAAGCCGAAATCTGCACTACAAGATCAAAAGCAATACAAGAGATTGAATGTGGATGATCGTATACGTCAATGAATGGCGGAACCGTGTGTTTTGAACGGGAAAAAAAAAACAAAAAAGAAGTAAAGGATGGCAAATGTTGGGCGCCACCCGTTCTTCATTTGCCATGTTTCGTATATACGGCCAGGCCAGGCCAACACTACTGGGCGCAAAGGCGCAATCGCATTCAAATGTGTGCCACTGGTGCCAATGGTGTGCTCACATCTCTCCCTCTCTCACATTGGGAACTGCTGCTGCTGGGTGAACTTGGCGGTCAAGCGGTCATTCACCGCTCCATCTTTCGTCTTTTCCTCCTCTCTCGTGTACGTTTTGAATCGACTCCAACTTCGACAATACCACAGAGAGCAATAGAGCAACGGTTTTGCAATTTTGCAATACCAACTCCCACGCACACACATATCAAAAAGAAAGAAAGAAAGAAAGAAAAAAAAGAGCAAAACAGAAGACATGCGCTCGCTCCATGATATACCAAACGAGTGTGCTTTTGGTGACCGAGAAAATCGAGTTCATTCACCTCTCAAATCACTTTGAACGGCAACAGCAATGGCAGCAATAAAATATAATAAAAAAAATACATTGTACAATACAACACGCACACACAATAAAAATGGATAAACACATTGATCAATCAGCAGCTACAAGTTGTCTAATTAAACATTGATACAACTTGTGAATGGGGAAAGAAAATGAAACCGACATCAACCAATTAAAACAAAGGTCTAGGGTAGGGTATAGATGAATTGTTTTTTTTTGGTCAAATTTACCTATGTATTGAAAATGGTTTAAGAACGAACAAACAGAAAAAATAATCACGGAAGCGCATCCACATCAATCAGTCGCTCTTGTTGTTACTTGATTTACTTTATTTTATGTTCTCTCCCTCTCCCTTTATACCATTATCATTGAAATTGGCATCATACACTCTTCCCACTCTTGTACAAGTCTCAAGAAAGAAAGAGAGAGAGATCGACACAATCGAGTCGAGTTGAGGCTTATCTCACTTCAATGTTAAGATGTTGATCTCGATGATGTCGGACGGATCGGACACAAGAGGGACCAGAGTTTAGTTCAACAACTCAGCACGTTCTCATACAAGTGTACGGCCTAAATTGGATTACACCATCCCAATTTCCCCCTCTCTTTTATCCATACACGAGACATGCCACAATCTCATCTATTGAACGACAAATGTGTGTTTTGTATGTACGGCAAAGAAGATAATGTCGCCAAGTTGCGGCTACGACGACGATGGCGGCGACGGCGTTTTCTCTTCAACGATGGGTGTCTCACATGCCGACCAATATAATCGTTAAATGTAAAAACACGTTGTTGGCAATGGATACGGCACAACAGGCCACAATAATAAATGTAGGCAACAACAACGAATTGCTGAAGATCGCGCGCGCGAGAGAGCGAGAGAAGGCAATCCTCAATCGGCAGTTTGATAATCTGTACGCAAAAGAAGGAAGGAAGGAAGGCACCGACTCAATAGGAAAGTAGTGCTAATATGAATGAAAATGAGCGGTAGTGAATGAGAAGTAAATGGAGGGAGCACGAGGGCGCACACTTCTGAGATGAGCTGATAGAGGGAAACGAGACACAACGGGAACATATACAAGCCAGCCACAAATGATCACATCATCATCATCATCATCATACAAAAGCTGATTGAGTGATCCAACCATTGGAAGATTGGTTAGAAGGAGCGAGTGCATGGGGCCAGTGAACTCTCTCTCTCTCTCTCACACACAAACTCGGTGAGTTTGGCACACTAACTTAAAGAGAACAAACGAAAGATGAAAAGTGGGTCTCTCCTCCCATTTGTACATTGGGTTCTCAAACGATACTGGAAATGGATCGATCCAAAAAGTTCGGTTAACACAAAGTCGGGCACATTACAAACACACACATAGACAAAAAACAGGTCAACATACTTCCTTATGTATAGCATTAATTGTACAAACATAATATATATTTCATATATATATTTCGATCAGAATTGGCATTCCATTCTTCGTCACGTGTAAGATTGAAACACACACACACACTTACGCATACAACATTAAATCATCATAAAATATATAAAAATAAAAGGAACGATGCTAATGGAATGTGCTGACATACACAACAAATATATGGTCTATAAATATAATCTGCAGTCTTCAAACTAGGTGGAAAAGAATGGAAAAAATTGGTTAAGGATTATGCACTCGGAAATAAGAATAAAATGGGTAAACCATTAATCATCAACAGGAAATGGGATTCACACATCATATAGGCTATTGATTTATGTAAATCGATAGCAAATCAAAGCAAATGCAAACATTAAATCTTTGATTTTGATGCGATCAATTGGAAAAAAGTAAGGCGGACAAGTGTTTTATGGAACTCATTTTCACTCTCTTTCCCCTCGATTCATTTGATCATAAAACAACAACAACTACAAGTGCAAGAACAACAAATAATAATAATAATAACAACAACAACAACAAAAAATCATTCAATCAACATGACAAATGAATGGCAAATACGTGCGTGGATGGATAATGGGACAAATGCGACCCGACCTAGTGTTGTACGTCAAACATTTCTACATTTTGTGTTGTCAACGCCACCCAACTTTGCATATTGCCGTACTCATTTTGCACATTTCGATAACATTTTTATATTAAATGGGCACTATTTCATCATAACAAATACAAAATATGGTCATCGATCAATTGATAGATCGATTGGTTAAATTCAATGGAAAAAATGGTCGAGTTCATCTCTCTCTTTCTCCCCGATTTTCTTTCGTTCACAATGGCAACATTACATACAAAATTGTCGCTACAAATCAAAAATCATAGAGTGGCAAATGGTATAAGCAACATTGCCACCACCACCATCATCGCCATCAACAGCAGCAGCAGCAAGAGCAGTCATTGCCTTCTCCATAGACAGTTCCTTCAACTTTGAACGGGACGGCAGTGTGTCATGTGTGCCTAGTGTGTGTGTGTGTGTGTTGTTCCTCATCCATTCAACACACACACGTACATAGCTGTACAAAAGGCGTGTGTGTGTACGTTTTGGCGCCGGCGTCAATCTCTTGCTTCTTATACTCGCATTTCGTGTTCAACATAACAGAAAAAAAACGGGACTCGGTCGAAAAGTCAACGACCTTTAACAGAGAGGTTACCGAACCGAGTGTTCGCTCTTTCTCTTGCTTTTGAGCTCAGTCAACTATCCATTTGGAGAACACACAAAGTGTGAACGAACGAGCATGAACCACGGCAACGACATCGAACGACACGATCAAGCAAGTGCAATGGCCGCACAGTAAAAGGTCATCATCCACTCGTTTGTGGCAACGTGCTTTAACACTGATCTATCTATCTCTCTTTTTCTTTCATTCGATATCTTGTACAATGAACATTGTAATCACTAATTATACAGTTGCCGGGTTTTGTGGTATACATCGCCACGATAGGTTCTCATGATCAAACAATCATAGACACGAACGTAAAACATTCACATAAATGTATAATGGAGTGAGAATGGCGGTAATTTTCCGATCATACGAATCGCAAATGTCACAAGCAGAATTGGCCATATATTCCATGAATATATACAAAGAGATAAAACTATTAAAACGATCATAAATTCATAATAATTTATACGACTGAAACGATTCCTGCATATAATTCCCGGAAGTACACTGGGGAAACAAGATCACACGGACAATCACAAATCTGATTTGATGATGAAACAAACTATCATTCGTAAAGCATATAGGATTTAAATCAATATATAAGTATAGCAATAGAAAAAAATAGAACGACAGAGAGCAAGGGAAAAAACGGAAGAAAGACAACCTTCAATCTTTCAGATGATTGAATTGACAAAGTTGCTGTTATTTTTGGTCAATCCGTTTAAAGTACGACAGTTAAAGTCGTTTCCCATCAAGATACATGCATGTATAGTGTTGATTAATAAAAAAAAAAGGGAAAGAAACCCGTTCTATAATCGTCAATGAATGATTGGCAGACAAATAATGTTTGATTCATGATCAATGGAAGGAACTTGACCATCGTCCATTGTAAACCCATCGACATGTAAACATCAAGGACCGGTTGTGTACAACTCATCAACATCAAACACTATTTAGGTAACATACACAGCGTATACAAGAAATAAAAATCAATGATGGGATGCAATGATTCATTGCATGTTTCAAGATGAGTTCAAGTGCACAGTCAACGACCAGACGCACGGTAAAGTGGCGGACAAACAACTTTCACTTTCCGGCCAGTTAATTCTCGCCGTTAAATAGTTTTCCGATAATAATACACAAACATTTACGCATACATTGCTTCCTAGTTCTCAAACAGAGGAAAAATTAAATAAAAACAAACAAAAAAAAAATAACGCAAGTCAATTGTGTGAGTCAGGTGTATATGGACACACTATTTGGGAACGAAAGAGGGAGAGAGTGAACAAGTTTGTTAAACATGTCAATTCATAACAAGATGATTATTATCATGTAAATTAAGACTAATCTTTCCCTAGAACACCTAATAAGAATCAATCATATAAAGTGAACATTGATCAAGATGATCCAATTATGAATACAAAAATAATAAAATAAAAAAGAGGTGCGCGCAAAATAATAAAAGATGATAAAAAATGATGCACTTACCATAGGGATCCAATGGATTATGTGGCCGTTGATTAGTTGTAGCCTGTTGTTGAACATCGTTCGATGATGGAGAGGAAGAGTTGGATGACGATGATGATGATGATGATGATGATGACGATGAAGACGATGACGATCCCGGTGATAGTTGAGTGTCAAGATTGGAGAACATGGACGATGACGCCGAACGGGTGTCGTCAATTGTTAACAATAGATCGTCGCCGATTTCACCGGTCATCTTCGATGATATTGGCCGAATGGTCTTGATCGTAATGGTATTCAACGGCAATAATGTAGCTGTTGTCGTATTTGTTGTTGCCGTCGTCGTCGTTGTCGTCGATGATGAATGGTCTTCCGGTTGCCGTTGTTCGATGGTATTATTGGCGCACACGATCGTGGGACTGGTCAATATTGCAATTACGGTCGATTGACGGCTAGCTCCTATCGTCGTACCGTTATTACAATCGGTATTGGACGGCGCCGTTGACAGATTGGTGCTTCGAATCGTCATTTATGGTCGATTTGAATTTATTGTCGTTATCGGCGTTGTTGTTAAATAATATTTAATGATGATTATCAATGCCAATTAATCGAATTTCAGTGAAAAGGCGCTCGTTTTGCGTCGATGTGAAAGGTAATGATCCAAATAATGATTCCAGTTATCATACCATAGTAATAAATAGGATCTATTGAGAGGATATTTGACCAGAATCAAGTTTTCAAGAGATAGCTTTGAGAATCTTTGGAATCAGTTATTTAACCAGTAATAATGGGTAAACATTTTGATCAAGATTATTTTCGATTTATATGTTACCAGCACATTAAATCAAATGATTGAGGCAGATTCGGTTTTCATGAAAAAAAAAGAAGAGAAAGTGGAATAATATTCTTTGGCAAATACAAATTTTCGTTTGCACGATTTAAAAAGGCATAGACCACCACCAAGAACGAACAAATACCAGAATTCTTCCGATTCGTTTTGAAACGAATACTATCTTTGTTTGTCTTGAATCAAATGCATAATTATATTTATATGGTAGTACACAATTCTTTCTTCTAAAAGGGAGAGAGAGAGAGAGAGAGAGAGAAAGAAAAGAAAAAATGGTTGATAATTAAGATATTGGTTGATATATTTGGTTGAGTTAATGGCTTATGTTGCTCAAAAATCGTGGGTTGATCATATTTAGTGGGTTCGAAACAAATGGGTTCAATGGACACATACATAGAATGAGATTGAAAGAAAGAAATAAAGAGAGAGACAAACAAGCACACATCGATGATACATCAACACTATCGAACGTGAGAGAGGGAGTTCATCAAACACACGCACACACATACACACACAAGATTTTGGTGTACCAAACTTTGGTAGATGGCCGACTCTGATACACTCCTGGGTGGCGATGGCGTGTGTGTGTGTGTGTGTATGCGTGTGTGTGTTGATACAATCCTAAAGTGTACTAAACTCAAACCACATACACATAGGCACCAAAGTAAAGGAAACCAACCAACCAGGCCACCTCCTTCACCTAACTCAATGTATAATAGCGACGTCATACAACGTTTCTGGTGTAGTAGCACGACGAACCAAAAATACGAAACATCAGGGTATATATTTGGGCGTCACATGTACAAAACGGTTTCGATGAGGAACACATGATGTCGTGTGTATGGTATATATTGTACAGAATTGAATTGAAAGGAAAAGTGTAGGAGAAGAAGGAAGAAATTCATTACACTTCTGGTGATTCAAACACATTCAAAAGGGGGCAATGGATAACACTGAACACAACATTATTGTTGTTGAACGGTTTCAGATGGGAAACGTGTGAAGATTGAAGTGTAGAATAATAATAATAATAGTGGAACAACGTCGTCGAACGATGAAAGACATGGAACTATATTTTATACAATAATAAATATTATTTCTTCTATAGCAAATAGATGTTTCACGACAACACATCGATGAGTTGAAGCTCTGATTTGTTCATCAAATGAAATTGCTTTTCGATTGATGAAGCTAATGCTTATCAAATAAGAATAAAGAATCGACACATGTAGGCCCACACAAGCACACACGCACACACACCATGATTATATCACCACGATTCAATGTGCATAAGCCATACGGACGATGGCGGCGGGGTGGTGGCGGCGGCATCGGTTACTTTCCGTCATTCGGGCGTAAGTCGCCTTCGAACGGCTTGGATGTCGATTGCGCACCAAACACTTTCTTGTTAGAAAAGCAAAAGGCACGTTGCCGTTGTACGTGCTGAAATGAACGGACAAACTATAGGCAAAAACACGCGCAAACATACGGGAAACGTTAATCGGGGAGAGAGAGAGAGAAAAGAGAGTAAACGAACGAACGAATGAACGAACGAACGAACGAACGAAAGTAAACGTTAAGAGTGAGAGACCAAAAAATCATCAAAAGAGAAAGAGATAGGATTGATGATGATGATGGGGACTTTGGGAAGGACTCTCGATGATCAAAACGTTCATAGACAAACGAGTTGTCGTCGTCGTATATTTGATGAATGAAATCCCCACCATTTTGTGTGCGTGTTTCATCAAAAGAATGATCAAGAATAAAGAAAATAACATTACATAAATGGCTCATTAGAAACGGGGAAAACATGAATCGGTGTAAAACAATAATAACCGATCATAAACACGAAAGTGTCGGCGTTTAACGTTAGTGGTGGTAATAAAACGATAGAATAAAACAATTCTATACTGGCCCATAAAAAAACGATTTGCCAAAAATCATGCAAGGTATAATGGGGTCCATACATAGAACGACGCCACCCATTTCATTATCAAAGAGTCTAACGAAAGAATATGTATATGAATATTAATTATAATTATCAAGATAGATTAAAAACATAGCATTTAGAGCTACATTCTATGGTGTGCGTATATAACAACTATACTATAGGAAAAGAGTAAAAATGTGGGGGAGAAAAATAAAAATAGTGAAGAGAAAACAAATGGAAAGAAAAGAAAAACCTCGACACGAAATGGATCGTATAGACTGGCGACACATGCGTCGACCACTTTCGCTCTCGTTCCGATGACATAGAAAACTTAACAAGGCGTCACACCATTGCCGCCAAAAGTTCATTGGCCTCATCGCCGTACACTGCAACTTTGTGTGTGATGTACGACGACGACGACGACGGCGACGACGATTACGAGATGATGCAGACGGCAATGCAATTCAACTTGCAACATGCAGACGACAATGGAACATAACGCATGCGTCTACATTGTACAGATGTACAAATAATTCATTGCATTCAATTTGTACTTGTATTGTTCCAAAATAGCAAAAAACAAAATTAATCGTCCTAAAAAGTGTTGATGACAGGTATGGCTTATTTGTCACATGTTATAACACATCATCAATAATCGGTCGTCAATGTATACATAATCACAGGCATACACACGCACAAATCAGATACAAAAAATCAAATCACATCATCTCCATATTAAGCGTGTATAATCATACATAGTATTCGTATAATAATAAATTCACACATCGTAAATGAACGATGATTATGGTGACGTTTAATATATTTACATATATTATTTAAATTAAATTTATACTATAGATAGCATAGCACCATAAACATAACTAAATTCATTCATTATTTGAATTGAAATTTATTTACCCCATTTTTTTTTGTTTGGTGATGTTTGTTGATTTGGTAGCAACTGGTAGCAGGAAACCTCCATCATCACCATTATCAACAATCAACAAACAAATGTATACTACATTTGAAATAAATAAAATATGTGGAAGAATTGATCAATAGTTTATGAATTTGTGTGTGGTTCAAGCTAAAATTATTACAATAAATAAATAATTCGAACAAAATATACCACACAAATTGTATGTGGTGGCATACTTCCGTACGCGCCTTATTGTTTCCCCTCGAATGCACCTAACCCGTTGGAAATACTTCAATATTGCAACTTGAATTGCAACTCTTTTCCTCTGCTCGCAAATTTAGATTGCATTATTATTAATAAATAATATGGAATAGATGAAAACGCAACAACGATATAGCACTAACACAAAATAAGAGTTTAACAAGAAACATACCTTTTTGTTGGCGAAAGGTTAACTTGTATGCGAACAATGGCAACTTAAGGTTTTTGTAATTGAAGGAAAACACAATGGTAAAGAATGAATGATGATAATGGGGAACCAAGAAGAATAATGGGTCACATTGTATAGAAACAGTAGCTTGAGTGAGAGAAAAACGATGAGCAGAAGAAAATCATTTCATTTTAAGAGATGAAGAATGGATCATATAAAACTTGAAATTCTATATTTTGTTTAATTAGAATGCAAATATTGTTGACAATCAAATCTAAGGACATAAGATAAATATTAATTGGTTTGTCGTAACATGGAAAATAAATGAAAATATATATCCCTTCATTAATAATACACAAGTGCATACTTACGAGCAATAAGAAAGGGGATTTATGATAGATGATGTTTAAACAAATATTCCTCCAATTAATGTATGGATTATTCCTTTCATCCGGAATATCGAATAAAGTATGCCACCCGTCTCTTCTTCGTCAAAAGCATGTTAAGCAACGGTAAAATAATATTGTGATGTGACTTCATCTAAGTTAGTAATAGAGATCGTCACCGTTATGTTTGATGATGCGGGGCGATACGATACTTTCAAGCGTTGCCAACCCGGAATTTCAATTTTGCATCAAGAGCGACAAGATCGTCATAATGATCATCATCATATTGGACAAAACAATAGCTGTGCCAAGAGTAATAATGACAAGAATGAGAATTGAAATGAAGATTGAAAATGATTTTATTGAATATGACGTTCGTTTTTCGCAGATTATCGGCGTTCATGGTCACAAATAATGTTTTTTGACTAAGCTTTTATGAATTGTGATTAATAAAGTAAAAAAATTAAAAAAATTGGTATTTTTTGTTTTGTTTTGTTAACTATACCTTTATAAATCCATATATGCAATAAAGGTTTTCCTTATTTTGAAAAAAAGTAAAAAAATTGTTTGACTTTAAAACGAAATGCACCAAATAGAACCGTAAAACATTTTTCCAAAGCTCAAATAGATCTAAGACACTTCCTAATAGAAGTAAAAAGAAATAATTCGTTCATCACTTCGATATATCGATAGTCACATGCATGTGTGTTTTGTTTATAATTTATTCATTTCATCCATTTTTATAATAGTTTTAAATAACAAAACAATGAATCGATTAATATTTGCAACCTTCAAGTTAAGATCTAAAGAAGTTATTAGGATCAATAGCAGTTTGGTACAAAATCGAGGTTTTTCTTCAGATAACAAAATAAACACAAATATGGATTCAATCAAGTTTGTTAAGCTAAAATTATTGATAACATTTGAATTAAATTGATTTAATTTGTTATAGAGCAAGTGTTACTGATGATGGTAGTACGATCGTCTGTTGGCATCCAAAAAAATCGTTTCCATATGAACATTCATTGGTATCTATATTCTTCTTATTTTTTATTTATTGATTTATCATTTGTTTCATTGTTTTTAAAGCCGTACGTTGACGAGGACGAACACACCAATTCAATCTTCAAAGTGGAACATTCAATCAAAGGTGAAAACATTTATTTTAAAGGTCCAGTTAATCGTAGTTCGTTGGAAGAGCTTCAAGCAATAACTTATACACCGAAGCACGTTTGGAGAAAAAGACGAACCGATGGACTTCAATTACGCCCTGCACATCCAAGAAAAGGTGTTTAGTTACCAATAAAGTAGATGAACACGATCAAAAATTGCATTTTTTTAATGTAACCAATAAATATATGTTGTTAACAATAGCCTAAACAAAGTAGTCTAAACAAATAAGTAACATTTTGAAAACAGTTCGGCAAGATTTAACCCGTATCCATCGCAGCCAGTACGATGGCCACAAGTTCAAAAATTGGCAATTTAACAATCGAATGATAATGCACGCCAGAGTTAATGATGATGATGTAATATACATGTTTAATATTGTGAAAAAATAAAAGTTAATTGTAATAGGAACGAAATTAAATGGAAAAATAAATATAAATGAAATGAATAATCGGGAAAGATTTCTGATTTGAGATTGACTAAATGAGATTTGATAGAAACTTTTCCCCTAATGAAGAGAAAGGATGTTTTTCGATTCCTTGAGATTATTGCTGTTTGGCGATGATTGCAATTGTTTCCGAATAGAAGAAACTAAAAGTCCTTTGGATGACGATCCACTTCGATCACTGGAACCTTCATCGTCATCATCTTGACCGTTTCGTTTGTTTTCATCAACATCAGTATCCGTTCTAAGCATATGATCATCTTCGTGTACACTCAATTCACCGTCATCGCCGTTATGTTCAACAATATTGTTGTCGGCCTCATCGACATCATCGTCATCATCAATATAACGATCCAGTCTTTTCATAGGAAATGTTTCATCATCATCAAAATCAGCTAACGAAGCAGTTCTTCCTTCAGTGGATGTATCAGAATCACGTTCCACTGATCGTGAGATTCGATGAGAATTTGAATGTTTATTAGCTATGTTATTGAGCAATTTTCCATTCTCTTTCCCACTGTTCGGCGTTACCGATTTCGGTTTATTTGGCTTATTGAACAAATTTTTCATTATCATCTTTCCACCCGATTTCTTCTTTATGCCACTAGTTTCACCATTGGTTATACCTTCCTCATCGATCGAATCTAAATTCTTACTATTTTGTAGGACTAGTGGATGATTATGAGAATGGTGAGTTGATGATGTCGATTGTGACGTTTGCGATGCCGGCGATTGTGGTACAGAAGATTGTGGTAGATTAACGTTAGTCGAATTCGATGCATTCTGTTTCGCTTGATGACGAGCAATCTCCTGTAATGCGGAAGACGTTGGTGCATTGGCGGCCGGCGGATTGCCGGTAATGATTGGAATATCATCCGGAAGTTTACGTGTCTTGAATGATGCATTGGTGATTGCATTCTTGCGGACTTGATTCCATCTTGATTCATTGGTGAATGAATTCAATGAATTCATCGATGTTGTATGTGAAGCTGCCGTCTTGCTTGCCGTTCGTGACACATTAGCAGCTGGCGTGCCTTCGATCGAATTATCACGATCATATTTGATTGCAATCGAATTCTTGATTGCATTTACCATCTAGATTGAAAAAATTCATTAGATAATGATAAATGGATCATAATTCATACCAAAAGAACATCGGTATACAATTTCATTGTTGCCCTTCTTGTGATCAATTCCAGAATCTCAAAAGCAATGTCGGCCAATTCATTGTAAATGCAATAATAAATGGAACGTGTCAATTCTACCATAAATGTACAACTAAGTTGAATGGGAATACAATTTCGCGGTAAAATCAATTGATGACCAATATATTTGTTTGAGGTTGCAGTGGAAAACTTGAAATGATTATTGCTATTATCTTGTAATAGGTGATCCTTAATTTTTTGTCGTATATCAATATTGGTTCCTTGTTTCAATAATCGTAGATAATAATGGCACAATGAATTGTGTGAAAAGGTACCCAAATCAGTTAAATTTTGATTATAAATCTTCAAAAGAACAGCACACACGGCCATATAGTTGGATGTTAACAATTGTTCCACTGGTTCATATGGACCAAAGATTGAAATCTTTTGATTCTCGATCATATTTTGGTTCATCTTTTCCAATGAATGTTGCGTGGGCGGAACCGGCACATTAGGAAGTATAGTATGATTGTTTGGCTCATGATAGATCGACGGTTTCGATAGGTTAATAATGCGAACATCGATCGTTTTAAGTCCATCCGATCGTGGCTGCGATGGTTGAGTTTGTAGGTGTAATTGGGGTGGTTGCGATGGCGAAACCATTATTTCACAATTATAAATTGTTAATAATAATATTGCTAATGAATGGAATTCAGTCTTCGATATGTTATAATAGTTGTGCGCCACACGAATATAAATCGCAATTAACGATGGCAGAAAACATATGGTTAACAGGCGTAGGTGTGGATCATCGTTTTGGTACAATTCATACAATTTTTTTGTTATTAATTTCATTAACTATATATAAATAATGTATCAAATAAATTATTAATAAATTAATTTAAAAAGATCGATAATAAATATGGATTAATGATATACCTCAATATCATTTTCGGGATTATCCAAAAATTCGAGCACCGTTTCAATGATAGCATCATCCAACGATAACTTCCGTAACGTATCATCATCGGAACTAAGCCATTCGTTGATAAGTAAACGTTTGGTAGTTGAAATCATCTTGATTGAAATATATTCGGGAATGTAATTATATTTGTTGTTTGAGGTAAATGAATGGAAGCCAATATATTGAGTAAATGGGTAATGTTGAAAACCAATTTATCGATTAACAATTGATTTTGATGTTAAGAGCAACAATCTTCTCTGTGTAGAGTACAACAATACTGACGTTGTCACGATGATATCGAGTATGATAGCCTTCGTTCTAGGTGGTGGTTTCGACTCTCGTGCATTATTGGGCGGGTTAATTACCAATTGCCTCGTAAAACTGTAGTTTGTCTTTCATTCTTGCCTGTTATTGCCGGTAGATGTAGTCTAGGATAAAGCCATCAACAATAACAACAGGAAGAGTAAGTGAATGAGAAGAGATCGACGACAAAAAAGACCTACTTTATTCTGTACGATGAGAGAGAAGAGAGAATGAGCGTGCCCTAAACGATAAAGTTTTAACCACAACTTTTTTCAGTTTGAGTGTGAGAAAAAGAGTAAATTGAAAAACAATTTGTTCTCTTTCGTTTGTCAGGTTTTCAATCTTGATGTATATATATGTATGAGATAAATGTATCAACAATCGAGTAACACGTCACAAAACGTTAAAGCCGAAACAATTTCTTTTTTCACTTTTGTTGATTTGAGTATGATGATACAAACTAAATAAAATAAAAAAGAGAATCAGGAAACAGTAGGATGCAAATAAATCAAATCAAATATTACGATAAAGTATATGAAGTTGGACAATAAAGATAAGTGATGATTCATCAATAAAACGAACGATATTTGATATAAGTTGATAAACTTTAACCAAGACGGCGATCACACAGATTATACCCACAAAATGAAGGATACATTAGAAACTGTAATCATAAACAAAAAAATGATTAGGTAATAACATGGATAAGAAGTGTAAATTTACCGATACTATTACCTTTTAACTTATAATACTATTTAAATGAAAAAGACGATGAAGATGAGATGAGGTAATCAAGGTACGGAAAAAAGTTTTAAATATGGGTGACATTTAAACAAACAAGAATACAAACAAAACAAAACAAAACAAACAAACAATAGGCGTCGAAAGGGCAGAACCAGACAAACGCACTTGGGAAAAAAGGGGTCACCCATATAACAACATCGACGCAAACCAGCACACTTATATACACTTGAATATGGCCAAGATTCTGTGTGTGTGTATCCACCGATGGCGGATAGGACACGGCGACTGCGGATTGTGTGACGAATGGAAAATGTGGCCACAATTGTTGTATGGTTAGAGGGTCGGGTCTTAAACATATGTACATATATATCAACGTAGAATATTAGACGTATGGCGTTGGTAGTGGTCAAGTGGAATCTGGTTCCCAATGATTCGGACAGTTTCACTTGAATCTATCTTGTACAGTTTTACATCTTCGTGTGTGGCTTGTTTACACGTTTATGTTGGGCACCGTAACCCACGATTTCAATGTACCAAAACCCATTTAGAAAAAGATTCTGAACACATTGGTTTAAAAACTATTTCGACAAATATGTTCCTCATGAAAAGATGGCTATTTTGAAAAATTAAAATGCGCGAAAAAAATCTTGAAATTAATCTAAAATTTTGTTCCACATTTGAACTTTACTAATGTGTTTAACTTAAATTCTCATCTCTAATTGAAGTTGTAATTGTCTTGAATTGTAATTAAGTAATGTAACATTGTTCAAGCTATGGTTATGTTTCAATGATAACAATAATGGGATCGTCTTTGATATCGTCCGATTACTTATGGAACTCATCGAGCCAAATGTAAATGTAAAGATAGCCCAAATAAAGATGAACGACACCAATATTGAGATAAATAGACTGCAAATAGCTTTTCCATATTCATTCAATCGAAATGTAGAATTATGTTGACCGTGGCGTCGATTATGGCCAAATATACGTTGAACTAAATGGCCGACAACCTATGGCAAAAAGAGTAATATGTGAGCAATAACAATATGTGTTCTCTAAGAATATCAGGTTGCAATCTATCTGTTTTTTACGTTTCGATGCTTTGAATGTTTGTTTAGTATGAGGTTTAAATATCAAATGTGATTATGATCTTCAAATTAGATTGGAGATTGTCATAAATCAAAATTAATAAACAATTTTCCATTGCACAGTACAACATTGGAATGCCTATTGTGTACGTGTGGGTTAATGTGAGACGCAGCAATAGTGTTCCATTCTGTACAGTAGACTTCTACCACTGCCATGATGCCTACCTGCGAGAGATCAGAATGCGTGAACGTGGTGGGGGCCTAGCACTATAAAGCATTATATTTAAGCCATTGAAAAACGGAACAAACAGATTCAACTCTAATAAATAATAAATATTGATAAAATAAACTTACATAAAGGGAAATTGATTCCAAAACCATAGAACATACTAACATTGGTAACCATCGGTTACGTGTCCGTTCATTGGAATGTAGGGCTAATGAGAGGAGGACAAACAACCAAACCTGTACCAGAATGATCAACATGGTAAGATTGAACAATGCACAAACCATACATGCAGTAGATTCATATGAATCAGGAATGGAAAGATCAAATTCAATCCATACGGCAATGACGCCCACTATTGAACACAGTACAATTGTGATGAATGACGATGTCACAATATCGATGATCAGCCAATTACAATTCATAAAAAGGCAACACGTGATCAAGGTTGTTATTACCAATGTAAAGTAGATCATCGTTTGTGTCAAAACATATTGTCCAAAACGTTTCCGTATCGATTGATGTTCCGAATGTATAACTCGTCGACGATGAACACGATTTCGTCGTCGTAGATCTTGCCGGTGTCGACGTCTTCGTTGTCGCCTTCGTACATCATCGTCATCCTCATCAACCATGATCAGTTGTTGATTAAACACGACAACAACAACGAAACGATTGGAAATGATCGTATTCGCTTTAAATATACGGCAACTAACAAATAGAATGTTCGAATTTTTATGGTGTTAAACGAAATCCTTTTGTTATAAAAATCAATTTATTATTAGATATATATATATTCATCAATTATGGTTTCACAATTCATTTAGTTGTTATAAATGTTAATAATTACAGTTCTTATCATTATAGAGGAATATATATATATATATATATATAGGAAGTTACAAAAAGAGGAACAAGGGAATAAATCAACATGTTTCAATTCATCATCAATTACAAAAAAAATGATTAAAAGGTTATCCACAATTGACATTATAATGCTGATGAGGGATGATAGTTGTCAAATTGTTATCGTTTCTTAATGATGAATTAAATGGGATGAGATATTTCAATTAATAATGTTACAACTGTTTTTCTTTCACCGATGATACAGTTATATACAAAAATATAAACGTTTTCTTTCGTTTTTCTATTGTCGGATTATTCGTACATTGACGGTAGTGTTTCGTGGTGATCAAATTACCAAATGAAATTTATGTGTAATTGGATAATAAAAATTGTTTCATTTGGTGGGCAATGTTATTTTCGATTTTCTTCACCAGAAAAAAAATACAAATTTCTCTTCCATTTTTTTCGTTGAAATAACAACTTAACAAAATTACAAATAAACAATTAATGGTACGAGAAAGAAGAGGAAGGAAGTAGAAGAGACAGAATATCACAGCCAATTGAGAAAAGCAAGTGAAGTGTTCAATAAACAAATGAATAAAAATAAATTTTCTTCTATGATGGATTGCTACCGCCACCACCTGCACTACTATTGGCATTATCATCATTCTCATCATCGGATAATGGTTCGAATTGTGGTTGGGTCGGCGTTGAATTGACTTTTGCCGTTTCATTCAATGATTCGGCCGATTTTGAATCGTTATTATTATCTATTGATTGATAGAAACGAGAATCGATTAAACAAAATAATTAAGGGGAAAAACTTAAAATTCGACATACCACTATTGTTTGAATGTTTTCTAATCACACCGCTAATGTTTGAATCGGACGGAGTGGACGATGGTGATTCATTCAATTTCAATTTCTCTTTCGAATGTTCATTCAATGAAGGGGTTGAAACTGGCGAAACTCGATTTTCATCGATCACCATCTCGCCAGGTGAGCTAGGACTATTTGGATAGGAAGACATGATCTTGTTCGAATGTTCAGACGTTTTCGGTTGTTTCAAATGTTCGTTCGTTTTTGGAGTTTCAGAACGTTTCTCGTTTTCTGTCGGCAACGGATTACCTCCTCTCATTGCTTCAACAAAACGATTTTGAAAGAAATCATTTATGATACCGGTTGTAGCTGATGAAACCGAACTTGTAGTCTTGATTGTCGAATTGGTGGTCGATTGTGGCAATTGTGATGTTGGCTGTTGAGTAGCCGTTGATGATTCAGCGGCTAAATTAGCCAAATTAGCACGTAAATTAGCATCAAATATAGAAAAGGTAGGCATCGATGTCCATTGGCCAGCGGATGAACTTGCAACTGATGTTGGCGCAATTGTTGGCGGCCAATGAGTTGAAGCCGTAACGGTTACAGCAGCTGTTGTCGATGCTGATGATGACGAATTGGTCGATTGTGGTGGTGAGATTGGTTCAACCATATTCATTGAAGCAGTCTTCGATCCCGGTGCTGTTGTGGTATGATGAATCACCTGTTGACGAAGTTGTACCTCTGATTCGACCGTTTGTCGTTTGTGTGGCGATCCACCGCCACTATCATCCTCCAATGAATGTTTCTCGCCAGTTTGTAATGCTTTACGAAGTTTATCAACAGCTGAATTCGATCCACTTGATTGAGTTGGTGGTACGGCAGTCGATGCAATTCCTTCAATGATTGAATGTTTAACTTTGGTCAAATCATTTGCCGTTGCAGTTGTTGTTGCCGAGGTGACGACCGATGAAACGGGAGCTGACACCGACATTGGTAAAGGCGGTGATGGTGTTGTAGATACAAAATTGTTCGTAATTACATTGAATATGGTTTCACGAAGTGAACCGGCAGGGCCATTGCCATGTCCGGTATTTGAAGATTGGTTGCCTTTTGAGAAATCGTGTGCCTTTGGTTCAAATTCATAACAATCCAAATGATTGGGTGGATGTGGCGTTGAGGATGCACTCAATGATTCTGGTTTCATCATATGAAGTGGCGGCGTCGGCCCGCTTACCATCGATGCAGTAGATGCCGGTCGTGGTGGCACTTGTCCACTGTTACCCCCAGATTCCATTCCAGAACGGAAACGACTAATACTAAAGTTGCTCAAACTATTCGGTCCAACCGAACTAACATTGGGATTCGATGTTATGCTTGTGCTACTACCTTTGTTTGAATTAGAATCGGTATTGATCTGACGAGTAATGATTGCATCGATTAAATTAGCTGCAGTCATTCCACCAGAATTTGAATGTCGTTCTTGAATTTGATCTTTTTGAAACGATTGCGAAAACAATTTCGATGCTTCATCCATGTGTTCTGGCTGTTTCGACCGTTGCTGTTGTTGCTGTTGTGAATCTGGTTCAGCATGTCGAAGTTCACGTTCAAAATGTTCACTACTAAATGGTTCACGTGCAAACTTTAACGATGGTGAATGAGAAGAATTCAGATTGGACGAAGACGACGATGAATTGGCTAACGCTTCCACCGAACGAAATCGTTCATTAACATTAGCAGCGCAAGTTAATGCTTCTAACTTTTTACGTTGTTCCAATTGATATAGTTTCTCATTTTCGTTCGTTATTTGTATCTGTTGTTGAATCAAATGATGAAAGGCGGGCGGAAAAAGTTTCATATCAGTCTCGGAAAGTTCACCTACCGGCAATTTCATTCGCTGTTTGTCATGTTCCGATTTGGATTTACTTAGATCATTTGCCAAACTATCTTGAAGTGGAATGTATACGGTTCGTGCCGTTTGTTTATTGGTTCCGGTCGATTGACTACCACTAACATTGGTAATGTTTTCGCTCATAAACTTTTCAAATCCTTCTGCATTCGAAGCTTTTCCATCCTTTGTTCGAATCTGAGCGGAAGATTGTGGACCACCAGAAAGTGTATTTGATCGTTCTACGGCGGCATTTACCAATGTCGCAAATGGGTCGTGTGCTTGAAGTGTCGGAAACAATGCGGAAGCTGATGTACCACCGGTAACCAATGGTGAAACTGAATTACGTTTCAAATCATTAGGTATCAATAGATCGTGTCGAGGTGAACTTGACTTGGGTGCCTGAATAACTGATTGTTTGGTAGCGGCATTCGCCTGTGCCGATGATACGGGCGGATTGGTATTCCACGGATGTTGTATAACATTTTGACGATTCTATAAAAAAGAATAATAGTTATTCAACTTTGTACAAATTATGATAAAAACTTACCGGTAAATATGTCAATCCAGTTAAATTCCATGGTCCTAGATGTTCTGGTGGGATGATCGATTTCTGTTCGTCGCCACGTATAATCGATCCACGGTCGTTTATGAATATGTTCGATTGAGGACCACGATGATGCGATGATTTACCTTCATTTGCTGGATGAGTTGATGGCATTGGTGGATCCTTCTCGCCCGATGAACTGCTACGACGTGTTGACATCTGTTTCGATGTATTAAAATCGATCAATATTTGATTCGAAATTTGATCTTTGGCTGAGGCGGCTGCTTGAGACGATGATTGTTGAGATGGTGGTGGTGGAGGTTGTTGTTTTCCACCCGAAAGTCCACCCGGGACCGCATAAGGTGCTTGATAATTTGGTGAAAATGGCCGATGATAAGCATTCATCATAACATTAGAGTTGGGCGATGAATTACGTTTATCCAAACGGTACAGATTGGCAATCATTTCCGAATCGAATGTTGGGGTCGGGCCTCGTGGTAAAATTGAAGGATTGTTTGCAAATGAAACCTTAACAGAATCCAACCGATTGTTGTGGTTTGCTGCAGATGAAACCGATGTTAACATTGGCGGTTGATTGAGTGGTGTTCCAGCGGTTATCGAGCCCGTTGCCGCCATTCGTCGTTTCAACAATGCTTCTGCTTGTGCATATTGATGTAGTTGTGATGCTGTCGGTGGCGGTGGTGGCGGTGGATACTTTCCACTACCGATCGATTGCATCGGCGCCTGTCCACCCAAAATAACGGGAGTTCCTTGTGTGATCGATCCACCACCGGAACTGTTTCCACCTTTCTCTCGATACGCATTTGATGTACTATTGTTACCCGATTTTGGTGATAATTGTATATATTGTGTCGGTGTCTTGGACGACCCGGGATGTGATAATAATCCACCAGGTTGATTAGTTTGTAATGACATTGGAATGGTGCCCGGAATCGTAATACCAATCTGCTTATTTCCCGATTTTTGTGGTTGAAGAATAGGTAACATATTTCCGGTTGGAAATTGCATTCCTTTTTGTATTGTTTTCGATGGATGAAAATGTCCTTGATCCATTCGTAACGTACTGGTATTTGCTGAATGTGCCGGCTGTGGATAGAGTGTCGGCGTTGTCGATTGATAGATCTTCAATGATGGAGATGCACAAAGATTTGGTGATGATGATACACCGAATCGATTATGATCCTTATATGGTGATCCACGTGAGTTTGGCCGATTTACCAATGATTCAATTTGCGGCTGAGTCGGTTTACGATCTGATGATTTCTTTGATAGATCCTGTACTTCATCTTGATCTTGATGCGCAGATGATGCCGTATATGATGGATAAATTGCTAAACCTTCTGGTTTACCATAGGTACGTTGTTGCTGTTGAGCAACATGATCGTTTGGCGTCGGTACACGTTTCTGAAGATTAATTGGATAATTATTGACGGTAGAGTTATTGTTAGTGGCTATGGTGGTGATATTTGTTGGAGCTGGAGATCCACTTGGGTGCAATGCTGGAGACGGCGATGGTGATGGAGTGTTTGGTGGTAATTGTTGTTGTTTCGCTTCCGGTTGAAGACTCATCTCAATTGCTTTGTAGATGAGATCTCGAACACAAGTTGGCTCTTCCTTAACACCAGCCACAACACCTGGATTAGTTGATAAAGTTGATGCAGCAGAGGTATTAGTGGCACCAACAGTTCCTGTTGATATTGACGATTGTTGACCTTGTGTTGTTAGATTCGAATGTGTCGAATTTAACAATGAATGATGGTGATGATCAATTGAACGATGATTGATCTGAATCGATGGAGCATTCGGATTGATCAAAAAGGTGGGCACCTGTGTATTTTGTGGCGGTGGCGGTGGTGGTGCATATAGATGATGGTCATATCTTGTTGATGAAGAGTTGAACAATGTTGAACTATTCAATCCGGTACGATTGAACAATGAGGATACTGCACTTGTATTCACATTGGTGGTGTTTACACCTAATGTTGTCGCCGTACTCGTCGATGATGATGTTTCCGGTGGATTCTCGTCGGCACTCATCGTTGCACTACTATCATAATCACTTTTCAAACTACTTTGACTTGCACTTAACGATTTAATTTCGTGTAATGATGAAACCGGTACATTGGTTAGCGGTGGTTGAATTGAATTATGTTGATGATGATTGGCGTTCACCTTTGACACTGATGATTCCGATCCATCAACTTGACTTGAAGTCGATGCCGTATCACTACTTCGATCGGCTCTTATATCGCCATCATCCAAACTTGATGTCTCCTCACCCGAATCATCGCTCAATTCATCGTCAGAATCCGATTCCACTTTATTGTTTCCACTCTTTCCAATCGATTCATTGTACTCGTGTAATGCTGATCCAAGATTACATTCACGTTTGTTTGAGAAAAACAATTTTTTACAATCGTTTGCCGATTTGGTGCCACCAAAACTAGCAGCAATGTGTTGCCAATTCTTTCCATGTTGTTTGATCGATTGACGTAGTTGATCAATTTCCGTGTCAGTCCAATTGCGTCTAATATCATTTTTCGTATTGGTCAAATATGAATGGTTGATTGGTGAATCATTCAACGATTTGTTCAATGGTACACTAGAATTATTGCTATTCGTTTTTGATACACTTGCACCATTGTTCGTATTGTTGTTGTTGCCATTATTGGCCGTCGTTATCGACGATGAACCATTGTTGGCCACTATACCAATACGTCGACTAACTTTCATCATACAACGTGCACATCCAATCTTAGAATCGAGAGGAATGTCCAATTCAATCGCAATTTGTAGCTTCTGTTCATTTGCTATCATATCAATCCATTGCATGGGTAACACCTTCAAACGTTTCACCTTACGCCGATTACATGATGGAATGGGACACCGTCGTCGTACATGTTTAACATGGCACCGTAAACATACACGTTGGCCCAACTTGAAATCGCTAACCGACAGATGATATAATAGCACATTGTCCTCAGTAAGTTGACGCGATTTGACCATACCATCGATCGGCGTGGAACAAACACTACAATTGATCACCTTATTGTCCGCTATATCGTTGACAGTTTCAGTTACACCATCCGATGTCTTCATCGTCATATCATTGGTACGATTGTTATTGTTCTCATTATTGGTATCACTGATCACCATCGTCGCACTATTATCACTGCACTTGGGTACGTTTCCATTATTATCATTGACACTGGTGGCGGTCGATGTAGACGATGTCGTCGTCGTTGTTGTCGATGTGGCAGCACCATTGGAGGTAGTGTTTACGATTGCGGATGTCGATGTGACCAAGGACGATGTTGTGGTTGTCGTAGACCTACACGATTGATTATTGGTCACATTACCGGCACTTGATGCTGATATGGTGATAATCGTCGTCGTAGAACTACTAATCGGTGTCGAATATGGCAATATGATCGATGTCGACGAATGTGGATACGGTTTCAGTCCCTTCTCCAACTCTTTAATCATTGGCGAACCACGATTTGCTTGCGAATTTGCTTGTTGTTGTTGCTTTGCCAATGCTCGTGTACGCTTCTTGGCATGTTTTTTCAATAATTGCTTATAGTTTTCCGTTTTTTTCGAATGATAGTAGTACAGAACACAGTCGGCCACTGATTTACGTTCTAAATGGGATGCAATCACACCAAATATTTTCGGATGTTGTAGATACTTTTCACGGAATATTTCCTTCTCACCCTCAGTCCAAATGTTGACTACCTTTGACTCTTTGTACAATACCATTGGATCATCGATCAAACCATTGCGATTTTCGTATCGTGGTGGTGGACGATATACTTCATCGTACATAATTGGCGGTATAACTGCATAGATATTCTTCTTTTTATCCTCCAACTCTTGTACATGAAGAACATCCATTATATCCTCAATGTCGGCATCGGAGCGAATACGCGTTCCCGAACGTTGTACACGTTCCTTCTCTTCGCGTTGCTTCTTCAATTCAGGAAATTGTTTTTCAAAATAATCTCTCGTCTTCTGATTACTTTTACTGTTGTCCTTCTTTTCAGATTTCTTGAACCATTCATTTGAAAATTTATTATAAAGTTCACCTTTCTTCGCTAAATGTTGCATCAATTTTGCATTCTTCTTGCGAATCAGTTGGCTCAAATTTAAACGTAAATCCTTATAACGTGAATGATTGTGTTCTACTATTGCTAAATCGGTGGTCTGATTATATAATGGCTAAGAAAGAAATAATTTAGATTAGATTAAATACATAATACATCATACGACTATGAATAAGCTTACCAGTTGATTTAGCGGTCCAAGTTTAGAAAACTGTTCATGAGACTTATTCGCCAACGCCTGAACAAACATTAACAAGAAATATTTTGGTTAAATAAAATTGAAAGTAAATTTGTTCAAACAAACCTTATTTTGCATTATAATCTTTATTCCTAACGTTGGTTCTTTTGCTTCACATTTTAACGTGTTTTCCTCTAAATCATTTGGAGGTTTACTGGTGACCTCTTCTAATTTAACCTATTTAAAAACAAAATAACACAAAATGATAAAAATATCGAATCAATCACGAAAAAAAACATACGGCTCGATTCTTTAATTTCCGAATACGATTCTCCGTTTCATCAATATCACGATCAATCATATTGATTGAGTTTAAGATTTGTTGCTTCTCTTCTTCAACCGAATCGTTTTCATTTGGAGTCGGTGAAATTGCCTCAAAATGTGGATTGTAGCCCGTATCCTAATTAAAATTAGAAAATGAAAATTATTCGATTATTCAATGTAATTTAAAACAAAGTTCGATAATGAAAATTCTAATACCTTTTTCGAATCGGCAGTATCTTTCGTTTCGATAAGCAATTCATGATTTGGCTTCAATGTTCGTCCACCACTATTGCCACCACTATTACCGGCAACATTACTGATCAATTGTTGCGAACCGGTTGCGTTTGAATTAGTCGAGCCGGTACCGACATTGGCGTTTGCGATTGCAGCTGCAAACGATGCCGAAACATCGTTTGACAATGAGAGTCGCGGCCTCTTAGCTTCATGTATTTCGTTTAATAAATGACCAGGCGATAGATGATTGTGATGCAATTGGGAGGTTGGACTGGGATGATGATGGTGGGACTGAGATGACGACGACGTTTGAAGATAATGTCCATGTTGACCATGGTTCTGCGATTGATGATGACTCGAAGACGTGGACGACGATGGCAAAATCATTGTGGGATGAAATGAACTCGGCGGTTGTATGAGCAATGGTCCACCGGACGATTGATGACCGGAATTGGAAAGATGAGCATAAGGAGATGATGAAACGGTTGCAGAAGACGAGATCGATGACGGTAATGAACGAACTAATTCGACAGAATTGTTGCCAATTGCAGTATTCGTGCCGGAACCCGCCTTCAATCGATTTACATTGTCATAAGTAGCATTCTGGAAACGATGTAAATCGAATCTGAACGGAAAGAAAGAAGAAAAACAAAATTAGATCTGATCAAAATTATTTTAAACTTAATACATACTTTTCACGATCACTGTACATTTGTGTACGATTTTGAGCATTGGAATTTGCTGTGGTCGATATGCCGCCGCCCGGTCCATTACTATTATTACTAATCGATGAATTGGTCAACGCAAGGTTATATGCTTCAGCACCTTGTGGCGTATTCTGTGGTAATAGCGATGGACGGCGACGAGAATTTTGTCCATGCTGTGATGAGATGTTGTTGGTCAAAACCGATTGCGCATACGTTGATGACGCTGATGAGATCGATGATTGCCCGATACTACTCGATGGTAATGATCCATCCGAATGTTGTTGTTGTTGTTGTTGTTGTGATGCTTGTAATGCAGCAGCGGCCGATTGGTTTGCCGCCATCAAACCCAACCGATACTGAACATCGTGAAAATGACTGTTGTGTAAATTATTTAATTCAGCATCACGCTTAAAACGATCATAAACATTTTGACGGGCTAGATTGTTAAGATATTCCATTGTATATCGGTCATTCTGTTTGTTGTGAAATAAAAGAAAAAGAAGAACATGTTAAAAATACAAAATAATTATATATAATAATAATATAATACAAACCATTTCATATGAAGCACGTGTTGGTATCGTTCCATTGTGTGATTGTGATACAGCGGGAGGTGGCGGCGGACCACCTGGATTAGTCATTTGAAACAACGAATGTTGATGAGCCAAATGACTGAGTGAAGCGGCAGAACCGGGCGCTTGTCCGGCACCGGGCGGAATCACAACACCGGAATTGGTTCCACTGTGTCCCAAGGAATTGTAAGCAGCAATTGCCGCATGTATATTGTTTCGATTGACGGCGGCAACGGCCGCTGCTGCAACATCCATCGACGTTTGATGAGTTTGCGGTGGTAAGGCAAACGGTACATTGTTCCGATTAGCGGCGATGGCTGCTGCAACTTCTATTGCCGATTGATGAGATGCTTGTGAATGTACGGCGTACGGTGGATATAATCGCGTCGAGACCTGAGCCACCGCTTGTGCCTGTGCCGGCGTCATTGTAGATGCGGCGGCGGCAGCCGCGGCCGCTGCTGCCGCAGCATGATGATGGTCTGACACCGAATTGGATGTGGCTCGTTTTGAGGAATGATAGGCACTGGCGGCATCGTGTAACGGCCTAGAATGCATCGAAGCATAGAAACATCAACGTTCCCGGGTGCGTTATGAGCAGGTATAATATAGCAATAAATTTTTTCGGTTTCAGTTAGATTATTATAATCCAAAATAGGAAGAATAAAATAACGAAATCAAGTTAGTGATACAATTCCAAATATAAAGAAAATAAAAAATAAAAAAGAGGTAGAAAGGTGTATCGATTGTTGTTGCGACATTCGGAGTATTTCTTTCTCTCTTTAATCAAACTTCATTCTTTTCAGATTTTGTTTGTCTATTGATGATTGCTTGTGGATTGCGATTGCTTCGAGATGGTAAGTTTAGATGCTGATGTTGATGAAGGAGGCAGCATAAGAAAGGAGTCACAGACACATAGACATTGAATCTGAAGAGCGTACTAGAATGATGAACAAAATATGAGGAGCTATTTTTTTTGTTGTTATTGTTGCAGCTGCAAGTAGTACTTTGTTCTTCGTGTATGCTACACCACACACACACTCTTGTACTGAAATGAGTGTGTGTTAGTGACGGCAATGGTAATGGCTGATCGTTGCGATAATGATGATGATGCTGCTGCCAATGATGATGATGATGATGTTGATGGTGTGGCGTGGTGGTAGGCTATGATGTAGTCGACCGCCGTCTTTTTTTCAGTGTTTTGTCGATCTATGTTGGTTGTTGATGACGAATATGACGATAAACCGGGCATTGGGATTATAACCAATGATATACACAAACAAGAACGTTGTTGTTGTTGTTGTTATTAGCTAAGGTTCTTGGTTTCTGAAGCCGTGTGAGCAATATAGCTCTCTATTGATCATTTAATGTTAATTTGAATGTTGCAACAAACGATGGTTACGGCGACGACATCAATATTTGAAAGAAAATGTTGAATTAAGTGCGTGTGTGTGGATCAAATCAAAATTGGAAAACTGGCTGAACGAGAAGAGTAAAAAATCTTCAATGTTTCTTGATGCTTCTACTTTTAACCAATTTTATTTTACCGAAACTGTATGTTTCTATCTTTTTTTCTTATTTATTATTATTGTTGATGATTTGTCGGTTATATTAAAGTTGTATATATCTTCTTCTCAAATGATGATCAATAACAGAAGAGATTGATTAATGTCAATTGTGTAGTCGTAGTTAAATAGTTCATTTGAGTTGAGGAGAACGAGATGAAGAGACGAGATTGATCATTTGTCTCACTTTTTTCGTGTATGTGTGGAATATATTTCACAAGTAATCAACCGAATAACAACAATAAATTTTACAAAAAAAATAATAATAAGAGGAAGATATTTTCAAGCGTCAATCGACTATTAATTATATATACAAAAGTGAAGTAATATCCCTAAATAGAAAAATAAAAAAAGTGAATTGAATAAATGAAATCACTTATGATGAAAGCTTAAAACAAACATTACATATTCACATAATACACACACTCACACCGACCGAATCGGTATTTTTATGAGATGATGGAATAGCGCGATGTGATCGAAACGAGAGTGAGGAATGAATGAACGAAATAGAAGGGAGAGGAGGGAAAGAAGAAATACTCGGTGTGCTCTCGCCACTATGTGTTGGTTGTGTATGTGTGCAAGAGATGAGCTACGATCACGACATCGATGAATGGGCTACGATAACGACCAATACGACGCGAACACACATACATACAAAAACGCAAGAGTATCATAAGAGTAGTGGTTCATTCACAATGCACCAAGTTTGATCGAGCAGCCACAGCACGTGGTAAGGTAAAGAGCGTGTATGGAAGACCAGGGAGGGCAATTGAAACAAGGAGAGAGAGAGAGAGAATGTAAAACCGGGTGAGAAAACAGTATCGCCGACAGTTGACCCGTAATTTGGCAGACCTGGCGTTCGGGTGGCTCACCCATAGAAGTGGTATCCACTAAAAGGAATCGTGTCGGTCGCGGGGTAATGGCCCCCCACTCGGGTGGACATCCACAGACACCCCGGTAACGATCGGAACATACTGTCAATGTTGATGGTGGTGGGCTAAAGGACAATTTCGGGGGCTCATGAGCCCACCCGGCAAATAGGAACGCGTTCTCTCTCTCTCTCTCTCTCTCTCTCTCTCTCTCTCTCTCTCTCTCTCTCTCTCTCTCTCTCTCTCTCTCTCTCTCTCTCTCTCTCTCTCTCTCTCTCTCTCTCTCTCTCTCTCTCTCTTCTGTGTTTCGTGATCGTCGTTTGTGTTCAGTCGGTCGGCAATAAACTGCGGGCCATAGCCTCTAACAAACACCCCCTTGCCCCCTCTCTTTATGTCTTTCTTCATCATTCGGTCGGTTATTGGAAAGCCGGGAGGAAAAAGGTGGAAGGGATTAAAGCCATCTCTCGGGGGTGGATTTAATACAAATGATATACTAGTGTGTATGTGAATGTATGCATTGCCAAAGCGAGAGCTCCCCCTGAGCGTGAGGGAATAGATGGGGAAGTCTTTTTTTTTTCATTTCTCCAGTGTGTGAACTCAACTTCAATCTTCACGAAAGCATTGATTATGTGTGGTGCTTGTTGGTTGCCTTCAACACCACCACCACCGCCATTGGCAGAAAGGAGAACGACGATGACGATGGCGACGACGACGAATGAACGAACTAAACTAACTAACAAACGAATGAACGATGGAACGAACGAACGAACGAACGAACGACGGTCAAAGCGACCACGAAAGCGAGGAGAAAAGGATGGATTGGATGAAAATGGAAAGATATCAGCAAGTGAAGAAGGGAGAAGACATATACAAGACGATACGCAGTGGAGTCGAAAGTCGATTGAGTATGTTTGTTGCGGGGCTGCCAATGGCTGCTGCTGTTGCTGATGACGATGATAATTTGTGGTGTTACAATGAAATGAGAAGGGAGAGAGAGAGAGAGAGAGAGAGAGAGAGAGAGAGAGAGAGTGAGAGTAGTTCCCAAATGATGATGATAGAAGCATTCATACATACATGCAATCTACGTACTCATAACTCGATTGGTTGTGTCACCCATACGAAAAGGAACGTGGCACACCAAACATAAAAGTTGAAACAAAAGATTTCTCATTTTCTTTCATATTGTTGTTGATATGTTGTTATATGCTCAAGGTGTAACTCGTTCACTTATTGGTCGTTGCTTCACGAATGCATTCGACCATATTGGTGGATGCAAAACGTCAATGGAGAGAGGGAGATGACGGTCTCATTGATTGATTCCATTAAGTTTAGGTGAGAAATGTTACGAACAAAACTCTTTCGATCATTCATTCATTATTTTAATTCATAAAAGGTTCGACCATTAGAAAACTTATTGAACACAATGTTACTTATTGAAACACACAATAATGGATCGTCATTTTCTCTCTTTCTTTTGCTTTGTTGTTGCTTCTGTTTCCATCCCCCACTAGTACATTATATTTCCAGCAGAAGCAATGGTAAACTGGCATTTGTCGGTATGCCGATTACACATTGTATATTGGCTTGTGGATAGGACACATGCCGAAATGAATGAAAGAAACTGCTGCTATTGCTGTTGTTGCTATTGCTGCATCTGCTCCTTTACCAAAAGTAAAAAAAAGGACGCGAGTGTTTTGAGTATGTGTATCAGTCAGTGAATGATCGAGTATGACTAGAAGAATATAGCAAAAGTTAGAAAAAACTAAAAAAAAACAGTTGAAACCCACTGATATCACGGAAAAGACAAAACAAAAGTGCTCCAGCCAGCCTATGTTGAAATATTCCGATTTCAATGTTTTTGTTTATGTTTTGTCATCGATTCAATACTACCGTAAAATATATAAAACAATATATCAAACGAATTAATACAAAAAATAAAATAAATAATTAATCGATTGAATTCTATTTATTGTTATATCACATTTGTCAATTAAGAGTCGAATCCACCGTTGCGGCCGCCGCCGCCAAGTGGCTCCTTCTTCTCCTTTTTCCATCAGCACCACCACCTACTACTACTACTCCATATTTGTCTATGATGAAATGTTTGATGAAGGATGTTGATGTTGGTGATGATGATGATGATGATCCAATTGGTATTTGAAAATTAAAACACTATATTCAGATTGTATAGATCGTGTATATTCCTCTCATACATTATGGATTGAACCATCATATTATATGAGGCAAGAGCAAGAGTGTGCAAGGACATTGCATACAAGATTGGATGAGATGACGACGCCAATGACTGAGCACAACTGCAGGGTGTTGGTGAAACGAGCCAAAACCCGACATGATATCAAAGAAAATACGTTCAATATGTTTTCCATCATTCTACCAAAAACGACCAAAGGAAATAAACTTTTTGAATTCGTTCGTCAAGCCATTAATATCCAACAGTCATATGCATTAAATTAGTGTGCGTTCAAAAAGTTTATCGTTTCAAGTTCAATTTTAGTTGGAAATGTTGGAAAATATTTTGAACGATAGATTAATTTTATGAACGAAAGGTAATGATCAATAGAGAATAGTATAAAATGGTATATGTTCAAAAAGTGTTTTCCATATAGCAAAAAGTTTTTCATTTAAATGCAAAACTTTATGAAATTGGTGATGAAATGCATGGGGAATCAAACGACGACGACGACGAAGACTAACAATGCAACGAGAACAACGAATACTACTACTACTACTACGATGACTATTATCATCAACTACTACTGGTAAAGTGAGACTGACAAAGAAAGTCTTTTTTTTTCTTCCCACTTTTTTTTTCTCGTACAAAATAGATTGAGTGAACAGAGAGATAGATAAAAACCATTATGAAGTTGAATATTATATTGAACGAACATAATTTCACATAATGAAATGTTTGCATTTCAATAAATTTCTCCACATTGATGATAACATGCATGTCGATGTATTGCCTTGTGTGTGCAATGTTTCTTCTCTTATTTGACGCCCAAAAATAGATCTGGCCTACAAATTGTGTGTGTGTATATATCAAAACTAGATTATATCAATTTAACTCTTTAGTTTTCTAAGACAAGTACATATACTCTTATTTTTGTTTGAATCTTGTATTTGTTGGTTGGTTGTTCGTATTAGTAGATCATGGGTGCACATCCATAAAATACGTGCAAGCCACTTATATAATCGAAGTACAGATTGTATAGGAAAAACAAAACGGAAGCAACGAAAGTTGATGATGAAAACCTCTTATGGTCGAATGGGTGCGTTTTGATGGAGAGGTTTTTTTTCGGTTGGTTGGTACATATTGACTTGATGGTCGATTTAGGATTACAATGGAAATGATGACGTCTACATTAATGCACATAAAACTATGCTAATAGTGTTTGAATCATCTATTCAGATAGAATGGAAAGAGTCGTTTTCTAATACATAAAGTGATGATGGTTTGTCGACACAAAACAAAACAGAAAATGTTGTTGTCGGTTTGATTGTGTGTCTGCCACTAATAGACTAGATTGGTGTGGTTGGACGGTTGTCTGCATGCATGGTCAACAATTGAATCAGATTGCAAATGGAAGAGAAGGATTCGCGCGACCTAATGATAATGGAAATCATGGACAGGGCGTAGACACTTGACCATTCATTGGAGAAGTACAAGGGAAAAAAATATATATCTAAATCCCCCTTCTCTCGGGAGAGATCTTTTTCGAGATTGAAACACAAAGCATCAAAAAATAGTTGACACGAAAGACGAATAATTGTCAACATGGGAAATTAAAACATGAATCAATTGTACTATTAGTCACGATTAATCGAAACTTTATCCAATAAATCAAAATTTTAATGACGAAACATGATCTTAAAAATCTAGACATTGAAGAACGTAAGAATTTATACATACTTAATTCGTAATTATAAAGTTTGCACTTAAATTCAACAATAATTCACATCCTTAAAAGTTCACATAAACTTTTTCTTTCCTCGACATTATTTCAGGAGGGGATGGAACTTTCATTTCAATTATAATTAGATTGAGAAAACATACTTTCTAAATAAAAAAAAAGAAAGCAAAAGAAATATAAGCATTGATAGTAATCATCATCATCATTGATTGAATGAGAAACTTTTTGAAACCATATGAATGGAAAAACAATTTCCATAGACTTATTGAACATGAGATTCAACATGGAAATCATTGGTGGCGTTCAAAATATATCTCAAACATGTTTAGGTGTAACAAAACTTTCTAAACCTCATAACATTTTATTATTATAAAGTCAATGTTTGTTGTTGTTTTATGGGAAGTGATTGGTTTCGTGAACGTTCAATACATTCAACATAGGCTAGGCACAACACTAATATAACTTTAAACTCGAACTAACCAATGATTTGATTGATTTCGTTGAAAGGGCATATACTCTATGATGATGATCTCGAATGAATGTTTATACAAGCAACCTCTTTTTCGATCGTTCACATAGAAAAGTTCTTTAAATGATGGTTATAAATGAATCGGAGAAAAATTGCGTTCTGATGAAATACAATCTGAGCATAGCAGAAAATATTGAAGAAGTAGAAGATGAAGTAAAAAGGTTTTCCGTATGTGTCGACGTTAGACGGAATATTCCACAAACAAATAAAAACACACAGAGAATGTAAAAATACCCGAATGTTCACAAAATAAAACGAAAAGAAAAAAGAGTTGAACTTACCCTTCGTTGAATAATTTAGTTGATTTATATTTCATGTCGTCGTTTAACGGTGATAAATAAGTTTTAGCTGGTAGTTAAACTTTAAATTTGAATTGAATTTAATAATAGAAAGGTAATTTTGTTGATGACTTGCATGTTTAATGGCCGGAAAAAAACACAGACGATTTGATCAGTTGTTAATTTCTTCTATCAATGACTTTGGACTGGTACATATCACAAATGTCGGTTGATAAGTTGTTGGTTGATAAGGGTGGACACACACACACACACACAAAAAAAACCGATCGTCCCTGATTCGTCATCTTGATCGTGTGGGTTACGATTGCACAAGACTATAATAATACAATATAAACATTATAACATTTATATCAATAATATCATTCGATGTCTTACCGTGTCTGTATTCACGTTGATATTGTCAAAAAGAAAGAAGAGGTACGAAATCGATTGATGAGATGTATGTTCCGATCAAAAAAAAAGTAAAAAAAAACAACAAAAGTAAAAGAGAAACGTAGACACACTTGAACTTATACATTTCATGGGTTTGTTGATATGGAGAAGATCGATAAATACAGAAATATATAATTACGATTATTTTTATATGTTATGATGATTGAGATAAGAGAAAGAAGAGCAAGCAGAAAGCAAAGGGTCATCATCATATGATAATGACGGAAATGGAGGATCACACGATGGACGAGATCTCAAGGTAGTGGAATGATCGACAATCTCATATGTTTGATGAGTGATGGTGGAAAGTTACTTCACTTTACACAAAACAAACACAAACACAAACACACACACACAACGAAACAAGAACACAGACAAAACAAAAAAACATGAAATTCATTCGTCAAGAAATGCCGGTTGAATTATTATCATGTGGTGTGGCATTCGCCGAGAAGAAAGAAGAGAAAGAAGTTGTCGCTCATTATTCAAACGTGTCTTGTTACTCTTCAAAAGTATAATAATAATAATAATAACTATATATATAAGGTGAGCCACTACCTTGAATCATCTGTTGAGAAAGGATGATGAAGATCGAAAAGTTGTTACCACTGCCGGTGAAGGCGAAGAAGTGAGATCACATGTAAAAAAAAGTGGGCAATGAATAGAGAAAGGGAGTGAGTAAGAGACGGGTTGGCGCCCGACGTCAATTGCATTGGCTTTGATGACGAACACACACAAACGATTATATGAAGTCAATGGTAATTTGTAGTTTTTTCTATGATGGCGCACTTGAATCAAGGTTTCATTTCATTTTCATATATAATAAGAAGAGCGAAACGAAACATTGGGTTGGTTAGCTGGTTGACTGGTTGCTGTTGATCATTGATCACACGAAAACAACTTAACCTGCTCCGTTCATTCAAGTGAAATAGTAATTGAAGATGACGAAGAAGAGTGGCAGGCAATATATTTAATGAAAGAGAAAGTCAACCAACCAATAAACCAATCGAGTAGCCAACAAAGTCAGTAGTACACAGTGTGAATAATTGAGATTAGATCTGGAACAGGATATAAACAAAGATTAGTAGGAACAATATAACAGAAATAAACAAGAATAAACAACCAAGTTTATTTATTCTTTTTATAATTGCTAATTTTACCATTAAATTTGCGTTGATAAATGACATTCTTCAAAAATGTTGACTGGTTTTTGCCATCGTTGCCGTTGTCGTGATCATCATCGTAAAGTGAGAAGGATTTTATGGCATTTTATGTGATGGATAAATTAAATTGATAAACCAATGGCAAGCTACATGCAAGAGTTCATCTAATTATAGTTGACAGTTGCTGATTATGGCATCGGTACATTGATTTTGTGTGACGATAACAACTAAAGTTTGATGATCATTAATGTTTTTCATATTGACCGATATTGGATAACTTCGATACAAATCAGTTTTCTTCAAATTGTTTTCAGTACAATCCTTCTAAAAGTTTTCTATTTGTAACGATAACAAGGTCAACAACAGTCTTGATACGAGAACGATCAATATTGCGCCAAAAGACGATTGTGTGTATTTGGTTGAGGTGTGGAAGGCGCATTTAGAAATAGTTCTAATCGATGGTGCGTTCATAACAATCGATTCGTCCTTTTAAGGAACATTCACAAACTGATTGATGGAATGGGAACTTTCCCAGAAAGTTTACAACTGCAACAAAAAAGAGTTCCGCGTGAATGGATCATTAAAAAGAAAATATTTGGCAACATAACAAAAATGAATAAAACTTTATCTATGTGGTAACCATGACAAATAAAAAGTATATGATGCAAAATGAAAAATATTTTTATTAAAATTGATATTTCGTTTGAATTTTATATTTCGTTTATCTTTCAATGTTCAATCACCGAACAAAATATGAAACCAGAATTGTTGGCAATTGTTGAAAATTTATGGCAGTTTACTATAATGTAAAAACAAACAAAGAAAAAGTTTCAATATGAAACGATGGCTAGAATCAACATTCAATTACGAGAAAGCATTGCAAATCATGTTTCCATTAGTTCATATTCATTCATTCATATTTAATTTAATTTAATCTAATTTAATCTCTTGTATTATGAATTTAAATAAAGAATTTAAACAAACGAATATAAATTGACTTCATGGTGAGTAAGAAGAAAAAGGGAGAATAGAGCCAGAAAATGATGAAATTTGAGCATTTACAAATAGTATCTCAATGTATTGATAAGAATGTACTCATTAATTTCAGTTTAACAATGTACAGGAACAAAAAGTTGAAAACAGGTTAGGTCAGGATATATCTTATCCATTATACCAATTCTCGATTGACATGATTCTGATTATTCCCTTATTTGTGGTAACAATTGAAATTGGTAACTCAATTCAAAAGAAAAAGTTGCCAATATCAAACAAAAACAACTACAAGACAAGACAAGACAAGCCTCATTTCAATAGAAGGTTCTTATTTTGGAACTTGTCTTCTATTTCTTTTTCATTGGATTTTGTATATAGAAAAGAATCGTTAGCAAATATTTGTTCCAGTTCAAAGAATATTCTTTCTTCTTCTGTCTCTTTTCTCTTTTATTTTTGTTTCGATCAATTTCTCGTTAGTTGTTTTGAATTCAAAATGAAATAGCATTCTTCAACTTCTACGCCTACAATCTTGAATCGACTCTCATCTCATCTACCCTTTGGTTTATTGACAATGATTCCGTATTAGTAAAAGGGAATACTCGAAATAACTTGCACCAAAAGAATCCTAAAAAAAAAAAAGAAAGAAAAGTTTTTAATTCTACAATTGATGAAAGTGGTTGTCATTTGGTTTTTGATTTACCCTATTTCTTCCCCAATTCTAAAATTCTAAACCATTAGTAAAAATCAATCTAAAAAAGAATGTAAAAAATTGAGTTTCAGAACAAATTAACACCCACACATACACGCATTAGATTTGTGAACGAAAATAAATGAAAACAAATCAAAAGAGATGGTAAATATTCGACATATATAATTAAATTTTCCGGTTTAAACCAGAAAAAATATTTCAGGTTTTGAATGGAAAAGTGAAAATGGGAAAGCACAACCAACCATAGTTACCAACATTTGCATTTGTATAAAATGTTCAAGTTTGTGTGTAATGAACTTGAATCGTGATATGAACGACATTATGGTTTACAATCACGAATTGTAGAGAACATTGGGAGGACAATTCTCGGTTTAGCAATGAATGAATAGAAAGGGCCTTTTAGCTGGGAACGATAACCAAAAAAAAAATGTGGTTGGCTAGCTGTGGAATGAAAGGGAGAATGGTGGGTGAGAACGAAAACGAATGTTTGTAAAATAAAGGAAAAAGGGAGGGAGAGAGAGAGAGAGAGAACATGAGACAAACCAGATGGAACCGATCGTACCGGAATCGGGTGAGTTCCAACATATATTCCATTAAACAGGATCGAAGCATTAAATGGATTCTTCCACTACTTGTTCGATCAGTTTCAATACACACACACATTCTAAACTTTCATATCATTCCATTAGATTACGACGATGAAATTTATATTTCATGAAAAAGGGCTTATTGTCGAAGAAAAGTTCGCAAATGGTCGCAAAACGAATCTCGTTTCTTCGCTCATCATAAACCTAAAGACTAAAATGAGACAAAATAAATGAGACAAAGCATCAAATTTAATAGCAATCAAAGAAGAAATATCATTATTATTGTTATAATCTAATGTAATTGTAGATTTCAATTGACTGAAAAGAAATATAATGAAAGTGAGAAAATGTCATTCTATATGAATTTATCGAAACAATGGGATCACTCATACGAATGAATGGGTCAAAAATTAGCCGACAAAACTCGTTCAAGTTGATGTGTCGTGTTTTCCCACTTTAATTACCAAGTGCATGTGTTTGTGGAGACTAGGTGAAACGAAATAACGAAATCATTCCATTAAAGTTCAGGTTCAGTTCAGTCGGTTTTTGTCCTGTCGAACAACCTGAGGGTCAAAAGAGGTTATGAGCCTGTTCAATGTTCAATCATGAAGGGGGAGGGAAGAAATGGAAGGAGAAGATTGCCATGGTGAATTCCCCGTCTCTCTCTTCGCGTCACCATCGACACCAAACAACACTCATTCGGTTGAGTGGATAGTACAAGTCAAATTCGGCGCCAACTTTTCGACCTTAAACGAGATCACACACGCGAACAATGTGCTTAGATATAAATGTGTACGTTACATTTAGAGTAAGAGGGAGAGGAGAGATTCCTACAGTTTGAAATATACCTTACATTCGGTTATTGCCATGCAATTTGAGGTTGAATGACGAAGGGGAAAAATGATGGTGTAGGGTTGGGAGAAAATTCTACATAAATCGAGAAACGAAAAAAAAAACGACAAATCCCCCCTTATTGAATAAATGAAGATACATCTCCTTAACCAATCAGTATTGAGTATCAACACTCACTTTTCAAGTATTTCTTCAGTTAAGATGAAAGAAATAAAGATGTTGGTTATTTGCTCTTTCCCTCGCACTTTCAAACGTGAAACCAAGGAAGAAATGAAGTGAGGGTGCCCAACCGTTGAAGATCCATCCGGGAAATGGAAACGATTCTTTACACATGCCCTCTCCCTCTTTCATTGGTGATCTACTCCACCGAAAACCATAAAGTTGGAGCATGTGTGTAAAAGTATAATAACGATCGTAGATCGACTCCACTTATAATCAAATTGAAATAAAATATTTTTTACAATAAATCAATCCATTCCCTTCAATCATAAAAATTGGCCAACCCTTGTACACAAATCACATTATCGTAATGGGTTCATCGATCACATCATCATTTAATCAAATAAGCATAATCGATCGTATTAAATTTGCGAATTTAAAAATCCATAAGGATCAAAATAAGATGTGTGTGATGTCAAACAAAAACTGGAAAAACGGAAGAAAAAGAAGAATTAAAAAAAAAAGAATACGGAAACGTCGACGACCACGAACTAGGTCAAACCCAATTGGTAGCACCCCTTTTGTGTATGTATGTGTATTTGTTTCTCCTTTCTTGACAGGGAGGGTGTTGTTTGCAAGTGAATTCAGTTGGATGAAATCTCCGCAATGGGAAGAAAAGAGAGAGAGAGAGAGAGAGAGAGAGAGAGAGAGAGAGAGAGAGAGAGAGAGAGAGAGAGAGAGAGAGAGAGAGAGAGAGAGAGAGAGAGAGAGAGAGAGATTTCTCCCTTTCGGGTCTATAAGAGAGAGAGAGAGAGAGAGAGAGAGAGAGAGAGAGAGAGAGAGAGAGAGAGAGAGAGAGAGAGAGAGAGAGAGAGAGAGACATGTACAACATTTTATACTATACATTATGCGAGAGAGTGATGAGATTGTTAGTGGTAGTGGAACTGTAATGTTACATTCGATTGAGAAATGGATGGATAATACAACTTAACACACACACACACACACACACACACACACAATAATTCCAGTTCTTGACTAAGGCCGGTTCATGGTGACCTCCACCATTCGTAGAAAGGTTAGAGAAGCCCGAACAGGAATGAGAGAAAGAGAAAGATTCTCATCAAAACGCAATTAAGTGTCTGCATATGTATGTGTTCATGTGGACGGTTTCCTTTCGACCAAACATTGAATACACAACAGACACACACACACACACACACCGAAGAACACTACGTCGTTCGATGTAGATTCGTCATCGTCGACATCGACAACAACATTATCCACTAATAGTGCAAAGGAATTATTTGTAAGAAAGAAAAAAAAATGATAGGAGAAACTTATTGAATGTTATTAGATCGTTTATTTGTACTTGGCTGAAAAGCCTTATAAGGGGAGCTTGCCCTCTCTTTCTCTTTCTTTATCCTACATTACCAGGGCGGAATGAATCCCACCGGTTAACCGATCCCTACAAAATGCGAGAGTATAATCATCATCAACAGTGGTAGAATGTAGCATGACGTCGCCAGCAAATACAACTATGACGACGTGTCTCTTAGTTTTGTATTATTTGTGTGTATGATGGTGTATTCCTCTATTGCAATACACGAATAGCTCAAATGTAGGAAACAGAGAAACATAAACGATAAATAGATTGGCCGAGAACAATACCAGAAGGTGAGGGGAAAATAGAGGAAAATAAAACAATAAAAACAAAATAAAAATAATGCTAAAACAACAATCTAATCGAATCTCGTTGTATATGAAATCATGGCCCAGTCTCTCTCTCTCTCTCTCTCTCTCTCTCTCTCTCTCTCTCTCTCTCTCTCTCTCTCCTTTCTCTTCCATAAAATGGCAATAGATCCATTACAATGATCCATTACATAAATCAATGTTGAACATAGAGTATTAGTAAATAAACGAGCATGAAATGTTACTAACAGTAGAATCAGAAATCGGAAAAACAAAATTCGGTTGATTGAGAAGTGAAATGACGCTTATGTGCATATAATTTGATGATCTAGAACGAGAAAAAAGAAAGAAAGAATAAGATTAATTTGAAATGTATTTTCTAATGGAAATGTTTAAAAAAATGAAACCTACTTTGAATGAACTTGGTTATTGATTTGTACCTTAATTGCCATTTGTATACTCTTATGAAATAGTTATTATTGGATACGATTACAAACCAGCCGACATTTCAAAAGAAATTGTGCGTGTGTGAGCTATTAAATACTTCATTCATAATCATAATAATTCTCATAAGTGAAGGAAAAGATTTGTCAAGGGTTGATTCCAGATCAGCTCCCCCTCCCCAGTAGAACTATTTCTTCTCTTCTATCCCTGCGGGTGAAAAAAATATCGACATTGTGCGTGTGTGTATAAATGTTTGAGTGCAAATGTATAATCGACGTGTCCGACGCCCTCAAGATATATATTATCCAACCACGACGACAACGGCAAAAACAAAATATAATGTGAAAGTGTGCGGCTTCAGCGGTTTCCTACAACTCGACAAGAACCAAAGAAGAGAAAGGGAGAATGTACGAATGAAAGAAACGTTTTGCTATTGTTTGTTTGTTGTTTCGTTGGTTGGTTGGTTGGTTAGTTAGTTAGTGAAAAACATGAAACGAAACATATAAAAGATATAGTAATAATAGAAGAAAACACCTAAATCTTGAAAATATTAAAACAATAGAACGATAGTAAACAATCTAATCATCTTTGTTCGTTAGTTCATTCACTTAGTTTGTCCGGAATGAATAATTATCAAGTGTTTTAACGGAAAACGTTTCTACTATCGTATTGGTTAGTTTGTAGTAGAATAATGTTACGTCAAATTTGTTTCGATCAATACAAAATATACATTCTTTTAAATTTAGTAAAATACTATATGGGCAAATGTGTAGAAAGATAAAAAAGTGTACTTGAAGAGGAGAAGGCAGCTACACAACCGATATTGATTATTGGGAATATTCTTCCACAGACAATACCAGTATATACTTGTGTGTTTACAAAATTGTTCGTGTGTGTGTAAGTGGAACACACTCAAAATATATCCTAAATATATCCTAGATCGAAGGTTCCCTTTTAAAGGTAACCATAGGGCTAGATCCTATGAAAATAAAAATATATTGCAACAAATGTTAGCTTCACTGTAATGCATTTCTATAATACATTAATTTGAAGCCAACATTTTTTTTGTCCTGACATGACTCTGCGATCAAAAGTTTCAGAATCTCTGTCCTAAAAGTACAGGTATAGAGTATAAAGTAAACATCATTATTGAATAGACATTGGACATTGACAAATTGGTCTCAAATGTCAATGTGACGATTCCATAGGATGCCAGAATTTACAAGAACAAAAAAAGTGAATAAATATATTGCAAAATAAATTGTACAAACAAACATTGCAACTATATTGAGAATCAAAACTTTCGGCTTACGCATGCCAAACAATGTGATCGATTTTTTTTCAGAAAAATCTATAATTTTTAAAAATATATTGTAAAACATAATACCCTATCAACCACTTACAATCTCAAGTTATTAATAGGTAAATTTCTGTCTTTGAATATTTGATGCATAAAATTCATGAATAAAAAAGGAAAAATATGCTCTCAATATACTAAGAATATTAAAAGATGATTCTATTAATAAATTAGATAAAAAAACGAATGAAACACAATGTTTTCCATTCAATTTGTATTATACATTATCAAGAACTATCCAGAATTATAAATTTAAAATTTGTTTCCTATCAGTTTGTATGGGTGAATGTGAAACGCAGCAGTAGGCGTTCCATTCTGGACCGCTACCACCATCAACCATTTTGCATACCTGAAAAAGAGAACGCGTAAACATATAAAGTGGTGAGCCTAGCACTCGTCATACCACAAAGACATAAACATACATAGAAACTAGGGTCATTCTTAGACACATTTCTCGATGTATTCCTTTCCGAAAAGTTTTGCCGTTACCGAAAATTTTCCTAATTATTCTTATTTCACGTATCTACAATCAACAAACTATTATAGAGTAGTAATTGATTAATAAAAATTGCTTAACCTTAGTTTTTGAATTGTATGATGTATTTGGTGGACAACGGAAAATCTTTTCAAAGTAGGTTATCACTGAGCTGATCGCGTGTGTGTGTGTGTTATCATCCAATGGATATTGTATAGTGCATGCATCCTAAATAATTGAATCCCCAAAAAAATGGGAAGCAAAAAAAGAGGCAACTAAAACGATGACGACAACAATACTAAGCATCCATCCAAAGTACGTTCCAATAAACCTTTAATGTAACCAAAAATTGTCCACACATTGATCAAAGAGGAAAAGTACAAATGATGCATCTATATTTACAGTTTGATTACAGGCATATTCAAAAGAAACAAAAAAAATGAACTAACGTCCATACGAACGCATCAACACAACAACCAGTAATTGTATCCCAATCAATTTTTTGATAATAAACTATAATACTATATTAATGCACTCTTGTGTGTGTGAGTAATTAATTGGTAAGTATGATATTATACAGTATAAATATAAATTTATAAAGAGGAAAGTGCAATTGATCGAACCAAACCTAACCTGAAATTAATATATCATCATTCCATAGAAAAAAATGTGATGATATGAACGAAAGAGGCAAATGAGACAGTATCATTCCAATGCCGTACATAAGACGACAATCCCAAATAGATTTTTCTATTTCAATTTCTTTACATTTAAGTTTTGGTTCATTATCAGAACATATTATAATGTTTGATATATTGTCTAATCAGAGAAAAAATGAATACATAAATCTTTCAATCTTATGTTAGAAGCAGGCAACACCATTTGAGGGTTTTTTAGGTGGGTCGATAGATCGTTAATGGTTATTATACCATATGTGTCATCATCTTCATCATCAAACAATATTGCACTTGGATTGATGTTCATGTTAACATTAAATGGTATTGAGAGAAAGAGAGAAGGAGAACATAAACATATTTAATATATCGATCAATGTTGATTAGAAAGTGCATTTGTTTTCCCGTACAAAGCCATTATTTCAAACGTACAGGTGTTGTGTTTGAATGCACGACTATTGTGTTGAACACTAATACATTAAGTTTGATGATGGGGGTAAACTTGTTTTCTAACCAATTTCAACAATTTCTCTCTCTCTCTCTCTCTCTCTCTCTCTCTCTCTCTCTCTCTCTCTCTCTCTCTCTCTCTCTCTCTCTCTCTCTCTCTCTCTCTCTCTCTCTCTCTCTCTCTCTCTCTCTCTCTCTCTCTCTCTCTCTCTCTCTCTCTCTCTCTCTCTCTCTTCATCTATCCGGTCTTTCCAAATGAAGGAAAGAAGTGAAACGAGTAGTACTCATCACAATATAACATCACATCGTAATCGATGGTGGTAGTGGTGGTAATGGTATTGTGGCAAAATCTAAATGAACTTAAGGATAAAGAACTGTGATTGATCAATCGACATTAAATAAAAGGAATAGACAATTAAGGTGTTTCAGGTATTTGAGAACTGAAATCTATACGTTTCAACCAATAAAAATCGAACCCTCTAATTAATTAGTAAATCTTTGTTCGATCATTAATCATTAACCATTTTTTGGGTAATTCACACACGACAGGAAAAAGTATTATTGTTATATTCACGTGATTGATTTCATCTCAATGTCACACACTAACATTGATTGTGAAATTGGGTTGTTTCCGATTACCATTCGTACCAATCAAATCTTTGCCATCATCATCAAATATGTGCCCTTCAAGTTTGTTAGTTCAAATCAAGTTTTTTTTTTGGTTTGGCATATAAAAGAGTTTATACGATGGAAAGGCTCCATCTATTGGCAATGATAATGATAAAAGATTCATTTAAAATTCATCATAAAAAAGGAGAAAGATTCATTCCCTAAAAATATTCAAAATAAACCTGAACGAATTCTCCAAACGATTTGGGCTAAAACCATCTAAATAGAAAGCATATTGTCATGACATATTAAGTTGTATATTAATAATATAAATGGAATATTTATAACGAATTGAATTGAATTTGACAAGAGTCACTCACACTTTGACAAATCGATTGGAAATAAACAAAAGATATGAAAAAAAAGGTAGACAATCACACACTCACATACATACACAAATGAATGGAGAACCTGTCAAATGACGTAACCCAAACCGATCGAGGGTGATATAATTGCAAATGGAAAGGTGGCATTTGTAAAAGTAGTAGTACAAATGATCATCGTAGACCACCACCGCCACACCACCGCTCATCAATGTTCCCCATGTCAATGACATTGGCCTGATGTATATATACACATCACTCATCATACTCAACATTTAGCTTTCTATGTTGAATGATTTTAATCATCAACGTTGATGACGATCATTTTATTGACGCTTTCAATGCACAAATTCAATGACATTTCCAAATGGTATAGTATGAGAAGGAGAGAAGACAATTCTGTGAAACGAATCACAATTGAATTTGGACAAGGTGTATATGCACATTTGACCTTATACGGAGAGGGTATAGTAAACATAGTAAACAAAAGGAACAAAATGTTTGCTTGATTGCATGATCAAGACACAAAACATCCAAACGGCGGCGTCGGCGTCATTGAAGCATTCAAATATACTTTTTTTTACCTATATATTTATCGATCGAACACCTGCTAGTTAGTGTCTGACAGTTAGTGTCATTAAAAGACGACAAAAAAGATTGATTTGAACAATCTTTTGACGAATTGATAAATATAAAATGAGGAAACTTTCTCATTATGTGTGGATGTAAAGAACTAGAGAGGAGAGGAAGTGTAAAGTGATTGCACACATGTCTTGTCTTTACAATTCAAAAAATCTATTCATTTCATGTAAAATATGCTACAAAAAGTCAATTATCAACGATCGGTGAGCGGAAAGTAAACGAATCTAAAGCACACATAAGAAATATTTCAGTTTACATATATAAATATGAAATAAGATAATTATTTCAAACTGATAAATCTCTATTAATTATTAAAACATTATAACAAAACTTTGGAATAGTTTTCCTAGTATAGAATTGAATAAAGACCTAAACCCAATTTATAATGTTCAAAAAAGTTGGTTCTATCGTTCTGAATAATGGCATAATGGAGACAAAATGTCAAGTTCAATGAAATAATTATATCACACAAACACTAAATGAGTAAACAAAAGTAACAAATATCAAATAGAAGAAAAGTCATTAATAGCATAAATCATAAACAAAAAATAAAAAAAAACTAACCTCAATGATTGAATCCATTTCGTACCGTTATGATTCGACATAAAATCATTTTTTTCTGATAATAATTACAATCGAGTTTGCCAAAAGATGATGATTAAAATCGACTTTACATGGATTCAATTAGAACAATGGTTAACAATATGTCAAGTTTGTTTTGGTGAAATATGTATAAATCTTCATTCACGAAAACAATATAAAAATATCGATCAAAAAATGTCAGTAACGGTAATTTCCCTTTGGTAATTGAGTCAATCATTGGTAGCAGACAATCGTGTGTCTAAATTTAGATTTATGACTTGTGTGAATTGTAGTATTCCTACGAAGAATCATTAAAGTTCATTATCGCAAAAGTCTGCTATTGGGAAAAAATAACGTTAATTATCTTCAATTCAATTTATCAAACTTTTATACCTATAAAAACTTTGTTAATCTTCAATTTTTTTTGTAAACAAAAGAAAAAATGAATAACAGAATATAAATGAATTTATTGGGTTTGAAAATAACAGGTGATCATTAAACACAAATATTAACCGTTCTGTTTTCTATAATGTTCGTTGTGCCATCTGTCGTTTCAAAAAACAAACAAATGTTTTTTCAATTTGTACGTTATTAGTTATAAAACAAACAATGTATAAATTGAGGAATCAAAGTGCCGCATCACATGCCGACGCCAACAATATACCTGATCGTTTGTTGAAGCAATCTTCTGATTGTTGAACAGATCTACTTCGTACAATACATTTGCTGCCTTTTCTTTCTTTTTTTTATCAACGTTCAAAACTCGTAGAAAAATGCCACCAAAGAAGGATCAAAAAGAGACTGAACGTCCCGTACTTTTGGGACGAATGGGAACCAATCTTAAAGTAGGAATCGTAGGCGTCCCGAATGTTGGGTATGATAGTAACAATCAACAACATGATGAAAAGTAATGTTTTATTATGTACAATAGGAAATCAACATTTTTCAATGTATTAACGCAAAGTCAAGCAGCTGCGGAAAATTTTCCATTTTGTACAATCGATCCAAATGAAAATAAGTATCAATTCCAATTTGTTGATAACTCAAAAAAAATGCAATATCAATTAATTATTTTATTTTAATTTATACGTCGAGTTCCAGTTCCGGACGAACGATTCAATTTCCTTGTTGACTACCATAAACCTGCAAGGTAAATATTGTTGTAAACAATAAACAAATAGTGATAATTTCAAGTAATCTTTGTTGTTGTTTTGCAGTAAAGTACCAGCATTCTTAAACGTTGTTGATATTGCCGGTCTTGTAAAGGGTGCAAGCGAAGGTCAAGGATTGGGAAATGCATTTTTATCGCACATCAAAGCTTGTGATGCCATCTTTCACCTTTGCCGTAAGCCATATAATCTTTATATGTTTTTATGACCACCCTACATTATCACGAAAACCAGGCGCATTTGAAGATGATGATGTAATTCACGTGGAAGGGGATGTGAATCCAGTCCGTGATATCGAAATCATCAATGAGGAACTTCGACTAAAAGATGAGGAACAGTTGAATGCCGCAATCGAAAAGCTTAGCCGAACCGTTTTGAGGGGGGAGAAAAAGGATAAACCCGAATATGTGAGTGGTGATGGTGACCGCACCATTATTGTAACTAATTGATTCTATTTCTTTTCCTAATTTAGGACATATTGTGCAAGATCAAAGATCTATTGGTTGATCAGAAGAAACATATTCGATTTGGCGAATGGAATGCAAATGACGTAATTTTCAATTGATACTTAATTATCATCAGTCAAATAATGACATTTTTCCTATTAATTTTCTTTTTTCTTCAGATTGAAATCTTAAATAAATACCTATTCATTACGTCGAAACCAATGGTCTATCTTGTTAATTTATCGGAAAAGGATTACATTCGGAAGAAGAACAAATGGTGAGCATATTGCATTGAATCTAATCGATTTTCTCATCATTGTTTAACAAATTGATTAAGGCTTATCAAGATGAAAGAGTTTCTCGACGCAAATGATCCACACGCGACAGTGATACCATTCAGTGGAATAATGGAAAACAAATTGCTCTCATTTTCGCCGGAGGAAAGGGCAAATTTTTGTGAAGTGAACAAAACACAAAGGTATGTGGGGATGTTTCCATGATTTGAAACCAACCAATTTGATTGTGGTTGATTATCTAATTCTAACAGTGCTTTGAACAAGATTATCGTCACTGGATATAAGGCTTTACAACTTTGTTACTTCTTCACCGCTGGCAAGGATGAGGTCAAGGCATGGACAATTCAGGTAAATGACGCTGATTGTTTTATCGTATCGTTAATGATTCTAATGTCTTCACTTCATTTTTATCTTGATGACACCGTTAATAGAAAGCGACCAAAGCTCCACAAGCTGCTGGACGGATTCATACGGACTTTGAAAAAGGTTTCATTATGGCTGAGGTGATGAAGTTTGATGACTTCAAGGAGGCCGGCAATGAAAATGCCGTTAAGGTTTGTTGTTGTTATTTTATCTTCTGTTTGTATGTTGTACATAATTGTATCTATTCAATTATCTTAGGCTGCGGGCAAGTATCGTCAACAAGGGCGTAACTATACAGTTGAAGATGGTGATATAATCTTGTTCAAGTTCAATGCTGGCGCCGGTCTTCAAGCAAAGAAGAAATAAGTTATAAGGTCTCAACTTAAATGCTAATTGATTTATCAAATGGAATTGATTTATTTTATTCAAATAAATTCATTTTCTAATTATACATACAATGTTTTTTTTTGTTTATATACAAGAATTTAGAACAAATTTACAAAGGTTTTTGGAGTAAAAATAAATAACACGTCTATTTACATGAAGATTTGTCACAGTTAACCGATAACCAGAATCACAATTTCTCGCCGGTCATACCAGGCTTTAAAATATTGTAATAAGCATGATCGGGAAATCGATCCAATTCAATGTAATCATTCTCACTGTATAGAATGTTATCTAACATTGTAACCAATTCGGTAAATGATGGCCGCTTATTGGCATCTCGATCCCAACAATAGTACATAATGTTGAACATTTCACGTTTACAATGTTCCGGCTTCTCTAACCTAAATCCATCGCATACTTTTTTGATGACTTCAGCGGCAGCAAAACCCGGATATGGTGTCCAACCCAAGGTCACGATCTCCCACATTAGAATACCTATGAATGATTCAAGCAAGGTGTAAATTAGCATCAAGTTAACACAACATTTATTTGAACGGGAAAAGTCCCGTTCCATTTGATTGAATATGTGAATAATGGATAATAATTTACCGAAACTCCAAACATCGCTCTTGGTGGTGAAAATAAAGTCGGTCAACGACTCGACTGCCATCCAACGAATTGGTAATCGACCCTAAAAAAAGGTTGACATTGATGATTAAAGCAATCATTTTTTAAAAATTCTCATAACATTCTTACCTCTGATTTCCTTTCATAGATGTGATCATATTTGGCAAAACCAAAATCGGCAATCTTGCATACCTTATTGTAACCTACCAAGATATTTCTTGCTGCCAGATCACGATGGATCACCTTTTTTTTATTTTGATGAAACAAAAAAAAACATTAATCATAATGTCATCCTTAATGAGGAATCATGTTGCTCATTACCCCTTTAGATGAAAGATATTCCATTCCTTTGGCAACTTGATATGCAAATGTAATCAAATCATGAGACGTCAAGCGGCTATTTCCTTGAAGTTGATTTCCATAGTTTAGATCGACACGACTTTCACGAAGATAGTTCTGCAATGTTCCATTGGGAATGAATTCCATTATCAATAAAACGGGATCTTGTTCGGCACAACATCCAATCAATGTCACCACATTGGGATGTGGTTCCAACATCTTCATCACCTCCAACTCTTCCAATAGATCATGTTTCTCCTTTTGATTTGCATTTTGTTTCAATGTCTTAACGGCTACAACCTGTGAGCCGCCATTATTACCAATATTGACCGCTTCACATTTCCAAACTTGACCGAAACATCCTTCGCCCAAGATGTGAACAAATTTGAGATGATGTCGCGGAAATTCCCATTCACTTTCCGATACTTTCAACAATGATTTATCCATATTAATGCTCATCTCATTTGTAAATGATTTCTTCGTTCGAAACAATGCACCATTATAATCGGTTTCGCTTGAGAATGAACTAACCGTCGTATCGCTACCATCCGATTTATTGTTGTTGATAATCTTATGTGAAAATGTTTTGATTGCATTACGCGTTGGAACACTATGTTGACATTTGTAGATGCTACAAACAATTAAACTTAACGATGCAAGACAAACGATTGGTATAATGTATAAGGCTTGTGTTGATTGTAACCATTGTATTCGATCGGAATCGGTCGATTCTGTAATGATGGTTTTCGATTCATCTGAATTGATCGATGATGCAATATTAATTGTTGAATTTTGATTTCGTTTAGGATTATTCAATGGATCGATTGGTGGCGATTTTAATGGACGACGAGTTGTCGTACTTGGTGGTGGCGGTGGCATAAAATTGAATGAGGTCGCATTTGGTCGTGAAACGTGCGAACGTGGCCCATTGTGGAATGTTGATGGTAAACCAGGAATTAGGTGTCCGCCTCGACGTGATGGAAACAATTTTGATGATGGCCCATTTGAAAGATGTTCACCCGTCTTGAATACTTGAACGTGTACCTCCAAACGTGCCTTTCAAATTGGAAATCAATTTAAAGTTAATTTTATCCATTTGTTATCGATTTACATCGATGTTCAACTTACCCGATGTTCACCGTCGTGAGCAATCAAATAGAAGAATATATCTTGACCGCCCTATATCAATTGGAAAATGAGATGAACCAATTTGTCATTTGTGTATAACTATATTTATATCATTTATAAACTAATAATAGGATTAATTCACATCGATCGATCGTCGATGCGTAACCGATTTGATAATGATTGTGACCACCACCACCACTACCAAACATGGCGTCTCATGGGAGCCAATTTCAAAAATAAACTGACACGATTTTATTTTATTTTTTTGACCAATTAACAGAGTGGCAACTAACCAATTAAGAATTTAATTGCTAATTCGGTTGGACGACATTAATCAACAACAACAACAACAAGTGAATGTGTACCGTGAGATCTAATGCTGATCGGTGTAAAAGATAGAAACAATTAAATTCATCTGCATGAATGCTTCAATTATTTTTGATTGTTTTGATCCAATAATAATCGATTGGTTCAATTGAACATTGTATATTCCATATGAACCGAATCGAAATTGTTTATGTTTCTCTTGTTGTCGTGTCATAAAAAAACCGATGACGACGACGACGACAACGATAACAAATCATCAACAACACCACCAATTTTGTGGGAGAGGTCGACCGAAGAACAGGTAAGTCAATCTTCGTTCGTTCAGGTGTCATCTTCATTTGGGAAAGTGTATTGAGGCTAACTCAATATTGTGCGAGTGCGAGTGTTTGAACATATCACAAATGTTTGTTGAAGGAGACGAAGAAGAAGAAGAAGAAGAAAATATGAAGAAAGGGAACAAATGGAAATGCGGTCACGCCTTAGGGTTGAATGCTCCACTAATGGGGCAAATGATCGAATGGAATGATGCTGCCAGTGGCGATGAAATCGAAATGCTATTTTTAGGGACAAAGGCCAACGTTTGTGTTTCATAGAGTAAAGCAAGTTACATAAACTGGCATTCAAGTGGAACGTGACACACTAACCAATGAATAGATTCGATTGGACAGCTTCTTCTTCTTCTTCAACTACTTCCTTCAACCACTATACATCTCATTTAAGATCTTGTCTCTTTTCTTTTTGACCGAAAGAGTTTCATACACTTTAACAATCTACATGGTGGTCCTCATTCTATTATGTGTGTGTGTGAGAGAGAGTATAAACTTGATTATGTGAACCAAATAGAATTTGTTTCATATTCCTTTTGTTTTGTTGGTTGTATTCTTATTAAGCCTTAAGTAAGAGAAAGTAAGTGAATGGTGTTTGCAATCAATCAACTATGAGTAAGGTAATAATTAGATTTCGGTTCAAAATGAGACCGAAACGATAGAACAACCGTCGACCCCCTCACTCTAAAAGAAAAGAGAGAGAAGTGCAATTAGAGTCGCCAAGGGTGGTTAGGTGGATTGATCTTTGTGTATTATTAGTTAGTTAGTTAGTTAACTTCCATCAGGTTTTTTTCGCCGTGCCGGCACATTGAAAATGGAGGGCAATGGCAAATCGGACATTATAAGCGAAAGGCAAACAGTCAATCACTCAGCACGATCAAAGACTTCGTTTGACCAAATAGAAATTGAAAGAGAAACAAACAATAGAGATGGAATAGATCAACTTACCAATCCTGAGAGTGATCGGTTGACAAACACCTCTCCAGTGGATGAGTCGACACGGAAATATTTGGAACCATCCTTATATTGGCTTGGCCGATGCTATATGTAATCGGGTCATCGTCGATCACTTGCGGAGTGAAGAATGAGCTCCCTGTTTTTTGAAGTGGAAACAAATGATCATTAAAGGAGTCAAAGGATGCCATCATCATCTTCATATACAATTGGACGACGATGATGACGTACAATAACCTCAAACATTATAGTTGTCGGTCATGTCGGTCATTGTCGTCGTCAATCACAATGCCCGCATTTTGTTTTTTTTTATTTTCTATAATGCGTTAACACACTCACAGGTGCACAGTGAATACTAACCGATTGGTTGGTCTTCGTTGATCTTCAATTCGCGAAGTGTGGAGAAGACGGGCGGCGCGTTGAATGATGCTGCTGCTGCTGTTGTTGAAAGAACGAGAATGGAATTTGCCATTTTTAGATGAATTTGAACAACATGAACAAGTTTAAATGTGGTTGCCGATTTGAGATGATGCGAACATGTTATAACATGCAAAAACGGATCTTTATATTGTCCAATTTGATATATTATAACCAATATAACTGACTGGTTTTAGATACATCGAACAACAACAAAAAAAAGAAAAAGAAACTATTGCACAATTCAATTCAAGCCAATAACTGGTAGGTGTCATTGGCCAAAACTTGACAAACTTATAAGATTGCTTAAGATTAATACAGTTTTTTTCCTGGAAATCCCATTGCAATATACGAAATATTACCTATGTCGATGTCCTGTCCTATGCATTATAATGGAGGTTGACATTTCTCACTATTTTGATTTCTCAATCGAAATGATCAATTTTGTATGATCATGTGATGGTAATACCCCCAAAAAAAAGTTGCAATAATGATGGAATGTACCCAAATGAGTGAATGCACGTACCTGAATGAGCCGAGATCACGAGTGAAAATAATAGAAAATGATGTACAAGTATAATGTTGAATGGATATTTGATGGAAACAATATTCGTTGAAATGCGTTGCGCCGACATTGTTCATATAAGATTTTGGGTTGATTCTTTTGTCGAATGATGATATGGTTCAAAATTGATGAACCAATCGAAAACACTGATTGGAATAATGAACCATTCACTTTAATGATCACTTTGACAACAGGTGACCAATATCAAAACAAATCACATGTGTCAACATTTAGAAATTAAGATCAACATTAACAAGAATGGTGGGACACATTGTATCCAAACATTGTATTACGATCGTGAGGGTAAAATTGATGTTCAAACTAAAGTTAAATTTGAGCGTGTGTGTGTGTGTGCTTGCCGTCTCGAATGTGAAGACGAATGGAAGAATTGCGGATCTTGCCATTTTGAAAGCGAAGAAAGGTGAATAGAGAAGTAGAAAAAAATGGAGAGCAAGGAGGGAGGGCGGCAAAATTGGTGGTGATGCGAGAAAACGACCAAAAAGTCGTCTAACCACCTGGACGTCGAGAGTTTTCACCGTCGCCGTTCGTCGTCGTCGCCGTATTCGTCCCCTATTGACTATGTTGTTGATTGTTTCAAGCTATTTTCGATCTAGCCATCGTTTCACCTGAACATTAGTTTAAAGAAGAGAGAGAAGGAGAGGTGCGACGATGAAACGAGTGGCAAAAAAAACAACAGTAGAAGATCGTTCTACACCTGAGTGAATGAAAGAAAAAAGAGGCCACCAAACTGAATGGATCAGGGTCACAAATAGCAAAAATTGAGTGTGTCGGGTTGAGTTGAATTGAATTGAAGAAGAGGCTGAACAGATTCGACAAAAAACAGTTCAATGATCACATTACCGTACAACTATTGTACAGTTTGATGCGCTTTTCGGCGCCATCCCCCCACACATACACTCTCTTTTTAACTTCTTCATTTTATTCATTTGGTCATATGTGTGTGATATAAATAGGATCTCATTTTTTTTTTGTAAAAGGTGTCGGATAAACCTATTAGCCACAAAATTGTGTGTGGTCATTTCCATACTTGCATTTCTTAAAGACTTGGGTTTTTCTTCTGTCTGTGCGTTCGATTTGGACATTTGGTTCATTCCCATTACATACAACTAGCCCAAACACTTTTAACTTCTATCCTCTTTTTGCCTCGTGTTGGCAATTTAATGCGCATTGAACCCAAATGGGAGACCGAGAGCATCGTCCTCACTCTCTCTCTCTCTCTCTCTCTCTCTCTCTCTCTCTCTCTCTCTCTCTCTCTCTCTCTCTCTCTCTTCCACTACTTAATGTTGGTGTTCCAATTGGAACAACGCATGACTAATGCCAACACGAGTAAACAGTAATTTTTAGCAAGAACATTGATCCATTCACTACTAAAACGTTTGACCATCACAACACTGCCCAAAAAAAAGATAAAAATTTAAGAAACTTATTCGGTACATAATGTGATCAAAATGACTCCATGTAATGGATCATTACTAAAATCATTGCCAATCAATCAATTATTGGATGAGATAATCGATTCATTAAATAATGAATGGATATCCGAGTGTCAAAGTCTATCCCAACTTCTATGTTCATCACATCTAAAATCATTGCTCAATGTTACCGATTGTGTTGCACGACGAGCGTATGATTTCGATAATTTGGAACATGTTCTACGTGTGTTGACCACTGAAAATTGTGCCAAATCGAAACCGACCCGTACGGCATTGTGTGCGAAGAAACGTAAATTTCCTAAACAAAAGGTAATCAATGTGATCAAAAGTGATGAACCGTTAGGTGTAACGGTACGATTCGATGAAAAGACGGGAGATATTGTCATGGCAAGAGTTTTGGTTGGCGGTGCCGCCCATCGAAGTGGATTGGTCAATGTTGGCGATCGTATACTTGAGGTTAATGGAATTGCCTTACGTGGACGATCACATCTCGATGTGTTAAACATCTTACAACGTGAATGTCGAAAAACGGTAATCTCATTTCGAATTGTAGTTCTACGACAGATCAACGATGTCGACATGTTCAAATCGATCATTGTTCGAGCACATTTCGATTATGATTCACAAAATGATACACAAATTCCATGTAATAAGATTGGTCTATCATTTAAATGTGGAAGTATATTGAACATCTTAAATAAGGATGATCCCAATTGGTGGCAAGCATGTAAAGAGGTTGATATGGGAAATAAGACCCGAATGGAAGTGTTTCAAATTGCTGGATTAATTCCAAGTAAATTTCTACAAGAACGTCGTACAGTTGCAATACGTGATATGAAGAATCAATTGGATCGTTATCGTTACATTCACATCTTGGGTGGCCTTCTTCCGACACCATTCCGTAAAACGAAATGGATTGCACAAAAAGTAAAAAAAGTAATGTACGATCTAAATGATTGTACCAGTTTTGATCGTGAAGAGATTGTCACCTATGAACCGGTTGCAAAATATTTTCCCGAAGCCCATTACTTTCGTCCAGTAATCTTATTGGGTCCAAATGGTGTTGGTTGTTCCACCATAATACGTTTATTTGCTCTATTCAAACCGAATCGATATCGTGAACCATTACTTCATACGACACGTTATCGACGTTTTGCCGAAAACGATGGAATCGATTATTATTTTGTTCGTGAAGAATGGATGGAACGAGAAATACAACGTGGACATTTTATATGTTACAATAAGATGAAGGGTAACTATTATGGTTTACATAAACAAACCATTCGTCAAATTATCGATTCCGGTTATGTGTGTATGTTCAAGATGGATCCACAATTCTTACGATTGGTTCATACATCAGAATTTAAGCCATATATCGTATTCATTCGACCACCGTATGATGTTGAACGTTTGGTTCAATCTCGATTACAATATGCACCATATGGAAATCGATGGAAATCTCGTTCCCGACTTGAATATGAGATGCATCTGATGATCTATGAATCGCATAAGATTGAATATCAATATGGACACAAGTTCGATGTAATTGTTGTCAATGAAGATCTCAATCAAACATTTCGTCAATTGTCCGACATTTTAGTTTCAGTAGAGAATGAACCGAAATGGGTTCCAAAGACATGGGTCAATAAACCGCACAGATAAATCTACCTCTCAAATGTACAAAATGGAAATTTGTTACGAATCTATCCTCCGTTTTATGAATTTAAATTTATTATTTATGTGTATGTATAAATCATGAAAGATTGATTGAACTCAATTAAATTTAAGTACTGGATACTCTCACACAAATACAATTATGATTAGTGACGATGATGTGCGTGTAATTCAAGCCCACAACTCGTTTTCTTCTTCTTCTTTAATAAATGATTTAATTTTTCCTTCTCCTATTAACCTTCTTTAGCCTTCCATGATGGAAATAGTTCAAAGCACGAAATTGACTTTCGATCAAACTTAGTTGACTCGAGTTACTTGACATTGAATTTGGCGACTTTTCCCGTATGCTTTGCGGCGATTCAACTTTTTCCACCTCTTCAGTTTGACTATTCGACTGGTCGGTTGATCGACCATCGAACACCACATTACATAGAGGACATAGGATTTGTGTTAATTGTTTTGTATTTTTCAATTCTTCAATACAATCGTCATGAAAGAGATGAGTACACGTGAACAAGACGGCCGAACTTTTACGATCGGTTGAGGTAAGAATTGGTGCCAAACAAAGACCACAATATGATTGGGTAACGTTTCTTGATTTGATATTGGCCGATTGATATTGACCCATTAATTGATGATGTTCACACGATAGAATGTTGTTGGTCAACTCTAACAATGTTCTCTCATAATGATAGTTCTCAAGAATGCACAACAACATCTCACGCACATCGTAAAGATCATCATTCTTGAGTACCTTGTTTACGATTATGCCAAAAAAGTCTACCAAACTAAGATGGGTCAACATGACATTGATCAAGTTTTCAAATAGCAACTTGAAACGCTTGTTGAATTCAATTACCAACTGTTCGGCTAACGTCTTCTTCTCCGGCTCGGTGAGAAGATGTAAAAATTGTGGAGGCAATTTTTCATTCTTCATTCGACAAATATTACTTAACATACTCTTCAGGTCGATCATGAATTCAAGTGTGAGAAGACAAAAACTTTCCTTTGTCTGCTTTTCGATTGAATACTTGAATGAACGTTTACAAAAGTCAAGTAATGCTGTAAACTTTGTTTCAATCAATGAAAATTGAAGTCGGTCACCATAATTGGATAAATCATTAAAGCACGATTGAATGGTGTTATTTGTTTGTTGTTTAAAGGTATCAAACAAGATTTCGAATGATTTCTTAAATTGTCTTGTCTTTTCAAATATATATGCTTCACCATCCTTACAATTAAGTCGTTTACATATTTCAAGTACATTTGACTTGTCATATTCTTGAAAGGTATCCAATATTGAAATGATACTCGTTGGTTCAAATTGACAAGCCAACTCAATATATTGTTCCTGATAGAACGAATTCAAACATAGATCAAATAATTTCCGATATGATTCATTAGAGTTTGATAATGTTTTAGAATAATTGATTCGATTTTCTAAAATAGATAACTTTAAAAATTGAAACAAAACTTTAGGTTCTGGTTGTAAATTTTCAATTATCTGCTGAAAGATATGTTCCGAATGATCAAAATATGCAAACAATAAGCTGACCGATTTGTGAGAATCAATCTTGACTAAAACAAGAAAATTGTTCAACACCACTTGTAGAAAATGATTTTTGTCCTTTTCAGTCTTCATTGTAAACTCTTTTGATAACATTGAATGAATAAAATCAAATACTTCATCCTATTAAGGAATTAAACATGAAACTATTCATATAAAATTGTTCAAATAAAACCTTACTTCTTTTGTAGAATCTTTAATATAGACACAAAGCAATTGAGTCCAATCTTGATTTTTCCGATGTATAAACTCGCATATTTTGTACCTGAAAATGATGAAAAATAAATGTTTACAAATCACATTCCATATTTGAACTAACATACATTTTACTTTTCTCGGCATTGTCCAAGAAAAGGCATTGTTGATAATAGTGTTGAAAACGTTGTTCATCCAAAATTTGTATCAAAATCTGTTGTCGCTCTTCAAATCGTTTGTTCTCCTCCTTGGCAAACAAAGTATCAACCATCTAAAAAAATAAAATTTTAAATCAAATACTTGAATCAAACTAAACATACTTTTATAAAACATTTTTTGTTGATTGATATAGAATTGTTATTGATTAAACATCTAGCTAGAAACAAGAAAAAGGCATTCTGTTGTTCTGGTCCAAATTGTTGTGTTTCATCACCAATGATTTTTAATAAGAAAAAATCAATTAATGTTTGCTTCCATTTAAGTCTAATAAAAAAAATGACAATTATTAAAAGCACAATGAATAAAAAACTAGAAAACTTACAATTCTGGATGATTTTGATCCAAATATTCGAATGCAATCAAAATGACATTTAAAAATTCGGTACAATCATACTTGAAGAGAACGTTAAGAATGGTGGCCTGTCCAGAGGAATCGTTTGATACGAATCGATAATACACTTTTTCAAGATGTTCCAATTGTTCATTCAATGGAAGATGTCCTTTATTTGGATAATAGGCACATGTCAACATACAATTGAGATAAACCAAAAGTTTATTTCCCAAAAGGATATCGTCTTTCGTATATTGAACTTTATCATTAATCATTCGATGAAAGATTTGTAACAGTTGATCAAATGGAGTGAGAAAATCATTCAAAGCAACATTATAGATATAGATGAATGAATCGTATAAATTATATTCTTGATAAATTTTCATGATGTGATCAATGTCTAATGATGTAATTGAAAAATGAATGATCAACGAGTCTAGTAGATTGTACCATTGCCTATTGATATAATATGCAATTATTTCTTTAACTAAATTAGGATTAAGTTCAGTGAGTTGTCCATTGAAGATATAATTTTCCATACATTCAATAAAAATATTTTTTGCAATTAGATTAGATTGGAACAAATCGAATAATTCTTCGAGTCGTTCATATTTCGTTTCAAGACATATACAATACTTGAGAACATTTGTCATAACTTTCCTAAGACTTGTTTCATTTCGAGACATGATAATATTCTTTTTCATTAAGAGTTGTATAAATTCCGAGAATGCATGCCCCATTTTGTCTAATATTTCTTTCAATTGTTGTTCCATATCATCAAATTCAAGTTGCTCTTGAAGCGAAATATATTTTCTATGAATAAATTGCAATGCTGAAAATGGTTCCCCGTTTTTAAGCAAAAAGTCGAATTTATCATTCCAACTTCGTATACTAGCTTCAAATACGCAATTCAAACCCAGAATAAAAAGTCGATTATTTGTAGAATTTCGTTGTAAGGCAAACGAATTGGCACAAGCATGTTCACCACCTTTAGCCATCGCTTTGCTTACGTATCCTCCATTGACTAGAGATTTAAAATTTGAACTTTCATATACTAATTCAACATGAGAAATGTCGACTGTTTCAATCTCCTCTTGAAGGTTAACATCGATCAAATGAATGATCTCACTGGTATCAACCAAAATGAATGTATCCGAATTAATCCAGAAAATGTTTTGTAGATTGTAGCTACTTGATTTAAATTGAAACAATGGCACAAAATTGATTCGATCATCAAAATCTGTTTCCATCTTTAAAAAAACAATAATAAAATATCATTTCAAACAAATTATTAAATAGATACCTTGTGAATAAGCAATTGATCTTGCCGTCCAAATGCCAACAATGGATAGATTTTGTTTCGATGTCTATAATTGAAATTCCAACTCAATATGGGAAGAAATTCGGGACTAGTCTATAATTTGTCATACAAATAGGAAATAAATTTAAACAACTAAACAAATAATCTTACTTTTAGTAGATAAGTAAAATGGACAAACAGATTTGGTTTAAGAGAAATGACAATCACTTTTGATACGGTAGCCATTGCAACTAAACATAAATTCTCTATTCCATTTAAGCCGACAATATTTTGTATATCATCAGGAACCAACGGAAGAATTGACAAAACTTCACCTCGACTAAAAATTGAAATAATTATTATTAATTCTTTTACATCATATTGAATCAAATCAAATACCTTCCAGTGAAAATGCAATTCGAGTCAAAATCTTTTTTTCTTGTATCGAGTATAAAAACAGATCCACTGGTGTCGCTTAAGATTACAGAATTTAAATCAGACAAATACTATAAAAATAAAAAGATTTAAATAAAAATTTAACCAAATGAAACAAGTTAAAACCTTTAAATTAATAATTGAACTAAAAGGAGCATGAATATTTTCAACCAGCCTAAGAAGTTCTCCATTATTTAGATTCCAAAGTGATACGGCATCTTTACTTCCACCGCAGATTAATTTAACTTCATCTTGATTGATTGATAGTGCTGCTATTGAACCGAAATCAAATTCTTGTTTCCAAAACCATTTCAATTTTTCATTTATTGCATCTGTATAATGAAAAGTGAATACCTTTAATTTAGTTACAAATATATGATTCAGTAACATACCAAATACAAGAATGTGCCCACAAAATGTTCCAATAACAATATAATTCTTTGAACATGTTAAACAACTAGGATTTCCCGAATTGATCTTTTCATTTTTCGATAAGATAATTTGAGACTTTATATATGGAATTGGATTTATGTTGAGGCTGGTGGTTGCATTATGAGAAGAATCATTTAAAAAACTAATATCAACATCTTCAACTTGATTCAACAATTGAATATCACGTTCATCAATAACATTATCCAATTGATTATCATCTTGTTTCAAAATTTCTTCTAATGATAGAGGTGTATCAATAATATCCGATGGAATGAGGTAATTGGAATCAAACTAAAAAAGTAAAAAATAACATTCGATATATTTCTATTTTAATTTACTAAAAAATACCTCTGAAAAATCTTGGAATGACATGATTAAAACAATAATTATGTAATAGTGGCGTTTCTTGCAATCAGTCGGCACTTTTACGACTTTGTTTTACAACTTCCTGAGAACTAAAACTGATGAGTGGCTGTTATTTATTAATTTTTCATAAAACCAAATAAAATATTGTTTATTGGTAAATTATGATAATGTTTTAAGAAAATTATTGGTTAAAGATTTAATTAAATAATCCATAATTTTGACATTTTTGTTATCCAATGTTTACATCGATTTTCGATACAACTATATCGACTGAATGAAAACAAAAAATTGTTAAATGACATCATCTGTTTAGGTTGAAATAGATTTTAGCGTGTACGCGTCCCATTCACATACACACACACACAAATCGACATATAAATGAGTGAACAAAATGTGATGCTAACATTGATCAATGAGAAGATAATTTAAGGAGCAAGTCTAATTTCACCGTTGTAGTTGTCTTGTTCGTTGTTGCCGTTATTGAGAAGACTTCAAGCTTTCTTCCAAAACGATGCTTAACACAATACACACACACATATACATATATACGCTCTAACCACGATCAACATGAGCATTGCCTTTTATCAACGACACTGATTTCAGTGCTGGATATCAGTTCGATGCTTTTACACACCGAGAGTACGAGAGTATACTTTTTTTTTGAAGTGCCTTCATATACACTTGCAATCTATATATGTATGTGTGTGTGTGTGTGTTTATGCATCAAATATATTATATGAGAATAACGGGCAAATGGAAGAGCATTATTGCCGATAATATTGGGCCATCATAAACAGTTCGATAAAAAAAGTTAAACTTGCCAATTGATGTTAGCTTGCTCTCGAGAAATTGGTTCAATCGTTTCCTGCCGCGTTGCATGCATGCATGATGCACCCATCAATTCAACAAACTTATATTTGATCGAGTGCATCACTATGACATGGGTAATATGCAACAAGTAATTGTCCTCTACAAGTTTCCATAAGACAACGCTTCATCTACGTTCCCGTTGTTAACCCAACATAATTGTATTTTAACCATTAAATGACCGTTCATTACAACTGCCAGAATGAATTGATCTGTTCCAATCGGTGGACAACAACAATGTGCCTTCATTCAATCTCCTTACCATATTGCCGTTTATTACAAGGCGATCGTCGTATCGCACTCAACATCAACATCTTCAACATAATCAACACATAGTCATCCGTACTCGATTGTTCATTTATATATATAATTTTTTAACACATATTTCCAATTCATATCAACATGTTGATTGAAAATTGAACATTCACACGAGTTATATTCATTGCATGATTCTGTTATACATTATGTTTTAGACATATTGAAATACGATTATTTTGTAACAAATGTTTTATGTTAAATAGTCATCTAGTTGTTACATTTTTTTTCCAATTCTCATTCTCGTCAAACAAAGAAGCAAACAAACACTTGTATACCGGTGATTCGAACATAACCGAAATAAGATCAAAACCGAAAATGACTACTCACGAAAGTGAAATGGCATTCTTAGCCTTACAAGAAGAGAATAGATTGCTCAAGAAGATGATCGCCGAGAAAGATGACATTATCAATGATCTTAGATCACAAGTAGACAAGTACAAATCAGTTCTTTCGATGTGTGATGTGTTTCCATTGCCGGGCGCCGATCCACAGCTCAAACCTCGTAAGGAACGTCTTATGGGTATATCAGCCGAACCAGAATCATCGTTGACCTATGAAGAGTTGTTACAAACGAAATTTGCTGACTACAAAAAAACTGAAAGGTAAGTTGGACTCTTACATTTTCCTACAACTCATTTGTACATTCGAAAGTCCAATGAATCGTTTCGATCAATATTTTTTCATAATCACATTTTTAATATTATCATTATTTCATAATCGAATGTGTCTGTCTTTTTGTGTATATTGATTTTGATGATGATATAAATGCTATAGTCCATACACATTGTACAATTAGTGACAGTTAGCCTTTTTTTCATCATTATATTTTTATGCTAATATATCAACTTATTATTAGACTTTTTTATTATTATCAACAATCAATATACAGTTTTCGTATCAAATGAACAATCGACATTCTTCAACGTCATTCGAGCAAGCAACCAGATTCAAGTGTATCAAATACTAACATTCATTTCTTTCTCATTAAACAGTTCTCGAACGATCATCAAGAAAGCGATTCTCGAAAATGATTTTATGAAAAATTTGGAACAATTTCAAATTGAAGAGATAACCAATTCAATGTATCCGGTTGAATATGCAAAAGATTTATACATCATCAAAGAAGGAGACTTTGGCTCAGCCGTATATGTTATCGAAGAGGGAACCTTAGAAGTGAGCAAGAATCAAAAGTTTTTATCAAAGATGGGACCGCAGAAAATGTTTGGCGAATTGGCCATCTTGTACAACTGCACCCGAACTGCTACTGTGAAAGGTTTCATTACGTTTCATGTTACACATTTCCTATCATTCACCAATACTGACATTTTATATTATTATTATTATTATGTTTCCATCTTTAGCGCTGACTGATTGTAAATTATGGGCTATCGAGCGACAATGTTTTCGTACCATTATGATGAGATCCGGTTTACTCAAGCAAAAGGAACATGTCGAATTCTTGAAAACCGTTCCAACGTTCAACAAACTTAGCGATGAAACTATCCTTAAGATTGCCAACGTTTTAGAAGAGGTAATTAAATCAAAGTTGTCATTTAAATGTTTTCTTATTTTTAGTTATTTTAGGTAACATACACTCGCGATCAATACATCATTCGTCAAGGAGAGAAGGGTGCAACATTCTATATTATCAGTAGCGGTTCCGTAAATGTTACGATCAAACATGGCGATTCAATGTTTAATTCTGGTTCGCCTAACGTTGCTGCGCCAGAAAAATTTATTCGTACTTTGAACAAAGGTGAATTCTTTGGTGAACGTGCACTACAGGGCGAAGAGATTCGTACAGCCAACATTATTGCCGAATCTCAATTAGTAACCTGTCTTGTTATCGATCGAGAGTACGTTTTTTCAACTTTCATTATCGTTTAAAAAATTATTTTAATTTTTTGTTTTAATTAGTTCTTTCAAGAAGTTAATTAGCAATTTAGATGAACTCAAAACCAAACGTTATGATCAAGACATTACTGAACGTAGAATGTAAGTTTGTCGATTGAATTTTGATTTGTGAAAAAATTCTTTCCTTCCTTTTGTATTTCTAACAACTCTTATCTAACGGCGGTTTGCTTAACTATTTTATCAAATGCTATCAAAAAAAGGATCTATTTACTACTTAACATAGAGGTAACGGTTATATACTTTGTTTGTATAATGAACAATAGATATATTTAAGTTCAAAATGATCTTTTATTTTCCTAAACTTACCTTTCCGTTTTATTAATTTATATATAGCTTAAATCAGCGATTTGCGCCGCTCAAAATATCCGATCTTCGTTTTGAAGCCACCCTTGGAGTCGGTGGATTTGGTCGCGTAGAATTGGTTACAATGGCGGACAACAAATCACTTAGCTACGCGCTAAAAGTGATGAAAAAGGCTCAAATTGTCGAAACACGCCAACAACAACACATTTTGAATGAAAAACAGATAATGTTGGAATCAAATTGTCAATTTATTGTAAAATTGTTCAAAACATTCAAAGGTAAATGATGTTATATTATATTGGTTCTTGTAAACTAATTACAATTCAACATTTTTCACATCATATAGATAGTAAATATTTGTACATGTTGATGGAGGCATGTCTCGGTGGCGAATTGTGGGCCATTCTTCGCGACAAAGGCTCATTCGACGAACAATCAGCAAGATTTTATGTTGCATGTATGATTGAAGCATTTGATTATCTTCATTCGAGACACATCATATATCGTGACCTAAAACCGGAGAATATGCTACTCGACCAGACCGGTTACGCTAAGTTGACTGATTTCGGTTTTGCAAAAAGACTTCATCCACCAGGCAGAAAGACGTGGACGTTTTGTGGAACGTATGTTTTATGCTCTATTAGCAGCATAAATTAACATGTTTAATTGGTTGTGTTCATTGCCATTGTCATCTAATTTTTTTTTGTAGGCCAGATTATGTGGCACCAGAGGTTATATTGAGCAGAGGTCATGATCATTCAGGTATTGTTATCATCATTTCTATTTTTATTATCATATCATATTTTCTATTTATTAATCGAAACATTTTTGTGTGTTGTCCCATAGCTGATTACTGGTCGTTAGGAATATTAATGTACGAACTGTTGACTGGATCGTATGTATCATATCAAACTTTATTGAATAATGATCATACTAATTATTTTTTTTTTCAATTGAATAAAAATTTAATAGGCCACCATTTACTGGAATTGATCCAATGCGAACATATACCAATGTTCTTAAAGGGATCGATGCAATTGATTTTCCTCGCAATATATCTCGTGATGCAATTAACCTTATGAAAAGTTTATGTCGTGATAATCCAGCCGAACGTCTCGGCTATCAAAAAGGTGGCATCAATGAAATAAAGAACCATGAGTAAGAGTTTATTCGTTATTCATAAACGTATTTGATTTAATTGATTATTTTTCCAAAAAAATAGATGGTTAAAATTTTTTAATTTTGAACATTTGAAAGCTCACAAAATGACACCTCCTTTGATTCCTTCGGTAAATATGTCAATTATTGCTCTATTTTTTAAGTTGGTGAAATAATTTTTTTTGTTTCGATTTTAGGTTAAAAATTCATGTGACAGTTCAAATTTTGATTCATATCCGGCTGATACGGATGTTGAACCACCAGATGATTATACCGGCTGGGATGAAGATTTCTAATCAAAATTATGAATGATAAATGTGGTCTTTGTTGTTTAATTGTATCCTTGGTTTAATCCTACTCCAAACAAGACATTTCCTCTTAAAGTTTTTAGTAATAGACAACAGCGACAACGTTGAACCAAGAATATAATTATTTTAATTGTTTGTTTACTTGTAAATTGTTCTATAATTGTTTCATTCAATACATTTTATTTTCTTGGTTTTCAACCGATTGAAATTATTTCAATTCTTTTGCAATTACAGGGAAAAATGTCTATAGAGTTTGTTTTTAAGCTATTTCTGACAAAATCTTTAGCCGATTATGACAGTTTTAATATAGATTCTGATAAATTTTGTATGAACTTTGACCTCAAATGTTTCAAAAACAGTGCATTGTACGAACGCGAAAATAATCTTAGTCGATTCGGAATACAAAAATTTTCCGAAATCAATGCAAAAATTATCAAAATTGGCTAATAAATATTTTAGATGCAAGGCAATGAAATGTATAGTAGTTTACATGTATATTGTGGTTCTTATTTTCCTTAAAAGATGGCATTAATTTATTGTTATTGGATCCTTTTACATTGAAAACTTTCCCTGATGCAATATTCGGTGACGCTGCAATTGGCCGCATATATAAACCTTATGTACATGCGTCCTACACTCATTGAGTTTTCTTGTTATTTGGGTTAAATTGAGATTTGTTGTTGACAACATTTGAATTTAATTACTAAAATTTGTTCTCGATTACAAAATACAATCATGGAACACATTAACCATTTTGTGAATACGTTTAATTATCGTCTGTAAGTATTTAATTATATTTTCCGTGTTAAATTTAACGTTTTTTTTTTTAATTTTAGTGAACCATCAGTCAAGACCCATTTGAAGAATGTCTACTCTACATTGACGGCATCGGTTTTATCTGCTTCATTGGGAGCCTATCTACATCTTTTCACCAATTTGTCGTCAATCATTGTAAATAATTTTATCCTTGAAAATTTCCATTTATTTAATTATGATATATTTTAGGGTCCATTCTTGCAATTAATTGCAACCATTGGTTTTACATTGGCACTGTCATTCTCCACTCCAGATGCAAAGAATCAAAACAAACGTTTTGGTTATATGCTTGCAGTTGGATTGTTTTCTGGTTGTTAACTTGTTATTTAAATTCATTGATATTAATTCAATCTATTTGCTCCAATAGGCTTGTCTTTGGGACCACTCCTCGAAATGACTTTATTCATTGACACTTCGATTCTACCGACGGCACTTTTGGCCACAGCATTCATCTTTGGATGTTTCACGATCAGTGCCATTTTTGCCGATAGACGACAATACTTGTATGTTAGTGGCATTGCATCATCAGCCGCTTCATTGCTATTCTTTATGGCCATAACGAACATATTTTTCAACTCGTACGCCATATACAAGGTATGTTTTAATTGTCGATTTTGGTTTTATTTAACTATTCATTTTTTAACTATTTAAGACCTACTTCTACATACACTTTGCATTGATGTGTGCTCTTGTTCTTATCGATACGGTTCGAATCATCGAACTTCGAGCTCATGGTGACACTGATCATATCATGTAAGCTTAAATTATTTGTGATTCAACTAGACTCATCATCTTAATATATATATATTTTTTTCAGGCACGCTTGTATGTTGTTTTTGGATTTGATTCAAATATTCCGTTATTTGTTGATCATCCTTACCGATAAGGTAATCTATATCAATTTCAGTGTCAATTATTTACTATTAATTATCATTTGTCCATTTAAGGAACGACAATCAAACAACAACAAGAAGAAACGAAATTAATATAAACGATAAAGCGAAGGAGCCGAATCTATTTGTGGCTCACATTCCGCGAAAAAGCAAACTTTATTCTATCATATTGTTCAAACATTGAAATATTTAATTTCCTATCCTACAAGAATACACATTAACATATAAATGTATAACCAGTTATTGGATCCAAAAAATATATAATCACCTATCAATAGGTTTCCAACATTGACGTCTAATGTTCGTCAATTATACTCATTTGAATTTGAACACGTCAATCAACTGTTAGATGAACATTTCCTTACAATGTCCAATTAATTGATCTATATTTATACTATACACATAAATACACGTGTGTATTTCATGTATTTATTCCTTTTTTTTCCTATTGATAAAAATTAATCATTGTTGGAGAAAAATGTCCTCGTTTTGTTGAATGGAAAGATCTCGAAAATTGTGGTGATGAGTCAAAAGACATTGCCGTCACTGTCGTACATCTACATCTACTGTATTGACGCAACTTCTAATGGATCCATTTGTGCTCATTCATACATTTGCCTGTTCCGCCTTGTTCACCTTGATCTCCGACATCGACGTGTATTATGTTTTTTTACCTTGTCTTTTACGTTAAGCGAACCTTGAATTTTAGATACAATTTGAATAAAACGATCATTACCGATAGGTAAGATTGTTTAGAGATTGATCCTTAAAAGATCCAAATTGGATTCGAAGCTAAACTATATTGATGAGGGTATATGATACTAGCTGCGTCACCGATCAATGCTTCCATCTTCAGCTTAGTGGATCTACCACAACATTGGAGAAGGCGTACGCCAAATTGTATCGTCTAGTGTATAGTACCGCCGTATGTGAACGGATAGGTCGCATTTCCTTCAATCAAAACACAAACCTCATCCACTACCCAAATCTGGTCGATCGAGTACGATCCTCTCTTTCGCTTCGTCTCTAATGTTTGGATGCTGATCTTGTTTGTCGTCATTCTTAATAACTTTATCGGTTAACTAACGATTCAGAATCAATTCCGAGTGAACGGCAACAGATTTGTTTCCAATCCAAGTGGAGGCGAGTGCAAACATAAGGAATAGCAACAGCAACAGCATCAACAACAACCACATCAATTGAATATTGTGGCTCATTTTGTGTATATGTGTGTGTGCATCACTACAACAAGAACACTGTCGAGTGTGTTTGCATTCGATAGGTCAATCTGAATGTAACCTTGGTTTTCTACTACAATTCTGCTACCAATCTTCCATCTCCAGTCCATGTGCTTGTATAAAATAAAACAACATAAAAACAATCATAGCAGTAAACAACGCATTCATCCGTTTTATTTTATGTTTATACTTATTGTTTCATGTTACCATTCATACAAATCGAACTAAAAAGTTTATTTATGAACATTATATATATTATTTAATTTAAAATATATATATACCGTTTCTATTTTCACTCATTTTCGATTCATCATTCAACTATTTAAAACGATGGAGGGCAATTTTGAGGAGAGTCAAGAATGGATTCCAAAATACTCCTCATTTGAACAAGAAAGTATCGATATTATTGAATCATTACCCGATTCTGATCACGAACTTGAAATTGAGAAATGCAATTATGATCGTAAATTGTGGAACTATTTCCAAAATTGTGCTTTAGCCATCGCTCAACTCTATAGAGGTATTATTCATATTTGTTGGTTCCAACGTTTAAATTTAATATATTTTTAATTTAAAATTAGACAACATGACAATGCAAAACAATTTATGGAATTCATTTCAACAAGCATCAACCAATGTAGCGTGCCTATACAAAGAATGTTCAGAGTTTCAAAAGAAATTGTATGATAATAACTATCAATATGGTTACCATAAAAGAACCAAAGAGTTGCTAACTTGGGCCAAAAAGAAAAAGAATCATATCCACCGTGATGAGTTGATAGCCTTTCTTAGCAGTCGACCAATGAATCATGTTCATGGCAATTACTTTCATCATCGATTATCTCGAAATTCGCGATCCAATCGCAATAATGAAGAGATTCGATTTCTGAATGCCAGTCCACCAAGTACCAAAGGCAATTCACGTCTTCATTTTAGTGACACGATATCTGATAATCGACTTGAAACAAATCTTGGTGGAGAATTAGAGGACGAGGACACCAATCTAAAAGCGTTTCGTGAAGCAATAGCTGTATCAGGTAAATGTGATTATTTCGTAATTTTTTTTTCATTATTAAACTTTATTTAATAAACAGGAGTTAGAAATTCGAACAATATGTTGAATAGTAATATTCGTCGAAGTCCACGCAATAATATCGAAGATTTGAGCGAATTTATCAATCAAGAATATCATCGTCATGTTGAGTCACGAAAGCGAACATCATCAATGGATGTTTGTATGGACTCGCCAACCCACAACAAACGAACAAAATTTTGTTAATACATGAAAACTTATTTAATTTTTATTCGCTATCATTTTGAATTGTCGATTATTATTGACAACTTTGTTTCAATTTTCCTTTACCTTTAATTTTATTGTTATAAGTTCTCTGTTTCAAATGTCTCAAATTTTTTCAAATATCAAGTTTAGGACCAAATGTCCGTTTTTCTTCACCTGTACCATAATGTACTATATCATAAGCGTATACTACATATTAGTTTGGTAAAATCCGTTTTTTTCTCATTCATTTAGAATGAATTAGGGCCGCAAGTCGAAGAAATGATTGCCAATCATTTACACATTTATGAATTTGTAAATGTGTATTTTTGTTTCAAACTCTTAGGTACCATTTTAAAATGGCTATTATTTTTTAATATTAAAATAAATTTAAACTGTTATTTATGGGGTAATTTATTATTATATATGTTCGTCAGTTATGTTATCGGATAAATCGACATTTGTAAATCCAGGTGGAAGGATTAAATTCGGATTCATTGACATTCTTTGTTTTGTTCGTAAAAGTTCTTCTCGCTTCTTTCGTTTAAAGAATCCACGCTATTTAGTTTATTTGATAAAAAAAATTAAAATATTGTGGTGCTCAATTTAAAGACAAACCTTAATTAGAATAATAACTGTAATGAGAAGAATCAAAAGACCGATTCCACCGCCACCAATCATAATTAAGGGACTTGCTTTCGATTGAATTTGAGTCATCTTACGTTCAAAGATCATATTGATATCCATCAAGGCAAATGTCTTTTCCGATTCCAGATACACGTCTTGAGCATAAAGTCGAAATTGAACATCGAATAACACTTGCTTATATTGTAGTTTGGCTATTTGATTCGGTTGAAACAATAACGTAATATCAAAATTGATACTATTTCGACCTGGTTGAAATGCACCGACCAAACATTCAAACTTGCTGCACAAGTCTGGATCATTGACACAAGACTATTGAAAAGGTAAGTATTAATTCTTTTACAATGAGAAAATATTTGACATTTTAATTTATACCAGAAATAATGTTTCGTTGATTACCGATTTGGCAATGATGCGATTTCGTGATGAACTCAATTGTGTACAAGTAAATTTGCTAGACTAAACATAGAATGGTAACATAATTCAAATAATCAAATCAACTTGAAGAACTTACTTGATCAATCTTGAGAACATCGCCCGGTAATTCAAATGTCAACTTTGACGATTCCACCGAGCTTGGTCCATCTTTTTCGACCAATAACGAAATTGGTAACATGACTCTTGTAGTTTGATCAGAAAATGAAAAATTATACTGATTATTACTGAATAGTTTGAATGAAGCTTCTTTCGTGACGTTGAATCGTTTGGAAACGGTCGTACGACTTTCAGATGCCAATTCGCTATTAGTACTGACCAACATGTCAAAATTTAAGCTCTTTCCCACCACACCAGTAACGTCGAAAAACAATCGAAACTCTTCCTTTTGATTCTTTTCTAATAATTTGTTCACTTCACAATAATACACTTCTTCATTCAATCGACATCTAACATCTAAATTTATCATATTGATCAATGGTACTACTTTGATCCGAAATTGAGTATCAATTGAAGACTCAGCAAAATTCTGAACATCTACCACCATTTCAATATTGTTGTATTTCCCATGAACTATTGAATCGATTATTTGATTGCTGCCATATTTGAGTTGAACATCCAAATGAAGTTGGGCGATACATACTTTGTGTGCACAACCATGTTCAAATCGGATCTGTTACAAATCAAAAAGAATGATAAAAAACGGAAACAAATAAAAAAAATTAACCTCATTAAAGGTTGAAAATGGTTGAGCAATTGGACACCAAGGACAAAATTGTTTGAAGGTTGGTCGAACCAATGAAACTGACATTTGTATTTCGATTGGTGTTATAATGTCGTACAGATCTTCTTTTTTCTACATTAAAAGTTGGATTAATGATAAATATAAAATTTCAAGTGACAAATTTTCAATTACTTTGAGATCAATCATGAATCCTTCTTTTCCAACCATACAAGTTCGATTCCGGTTGCTATCTATGAGCGAATTCATCTTGTTAACGATTACTCGATTTTCTTTAGCACGAATCTTTCGGTTGTATGCCAAAAATTGAACAGAATAAGTTTGATCACTTGGAAGATTTCGTTTGGCATTGGTCAAAATACAATAATTTACAACGAAACATGGATTTCCATTTTCACAAAATGTGGACAAATTTACACCTTTACGATCGAACCAAACGTTCAATGTAAGATTGAAAATTGGAAATGATCTTAAGAAGATATGAATAAGTTTAAAATTATAGATGAATATAGATGAATATACCTTAAAACGATAACCTTTTCTGAAAGAATTGAGCCAATAATTAAATCATTATAACCATTTTTGTCAATATCGGTCCTTGTCCAAAGACTGTATCCAAATCCACGAAAACTTAATTTGGGAAATTCTTCAGCTCCAATTTTCTTAAAAACAATTGCAAATAACAAAAATGAATGATTTGAAATAAGGGATTAATCGAAAAACAATACCTTTTCAAATGTGGTATCAATTTCGTTCATTCGTCCATAGTAGATATAAATGGCGCCAATTGAACCGTCATTGTTTACTTCATATGGCGCGCTTATGATAACATCTTCAATATAAATATGTTATGCAAATCGAATTTGCGCTTATTTTACTTACCAATAAAGTTATCCATGTTGAGATCAATCGAAGCCATATTAGTACCGAAATGAGCTCCAACGCCACTATTCTTTGCTGTAAATGTAATATGCTGTTGTCTTCGATTTTGAAGTTGTATGCTTTGATAATAATAAACACGACCAACATCTCGACGATTACGTGATGAGTATAATGGTGCGCCAACAAGTAAGGAATTGCCAATTACCAAAAGAGAAGAACCGAAAAATTCTCCCTTTGTTGCATTTACACTTAACAATGTTAAGATGACATCGTTTGAATCGTAATCGATCAAAGTAACCTGTTGATAATGAAAACAATAAGTTGTGGCGGATCACCCTCACAAATGTATCATACTTTTCCACGATATTTATTATATCTTGGTGTACTAAAAACGATTGCTTGAACTCGATCAAATTGCATTAATGCAACTGAAAAACCGGCATAACTATTTGGACTTGAATCTTTTAAATCTTTTAATCTTTCCGGTAATCGTCGATCTGGCATTTTAGCGATTGATCCACCAAAATCGTTGAATCCAGGAATACTTGCCACTATTGTTTGATCTGCCTGAAAGTTTAGATTTTTATGAAAACAAAAACAAAAATATTAAAATTAGATTAACTACCTTATTGGATACGATTGAAAAGCCAAACAAACTATGAGATTCATATGGCCGTTGAGATAAGATTCGCTTTTTTGGTTCTAATTTGAATGCCGAAATTGTTTGTCCAGAAATATTATCCAATGTGAAACAGATGCCTTCCGACGTTTCAGAATTGGAAACCCAATTTGGTGCACATGTATAAACATTTGTTGTATCGGTTTCCAGGTTAAATCCAATCAAAGATCGATTTCTTGCCACATATCGAACTGATCGAGCATAAACTATAAGTATAAATAAAAAATTTTGAACAAAATTTGAAATATCATTTAAATGATGATACCATTTTCTAAGCTCACTTCACGACAAGCAATGTTATCAAATTTATTTGAATTAATTACACATTTGAAGACACCTCCGGTAATCAACGATGAATTTATTCTTGAATGTAAGTTCGGTGATCCGACAAAGAGGCTGATTATGAAATGAAATAATGATTAATTTGTTCCAACATTTATCTTCTTCATACTTTTGTCCAAAATCAGTTGGAGTTGCGAGTATCGATTTTCCAAATAGGGAAGAGTATGGATTACTGGTATTTTTGCCTCCATTTGGTTGAATTAAAATCGGAAATTGAAGATCTACATTAAATGGTATATGATCTTCAAGTGCTACTATTGATTGTAAGATTCCCAAGATCGTGAACGCAACTCGCAACATGGCATTAAACGACTATTTTTTCGGTGTCATCAAAATTGCCAACATGAATGAATGAATGTTGGTAGAGGGTGCAACGACTATACATGTCGATTTCCTCTTTCTGTTTCCTGCCATGATAGGATGTTATCGATTTGAGTAGAATTATTCACATTTGTTTAACAACCAAAAAAATTGATAATAGGAAAAACATTGACATGAACCATGTTGAAATCCGTCAGATACACGACTAATTAAATGTTCTAAGTTAACGCTGTTTGCGAATGAGCCAGAATAATTTATAGAACATTGTGTTTATACACGGTTGACGAAGATTGATTCAACGTTCATTGACGCGAATTGTCATCAAAATTTTTGTAATTTGAAATACGAATTGCAGGTGTATGTACACAGTAGCGTGAACTGAATATGGTATTAAACATTAACCTCAATGTAATATTGCTAAAAGTAACCATTTAATTGAAAGCGGTTCCACTCTCCATGGAAACAACAATCAATTAGTGCCATATCATTGATGCCGTCTTGCCAATCATGCATATACACCTGCAACATTATTGTTAAACCTTTATATATAATAAAATGTCATTTCTTTTTCTAACAGGAGGAACACGAGGAACAACAATCAACAATCTAACAACGAAATGTGCAATGATATTCCATGGAAATGTAATAAATTTTAATCTTAGAATGTAAGTAACCTTTTTTTTTGTTGTACTAATTGTAATGTATTATGTTAGCAATATCTTTATCAATAATTGTAGTTAACTGGAACATGTTTGGTTGCAATACATTGCAATGTACCATCAATATTTTGTACACGTATCTAAAATGAGTTTATGATTTTTACTTCAATTATTAGTTATGGACATCAAGCATCAGCTTCGGGATATTTTCCCATCTAAATGGCATTTAACATTTTTTATAACGTATATTCTTTTGTATATCTTCAATGGTAAATCAAATTGTATCAAAATTTTCAAAGCTAACTAATTTTTTTCACTATTCAAAGCAATTTTAATTCGATTCTCTCAACGTGTTGGTGTTCGCTCATATGATTATGATACGATAAGTGTGGTTCTATTCACCGAAGTGTTGAAGCTTATTCTTGCTTGTGGATTCTATCTAAGGGAAGGAAATTCATTTGAAAATTTGTTCAAACAATTGTATCGTTATCGCTCATTGGCATTGTTCTATCTCGCCCCGGCAACATTGTACTGTGTGTACAACAATTTAAGCTATATCAATCTATCACATTATGATCCAACTAGCTACTATATATTATTGCAACTACGAATTGGCGTAACAGCAGCAACATATCAAGTTATCTTCAAACGTTATTTAACATGGAAACAATGGGTTTCATTGATTCTTCTAACAATTGGATGTGTCATCAAACAACTGGATTCAATTGAATTTTCTACATCGCAAGGTGGAACATTCTTAAATGGATATCTGCTATTGATTGGAGTTCAGGTACTAATGTGGACATTGAAACAGTTTTAAAATTAACAATATTTTATTTCAATAGATTATGTGTTCGTGTTTGGCAGGAGTTTATAATGAATACCTACTTAAAGGAGAAGTTGATTCTCATCTAATGGTGCAAAACATATTCATGTATGCTGATTCAATATTATGCAACTTGTTTGCTGTCAGTTTTTACTCGAAACAAACAGCATTGATAGATTTGAACATATTCACAAAACCGATCGTACTATTGATCATAATCGTTAATGCATGTTGTGGCCTCTCAACCAGCTTCTTCATCAAAACATTTAATTCAATTATGAAATCGTACACTACTGGAATTGAACTTTTGCTAACCGCTGTGATATGTTTCTTTATATTCGCCATCCCATTGAATGGATTTACCATTATATCGATCTTTGTCGTTTCCTATGCGACGTATATGTTTGCACGTAATCCCGTGATCACCGTAACATACAAAGCATTGACCCCTTCATCATCGGCATCATCATTGAACATACCAATTTTAGAGTTGAAGAAAGTTGAAGTAACGAATAAGTGAATTAAGAAAACTTGATATTTAATGCGAGGACGTCGTCGATATGATGCACGTGGTTGATCAATGGACACAGCCAAATGGGCTGGGGTCAGTTCGATACACACGAGGTTAACGTAAAAGGAGGCACCGACCTAAAACTAAGGAGGTGTTGGTTATGATCAACTGTGCCGAGGGAGTTGCTCCCATCGATAGTTACCACATCCTGACGCCCATTCAACGAACGCGCCTCGCACATTTTGAGACACCATTCAGTCAGTCTGTCAGACACATTTCATACGTCCTCTTTCTCTTTTTCTCCTAACTCACCCACAATCATATCCTCTCATTTGACTTAAAGTATTTCAACCTATTATATATCGATAAAAAAACCATCAAAAACTATCCATCAATTATTATTTTTAAGGAAAAAACATTCGAAATGGTTCATTATCACTAAATATTTATTTTATAAAATTTAAATGGAATATAATCAAAATTTGAAATGATACGTTAAGAGTGTGCATGCGTGAGTACGCATGCAATGAATCGTGTGGAACGTTCTCTGTGAGCGGCACATGTACAACAACGACAACAGCAGCAGCATCAATGGCAAAACCACCATCAACAACAACAAATGTACTTTGCCTTCAACGTAAAGGAGGTTAGCGCATACAACGAAATGAACGGGAGTGAGAGCGCTCGCTCGACGGCTCGCTCATCGAGTGCGTCACTGGCGGAGGAAGCCATTGTTGAGCAGACCTCCTTCGACACCACCCAGGCTGTGGCTCACTCGGGCGCGCTCTCATTGCACGGCGGCATCATAACGCGGTAACAACCTCCCTGACCGAGTAGCAGAAAGTCCAAATGAGTGACCAGCCCTGAGTTCGTTCCCTCGACACGTCCCTTTTTTGTCGAGGCCGAGGCTAGTTCAGGTGGAGTTTCCTGTGTATGTGTGTTTTGAATCTATCATTTTATGGTACAATATCTTGACTATGTATCACGATAATCTCATGATTTTGGGAGCCAACTTATCATCATAAGAACGAAACAAGAACCGACAAACAATCCGTACACCGACATCGTCTTGCCGCACCACTTTATACGTTCTCTTTTGTGTGTGTATGTATGTAAAGCCTACTACACACCTAACCTAACCGGGATTCTCCTTCGTTTCCTCCTCCACCACCTCCCTTCATCTGGAACACATCCTTTTCGTCCTGCCCGTGGTGGTGGTCATCTTGCCTGGTTGAAACACGCCACCAACAAAAGTTCGAAATATTTGAAAAGATGAGCGCCACTGTAAGTCAAGCTGATGATACCCAAACACTCTATGGACATGAGGTTCAGGTATGTGTGTCTTGTTTTTGGTAACTGCCATTGTACCACATGGTACATCCCATTTTTGGTTTTGTTATCTTCAAATGTCTCATTTTTGTTTTTTTTGTATACAACCTTTAGGTCAGCAACACTACGACCGCCATTAAGGGTTCAACTACCGTTAGTAGCAATGCGAACCAAGTTACTCAACTTCTAACACAAGCTGGTACCAATGCTGGTTTGTACAACATCCTTCAACCGCAGCAAATCCAAATTGATGGCCAGGAAGCTATATTCCTTCAAGGTGGTCAACAGGCCATTCAAATATCTGGAAATCAACTCCTCTCGCCTACTCAGGCACAAACGGTTGTTCGTCAAAGTACGGCAGCGTCCACGGGACAGACCCAATCGGGTCAACAAGTTTATATACAAGGAATTGGAAATGCCGTTCTGAGCAATGGACAACAAGTTCAAGTTCGACAAGGCAATGTTGTTCAAGCGTTACAACTACAACAACAGTTACAACAGACAATTCCAGTCCAAACAATATCAACACAAAATGGACAAACAATTCTTCAAACTATACAATTACCAATTTCAGCTTTACAACAACTCGGAACAAATGTTCAGCAACAGCAAATCTCTCAAGTTGTGCCTCAGATTCAGCAAGTATGTTTAACTTTAATGATGATATTAATTTTTGTTTTGTCCTTATTAACTTGTCCTTGTTCACCTATTTAGGTCCAAATGACACCAATTCAAGTTTCACAAGCTTCAGGTCAAACGACAATCAAGCAAGAACCAAGTGATGCATCTACCAATCAAATTGTATGCTATTATCAATTGCTTAGTTTGAAGCAATTTACAAAGTATCGATTCATTACAGGCTAATACCACCAATATATCAAGTGCCAATCAGGGTCAGACGGTTCTGGCTAACATACAACTACCAAATGGTCAAATTGGTCAACTAATATCGGCACCAACTGTATGGCCTCAAAGTAATTCCCTGAATATATCAAACTTGGGAGGTACCTATAATCAATGTCAAATTATTTGATTGTTTAACTAATAGATTTTTTTTATAAAATGCAGACTTATTAAATGGTATGAGAGGACAAAATGTAATCCAAGTTCAAGGGGTACAAGGTGTTCAAGGATTGCAAACAATCCAACTTCAAGGAGGTAACCAAGTGATATCTGCTACCCCAACTGTTTTACAAAACTTAAGTATTGCGCAATCAGGCAACATCATAGCTAACTCGACCAATGGACAACAAGTAGCCCCCTTAAGCCCGGTCCAGGCTATACAGATAGGTAACAATGGACAATTAATAACGCAACAGATACAACAGGACCCAAATGATCCCAATAAATGGCAGATTGTTGCCACACCGGTTCAAAATACTATCAACAATTATACGACCAATGATACATCATCCACGACTACGGATGGTTCTGCCCCAAGAAAGTTACGACGTGTGGCGTGTACCTGTCCAAATTGTCGCGATGGAGAAGGCCGAAACAGTGAAACGAAAAAGAAGCAACATATTTGTCACATTGTTGGTTGTAATAAAGTATACGGAAAGACATCCCATTTAAGAGCTCATCTCCGATGGCATACTGGCGAACGTCCATTTGTATGCAATTGGCTGTTTTGTGGCAAACGATTCACTCGGTCTGATGAGCTTCAAAGACATCGAAGAACGCACACCGGTATGATTCATATGATAAACTTTAAAATGTGTTTAATGTTACTTTGTTTATTTATAGGAGAAAAAAGGTTCCAATGTGCCGAGTGTCTTAAACGATTCATGCGAAGCGATCATCTATCAAAACATCTCAAGACTCATCAAGCACGACGAAATGCACAAACTGTTCAATCTGTTCAACCACAAGCAACTCAACAGACTAATGTAGAGGAGAATGCATTGATTATTGCACAAACCGAAATTGGACTCGAACCGGAACCAAATGATGGTAAAGCTGAAATTACAACTTTGGGACAAATTGCCGTTTAATTGATATTTTCGGTTGTATACTGTTTCATATCCATATATTTTCCTTTTATTCTTTATTTTAAAAAAATAACTACTGAAAGTTTATCTAGAATGATTTAGATCATTCGAACGCATCATGTAAACTATAGGTATATTTTTTTTTACCTAAGATATACATATATATAACATTTTACTATTTATATAACATTTAAATATCACCATTTCTCTCAAGTTATGCTCACTTTCAACCTTTTCTTATATTGTTTGATTTAATATTGCATCAATGGCAATTTTCACGTTTCTATCGATTGTAATTCATTTATGACATTGAAATTATGAATTAAAATGTTTTGTGCTTTTATTACCGTTTTTTTTTTGTAAACGTGGCGCCAAAATGTCATTGATATTGTATTCTTGTCTATCATTCTGTTTCGATGCATTCCTGACATGTGGCGCTGGGGTTGTACACTTGACTTTGTTTTTGTAGACCAACTGTTTACCGTCGAGTACACACGCACATTCGTTTCGAGGTTGCTTGGTGGTTGTCCATGTTCAACAATCCGATTGGGAGATGGGTTATGATAAGAATAGGTTCCCAGAGGGAGATGTCGACGATGAATTGATATGCTCAATTTGTTCATCTGTTCTCGAAGATCCACTTCAGGTTAGTGTAACTACAATTATCCATATCATCATTTAACTAATTTTCTTGATGGAAAATATTTTCAGGCCCCAGTTTGTGAGCATGCATTTTGTGCCGATTGTATCAAAGTATGTGGTAACATTGAATTGAATTAATTTTTTTAATGATATTTTTTTATTTATGTTCAAAAGGAATGGCTTTCACGACAAGCCACATGCCCTATCGATCGACAACCAGTATCATTGAATGAACTTACTCCGGTGCCAAGAATACTTCGAAATCTGTTGGCTCGCTTAGTGATCATATGTGATAATTCTCAATTTGGATGCACAAAAACTGTAAAATTGGAATCTTTAGCATCCCATAGGAGTGAATGTGAATTTAACCCGAAACGTCCCGTGCTCTGTGATAAGGGATGCGAAATATTTATTCCCAAAGATGAACTACATGTACGATGTTTATAATGAATCACTAATCAATTCCATTAATTCATGTTTCTCATTTCAAGAGTCATAATTGTATCAAGGATTTGCGTTTATTCGTTGAAAAGGAAACTAAACGTTGGGAACAACAATTCAACGAGATGAGATTGTGCATACATTCATTACAAATATGTTTGAAGAAAGTGTTGCCCGATACGTTACCGGAAACAGTGGCAATGCAACATTCACTAATTCCAATCTGGTGTAACACCTTGCCTCGAGCTATTGTTCATCGATGGGGTGGATTGATCAGTACGCCCGACAATGAATTACAAGAATTAATACGAAAGTCTCTATCGGAAACTGGCTGCCCTTCAACCATTCTAAACGACCTTATGGAGAATTCACATGAACGCAAATGGCCACCCGGTTTGAATTCGTTGGAGATTCGTCAAATCAATAGGGACGTTTTCCAAAACTATTGTTGCCGTAAGATTCCACTTCACCAAGCGGTTGTGGTGATGAGTAGTGAGAATCAACATATGAACGATGATATGATCCTCGAACCGGGTCTAGTTATGATCTTTGCACATGGAATCGAAGGACTACAACCTTAAATGGAAATAAATGCAATGAACATAATATATGAAACAATACTTTGTTCATTGATTTTGATATATACATTTATCTCGATCAGATCAATCACCATACAGTCTTGATATTGTCGTGTGCTATTCCATTTGATCAAAATGCATATAGTAAATCATCAGAGCGTACAATCCGTGTCTATTGTACACAGTATTCCACAATTGATGTACAGTGGATCCCATTCTCAATTCTCGGTCGGAGAATTGCTTCTATTTTCCACAAAAATTGGTCTCCTCAGTCATTCTTTATTTTATTTTATTTTATTTGTATATGTCTGTGTTACATTAGCATTGGAGTGCATTGGCAGCTGTGAATGGCAGCCGATGCTATATCGGCTTGTGGTCGTCCACTGGCCTCAAATGGAACATAGTCCAAATAGCGCCCATTTGGTTGCCATCGGCGCCATTACAACTATCGATCGAATCCATTTATGTTTCCCGTACATTTACAATCTCTATCACGACAAAAAAAATGTATGAGAGACAGAAAAGAAGAAAGCAAGAGACTCCTATTCGATTCAATTGAGGATAGTGCCACTTCCATCAAATGAAGAATGTGATCATTGAAACACACCATCATCTTCATTACATGAAACGAAAAGTGCGCAGTCGTGAAATGTGATAGCAAAAATGAACGGATGTACGCATGTGTTCGTAAAAAAACAGGTTCGTGTACGAGCCACACCTCCGTCCGTTGTTTGTGAGGTGCTCACCTCGACCTCGGTGGCGCTCATTTCCACATCGTACGTTCGCTCTCTCCCCTCTGGCATCATCGATTGGCATCGTATATTGGTCGCAGTTCGTGTATATGGCCTGCTTCCATGCCATTTGCCGCTCGCAAGCTCTCTTTTGATCACTTTTCCTCTACATATGTGTGTGTGTGTGTGTATGTTTGCGAGAGTATTACTGCCTCGAAATCTGCTCGATTGCGTTGCTCGCGTATCTCGCGCCTAACGCATACACACACACATATACACACAAACACATACAAGCCATTTTTTCGATTCTGGCAGGGCAGGAATATACACTATTCGGGTGACTTTGCGGGCAATCATCGTCATTTCGTCGCTCTTCACGAACCAGAACACAATTGCATCGCATACCAAACCTAAAGGCCAAACTGCACTCGGCATAGTTGTGTGGGTAACGGTGCAAACGGACCTATAGTGTGTGGATTATATATATTCTATTCGTGTTGCCCCTTACCATATTTCGGTGTTTGTCATCAACGAAACGAACGTTATATTCACATTGATCAACAATATTTCGTAGTTCGTCATAATCTCACTCCCCGGCACAAATGTGACATCGTATTTCTATGCATGCTGTTTTCGTACCATTTTTAACAAGCAAAACGTAAGTGTACACATGGTGATAAAAATAAGTTCGATTTTATATAATATCTATATATATAACACTTATAAATGATGGTGATAGCCGTTTTTTATTTATTTTTGTATACTATTCAAAGTGGCGATTGTTTTGGTTGTTTTTATGCAACCAATCTCCAATAACCCTAACACCTATTGTTTCATTCTGTGCTTGTGTGTATACTATCCATCATCTATTTTATTTAATTTCAATGAATTTACCTTTTATATTTATAAAAATAGATGACAAAACGAACATTTCTCGAAACTTCTTCCGAGGAAGGCGATGTATCGGAAATCTCGAAACCAACAACAAAGATCATCAGGGTTGATGATAATCCAAACTCAAGTTTTTCCGATAAGTGCATTCAAGTCGATACGGATATAAGCCATGATGGTGTGTCTACCAATATCGAAACGATTTCATGTACACATATTATTGATAACCATGATGATGGGCAAGTCGAAATTGAAAAGAATTTAGAGGATAAAGAAATCATTCTCAGCTATAGCAATGAAAGTACTCAAACCAACAACTCAAACGAAGTGGTGGAGGAAGATATATTAAATAATCAAAGGTTGGAATCGATTGCCTCGGCATCCACCACCAACGACGGTAACGATCAAATAACCGTTTTACAAGTGACCACTATCAACAATAATGACCAATGTTCATCAGACATCATCAACTCGGGACCAAACTCATCCTCATATATAGATTGTGTTTCATCAACTGATTGCAATCCATCTCATCACCTAACATCATCATCATCAACGGAGGATGATTCAAAAACCGATATTTATCTCAGTGATGGATCAAATAGTTCGAATTCAAATTCTACAATTGTTTGCTCGGAAGAATGTTCAACCTCATCATCGCCAAGAAATATTGTTGAAAGTAGTAGTAGTAGTAGTAGTAGTAGTAGTACTCAACCTCGCCCATTACGTGGTGCATTGAAAGTTCCTGGACGTGAACCGAAAATCAAACGATCAGTATTCTTCAATGGAGTTACAGTTTATTATTTTCGTCGTTCTCAAGGCTTTACGTGTATACCAAGTCAAGGTGGTTCCACATTAGGAATGGAGAATACTCATACGTTCAGTCGTGAATTTACACTTGAATCACACGCAGAAGAACGTAAACGTAATCATCGCGAAATTCTTCTACGACATAGGCGGTTTGCTAAGATGAATAAAAACTCGTCCACCTCAGAATCAGAGGATGATTCGTGTGATGATCTAAGCGACCTATCTGATGTCGATCTGGAGAACGATAGTTGCTACTTTTTACAACCAGTGCCAATCAGAGAACGACGAGCCCTATTGCGTGCATCGGGTGTCCGAAAGATCGAAACCACCGAGAAGGAAGAATGTCGTGATATTCGAATATCTCGCGAGTATTGTGGTTGTGATTGTCAAGTTTATTGCAATCCTGAATTGTGTTCTTGCCATTTGGCTGGAATCAAGTGTCAGGTAGATCGAATGTCATTTCCATGTGGTTGCTCACGTGGTGGTTGTAGCAATAAGAATGGACGAATCGAATTCAACCCACATCGTGTTCGGACCCATTTTATTCACACCATCATGAGGATTGAAATGGAAAAGTATCAGGTATGTGTTTCAAATTATGTTACTCATGTTATCGTTATGTTACTTAATCATTGCATGATGAATTTACGGAATCGATTTCCGCTTTCAATTAATAAACGAATTGTCCACTTATCAATAGAATCAACCAGAGTCATCGGGAGTACAGAATGTCACCGCTGTCAGCAATAACAGCAATACAAGTCAACAACACACTACCACGACCGACAATTATTGCGCCAGCACGTCCAATTATGTGAACTCTCCAATGGCGAGCCAATGTAATCAAAGTATGCAATCATCCCAAGATATGTACATGTCGATGCAAAACAATCAAGTCGGCTATACGCTTGAATCTCAACATTTGATGATGCCGGGAAGCAACAATTATGCTGATCAAAGTTGTGTGAATAATGAATACAGTCCGGACAATAGTTCATATTCGGAGAATTCCGATTATACCAGCGATGATTTCGACGACGAGGTTCAAACAGAAAAGATTTCCGATCAAAATGAACAGGGCGAATTATATGTTAGTGGTGTACAACACCAATCAAACTATGGACAAGAGATGGTACATGTGTTGCCATCATCAATGTCGCAAACGAATCCGATCGGATCGAATCAAATCTTACCACCATTTCCATCAATCAACTCTAATTGTGACCTATCTACAACGTCCGCCAACTATAAGAGCAATAGTCATTGTAATCCAGTAATTGCATATCAGAACTATTTGGCTTCAATCGAATGTGAGAACATGACACAACAGCAGCAGCAACAACAACAACAACAAACACACCAAACATCCGTCTACTCATACGACATTCACGGTACTGTTCACTACAACAACTATGGCAACGAATTTCATAAGAAGGATAATAACTTTTCCAATATGGCCGATACGAACGTACATATGGCAGTGATGGAATCAAACAGCAGCAATAGTAATAACGATACCGTTGGAAATAGCGCACAACTTGGTATTAATACCAATGATAATGGCAATAATGATAACGTCACCCAACAATACATTGATCTGAGTTTATCCATTGCATCATCGTCGTCCGCCGAAAGTTTACTATCGGCAGCAATTACCAGCGATGAAGATTCCCGTTTAACGCCAGTCTCATTCACCCATATTCACCCATTAACATCGACATCCAGTTTTTATGCAATGAACGATAATTCAAGCAGTCAGTTGTGTCCAAATACGTTTGATCCAAATACATATACGCACGATGCTGGCAATATGGTTGGTGATTGTGGTCAAGTGGACACGTCTTGTGAACCAACAACTGAAACGTCAAAAAGTTTATCATCCAATGATAATTTTGGTGAAATAATCAAGAAGACGATCGTAGAATCAGTTAGCGCGTAATCAACATAAATCAACTCAATTTCAATCTGAATGCCTGTAAATAATGCACAATGTTTTAACACAATATCGTTTTAACTCTCATTAATCTCATCTATATTGTTTTATATATATTCCATGAATTTTTCTGTCTGTCGATTCTTTCTTCGGCCTATTCACTTACATATTTTTTTGTTACCAGTTTTCATATATATTCTAATAAAGAGATGCATTTATCAACACCGGATTTGTTCATTAATGATTGAATCAAAAGATGGATAGGTAACGTGCCTTTGTGTGTGTGTAGGTACGAGAGTGATAGAGTGAAGCCGTAAATGTTGAAAACGATCATATGTTGGGAATCGAGACTCAGTAATGTCTTGACGGCCGAAGTTGCATTGTTGTGTTTGTGTAGTGGCGGCCGTGTTGTTATAGGTGGCCAAATCTACTCGAGTGAGACGCGCCTTGTGTTCATTTGTGTGTGTGTGCATTTGCGACATCAGTGGCGCCACTTCTTCACTTGCTCCTCTCTAAAGCACGTTAGTGCCTGCCTCACTGTCTCGATCATTTGTGGTGTAAGGCAAGCCAGCTTGCAAGCAAACAGCGGACATTTGGTTCTTTACATTGAACTTTCATATGTTTGTGTTGTTCAGCACCATTCTCGCTCTCTTTCTCTGTTTCCGATTATAATATAACCTCCGGTTCCAAAATGGAATGGAATGTAAACTTCTAACAATTGGAATGATAGAAATCATCTAATTATTTTGATTACCAATTTTTTGTGTTCGTCGGCAACGAGTTGAAGGAAAGGAAAACAACGTCAACAAAAATATGGTCCATTCACAGGATCCACCGCCACTGAAATCGGCGGTTGCCGATGATCAATTGTATTTATCTATATTTTTTGTCTTATTTTTTTATAACGATAACAAGATAACAATTAATCGTTTTGTTTTATTTTTGTTTAGGGTTAACAAGACAAATGAACACCTTCATACGACCAATTCATCGTCAACTTTAACGAATGGCGATTCAACGCATATGGTCAACCACATTTCTGATGCAATTGAAAAGATGGTAGTCATCCAAGAATCTAATCTTATTTCTACAACAGCTATAAGTGGCCTAAATGGTGCCAGTGATTCTGATCATAACCATGTGCTCACCAATGGAGATTGTGTTAAGAATATTATCTCACCTTCCACAGCCGGTAATATTCATCATTCACCAGTAAACGAACATCCATGCTTGTATGTCGCTTCAAATGTTGAGTTTAAGTTGAATAACACAAAGACGGTTGGAAAATTTCGATTTATGGGCCAACTCACGTCTACAAATAATGAAGCAGAACCATCATCATCAAATACAGAACTTGCTTATACGAGTCCATCCTTACAATTGAACCACCCGACAATAAGTGATGCATCAAATTGTGATTCAACACTTGATTGTTCGTCAAATATTATCCAGTCAAAAAATGATCCTCCTATTGAAAAGAAAGAACGAAAAGGAAAACACAAGAATGGAGAAGCTCAAATTGTAGAAACGGATGAAAACCAACAAAAGCAATCAAGTCCTAGATCGCCCACTACCAGTAGGAGAAGGAGTACTCGATTAAAAAAGTTAGAAGAAAAGAAAGAAAGTGCTTCAAAATATAGTAACAATTTAAATATTGATAATAGTGACCAATCTCAATCAAATCTTGGTATTTCGGAAAACAACAATGACATGCAATCATCTATGTTATCAACTAACCTTACAAACGGACATTTTAATTCAATAAATGATACAAATCGACGAGACTCAACAACTCCATCAAAAGTAAAAGATAGTGGGAAAAAGTCTAAATCGAAGCACAAATCAAAACATAGTTCAAAAAAGAAAGAGTCCAAAAGAAAACGGGCTAAATCATCTAAATTATTATCGACTTTAACCAACAAAGAGAATAATGATAGCAATTCTTCTCGTAAGGCTTCTACCTCTTTATTTGAAACGGAATCTCAAAATGACAATTTTTCAACGCCAGCTCTACAATCTGACAATAATACTCAACCGAAATCTATTAACGAATCACCTCAAAAATTAAGTTCGGATGATTCATTAACTAGACCTGAAAACTTAAAGTCACGATGGCGTCGAAACTTTGAATTAGATAATGGATCTACCATAGCACCATCTGAAACTTCGTCGGAAATTAAATTCCGTTTTGAAAATGGACAATCAATTGAAGAAGAAACGAATGAATCACCTCCATATTATGAAACTATTGAAGAGAATATTTATCTTTTTGAAAGGTATTCAATTTTTCAATTGTTTGCAACATTAATTCAATTGTTTTATGTTTATTTAGGAAAAAGTCAAAAAGTAAAAAGGAAACCAAAAAGATGGTTTGCGATTGCATCTTGTTAAGAGAAGATAGAGCCAGAGGAGTAATGGGATGCGGTGATGATTGTTTAAACCGAATGCTTATGATTGAATGGTGATTGACTTATAAAGTTTTGGTTCACAAATTCTTATTGTTTTTTTTCATTTTAGTGGATGGCGATGTTTTCTTGCTGAACATTGTTCTAACCAAAGGTTTCAAAAAGTAAGATATTTCTCTGAACGGATTGAATAATTTCAGTACCTAATGAATTGATTTTTGCAGAAACAATATGCTAAAGTTGAACAATTTAAAACTCTTAAAAAAGGATGGGGACTTCGAGCTTGTGAAGATATTCCACCGTATGTTTATTATCATTTCATTATCAATCATGTATTTAATTATTTTTAATAGAGATACCTTCATAATGGAATATGTTGGTGAAGTTATCGATCCATTTGACTTTCATAAAAGAGTGGAAAAGTATGCTAAACAAAAGTTGGAGCATCATTATTTTATGGCATTGAAAGCTGATGAAATCATTGATGCAACCTGTAAAGGAAATGTCACTCGATTTGTTAATCATAGTTGTGAACCAAATAGTCGGACACAAAAGGTATAGTTTGATTTGTAATGTTTTGCAAATTTTTTAAAAATTCCGTTTTATCATCTTTAGTGGACCGTCAATGGGGAACTAAGAATTGGTTTCTTCACTCTCAAACATGTAAGTGCCGGAGAAGAAATTACCTTTGATTATCAGTTTCAAAGATATGGGTAAGTCTTTTATGAAATATATTCATATGCAGTGTTTAATTTTGACAAATTTTTGTTAATCAATAGGAAAAAAGCTCAAAAGTGTTATTGTGGATCTCAGAATTGTCGGGGTGTGATTGGAGGCGAAAATGCTAATATTTTAACCGACGGTTCAAAGATTCCAAGGAAAGGTTCTAGAGAAGAAGTTGAATCAGAATCTAATTCGGAATCAGAATTTGATAACATCCAAGATGTTCGGGTAATTCTTTGTGTTTACTGTTGAAATAAAATAAATTTATGCAATTATTTTTTAAATTTAGCTGGAAGAAGAGATTCATGCTTTGGCTGACAATGGTGGACTACGCAATCGACAGAATATAATTCTTGCTGCAAGGTTGATGCTCCGAGCTGAAGAATGTCAAGCCAGATTAAGTTTGATTAGCATAATTATGAAAACAGTTGAAATGGCATATTTACGATTGTTTCTGGATTATCATGGACTTCAAATTATTTGGAGTTGGATGGTAGAAGCGGAGGATATTGAACTTAAAGCTAATCTACTGAAATTGTTGGAAATATTACCAATCCCAAATAAGAATATGCTAATCAATAGCAAAGTATTAAAAATCGTTGAAAGGTGGGCACAGAAAGACAGCCCCGAATGGCAACAATTTTTTAACTTTGAAGAAAAACTGCCTGTAGAAAATGAAAAAAGTGAAATTGAAAATAATAAATTGGAGGATACATCTTCGGAAAAGCTTGATGATCAATCAACTTCACTGGAAAAGTCTGAAAATGTTGATAAAAATGCTCCAGAGAACGATACTAGCCCAACTAAAAATGCATTAAATTATAGTAACTTGTCATCAAAAATTGTTATCAAAAGAAAATCAAAATTGAATCCTGACGAACAGCAAACGATGCCTAAAAAGACAAACATGTCAATTGGCTTTTTGGCTCAAAAATTGCTTATCCATTGGAAAGATTTAAAGGAAGAATTCAAAATACCTCGAGTTGATCGTCAAACTAGACATAATGATGAACGGGAAGCTGATCTAAAGTCTGAAGAAAATGAGAATCGGCGCGCTCAATGTTCATCGATTGTATCGGACAAACGAACAGATGAAGAAAAACGAATAGATGTGGACAAAGAATTTACCATTGGTGGACTATTAGGCAACAAGAATCGTTTTCAGAAACGGTCTACCGATACCAATAGGGACAATGTTCGACCACAATTTTTCATTAATTCGAATATTTCTAATCAAAGTTCTATAAACAAGTTGTCAAAAGAGGAACATCGGAAAATGTTTGAAATCAAACTTGCTAATGTTGAATATTTTGAATCTTTGAAAATGTATCAAAAAAACATTGAAGCATACGAAGCAAATTGTCACAATCAACTACAAATGATTCAACAGTTGCAATTGCAAGCACTTCAACAAAATGATTCAACATTCAAACCAACAGTCAATGATATGTTTTCATCTTCGGTTGAGCTAACCAACTTATATAATGAACAGTTGATTCCATTTACAAACAATGTAAACATTAATCAGACGGGTTCATGTCATTATTTGTCAACGCCGACAACATCACAATATCAAGAAAATACGAATGTTGTTACATTGAAAGACATCGTACCCACCTTTAACAATCCATTAATCTTATTATCATCGACTGAATCTACACATAGTGAGACAAACATTTCTCCTTATGCAATTGACAATGTTGATTATAGTCAAGTTCGATACGATAGTGACGATTTCATTGAAAGTATGGAGAAGAAGATGTTCGACGAAATCTATCCTCCACCTGGTATCTTCTATATCACCAAAGAGGGGCAAACGTATTTCATTTCATTGCCAAACGAATTATCACCCACCATCAACATAAAGGAGAATGTTACCGAACCATTGCCATTGTCGTTTACGCGGAAAAGGCCCGCAAACGATCTACCTTACAATTGGGATTGTAGCCAATTGAAAGGACACACGTATTACTTTAATAAGAATAAACATATCAAACAGTGGCATCCGCCACCGGAGAACCAAACATTCACATATGATGATGATCAAAGAATCGATTTATTGGACATCGGACACGAATTAAACTATACATCCAATTCCAATTCACCACATCGAATTAAGAAACGTGATACGGAACGAGGATTCGATTCAGACCTATTAAATGGGGAGACTTTTGGATCGAAAAGGAAAAATTTACGAAAAATTCAAGAACGATTTCGTAATGACGTTTCCCAATTTGTGGTTAAATGTTTGAATCCATTCATGCGGCCTGATTGTAGGAAGGGACGTATCTCAAACAGTGAAGACTTTAAGTACCTCGCCCGAAAGGTAAGCTTATTTTTATTGTCGGTTTACAATTTATATCTTTATTATTCTTTTTTTTAAATTGTAAAGCTCACTCACAATGTCGTTGCCAAAGAGATGAAACAATGCAAAAATACCGGAGATCTTGCTTGTAACAAGGCAGTAAAGCAGAAAACTCACGAATATGTAAAGAAATACATGTATAAATTTGGTTCTGTATATCGAACTGAATCATTCGATTGAATTCAGCCCAACGAATTGGTTAAACTGTGCCAATATGTGATGTATATACACATTTAATTATTACAAATTAAGATACACATATGTATATAGATGTTCGATTAAACATATACAAATTTATACATATTATTTTATATTTTTGAAAGATCAACATTTTTCACAAACTTTTTCGTTTTAGATTATTATTATCCTTAATTATAATTAGTCCAATATCTTTTAAAACGTTGTGTAAATAAATATGCTTTTAATGAATACTTTGTTTTAAATGTACATGATTTGGTCAAGTCTGAATTGATCGACAACAACTCGTCCTAAGGAATGATTGGTAACATTTAGTATATTAATAATTATTGTTGTTATATTGTTTGTTGAGTTGCACCAACAAAGACATTTGGCATAAGATTAATACAATAGCTGAGTATTGAAAAGTTTTTATGTTCATTTTTCTTGTCACTAATTGCCCCAATGAGTGTGATGTGTGTTAACGTGATGTGAGCCAAAGCTCTTTATATATGGGTGTTTTGTGGCGATGTTTCATGTTCATTGCACTATCGCCACCACACCCTCCGCTGTAGTTGGAGGTCGTCCTCGGTCCCGCAAGTTGTCCAGCAGTTGCTTCGCTCCGCTCAGTTGTTACACCGCTCCCATTCCTGTTCCCGATGCGTCTGTTTTGAGAATAAACGGCTTGTTCAGGTTCGGTATTTGCACTACCGGTTCCGCACTCTGGATATGCTAGATGATAATACTTCTGCCGGGACTGCCACCAGGGCTAAGTTAAACAGCAATAAATTCAGATCTGCCGTTGCGGTGCACTTTTGTTCATCGTGACCAAAATTTCCATAGCATCGGCTAGTTTGCTTGCGACCTCGATATTCTTCGCATGCTTCATTTGGAGATTCTGCATTTTTTCTAGGATCACCCGTCTGACCGCATTTGTAGACGCGTATTTCTTCGTTAGATAGCTCATGGCTTCTTCCAGTGAACCGCTGGTCACAGCCGTATATGTTTCTCATGATCATCTACATCGGTGCGATCCACGACTTGCGCTTTGATTCGTTGCCAGAATGTATGGAATGGCATGTTTTGCCAATTCTATCTTCGGAAGATCTATCCGCTGGGTTCGTCCATGCTTGGCTGCTTCTTCGATGTGTAAACGATCCAGTGTCATTTTCCTTTGTGTTTCCAACACGGCTGCTTTTGCTGACCATATGCTCAAACGCTCGTTATACTTTTGAATCGTTTCTTCAGCTTCGGCCGGTAGCTGCTCAATCCACAACTCAAGTTTTTCCAAGTATGGCGTCGCGTCACTCTGTTCGTCAGCTCGACCGTCCGTAGATACGAGTTGATCTTCTTGCATATTTTCTCGGCCGTCGTCATTTTTCACTTGGTTAATACCGATTGTTCCCAAGAAATGATCACCATCTTCACAGAGATGTTCGTCCACAGAGATGTTGATTCGCCAACCGCTGTCACCATGTGATGTGTGTTAACTTGATGTGAGCCCCAGCTTATATATGGGTGTTTTGTGGCGATGTTTCATGTTCATTGCACTAGCACAACCATAGACACAAAAAACTTCACTACACTAAAAATCTTTACACGCCGCGTCCTCTGGTGTATATAATTAAAGTCTTAAATTTTGTTTACATTCTGTTTTCATGTTCTCAATGTTGAAGTTTCATATTTAATATCATGTTTAAGCCGAAGCCTTTGACACAGATTCTTGAGCAAGCCAACACGGGAGGAATTACGGCAACTCTGTAAGATTTAATCCACATAGTATAGATTTGATATAAAGTATTGTTCTCGATTAAATTGCAGGCTCTTTAGCAAAGATGGTCGACTTTTGGCTTATGCTGGAGAAACAAACTCCCATATGGTTGCTGCCATAGCTAGTGGAATTTGGACATCATTTAATAATTATGGAAAAAATGTCTTGATGGATAATCAATTGCAACATGTTTACATCGAATGTAAGGATGGCTCTGCAATCATTAGCAACGTTGCCGATCTCCTTCTTTGCTTATATTCGAAGAATGCCACTCTCAACGCTGGTGTTGTTCGACTCAAGATGCAAATCATTGTTGAGCATTTGGAAAAGCCATTATCACAACTGTCTATCACATAATTATAACCATAATGATTGATTTACTTTTATATTTTATTTTTGTCAAAATTAAAAACAAAAACTTTCTGCTAACAAGTTTTCATAAGACTTTTTACAATTTTTTTAAACTATTTTTTTACTTCAATTCAGCCATTCGGTTTAGTGCACTGCCAGCCTTGAACCATCCAATTTGTAACTCGTTCAACGTATGGTTCAATGTGATAGAATCTGATGAACCGTCCTTGTGTTTGATAAGTGCGTTAATTGGCTAAATTAAGAAACATAAATTAATTATTCGATTGATCAATGAACCATATTCCGTTTAGAAAACTGACCTTTCCTGGAGCAATTCCACTCAAACCAACTAACGAAATTTTGTCCGTTGGTTGAATCTTGTCATAATCAGCTGGATTGGCAAATGTCAAAGGCAAAAGTCCTTGCTTCTTAAGATTCGTTTCTAAATGAAATTATAAGTGTTAAATATAGTAAAAATTTGTTATTAACACATTAACATTTACCATGAATTCGTGCAAAGCTTTTTACAATGATTGCACGACCGCCGAGATGTCGAGGTTCAAGTGCAGCATGCTCTCGGCTACTTCCTTCACCATAATTTTCATCGCCGATTGCAACCCATTTGATTCCTTTGGCTTTATAATCTCGAGCAACATCGGGAACCGTTCCAAATTCACTGGTAAGTTGGTTTCGAATTTTGTTCGCCTCTCCATTCTCCGAATTGATGGCTCTGAATTATTTTAGATTAATAAAAATACCATAAAAATCTTGCATTTGTTACCCGATGAACATGTTGTTGGAAATGTTGTCCAAATGTCCTCGATATTTAAGCCATGGACCAGCCATACTAATGTGATCAGTAGTACATTTTCCCTTTACCTTGATAAGAATGGTCATATCTTCCAAATCTTTTCCATCCCATTTATCAAATGGTTGCAAGAGTTGTAATCGTTGACTTTTTGGATCAACATCGACCGACACGCTTGAACCATCCTTAGGTGGAGCTTGGAACGTATCCTGACCAGGATCGAATCCCTTGCTCGGAAGTTCTTCACCCGTTGGTGGCTCTAGTTTAAATGTCTTCCCATCGGCACCAACAAGTTCGTCTGTAAGTGGATTAAAGTCTAAACGTCCAGCGATCGATAGAGCGGTAACCATTTCTGGTGAGGTAACGAAAGCATGAGTAGCTGGATTAGCATCATTTCGACCAGTAAAGTTTCGATTGTACGATGAAACGATTGTATTCTTTTCGCCTTTCTTGACATCTTTTCTATCCCATTGACCGATACAAGGTCCACATGCATTGGCGAGAACGATGCCACCAAACTCACGCAAAACGGCGGCTTGTCCATCTCGTTCGATTGTGGCACGAATCTGTTCAGAGCCAGGAGTTACAGTAAAAATAGATTTACTCTTGATTCCATGTTTGAGTGCTTGTTTGGCAAGGCTGACAGATCGATTCATATCTTCATAACTGCTGTTGGTACAACTACCAATCAAGCCAACTTTAACGTCCAATGGATAGCCATTTTCCTTTGCATTGTCAGCAAGCTTCGAAATTGGATGAGCAAGATCAGGTGTGAATGGACCGTTAACGTGTGGTTCCAATTCATCCAAATTTATCTCAATAACTCGGTCATATTTGCAATTATTATCGGCATTGAATAATTCCGGATACTCATTAGCTAAGCTAGCAATGTTTTGTCGACCAGTTGCTGACAAGTAATCACGCATTCGTGAATTGTATGGAAAGATGGAGGTAGTGGCACCAATTTCAGCGCCCATGTTGCAAATGGTTCCCATACCAGTACATGAAATTGAATCAACACCTGGACCAAAATATTCGACAATTGCTCCAGTGCCACCTTTTACGGTAAGAATATCGGCTACTTTCAGGATAACGTCCTTCGATGATGTCCATCCATTCAATCTTCCAGTAAGATGGACACCAATTACATTGGGGCACTTCAACTCCCATGGAATATCTGCCATAACATCGACGGCATCGGCCCCACCAACACCGATACACAAACCACCAAGTCCGCCACCATTGACCGTATGACTGTCGGTTCCGATCAATAAAATGCCAGGAAAAGCGTAATTCTCCAAGATGATCTAGAATAGAATTGTATACAACATAATACGTAAGATTTGTGTAAACTCGAATCGATCTTACACCTGTTAGTTGTGATATGTTTATTATTTTGGTGTTGACATACAGGGCAAGGCACATAATGTTTTAATGTACTTTGCCAATGATGTAGTCGACTACCAATTGAATCAAAAACAAATCACAATAACAAACAAATGTTTATACATACCTGATGAATGATGCCACTACCTGGTTTCCAAAATCCTACACCATACTTGGCTGATGCCGTACTCAAGAAGGTATACACCTCTTTGTTGATGTCTTTGGCGCGACTCAAATCTTTGTCACCACCGAGTTGAGCTTCGATCAAATGGTCACAATGAATGGTCGATGGAACTGCCACTTTTGGAAGACCACTGGAGATGAATTGTAACATTGCCATCTGAGCGGTAGCATCTTGCATAGCAACACGATCCGGACGTAAACGTAAATAACTGTTACCACGTTCAATATCTTGCTCTTTCGGATTATCTAGATGAGAGTACAACACTTTCTCTGACAACGTCAACGGACGTTGCAACCTAAAATAAAATAAATTAATACCAAAACATGAACGATGTAAAACATACCGATCGCGGACAATCTTTAAATTTTGGTTCAATTTTTCGTATGGAACAGGTTCCGGATCGAATTTGCTCATGGCAACATTTTTTGCAAGACATGTTGACGATGAGTTAAAGTAACGAATACCTCTCAATGATAATTGAGCCAACAATTGCTGTAAAATGAATGTAAATTAGTCAAAAAACAAATCAAACAAAAAAAATGAAAAATGACGATCATTGTCAACCAGAGTTTGTCCTTCATTTGAACTTTTCCAATCACCAGAACAGAATAACACTGATCGATAAACACATCACCAACAAACATTTGAACGAACCTTGGCGTTTGGCGAATACAGCAGATGCATGTTTAGAACAATCACACACAAGATTGGAGGGCGAATTCAAAGACAAGCTTCTTACTTGGGCTTTGATACCGAATAAAAAAACAGAATGACCAGGTGAAAAACAACAGCAATAGAGTCAATAGCACATTCTCCTTTAGAGAGCAAAGGGACAACCGGCGGAGAGGGCATGCTTATATAGCATGGGCTTTTACTGAACACATTGAAGGAGACGTATCCATTAACGATGTATATAAATATAATACCACGATAGAATGTACGATCGTCACATGTTACCATGCTTGTACACTTGCTGTTCCAACGAAATAAACAAAATTAAAGTGTAGGCAATAAAGCATATATTACGCGTATAATCAATTTAAACGTGTACATCGTGTACGATCAATTGGCAACATTAATGTTTTGTGTTGTTTTGATACATTGATAAATGTAGTTAATCATTAAGAATTGATATACAGTGCGCACAAAGTGCAAATTTGTCTGTAGTTTATGATGGTAATGGTAAAATATTGTATCAATTGAATTTGTTTTTACAAAAACTTCAGGAAAGTTTTTATTAATTAGAAACTTCTTAGCAAGAGTAAAACTGGAGAACTGTTTTCGAATGGTCCTTCAACATCGATAGTATCGAACCTCGAGTGATAGTCTCGGCTATACACATACACATTCTGGAACGATTTATTCAGTCTCATAATTTTTATACTGGTAATTATAATCAATCGATCGGTTAATCAATTTATCGCTTTTTGTAGGTATAAATAAAAGTTGTTTGAATGATTTGAAACAACCGGCAATGGAGATATGTGTCGATGGAAACTTGAGAGTAACTTCCATTAGATTGGAAATATTTTGCAACAACAATCATGAATAGACATTACGAGCCATTACTATTATTGAACGAGTCTCTCCATGTGAAGAGTTTGAATTACGAGGAAACTCGTCGGAGCACTCACTCAGTCTACGATGGGAAGTGTTTTCAAGAGATGTGGGTGACAGTGATGGTCGCGTCATATGCTCGAGCACTCTATTTTGGCGTCTTGTTACGTCTTGACGTCACTTTAGTTTCAATCGACGCACTTTAAAACATTCGGCACTCTTCTTCGTTCTTCTTCTTCTTCGACAATATACAGATATTAAATCTTTCAAATACAATGGCTCGAGGCAGAATCAACCGAATTCTGTTGCCAACAATTGTTCGATATATTCTTTTTGCATTAATCAGCACATCATTATTAGTGATCATCTTGCTGATGTTACGTTTGGTTACCACGCTTACCTATGAAATCAACCGTATGTCAAATGAATCAAATCATCATCAACAGCTTAGTACTGATCAAGGTAAGTCTAATGTTGTGTTTTCAAAAAGATAATTTAAACTCTAATGTTTCATCTTATTATATCCCAATCAGTGTTGTACTACATCAAAAACTTTCTCATGTTAGTCCTATTCGGTTCGTTACAAGTGTTTGGATTATTTGGCTTATCACGAAACAATAAGAACGTATTGATAGCATTCGGTTCATCATTGACAATTGGATTCATCTTGGCAATGTTCGATCATCTATTTCATTCTGGTTATTTACATTTTGCAATGTATCTTCTTATCGAATCATTATTTACCTTCCTGTATTTGTTGGTTCTACCAATCAAACAACGTCCCATCTCAAACATTCATTATATTCCAATGCCAAGTGAAGATACATTTGCTCAAGTCGTTGTTACCTCACCAGAGTATCGTTATTTCCGTTTTTGATCTCCTATGAATAGCTACCATAGGTTCATTTCAATTTGAATTTGTATAATTATTAAGTCAATCTACAATCAGTATACAATACAACAATAGTCATACGTTTATGTTGAACATATGAAATGTTTTATGTACGTATATAATCTAGATATAATTCAATAAATCAATTTATCATGAAAATTCGTTTCAGCTGTTATGAATAATATTTATAAAGTGGTGTAAACACATTCATAAAATTGTGTTCGATTATGTTTCGGTCAGTAGTGGTTCGAGAGAAACAACTTCGATTTATTCTTACATTTCTACAAATGCAAAAGATAATCTTTGCATTTCTATGGTTTGGTGTACAATCGAAAAGCAAGTGTAAACATGATGTATCAAAAGTTGATCGAATAGGTTCGTACATGATTAATTTATTAAAATTCAATAATTCTTACAATTATCATTTGTAGATGGTATCATCACGGCCAGTTATATTATGATCGCTTTGTGTGGAATAATCAGCTTATACCTTGGACATCAAACATTGGTCATCATCTTCATCATGATCGATTTAACATATGAAATTCTATACTATCATTTCACATTAATTGATACCATCTTCTTACCAATCTTTATCGTCCTAACCATAATATTATACATCTTATATCTAAGTGTAATATGGTACAATAAGCGTCATCCAATAATTGAATATGGTCCGACAAAATCGATACCAAGTCCACCGTGGTGGTCATATTCAAACAATACATCATTGAGTACACATTAAATATCATCAACCAATCAATAATTAATAAGAAAACAAAAATTTATTGTCCAATCATTGAAACATTACTGTTTCTTTGGAACAATTAAAAATGAATAGATATACATGACAAGAGCACAGATTCCTTTACATGCAATCATTATAATATAGATGAAATCATTGATTTTGCCAAACAATGTATTAAATGATGTACGAACACTTGGCATGATCATTGCCGATGCTGAAACCAAAACCATTGGATAAGAATTGTCGTATACGGCTGAGATGCCTAACATTTCGAGCATTAAGAAGAGGCACATATCTTCCATTGCAATCTTAAAGATAATCTCTACAGGAAGAAGTTGTTATTAGTTTTCAAAATCATAATATATAAGATGTAGTGTATCACCTTGTAGGAAACTATTGTTTATTGATTGGGTGTCAAGTTCGATTCCAAGATATGGAAACACGGTCGAATCTTGTAACTTCATTGTAATCAAAATTCCAATACTGGCAATTATATTTAACCCTAATAAGATTAGAACAAATATTTGAACAGACAACTTCAATGACATGATCTGTGTTTTGTTTTTTTGAAAAAAAAATCAATAAAACATACAAAACGACGACCCATTTATTTAGCAAATATATATTTCGAATATATATTCGAACCGAAAAAAAACCGAATTATAGAATTGTCCATTCGAACATTGATCAATGTGGAAATGAATATACAATGAAAACAAAAACAAAGAAGTAGTTGAAATGATATGAGCAAATTCTGTTCCATTCTTTGGCTTTATTTTCAATGACCAATGGTCCAATAGATGAATTGAACAATCAATAAACTAAAGATGATGGAATTGAATGATCCAACATTAAGAGGCATCGCATGATTGCAACTATCTTCGGCACAATAACATTCTTCCCAATAGACACCATTCTCGTAGAAGCCCCAATCGCATCCCCATGAAATGCCTAAACATACACACAAAAATGCAACAGGTTTAACATTTTTTTTTCAATGCAAAAGAATCCATTCATTACGAACCTCTCTCGGAGACTTGTGCACATCGTCGAATGACACTACGCCATCTTCCGTCCCATATAAAACCGCGCGGACTCTGTTGAATTGATTTGAAACAAAATGTACCTAATGTACATAATCAATGATCAATCAAATGGTAAAAAGGAACAAATCCTATTGATACTAACCAGGCGTTACCGCCTCTTCACCCATACATTCGACGGCAATGTTCTGTTGTTTATCAAACGATGAATAGGCGCCACAATTGTCGACCCCTTTGCCATCTTTCTCCGAACTACATTGAAAACATTTGATTGCAATCGCTTGAAATCGATATATGAAATGTATTAATAAAAACAAAGTTCGATCCACACACACAAAAAAAATTGGGAACAGGTCATTTACCTGATGGAACGAAAAGTATGAATAGAACGGTGGCTAGACATGTGGCAAATGATTGCGGTACATTGTAGACGATCATGGCTTTATTGTCTCCGATGCCGTGTGGGGGACAATTGATGAAACGATTGGAATGACACTTTTTTTGAGGGAGTGCGAGAATAAAAGAGAGAGAAAGAGGGAGAGAGAGAGAGAGGGTGCGTTCGACAAGCGTTTGACACAGGTAAATTTATATGAACATGAGGCAGTGCATGCATTTGTGTGTGTGTGTGTGTGTGGACATACAAAACAATCCTAAACCAAGTTTGTTTCTACTATTGATTCGCCAACCGCACGTCAGCCATGGCAACTTGCTGCTCGAAGCTTTTACTCATGCACATTATATTCGCACACACCTGGCCTCACCTTGTTGTTGGGCAAAGTGTTCAGTTCAGTTCAATGCACACACACACACACACACACACACATCAAAGACATTCCACTCTTGTTGACTTGATTTGCCGCTCTATTCGTCAATTCAAGTGTCGCTGACGATGCATCATTAAATGAATTGATCTAATATATAAACTGTGTATGCATCACCCATCGACACCAACGCCCGATCGAGAGGTGAAATATGAGATTCATGTTCCACATTTTAACGCTTTTAGCGTTCATAACAATTTTGTCCCTATATAATGGTATATAATATTACTAAACTATGACAATATTTGTAATTGATTAATATAATATTCTGTTTGAATAGTGTTTGCCATTAAATGTTGGATTTGCCATTCCGATACTGATCCGAAATGTGCCGATCCATTCGACAATACAACATTACCGATTCGTGATTGTCGTGAGATGAAACGATCATTCTTATTTGAACGTAAATAGTAAAAATTCACTTAAATCTCATTTACCGGCATCTTTGTTTGTTTGTATGTTTAGCTGAAGATCCATATGAAACATTGCGACGTAATGAATTTAAAATCAAATATGTTCCCAAATTGTTAACGGCAACCATGTGCCGAAAGATACGACAAAAGATCCATGGAAATTGGCGAATCATTCGTGATTGTGCTTTCTTAGGTTCGCCCGGTGAAGGTACCGGTAATGAACATCATTGCCTATATCGAAAAGGTTTGATATAAAAGTTTGATTAATTTTTATTTGACTCATCATTGTACTTAATTTATGATAGGAACCTATGACATCTATCTTGAATATTGCACATGCAACAGTAAAGATGGATGTAATGGATCGTCAATGTTACAACCATTTACCTTGTTGATTGCCGTTTCTATTGTTATGGTTCGATTAGTCTTGAACAGATAAAGATTCATTCATACAAAGATCACAAATACAAAAATCGAATCTGGAATTCGATATAAAGTTCACAAATATAAACAAACCATAAAAAAAGTTGCAATTATTCATTTGGTTGTAAATAGTACTTTTCCACATTTGTCACATTTGTCCATCAATCGAACAAAACACACAAACTCATTGGAGACAAAACATGCCAAAGTCAAACATATAAGCTCAATTTTTTTCCTTTTCTTCATTATTGATAATCGCGATTTGTTATAAGAATAAAGTGTAATAATCATCAATACAAATTATAACAAAAAAAAGAATGAAAGCAAGTTGAATTCCGTTTCATTGGTTTGAGCAATTAACAATATATGAGCCAGATATGAGTGTGCAAAATGGTGTATGATAAGATAACTAAAGAGCGACATCATTGATTGTAATGTTAGATATGAGTAATAATAAGTTAACAATGAGTGAGATGATGAAATTTTGTGTATAATGAATGATGAATTCATTCGTTTATGTTAATCAGATCTAATAGACGTGAATTTGTCGATTGTTTTTGTGAGAGGAACTCTTCGGTAAAGGCATTCAGCTTGGCTGAACTGAACGTTGCTAAATGTCGTTTTTTGATCATGAAATCATTTGGTAAAAGCCATTTACTTTCATGACATTCTTCAATGGTGGGTCGTTTACTGTACAAAGATTATAATGAATTAATGTGATACAATAATAAAATCGTTAAAACTTACTGTGGAGTCAATTTGAACACTGTAAGAATAAATCTGATTGCTTCTTGTGTCACTTCTGGATAGATTCGGTCAAACATGTACCGTACATAAACTACATTTTGTGCGGTCTCTTTTGGATCATTACTTCTAAATGGTGAATGTCCACTAAGCAAGATATAGGTTAGAACACCCACGCCCCAAATATCAGTATATGGTATGGTGACCTCTTCGTTCTTGATCAATTCCGGTGCTACAATTAATCGTTAATGTAAATGTAAAACAAGATCAAATTAGTATGAAAACTTACCAATATATTCAGGATTAGCCATAACCGATACTTTGGTTCCATCACGGCCGACGTGTCGTGCATTGGCAAAATCGGTCAACTTGACCAACAAACGTCGATCGTCGGCAATCAACACATTGTCCGGTTGTAATTCGATTAATGCAATTCCACGATAATGTAAATATTCGAGTGCATCCAACACTTGACATATCACCTTACAAACACATTCTTCCGTATAAAATTGTTTACGTGAGAAATGTGTCAACACATTCAATCCTGGTAATAGTTCCGATGCTAATGAGAAAACATTCGAATCCTTATTGGCATAACATAGTTTAACAATCTTTTCATGAGCCAATGATTTCATAATTTCATATTCATTGGCAATACATGCTTCCGATTCGCTTTGCGATAGAACACATTTACATGCCAATGTGGAACGTGATCCATCCTTGATGTAGGCACGTGAGATTACGGAAAATTTACCCTTCATGATGAGCGATTTAAAGTCATACAATTCCTTAAATTCCGATTTTAACAATTGAATCGGATTTGTTTCAATTGAATAATCAATGTTCGGAATCGTTTGTTCATCGATATTGTCAGCATGACCATCAATTGTACTGCAAACAAATTGCATATTCATTGGAATCGTGATCTTCTTATCCTCATCGGTGGTTAACGTTCGTGCCACCTCACTAGGTCCGCTCGGTACACTCCAACCAAATTTGTTACAAGCTGAAATGCGGAATACATAGCTTGTGTCTTGTGCAAGATCGTTGACCAAATAATATTCATTTACAATGTTTGAATCGACAATCAACCAATTTTCTTCATCGATTCGTTTGTACTCAAGTCGATAACATTTAACATATGAATTGCCCATCATCCTCGGCATGGTCCATGCCAATAGGATACTATGAGCTGAACCATCTTTGATTGTTGGTGGATTTAGATGTTCACAAACGCTACCCAAATTAAGGCGTGCCCGACATACGACCGAACCTTGTGAATTTCGTGCCACACATTTATACACGGCTACATCATATTCTCGGCCTGGTTTTAATTTAAGTTGACATCGTCCATCATTGGTTCGTTTCACCTCGACCCGACTACTTTCAATCAAAATGGAATCGTTACGGAACCAAGTATAGGTCGGTTCAGGACTTCCAATAGCATAACATGTCATCACAACATTTTCTCCGCTCAAAAATGCTGTATCCTTTAACTTTTCACGGAAGAATGGTTTGGTAGCGGACGCATCGTCTTCATTCGATGATGTTAATTTTGCATCACGTCGCATTCCACTCATATGACCATAGGCATAGGATGATGTACCTAATTCACGTACCAAACGCATCGGTTTGGTACGATTGGTTAAGCCACGTTTTTCATCGGTTATCTCTTCGTCCATGACGTCGATAAACTTTCGTCTCTCCTTGATCGATACTTGTGGAATATGGCCGGTAATTGGCGCCGTTATACTACTACCCCAATGGGCTTGTTTCAAATTGTACGACATCGATGGACTGTTGGTCGCCGCAATACGCAAATACCGACGAATTCGAGCCGGAAAAGCGGTATCACGTAATTGCAAGAGATACGTATCCGGTCCGCTTTGATAGCTAAAATAAATAGATTTTTTTTTGTTAGGATATAAATTAAAATTAAAATCGATTGTACGACTTACTGGCTTTCCGATTGAAAGTTTTCACTTTCGTACGCATTTGGTGCATGAAAGTTTTCAAATGGTGAAATGGTTTTGTTATATTTTCGTATTTCACGATCAGGTGATACCAATGGACTATATTGTTCATCCGGTGGATAGATCATTCGACTCGGATGTGTATAACAGGAATGCAATTCTCGTCGACGATAATATCGTTTACATGAAGCATTCTCGTACTATGGATAAAAAAAAATGAATGTAAATGTAAATTAATCTTCTAATTCAACATACCCATTTATTGTATCGGCTTTGATATTCACGTAGATTGTTCATCACATTCAATTGGTTACCACCTTCTGGATGTTCGGACAATTTGAGCCATGGATGGTTTAAGGCAGATTTTACATCCAATCGATTGATTGGATCATAATCAAGTACCTTTCTAAGGAAATCTTTTCCCTCATTCGATACATCTTTTAATCGTTCATCACTTAGATCAAGTTTCTTATTTTGAATGTTTTGCAATGTTGCACGGTCATTTTCAGCCAAAAATGGGATATACCGGTCAACATGATGTAGGTGATGATTCCAGCTATATCAATAATTGTTAATTTATTATTTGACAAATAAAATCATTGAAAACTTACATGACCAAACATCCGTAGTAAATGTAACCGAATTCTTGCTGACAATCTCTGGACGTAAATTCTGGATGTCCATACTCAACATAATGTTTCATTCCGGGGATAACACGTTGAGCTAGACCAAAATCACAAATTCTTACATCAGGTCCATTGATTCGTTCCATAAGAATGTCGCCAATCTATAAAATTCAGAACTGGAATTAAAATGAAAATTTCTGCATAATTCTTACCGTAAGTCCAAAATGTCCAATATTTTTGTGATGCATGTAATGTAAACCTTCCAATATTTGCCGAGTATAAGATGCGACTTCATTCTCTGTCAATTGGTTTCGTTTCAAGATAAAATCGAGTAATGTTCCACCACCGCACATGTCGGTGATGAGCGACAATGAATATGGCGTTGAGGTGAATGCATCACGAAGTTGAATCAACTTTTCATGGGAACCCAATTGATTCATGGCTTCCAATTCGGCCATCATAAATTGTTTTGTCTCACCAACTCCGTGCATCATCTTGGCAGCAAAACTCTTTCCCGTACTTCGTTCAACAGCATGATACGTTATACCTTGCGTACCACGTCCCAATTCATCACCCAAATCATAGAATTGTTCAATCGATTTGTTTTGTGGTTTTACCGTCTTTGCATAATTTGACGGATATTTACTATAATTGATATCAGATTCTACGAAACATAAAATTAGCAAACAAAGAATGGTACAAAATAAACAAAAGAACATACCAGTAACATGAACGAAGGCTGCTGTGGTGGTTGATCCAGCTAAATTGGTTGCCGTACACGAGTATAGACCCATATCTCGAGTGATACAATCGCTGATTGTAAGCGTACTCTGATCGGAACTTGTATTGATCACCATTCGACTTGTATCATGTAATGGTTGAAAGTCCTTGAACCATTTTATGGTCGGTTCCGGAATGCCGTTAAACATAACATTCAAACGAATGTGATTACGCCCCATGACGGTCGTCTCATCCAAACGTTTGGTAAATAGTGGTGGTTCTGTCAACAACAAAAACAATTATTAAAATAATTGAGTTGTTTCAATCATCATAACATACCTGCTTGCACCAATTTGATCGTTTTCCTCTCTTCACCGTGTTCATTCTTAGCCACACAGGTAAAGTGTCCAACATCGGATAGTTCCATCTTATTGATAAATAGACATACTTTTCCATTTCTATCTTGCATAAAGTTGAACCTTTCATTGTGTTCAATCTATATTTGATGATGATAAAATAAAAAAAATGATTATTTAAATTTAAATATAAATGATAGAAACCTTTTCATTTTCAAACATCCATGTAATGTTTGGTTCCGGATAACCATAAACCCAGAATTCGATTGTTACCGGTTGGCCGCAAATTCCATACATAAAGTTTTCTTCTTCTCGCAAAAACTTGGGAGCAGCAGCTAAAAATGTAATAAATGATCATCAATTTTACTAACGGGCAAAAAAATGTTCAAGACTTACCAATCTTCTCTTTGGCAGAGTGCGGTACTTCATAATCGGTCGGTTTGAATTCCTTCGGTTCGTGTGCTGGTTTCAGATTCGACCTAAAAGCAGTGACTGAAGGCGATGGCTCGCTGACTCCAAACTTATTCTCGACTCGAATGCGAAAATGATAATCTTCAAACAATTCAAGTCCCGTTACATCACATTTCGTATCCTTAACATCTGTACAGGTGATAAATGTCAATAAATTTTATTGCTGCAAATAAAAATAATCTAGGGAAGATTACCTGATTGATAGATTACCCATTGGCCATCGGAAACTTTACCGAATTCGACTACGTACGAAACTGGGAAGCGTGGTTGCTCCGGAATGGATGGATGCCAGATCAAGGTCAAACTTGTGTCGGTCATCTTGGTGATCTTCGGCTGATCTGGCAATGGAACAGGCAAACCTGATACTTGATAATCGACATCATCGGCATCCAATGCACGAATTTGACTTTTATTACTTTTGTGTGCCTTCTCCGTTCGATCTAAACCATCGACAGCTGTTCGAATCGAAAGTTAATGTTAATCAAATTGTTACATATTTTTTAGGCTTAGTTGATTAGTTTGTCTCTGTTTATTCTCCAATGAAGAATTGACACAATTGATCAAACAGAGAGAAAACATTCCGTAAACATTAACCAACTAAAATTGTTTTTAGAGATCAATGACAATGATCAATGGCGGGGAAACTAACTACCTAAGGTTTTAAACATTGGTTACATTTGAAGACATATTCCCTTATGTTTTGCAATGTATCCTCACATTGTGCAAACGAATTTCCGCTACCATCAAGTAATGAATGAAGAGTGAATGATACGAGACAGATCGATGCTATTGTAGCAATCGTTGCTCGATATCTAACATTAGGTTCAACTAAACTTATCGACTGACCATTGCCATGATTGCTCATAGCGTCAAGTTCATGGCGATTACGATCCGAACCGAACGGTCTCGGTGACTTAGTAGCGAAGCATAGTTTGTTAATCATTGAAATAACATGGTCAATCATGTTCTTACTCTCAAGATTTAGTTGAGCTATCGAATTGTCATATCCATAAATGTTAGATGCATGACAACGATATTTTCCTATGTCGGCATTGGTTACATTGCGAACTTCAAAATGGATCATTCCATTTTCCATATAATCGACAAAATATTTATCATTATCGATCGTAATTTCATTTCCATCTTTAAACCTGTTAGAATAAATAACATTATTCTTTAAATATTTTAGTTGCAATTTAATAGTTGTCATACCAAGTGATGGTTGGACGAGGCTTTCCAATTACACACGCACTGAATCGAGCTTTACCGCCAAGCAAAACATCGTAATCGTTCAATTTGGTTAAGAATGTTGCCGCTTCACCCTTCTTGTCTCGTTCACTATTATAAAAAATATTAATCAACTAAAATTTGAACAAAAATATAAACTTACATAAAATGAACACTTGCTTCCGTTCGATCGGTTCCGAGATTATTCTGAGCACGACATTCATAATTGCCGGAATCGATTTCCGTTGGATTGTAGATGATCAACACCAATTCATCCAATTCCTTAAAGATACTATACTTCACACCGGATTCAATGATTTTTCCATTAAAAAGCCAAAATATTTCCGCTTCTGGATTTGCCTCGACACGACACGAAAGTTTCAATTGAACCTTTACATCAGCTTCCGTATCCTCTAATCGTTTGACAAATCTGGGTGCACATTCTTTCATTGCGGTAACATTGGCCTTTGAGTTACATTCACCCAATGCATTGGTAACCGATAATTCATATGAACCAAAATCGGACAGATCAGCATTGGAAATGGTCAATTGAGCGGTGGTACCATCAAATTGAATCATTACACGATCAGATTTATTGATCACTTTTCCATCTTTCTTCCAAACGACATTTGGCACTGGATGAGCTTTGATCTTTGCAATCAAACTAAATGTATCGCCCTTCTTTGCTGTCATATCGTTGAGACCTTGTATAAATGTTGGCGAACATTCCTCAAATTTATCGGATGAAACGACATTCAATCGAGCACTGCACGAATCTTCACCCAAATCGTTGGAAGCGAGCACAGAATATTCAGCTGTAACAAGATTTAGATTTAATTAAAATATTGTTGCCATGTGTTTTTCCTCCACTTACCATCATCTCGAATGTTGCATTTATCTAATTGCATAATGTGTGAACCATCGTCATTATCCAATCGAGTAATCTGTCTCGATTCAGTACTCATATCGAGACCATTTTTCAACCAATTTACAGTTGGTGTTGGATTTCCTTTTACAGCTACCTCAAATTTAGCGGAACAACCATCCTTAACGGTAAGATTACTTAACGATTTAGTAATAATCGGTTTACCTAAATATACAGTAAAAAATTGTTTTATAATTATTTGTTCTTTTGTTGAATAAATAAGATCAAACTTACACATGACGGTAACTGGACAACTTGATTCAACTTGTCCATCATTATTGGAAAAGATTGCCGTATAGTCACCTTGATCTTCAAGCAATACATTATCGAATGAAAGTTTTATCAAACCATCTGGCAATTTTTGTATATGAACACGATTGTTGGGAACCACTTGTTTGCCATTGTGCAAGAATTTGATATCACCTTCCAAATCGGAATCAAGTCTCATTTCAATCGAACCAGATTCACCGGCAGTTAACGTAATTGGACTCAATCCTTGAAGAATGTTCATTGGTTTGTGCTCTTTCGGTACGACATTAACCTTAGCTTGACTTTCACTTTTTCCTGATTCGTTGCTGACTTCAAGTTTAAATGAACCGGCATCGCCCATTGTTGCATTATCAATTTGTAAGATGACACTTCCATCAGATAGTTTAGCAAATTTAATTTTATCCGATGCTTTCAATTCTTGATTATTTCGGAACCATTTATATTCAAACGGCAATGATGAAACAACCTTTGCCTTCAAGACCAATGGCGAACGTTCTTCCACTGATAGATCGTTCAATGAATCAATAAATGTTGGTTTAGCCTTATTCATATCACTCTTCAATGCAACCTTAGCTTCACTAGTGGATTCACCCGTTGAATCTTTAACCTTTACACTATATTGACCAGCATCCTTGGCTGAGAATGAATCGATCAAAAGAGCCAAAGTTCCATTTGGTTCTTTAACCAAACCATAATGTTCGTTTGGTACAATCTCTTCTCCATCTTTGAACCATGAAACGGAAAAGTCTGATGGATTTCCTTCGATTACACATTCCAAACGGCACGGTTGTCCACTCTCAACTTCCATTCCTTTCAAATCTTTTCCAAATGTAGGCCCGGCCGGTTTTTTATCTGTGAAAAATAAAATGAAAAATATAAATAATTGATTCTTAAATTGAATATAGTGTTAATGTTAATAAATATTAACGTAGAATGACGATAGACCAAAGAATCAAAGCAAAAGTAGTTGGTAAGTAAGTTGATAGAAGAGAAAACATGCCAATTTATATTAGTAGTTGTAATGAATAAATAGATACGAACGAATTGGTTAGAGAAGCAGATAGAATCGATAAAATTGAATGTCAAATTGAAAGCAAATTTGATTTATATTTAGAATATCGATTCAATGTTTGACTGATCGTTTTTTTAGTTTTACTCACCAATCACTTGAACCTGGCACGTATTACTTAATTTACCATCGGGCGTCTCTACTTCAATACGGTATAGGCCACTATCATCGGGGACACACTTTGCATGCAACATTTGAACCTCTCCCAAATCATTTGTGGACACCTTTGCTCCATTGGTACCATCATCATTCATAATCAATGGCATATCGTCCTTAAAGATGTGAACAGATTGTGGACTTAGATCGGTTGAATCGATCTTCATCGACAATTGTAGATCTTCACCGGGTTGTACGGTTTTATATGATGGTAAACATTCGAGTACTTTAAATGGTCCTTTTCCTTTATTCACTTGTACTTCACTTTGTGTTTGCAACTTTTCACCATCATTTGTACGTACGATCAAGGCATAGGCACCGGAATCAGTGGTTAAAGGTTTGTCGATACTTAACGAGTAGACGCCATCCTTTGCTTTTATGGCTGCATTAACATTATCTGATTTAATTTCAATTCCATCCTTTACCCATTTAACATCTTTTGGTTCAACTCCAGCAAGATGTGCGGTCAATATCAATGGTTCCTTTCCTTCGACCACATCCATTTTAGCTGGAAGTTGTTTAGCAATACATGTCTTAGCTGGATCCATGTATTTTCCTTTATTTACTTGTACTTCACTTTGTGTTTGCAATTTTTCGCCATCATTTGTACGTACAATCAAAGCATAGGCACCGGAATCATTGATTAAAGGTTTATCAATACTTAACGAATAGACACCATCAGTTGCTTGTACGGTTGCATTGACATTATCTGGTTTGATCTCAATTCCATCCTTCACCCATTTAGCATCTTTTGGTTCAACTCCAGCAAGATGTGCGGTCAATATTAACGGTTCCTTTCCTTCAACGACATCTATTTTAGCTGGAAGTGGTTTAGCAATACATGTCTTAGCTGAATCCGATGGTGAAAGTACGTCAACTTGTGTCGAGATGGTTACTTCACCAACCGTATTCTCCACTGTTACCGAATAAACTCCTGTATCAGCAATTTTCGACGGTTCAATCTTCAGATCAAGATTTCCATCAGGTTTAGCAATTATTTGTATAGATTCATCACTTTCATCAATTGGTTTCCGATCCTTATTCCATGTTACCTTTGGTAATGGATATGAATCAACTTTTGCATGTAATGAAATCGGTTCACCTTCAACCACCTGTACACGAATGGGTAAATTTTCCAACACCATCGGTGCAAATGGTTCCGGCATAACTTTTACATTAGTTGATGTAAGAGCTTCACCATTTGGATTGATAGCTCGTAGAGCATAGTTTCCGGAATCGTCACTTTTTGCATGATCAATTAGTAATTTACATTCTCCAACAGCATCATTAATTGAGGTATGAATTTGAGGACTGGTTGCCTCATCAATCGGTTTACCATCCTTGGTCCATTCGATCTGTGGCGGTGGTAAGCCAAATACGGTTGCTTCCAAAATCAATGGACAATTGAATTCAACTTTAACCGTTTCCTTTAATGGATTGGTAAACTGTGGTGGTCGTTGTGGCTTCTCCACCAAAAGATTAGCCTTAGTCGATGCTTGACCCTTAGCATTTTCCGCTCGAACTTCATATGAGCCAGTATCGTCAATGATTGGACTGGCAATCTCCAACGAACATGTACCATCGGTTTTAGATGTAATCTTTGTTCGATCGTTATGTTCCAATGGTAAATCATTCTTGTACCATTTTACTGCTGGCATCGGTTCACCATCAACCTTACACAATAGATTTATGAATGAACCTTCCTCAACTTTCATATCTTCCAATGGTTTCTTGATAATTGGTTCATGTGGTTCGTTCAAGAACTTCAATAGACAAACTGATTGTGCTTCACCATAAACATTTTCCGCTTTACACGTGTATTGGGCCACATCATTTTTGGTAATCTCCTTAATCTCCAACCGATGTTCATTATCCACACTGTTGATCGTAACTCGATTATTTGGCGTCAACTTTTGTCCATTCTTAAGCCATGAAACATCGGGTGTGGGTACACCGTCGACAATCGTTTCAAAAATGGCATTTTGTCCCAATTTAAGTTTCGTATTCTCCTTACTAACCGACATAACAATACTTTCTTCCAATTCTTTAACAAATGTTGGCTTCTTCCCAACAATATCAATCTTGAAACAATCGGTCGCCTCACCGGCACAATTAACCGCCGTACACGTATATGTTCCAGCCATATCAGAATTTACATTGGAAAAGTTCAATTGATATCGATCATTTTGTGGTTCACTGTAGACGAGTTGTGAATCGACATATTCTCCATCTTTGTACCAATGTACATATGGTTTGGGGAAACCGGTGACGATTGCCTCCACTTTGAGAGGATCACCATCGACTACGGAAGCGTCACACAATCCAGAAATAGATGGAAGGGTCGGTTCTGGTGTGGAACGATGGGCGAGAGAGGGGTGAGCACACACATGTCATAACACATAAAAAAAGGGGGAGAGAAAAGAAAATATGAGCAATGAGCAAAATATGATCAGTGCCTTATTATGGATGATCAAATCAACAATTGAGGGAGGCAACACACATCACACAAACCACCCACCATTAAACAAAATTATGCTGACATAAGCAAACATACCTTGTACAATTAGTTTTGCAGTATCGGTTGCAAAACCTTTTGAATTTTCTGCTCTACATGTGATGACGCCCGAATCAGCAATCTTCAAATCTTTTACGATTAATACGTGAGTGTTACCATCTTGTGTGATCAGAATCTTGTCATTCGCTTTCAGCGGAACGCCATCCTTACACCATGTAACATCAGCTTTGGGCGTCGCCGACACCTGTGCTTCAAATCGTACATTATCATCCATTACAGCAATCTCTTCCGCTTGAATGTGTTTGGTGAATACGGGTGCCGACTCTTGTTTGATCACTTTAACATTACTCTTCTCTGAATCACATTTGCCGAAATCATTGCTTGCCACACAATGATAGACACCAGAATCCGATTCGTCAGCATTGGGAATCTTCAATGCATAGATCTCATCGCGTGTATCAAGTAAAATTCGTTCACTTCCGTTCGTTGGTTTACCATTAACAAACCATTTGACATCTGGTGATGGATTTCCCGTAATGACCACCTCCAATGCAATATCCTCTCCACTACTTGCATTGATGTCAGTTAAATCTTTGGTAATCTTTGGCTTTCCATTTACGGTAACAATTCCAAAACTTTTAGCTTCACCAGCTTCATTACGAATTCGGCATTCATATTCACCGCTCATTATGATTCTTATATTTTCCATTTCAAGTACATAAAGATCATCCATCTCCTTCTTGACAACAATCGTTGCCTCTGCACTAACATCTTTTCCATCTTTGTAGAATGCAACGTCTGGTTTAGGAAAGCCGGCAATCTGTACGGTCATCGAAACATGATCACCTTCAAGTACTTGTAGATTTTCTAATCCTTTTACAAATTTAGGTTTAGTAATAACATCAAATTTGGCAGCCGTTTCCGTTGTTCCGAAATCGTTCGATGCAATACATTTGTATTTGCCAACCATCTCTTCAGTGGCTTTCAATATAACTAATTTGTATGAATTGTCTAACTTTTCGTGAATCATCTTTACACGTTTATCACTATCGATAATTTCCTTATCGTCCTTGAACCATTTCACCAATGATTGTGCACTTTTCTTGTCCAATTGTACCACCATTTCAATATTGGCTTCCATTTCTTTACAAACAATATTCTTCAATACTTTGGTGAATAATGGTTTGGAAACAATGTCCACCTTTGACATTGTCGTACATTTACCATATTGGTTCGATGCTTCCAATTTATATTCGCCAATGTCATCGTTCTCCAATTTTTTAATTGTCAAAGAATACTCGGCACTAGCTTCATCATATTTGTACGATTTTCGTTTGTCCATTTTGATCTCCTTTTCATCGTGATACCATTTGACTTGTGGAGTTGGATTGCCTTTGATGATTGCGTTTAGGCTAACATCCAAATCAGTGGCTGCTTCAACGTTTGACAAATGTTTGACCACATATGGTGGGCCTTTAACGGTCAAATTGCTGCTTGATTGCATTTGACCACAAGCATTTTCTGCTTTGCACAGAAAGGTGCCATGATCATCTGGTGATACTTTGTCAATAATTAAGGTTGATCCTTGTTCATCGTTGACGATGTGTACACCCTTTTGACCATCTTTCAATTCTTCACCATTGTGGAACCATTTCATAGTCGGTTTCGGTTCACCATCAACCTTTGCAGACAATTTAAAGTTTTCATCGCCGACCATTGCTTCAGCATCTTTCAATTGGTCTCGGAATTCAGGAGAAGCCTCCTTCTTTTTGATGGTCAATTCGGCACTAGCTTCCTCTTCACCATACTTATTCTTGGCAACACATTTATACTTTCCTTGATCGTCCATTGTTGTTTTGTCAATATTCAATTTAAATGTGCCATCCTCTTCTTCAACAATCTTAATTCGTTTGTCCGATTCAATTCGTTTAGCCTCTTTATAGAATTCTAGTTTAGCTTTAGGTACGGCTTCACATTTTCCGGTAAATATTGCCGTTTCGCCTTCCATTACTTGAACTGCTTCAAGTTTCTTTGTAAACTTTGGTGAAGCTGAAATGAACAAAATGAATAAAAACGCCCATAATTCAAAACAATTACTTACAATTGACGGATACGTTTACATTTCGTTCTTCTTTGCCAAGATCATTGCTGATCATGCATTTATATGTTCCAGCATCCTCCGACGAAGCTTTGTTGATGATCAATTGACACTTATCCTTTTCGATCACCGATTTAATTCGTTTCGAATCCTTAACATCGACTCCATCCTTTGTCCATTGTACATTCAATTTGGGCGATGATTCGTACTTGGCCTCGATCAACAACTTTTCATTGCTCAACACTTCAATCTTCTCTTGAATTTGGGTAAATTTCGGTTTCTTCAACACAGTTAATTGTGCGGCTGTGTCGACTGTGCCCAATTCATTGCTAACCTCCAAACGATACTGTGCAGTGTCTTCACTTTTTACATTTTTGATGACCAAGGCATAATTCTCTTCACCTTCATATAACATCTTGAAATGTTCACTCTGTTGTACTGCAACATTATCCTTATACCAGGTGACCTTTGGTTTGGGATAGGCTGCCACTTGTGCTTCCAATATGGCAACCGATTCGCCTTCAGCCACATTGATATCGGTCAATTGTTTCTTGATTTCCGGTACAATTGGATCACGAGGCAATTCTCGCAACATTCCTTGTACATTCAATTCGGCACTGCATGATATCTTTCCACTACTGGTAGAAGCTACACAAGTATAGATTCCAGCATCGTCTGGTTTCACATGTTGAAAGATGAGTACAATATTGTCTTCTTGATCATCGAATTGAACTTGAAAACGTTCACTCGCTTCAAATTCTTTACCGTCTTTGAACCATTTAAATGCAGGCGATTGTGGTCGATTGGGATCTAAGCCCCAGAACACATTCTTATCGCTTGAAACTGAAATTTGTCCTTGCGTTTCATCTTGACCTTCGGAATTGACGGCTACACATTTGTATAGGCCAGCATCAGATGGTTTAGCGTGTTCGATCATAATTTCAAATACTTCTTTCGATTGAAATAAAACTTTTAAATGATCGTCCTCTTTCAATGGTTTACCATCTTTAAAGCTAAATTTAATTGAATTAATTTTTCAAATATAAATTACATGTTGAAAATAAACTTACATGGAAATGTTAGGAATTGGCAAACCGCGAACTATGACCTCAAATCGTACAGTGGTTCCTTCTAATAGTTCAGTGTCCTTCAATTTGACTTTAAACTTTGGTGCATGTGGCAAGAACGATCCACCGGGACTTGTTGGTCTTGAATCGAGTGCTACAAAGAGAAGATGATGTTGAAAGAATGTTATGATCAATGATTGAATGTGACACTGTGAATGGAATGAACAAAAGAAAACAAATATGAAGACAACAATACCTGACAGTACGTTTAGAGTCGAACTAGAGGACGTCGATTCTTTAGCGTTGGATGCTACAATTGTATATAGACCAGCATCGTCGTGCGAGACATTGCTAAGCTCCAGGCAGCATATATCGTTATTCTTACATGTTCGAAAGTTATCCCCCGATAGTGGTTTGTTGTCCTTGAGCCATTGTATGTTCATGTTGGCAGATGATACCTTACATTCAAATACAGCTGTCTCACCAACTGTACACATAGTGTGTGTGTTTAAGGAAAACAAGATTCCAATGTTAATAACAAACAAAAGAAGATCATAGTTGATATGATCAAAAATATTCGTACCATGTCTTGTTATGGCTTTCAATGGCATTAAAATCTTTGGTGGTTCGATGTCCTCAATTTTGGGTACTTTCTTCTTGATCGATGCCTTTCGGCTGACCGTTCTTTCTAATGCTATAATCGATTTTTTTTTGAATTATATAATGTCAACGTGAAATGTGGGAAATGAAATGTGCAACTTACGTTTCGTCTCGGCTGAATTGTCGTTGGCAGATTCCTCCGATTCCTTCTTATTTTCATCTTCTATCTTTGTCGTTGTCGTCATCTTTGTTTTTTCAGTTTCCTGTATTATGTTCGGCTCCGAACTTTCCATTTCAGTTGTTTTAGTGGTACTGGGAGTTACCATTTCAGCTACCTCATTCGGAGTTGATTCGTTTTCAGTTTGACTTGAAGGTAAACCTTTCTTTAACTTATTATTGTTCTCATCCAATTTAGTTGGCTTATCATCGGCAGCTGCCTGTACAAAAAGGCCATCGTTCTCCATCAAACTTTGTTCCGTATCATCGTCGTCGTCTTCAAAAGAAACAATGTTTAATTTTAAGAATTGTAAATAACATTAGAAGAAACATACTTAGAGTGTGATTGATCATATCCATCCAAGATTTGGCTTGTTCAGCCGACTTGCATCGAAGGCCGATGGGAAATGTTTTGTCGGACAAATCTTTAGATTTAATGATTAAAGTGGTGTCGTTGTTTTCGTCTGGTACGATATCCACATCGGGTAACTAATTAAAGTAAAGGGGAGAGAGCGAGAACAAGAATTTCATCAAAAAGTGAATATTACGTTAATGAGGTGTCTGTTTGCATGTCGATTTAGTTTGTTTTATAACAAAAAAAAACAAAAAAGGGTCTTACTTTGACGATCTTCTTTACATTATATGTTCGTTGACTTTCGGAAATGTTCTTGTTGATTTCAGTAATAAACATTCGCTTCTTAAATAGAAATATAAATCTCTCCTCTGCCTTCCCATTACTTTCGATGACGTCAAAGAAGTCCTTTGTCATAAACAATGTTTTAAGTATTAAAATAGAGTCCAAACATCGTTATGGATAACGAGAATTCTATTCATTCTCTTCCTTCCTCCCATTCATATTTGGGCTCAAGCTTACCTTTGCTTGTAGCACATTCTTCAGCATCTTACTGAGCTTGTCGGTCGGCTCACCCAACAAGCCGGTGGGAGAAACCAAATTTCGTGCTGTCTCTTTTGCATCATTTGGACCATCATCACTCTTCGTCATGATCACATCATCTTCATCATCTTCCGTTGGTGCACTCTTCTCTGGTATTGTGGCAATCACTTTGATTGCTTTCTCAAGGTCGTCCACATTCTCCTCCATTCGTGACAGGTGTTTCGACAATTCCTGAACGTAACATGTCATGTTGATGAATTAGGTCGCATCTAGATCTAATGGTGCATTCACTAACCTTGAGCAACAATTGGTAATCGTTGATTCTTTGTGATGGTAACTAAAATAAAGAAAAACATTAGCAATGAATAGGAAACAAAAACAAAAACACACAAACCTTAAGATGATCGGCTAATGTTTTCTCATCACGTATCTTGCTAGCATAATTCTTTATGGAACAAATAATAAATAAATAAAATAAAATAAATCATAAATAAAATGTATTACAGTGAAGAACTCATTCACATCGGAATTTTCATCCAAAATTGCCAATGCTTTGGGTAGATTTTGACTATATTTTGTATGATTTTCAAAATCATCTTCTAATTTTAGAAAAATAGCACCAATCTTGGCTGGTTCTTTTGATAATGTTTGAAAATTCTTCAATAAAACTTCGTCATGAAATGTGAGCAAATCTTTGAAACAATTAAAGATATCATCCTTCACCGCTTTGATCTCTTTTGGTGTAATAGAACTTTCCGATTGTCGAATGTAGGTTCGTTTCACAAATTGCATATCACGAATTAAATCTTCTTCAGTTTCAATCAATTCACGAACGATCATACTAAAAATAAAGTCAATTTTTTTGTAAGATTAAGTTTATTTGAAAATGAAACTTACTCTTTCTTCTTCTTCAAATCTTTTGCTGTTGGTTGATCATCGGTTTTGATTGAATCTAATGCGGACGAGGAAGTTGGTTTTGTTTCTATTTCTATTTCTACCGTCTCGTTCTTTGATGTTAAATAGGCGGATGGAGCAAACCCTTCTATCACTTTGGGAAAATTTTTCGTTTTCCTCGTTCGAACCTTCCATCTAAAAAATATAAATTTATTGTATAAATGAAACAAATAACATAAGAATAATCTTGACTTACTTGTGAGGTTTATCTTTACTTAAAATAATCACTTCTTGACCTTCTTTAAGTTGAATCTCATCAGTTGCACTTCTTGGCGGTTCATAATCAAGAATGGCTTCATAAACTTGGCCCTTAACATAAACAATAAATGTATACATTAAAATAAAAATAAAAATAGTTTGTATTGGCCACGTGTTTTAAAGAAGCAAAAGCTTGTTGAATTGATTTCTTATACCTCATGGTTGAAACGTGAGTTAATCTCTGATTTTTGATTACACACAAGCAAATTGTTGTTGTTAATATCCTTTAAACCATTACAGATTGTTGTGCCATTTGGCACCACCGTACACTTGTCAACCGATTTTCGTTTTGGTAACATTGATGATGAAGATGACAACGAACAATCACATTCATTGGATGAGATCTCTTTGTTGTTGTTGTTTTTCTTCATATTTTGACACTGTTTCTCTTCATCCGACGTTTGTTTCTTTTGTTTAAACTTTTCTCGTAACATTTGTGTCGGATTCTCACTTAAATCGGCTTTCATTGATTGTGCCCTTATCTTCTTCTTATTACTATTATTATTATTATTATTATTACAATTATCATTAACATTTCCATTAAACAATGGAACATTGTAATATTCATGATGCTTTAACGGTTCCGGTTTTTGTTTCTTTTCCTTAGGATTCAACAATGGAAAATGGAAATTATCACCATTAATCTCATGTCCGAGTGTAATATGGCAACTACTACGACGGCCAAAATATGGAAAATCGGCACGTGATGGAAAATAATGAGCTTCGTCCATCGATTGACTAGATCCGGTAATTCGACATGCTGACAATGAACGTCTCCGATCCGGTGGTCGACTTCCGCTGGTGATTGAACTTACATAGACCGCCTTCGACAATGTTTGTGGTACGTTTTGGTCCGATTGCCATTTGGGTAACGTGGGCGACTTACATTTCTTTACCGATTGTTTGCCTATCTTATTATTACATTTGCCATCGTCACTTTTCACCGAAGAGCTCTTAACCTTTCGTTTCTTAACGGAGGCGTTCGTTGATTGTACATCATTGCCGGCAATCATCACAGGGGATGCAACGGAACCGTCCTTATTCTTCTTGCTACTTTTACTACTGTTCTTCTCATTCATTTCGTTAAATTGCAATCATTCAACACAGACACGAGACTCTACAAAGCTGTACGTTTTAATCACTAAATTGATTAGTAAATCACTTGCCGATTGACAAGTAAACACACACGAACGTAAAGAATGGTTGAATCGGGTGAAATAGATTCTTTCTCGTTTACGTTGTTTAGTTTAACGTTGATCAAAATCAATAAAGAATAGTATAAAATGCAATAAATGTAAGGAACACACACACGCACAGCAAATGAAAGTGTCAAAACAATTCGATGACGAACGGATTCTGTAATTTGAGTTGCGATTGTTCGTGTTCATAATAATCTACATAGAATGAATACTACAACGAAAAAAATTCTACAAGAATTGAATATCTTTGGCCACTGAATGGCATCGTTCGGGTTGTGTATGTGCAATTGGTGCCATTCCATTGAGATTCACACGCCACCACCACCACCACCAAAAAGTTATACATGTGTGTTTGCACAAATAATGGTTCTATAAATAGATGAAGATTTTTTAAACTTGAATTTTTGCACTATTCCACAAGTGATGCACCAGAATACAGAAAAAAACCACGATGACGATGATGAGGTGCTAAGGCAAAAAAAAGTAAAACAGTGACACACTTATGATGAACACTTACAACAAAAAAGTGACACCAAAATTGCTTTCTTAATAAAGTCGGTCGATTGGTCGGACCAGTTAATGAGTCAACCAACCAGCCAGCCAGTCAGCCAAATAGCAGCCATTCAGCCCTCACGGTTTGATTAGCCTTAATTGGCCGTCGACCATGAACATTACAGAATCCTCTCAATTCTTCTCTTGAATGTCTAACCTATTCAAGATCCTCTTAAATGACGGATTGCAAAACTTTAAATTCTATTCTTATTTTACAATTGTTTTCTCCATATGTGTGTGTGTTTGCATAATGTGAAAAGGCAAAAATCTGGTCTTTCATTTGGACAATGGAAACGTATGGTAATTGTGGCCGATTTCATCGATCGCGTGCCAATATTGGTTGGCGTCAGAATCATTGAGATTGAGGGGAAGGAAATGGCGCCATGTGAGGCAATGCCATTGCACGCCAATAATGAGTGATACTAAAAATGGCAAAATATGGAAATATATATAAATGGTAAGAAGAAGAAGAAGACCGACGTGAGAGATGCGCACCAAAAAGCTCATCATAATTTATCACAAGTTGAAATGTTTGTCAAAGCAAAATGTTGCTTCATCCATTGCTAACTGTATGAACATTGTATAACTCAATGACTGAGATCTGACTGACTGAATGAGTGAATGAATTCATTGAATGAAGATTGCAATAAAGTTTACTTTTGTGTTGTGATGTGCATTTGCATTGCACCAAACCAAACCATTCAACACTGACTCCATAGGATTCGATGGGAAGGAATACTTCCATTCTATGTATTTCGTTTCTTTTTTTTTGCTCCACTTGCCTAAAAATTCGATGTAGAAGAATTTTGTGGCTCAAAATAATTTAGATGACAGTAGTGACGGTGCTGATGGTGGTGATGCCGGTGGTGGTGGGCACTTTTCCCTCAATTGGAATAAGAGCTCATGAAGAAGTCAGGCGCAAGCAATCGTCTCGACATATGGCAATTGCTTGTGCATTACACCCAAATTACTTTCAACTCTTTCGTTCATTGTTCCTCCTTTCATTCTCTCATTCTTTCTTTTAAAACATTACATGATAACAAAATTATTCTCGTTTTCACTCTCTCTCATTCTCTTTCTCCCCCTTTCGACACATTGGATTATTAATAAAACAAAACGATAAGCAGATGTGCCATGATTCAAGACCTAATTCGTGACATGTTAAGGGAAATGGATGATGCTCATAATTAACACTAACATTCGGTTTCGGATTTAGCGAACAAAAAAAATTAGTAATGCAATCGCTTCTCATCACCAAAATGTTGACAATTCAATGATTGATCAAAAGTGTACGATAAGATGCAAATTCAAGGCAAATGGGCATAGAATTGAGAGCAAAAGAATAAAAAATCTACTTACAGCATCTTTCGTTTGTGAATCAAGACGTGACAATGATCGCGATGTTGACGATGAGGTGTTGCCTTGATATCGTCGTCTTCCGGTTCCATAATCGTCGGTTGAGCTGACATCGGTAAATGTATAATGGGAATATTTTCCAATCTCATCACCAATCGATTCAGTTGGTGTGGTCACTTTATAGGAATCGGATGATAGATCTAAACTATCCTTATAACTATCAGACGTAAATCGTCTCGATGAATAGGAACTTTCACGTCGATCGCCATCATCTTCATCCAGATAGCTTAAACGGGTGGTCGTTCGACGACTAGTGGTAACGGTTGAAGAACCGAATCCAAGATCGTCGTCACCTTCAGTACTACGATAACGTGAAAGACGAGACGATGTACTAGTCAAACCAATGGTATCATCCGACGATTCATCACGACTTCCGTAACGTGAATATTTACGCGTATAGGTCGACGTCGATAGATCATCATCATCATCGGCAATACTTGATGAGAGTAGACTTTTATATTTACTACTATAACGGCTTGTGGTGGCGGAGGTGCTGGTGTCGGCATCAAGATCACTATCGGTCGAGAAGCGACTTGATATTCGCATCGATTGTCTCGATGTTCGCATCGATGTTAGATCATCGCCATCGTCCAAATTGTACGTTCGTCTCGACGTATACGTTGATACGTGAGATCCGTCAGCATCATCGCCGCTGGATGTTCCTCTCAATCGTGAACTATATAAACCTGTCAATCAATTGAATTAGATTTTTATCTTAATTTAAAATTAAATTAATATTTACCATCACTACTGGAAGTTGCAGTGGTACGATACGATGACGATTTGTATGATGACCTCGAATAGGACATTTCTATAAACACAACAAGCACAATAAGACTTATAGATCGAACAAATAGGATTTGATTTAGGCTCGATTTGAATTCACCACCTGAATCGATCAATAGATGATTAACATTTTAACCGAGATGAAAGGCGTCACTTGTAAATGGATTGTTTAGTATAGATTTGGTGTCAAGGAAGCAAGAATCGATCAGATTGTGCACATCATCTAAATAAGCACACACTCACACGCACGCACATAAAAGCATGAAGATGAACGTCGATGATGTTGGGTCAGAACGACACACACACGCCGAAAGACAGAATCGATGGTATTTAGTGTGAATGTTGAGACGATGATGATGATGATGATGAAGAGTTTGCCTGAGTATGATCTCAACTCGGTCGAACATTTACAGTATGCTGCCTATACAGGAAGATTGTTGGCGAAACATTGAGAGGAGTACACACTACGGTTTCAAGGAATCGTTTAGTGAATTGAAGTGGAGGAGGAGGAGGAAGAAGAAGAAAAAGAAGATTGAGGCAATTGAAGCAGCGGCTGCAACAGAAGCAACATTCGATTCGGTAAGAAGCGACAATGTTGGATTTTTACTTTATTTTTAACGAGACACACAACACGCGTACGGCGGTAAAGATGCACGTATTCAATATGCGGGACACTTTATGCCTTTTGTACAACACCGAACCGAACCGAACAAAAACATGAAGAAGACCGATATAGCTTGGCAAGTCACACACGCACAAACACCGACACACCGAAACCTGCGAGGGAATTGCATCAAGAGCCAACGCCATACAAGACAACAACATCATCAATTGGATGCGCCCGTTCGTTCATTCGTTTGTTCGCGCCCGTCAGCCTACTTATTTCCTGGGTCACTGATCCATCATTCTGACCTTTGGCTATAAAGAAAAAAATATATATTCTAAACTCATTTAATCAGAATTCATCATTAATCTTTTGTAGCAGACCAATTGTTCTGCGAGTCGATGCCCTCAACTACATTGTTCATATGATTGTTGCCATTGTGCATCAGTCGGCAAATAACTCGGTGGCCGTAGACGACGAAAGACAATTGATGATCAAAATTGGTACTCTGGTAATCTTTAGATGTATAGGCGTGTGTGTGTGTGTGTGTGTGTGTGTGTCGAGACTGAACGGTTGTACAATCGCAATTGTATCATGGCGTGACAATGTGCATCGTCTTTACATTCATTTGGTGGTGATGGTGTTGGCATCTCAATTCAGCCGACGACGACAATATTCTCAATATATTGTGGTCGGAATTCCTGAGCTAGCTTGCCCTCTCCCACTTTGATAACGTTGTGTACGTTGTATGACGAATATCGTTGCCACTAATTGAAGGCACAGACCTAGCTGGCACATCATTCATATACAACATTGTTTTTTTTGTGAAGTCTAATCCGTATTTGTGGCACATATCTAAGTGTTGTGTGAATCTATTTATAAGTGTTGATGTGCCTATAAGGTTAGACATTCATTCCCATGATCGTCATTGCTCGAATGTGTGTGTGTTTGTGTGTGACACACCGCCATCACCAAACCGATTGCCATTTGAGAGTCGTTTGCCGGCGTCATTTTGTTCCGCCGGACGACATGTTCTAACATGTTGTCTCTCATTCTCGCACATTCATTCTTATTCATTTTTGTTGTCGATCAAAACAATCTAAAAACATTGTAGATGATGAGATGCTTCATTGTTTAGGTTTCTTATACAACAAATCACTTGTTTACCCAAAAACGGCACACAAGAATCCAAATCATCACTCTCTTTTAAAAACAAAACAAAAACAAAAAGCGCGAAAGTTTATTACAATACAAATTTTTGAATGATTATAGTTTGAGTAATTGATAAATTAAGTGATTAACATATCAATTCCACTAAAGTTTAAAATTTATTAAGGAAAACAAATGTGATTAGTATTGGACAAGTGCCAAACCGGAAATGTTGGCTTCACTGTAATGTTTTTTTTAATGTGACGAGATATGTTTAAATCCTATTGGGTTGAAATAGTATACAAATGTTTTGCTTGCAAATTTCACGTGATTACGATATGTAACATTGTATACCAAACGAGAAATTGTTACATGTTTCTTATTTCAAATTAATTTTCATGTTTCATTAAAGATGAATGAACGAAAATAGTCAACGATTATAGAAATGAAGACAATCTAGTCAAATTGAAAAACATTAAAAAATTTTATACAATGTCTAAATCAAATGTTGTAAAACCGTTGACCGGTTTCAGAAAATATATATCGATTAAAGTCAAACATTTTATCGACGGATATGGAATTATTTTATCAAAAAGATTTCCTTCAACATATCGAATGTTGCAAGTATTTACCTTTGGTATACCTTTGTTTTCAATTGTAGACAATAGTTTTCAATAATACTTCTTCTAGGTACCAAAAATTTTTCCAGTGACGTCCTTAAATACATGAAAGTATCTAAAGATCTAGCATTCAATCGACCTATTAGTGATATCAGCTATCGTGAAATTGATCTTTATATGCAAACTCCAAAAGATTTGCGGAAAATGATTCCATTCTTGTTGATTTCGTCAGTTCCATTTGCTCAATATGTTACAATACCAATTGCATTTTGGTTTCCAAGACAATTTCTCTCCTCTCATTATTGGTCCATTGAACAACGAAACCGTTTTGCCATTCAAGATCACACTAAAAAGTTGTATTATTATAGACCGGTATTTCGTCATTTGCAAAAAAGACTTAGCATGATCAAATCTGAAAGTGGCAAATGTTTAAAAGCCTTTTCTAAATTAGGAAGTGGTACTCATCCAACTGTACCAGAAATTCTTGAACTGTCTCCATTTTTTGAAAATGAACCATACCATTTAGATTCATTATCTCATACTCATTTGGTAAAAATCAATTTAAATTTTATAATTCGAAATTTAAGTTTGCTTTTATAGATCGGTTTGTGCAAAATTCACGGAGTCAATTTACTGCCAGGAAAGAAGATAAGACTTAAAAATCACATTTATTTCATAAAAGAATTAGACAATGCTTGGATGCGGGAAAGCAATGATGATAAGAACTTGGAAGATTATAAGAAAGTAAATTTAAACTTTAAATTAATATATAAATTTATTGATGTTCCATTTACAGGCCTGTTTCCAGCGAGGTTTGAATCCAGTGAATTTGAGCCGTGATGAAATGTTACAATGGCTGGAATCATGGATTAGAATCTCACAAATGACCCACGGTATGTATGAAATTGAAAATGTCCAACCAATTAACAATTAATATTTTGTAGAGGGCAACTTGTCACTTTTGCTTCATGCACCAATATTTTTGGCATATAATCATCCATCAAATTGGAGATTAATTCATTAATTGGTTCCAACATGCAAGCAAACTTTCCGATGGCAATGATATATAATAATAATATAAATAGTAGAGAATGTAAACAATTGTATAGGTATAATGTTGATTTGATTTGTAAAGGTCAATTAAATTTTCGTTGACGCATTCGTTGCTTGTCAAACCTCATTTCCATCTCGTCAAGTACTTTTGGCGTATAACGAACAACAAGTGTCACCTTATCGGTTGCTGCTTTAAGTAGTTCGACCGCTTTCTCATGATTTTCACCTTCAACATTGACTCCATTAACCGAAATTAATTGATCACCACGTTTGAGGCCACCATGTCGGTCGGCAACACCATCCGGAATGATTCTTGATATATAGATGGGAGTGTTTTGTTCTCGTCCACCCATTACATTGAAACCAAGACCTTCATCAGTTTTTGGCAATTCCACAATACGAGGATGAGCATGACCTTCCGATGCTGCAAATACTGCAATAGTTGCTTTAGCTGTTGCCGATGCTCGAATATCGGGACTTCCGGATACATCGACAGTCTCGTATACACGTTCATAAACTTCACGAACGGCATTAAAAAAGTCACTCTCAAATATTTTCTTAAGAGTTACTAACTTTTCCAATGATGATTCACTAAAAAAGGAAAATAAAAATAACAATTAGGATGAGAATTGTAAGAGTATATAAATCAAATAATACTTGGAAAGCCATGCACTGTATTCGGTTTTTTGTAGTTTGTCGATCAATTCGATTGCCCTTTTCACGTCATGTTCGAGGTTTAACTTGTCGGCAGTCATCGTCACGATCACTAATTATTGGTTTGGATTGCAAACTTGCCGTAAGCCTTACAATGGAAGTCAATGATGATTGTCAACGAAGATGCAAACGATGCACCAATGCGAGCAAAGCAAAACCAAAACAATTTAAGAGGGGAAGTTTTGGGTGTCGTACGTACCATCAACACAATCCTCGCTTGATTCTTATTGTATGTGAATGGTGTTTGAAGAAAGTTTTTTAATTTGACAACTTAGGTTCAATTTGATATGAAAATTAAATCTGAATATTGTATAAGAGCATTTTTTACCAAACAGGCAATCAAATAAATTTATCCAAAAGTAATAATTGGTAAACAAAAGTATTATCAATCAACTAAAACCAGTTTCAAGTGGGGTCAAACAACATTCCAGAATCATTCACATACAAAGTTATTTTTTTGGAGCAAGAACATGTTGCTTACATTGTAAGATGGGCCTCATTCTCAATGTGTTATTATTGGGATAACAGGTGTTGATAATTGAAACAATCCATTGCTAATAGATTAAATCATGGTTCGATGTTATCAATGTGAATATGAATCGTGCGAAGAGGAACTCTTTCAAGAATGTATCACTAATCACTTTGTAATTACCTGATATTTTTTTAATCATCATACATTTGCTAACTGAATCATTTATTTGCAGTGCTTTACATCGACAACATTGGAACATAACGATGGAATTGATATGATCGCACAAAAGCGTGGCTGTGAGGATATGGGCCTCGTGTGTCACTTCCGCAACATAACACGACATGAAGTTCTCAATTCTAAACTTCAAATGGATTGTTGCAATACAGATTATTGCAACGGAAATCATGTCCCATTTCCTCAACTGCCAATTCAATTGGGTTATGATAACTTATGGAATACTGTTTTTATCATATCATTTTCAACAATATCAATACTAATATTATACATATCATATCTTCTATACAAACGAATCAATGGTGGAAAGCTATTTCCCAAAAGGGAACAATCATATCAAAACAATGCAAATCATGTTGAGAGAGAATATCTAAACAGTGACTACAAACCAGAAGTAAAGGTCACCTTACCTGGTGAAAGCACGTTAGGTGTCATCGACGACGGAACGGTCACATCAGGTTCAGGATCAGGATATCCGCTATTAGTTCAACGAACTCTCGCCAAACAGATCACTCTCATTTCGTGTATTGGTCAAGGCCGATATGGAGAAGTGTGGAAAGGATTATTTCACTACGATGAAGTTGCAGTAAAAATTTTCTACAGTCGCGATGAGGCATCATGGCATCGTGAGATTGAAATCTATTCTACTATGATTGTAAAGAATGAAAATATATTGCCATTTATTGGATCCGACGTGACATCGGTCAATTCATGTACTCAACTATGGTTGGTAACAACCTACTATCCACTCGGATCGTTGTTCGATTACCTGAACATGAACACATTAACCATTGAAACAATGTATTCCGTAATGATCTCCATTGTATCCGGCGTCTGCCATCTTCATACCGAAGTATTTGGCACACATGGCAAGCCTGCCATTGCTCATCGAGATATCAAATCGAAAAATATATTGATGAAAACGGATCGAACATGTTGCATTGCCGACTTTGGACTTGCTGTCACACATAAACAAACGTTATTGAACGTTGCTTTAAATCATCGTGTCGGTACAAAACGATATATGGCACCAGAAGTATTGAAGTTGGCACTACAAGAAAACAACTTTCAATCATATATGATGGCTGATTTGTAAGTAATTTTTTTAGTTATCTATTTGCCCGATTAGTCGTGTTATATCATCGATTTTGATCATCACTTGTTTACGCTTTCTTCTAATCATCATTTCATTTAGATATTCGTTATCATTGGTTTTGTGGGAAATCGTGCGACGAACGGAAAGTAAACATTACCCTGCATTCAACTATATGGTTCCTTATCAAGGCATGGTAGCGAGTGATCCAAGTTTTGATGACATGCGTCGACTTGTTTGCGATGATAATCGTCGACCAGAGATTCCAAAGGAGATCGAAACACACTTGGTACGTATCAAATGGGCACAATATTGGCAATTGTTAGTTTTAACCCATTTTATCCATACAATTAGCCGAAATTGTCAAACATTATCAAAGAAACGTGGTCTGGAAATCCAAAAACTCGCTTACCAGCACTTCGTATCAAGAAATCGTTGATAAACATTTGGAAAGATACGTTTGAAACGATGGCATGATTGAATTGGGTTCATACACCACCACCACCACAAACACCGCCATAGTTTTGTGTTCCATTTTACTTTGTCATGCTTACAGTGCCAAACAAACATACGTTGACCAAATGTGTTCGTGCCTTAACGACTATTTTTATATCCGCTAACCAGTTACCAAAACATTTAGACGTTTTTGTATTTTATGGAAATGTCGTCAAAAAATTTTTATTTTTTTTAATCGACTCGCTCAATTTGTTTAAACGTTCCTATTTTGACATAAATTTGACTTGAAAAAAAAACGTTTGTACATGAATGTACTATAAATAATCGATCAATATATAAATAATAATAATAAAATATACACACTTTAAATAAGCACATACAAAAAAGACTAATTCTTCTATTTACAAACAGGACACGATTTTTTCTGGTGTGTGTGTGTGTGTATGTGAGTTTGATGTGTCCACTCAATTTTTTTGGCAAAATAAATGACTATATTTACAATGATTGATGTATGTCGTATGAAATACGACTAGGATTCATGTGCTACATCATCTAGTACGGATATTAGATTGTCCAAACCAAAAAGATAACCGTCCTCATGGTTGCCCAAACTCCAGGACCTTCTATGATTGATTTCGATGTTATCAGGCACTGGCAATGTTTTAGCAAAGTCAATCATCCACACGCCTGCCTTCTCTTCAGTGTAGATGATCAAGATACTACTACCAATAACTTGATGCTTTTGGAAAAAGTTCGAATTCTCGAAATGTTTCCGTAACTTTCGTAATCGATTCACCACCGTATTGCATGCATCGGGTTTATTTGCAAAGAACGATGATAGGACATGTTGTACTTCATCCTTTCGTTTAATCATATGTAGATTTTTATTATGTTTCAAATCATTGCCAACCTATAAAATACAGAATGGGTTAATACGATTCGATTCGTTTAATCTTATGCTACATACTTTGAAACCTTCTATTCTGAAGCCGAGATTGGAGGTTGAGCTAAGGTCCTCTCGAAACTGCATGTACCGTAGTTTAGTGACCGATTGTGTCATATGTTCCTCCTCAGTTGGTTCATGTGGATCGATCTTTATCATCTTCTCGTATAGATCATGTCTCGCCTTATTACTGTTCACTTCCGATTCGAGGAACGTCCGACTTCCCATCTTAATATCCATGATCGATGCATCCTTATAATGATACAAGAGATCCTCTAATTCAATAAAATTATCCCCTTTGTACGTAACATTTCGATAAAATTTGGGTATCATCTCCGAAATTGGTTCATTCATCAACATTTCATAGACTTGTACCTCGGCACTATCACCGGAACGTTTCTTCCATATCGTTCCCGGACCGGCCATTGCAAATGAATCTTCATGTCCAGACAATTGAACCCAATCGTCCACACGTTCGGTTGTTGGCGCATTTCGTGCAATCAAATTGATAAGATTGTTCTTGTTTAGAAAACTTTTCACATTGCTTCCCAACGTTTTCGTTTGACTCTTAAGACCATTTTGATTGTATTCAACGGTGGCATTCGTTTGTTGTTTCACCTTTTGATCCACCGAATGATTGAACGCATTTCGTGCCAATTGCTTCCAACGCATCTTTACTACTGGCGATATTTGAGTTGATTCGTGTTTACAGGATGTGTTGATACTGCTCTCGCAAATATCATTATCATTTGCAGCCTGATCAAATAAAAAGAAAAAAAAAATTTGATTGATTCGTTAGTCGAGATTGTCGAAAGTGATGATTTTTTTAGTGATATATTAATGGTAAAGTATATATATATAAGAAACAAAACGTTGCAATTACCAATGCTTTAAATAGCAATTGTTTCAATGTGACGTATGCTTTCAATTTATGTACTAATCTTAGGAACGTGGAATTCTTTGGCGCCAAACCAGTCAAATGAAATGATGTCATGATGTGATCTCAAATGAGAATTTTTTATTTGGTGTGATATAGTTGGACACAAATGGACACAAATGAACTTAAAACACACACACAGTGATTTATTATATAAACGTAAATAAGAAATTTTTTTCGATAACGTCACTTGGATGTTACGTATGCATGTGAGTGTGTGTGTGTGTATGCTTGTTGGGGGGCTTGTTGCGCGATAACGCCGAATGAGTTGAATGCAACGTTCAATGGCGTGATCAAGGTTTTTATACTCAAAGTGAAATAGGAGAGAGAGAGAGAGAGAGAATGGTTTGAATCGGCTATAAGTGGTCATCACACATCCACAGTGGCACGAGTCGAAGTCGATCGAGTTCGGAAATGTAATTGATGCTTGAGGGTCGTACCAATGAGAATCTCTACCTGACTGGAGACACGTTCATCGCATTTAGTACATTGGCTAATATACAAGAGATAGATTCGTTCACCATGATAATTAAAGACTTATTACGTCAACGGGCGAACAGGCACCGAGGGCAACCGACTACTCTACAACTAGCCGCCGTAAAGAGACGCTAATTAATCGCACATCCAAAAAAAAGAAGAAAAAGAAGAAAAAGACTGAAGACTGAAGAAAAAGAGGATGGAAACGACAACTTTATTGATGCATACGATTGGCGATTGATCGAAAACGAACGAATGAACGAACGGGAGAGGTAACAACTCGTTTACGTTCTCGTACAATTGAATGATGAGTCACATCAGTGAGGTATTTGAAAAACTCATAATAAAAAAAATGGTCAGGTGGTGTTAAAAATGGTGTAATAGCATCAATAGTGAATTGAATGTGGAGAACAAGTCACGAGCCAAGACTGGTTACCGAACATGTACAACCATCATCAATGATTGAATGATCGTCTCTTGTTTTTGTTGTTGTGAATATGAATGTTGTGATACTTTGAACTTTTTTTTCTCGTTGTACGAACGCACACACAAACACACACACGAAACAAGTATAATGTCCGTCTGTTCCGTACAATTTGTAAGCAAAGGTTTTAACGTTGATGGTTTGGCGGCTACATCATCATCAGAGCCGACAACTTCACTCACCGTACGGTCAACTTTCAACTGTCACGTACGACATCGACACATGAACCAATTCAAACGGGCATTACATTTTATATATTTATATATATAAGGTTTTTTTGGGTGGTGTACGTGACCGTTGTAGTGAACGATTCAAGAACGGGCATCATCAGATTAAATGTTGTGGCCAATGTGTTCATTCGTTCGTCTGCTTCCGAATGGCACCAAATCGATAGCTATTTTTGATTGCAATGTGTTAAAAGTGAACCTATCTCTCTCTCTTTCTCTCTCTCTCTCTCTCTCTCTCTCTCTCTCTCTCTCTCTCTCTCTCTCTCTCTCTCTCTCTCTCTCTCTCTCTCTCACATCCATCTTAAAGGAATGTCAATTTGAAGAGTAGGGGGAAACAAACTTAGATGATTGCTATCATCGTAAAAAATACCAATTTTTTTTTGTTAACCTCGTGACAATTGGATTTATAATTATTGTTTTTTAAAAAGGATTTATCCTTAAAAGCATAAAGAATTATACTTTGTTGAATTGCACTTAAACATCATTGAATTAAAATAATAAATACTTGTTGAAAAAAACATGGATTCTCAAGGTCTTGTCTCCCTGTGATTGACATTTAATCTTTTCATTACATGAACATGCACTTATCGATGGGTAAGCCCTGGACTTTACCAGGAAACCCGAGAATCTTTAGACCATTCTAGTTTAGATTGTGACCAATGAAATGAAAGCAAGTTATTTTTTCATCGATATAAAGACAAAGAAATGTTTGTAATATTGCAATGGTAATAATAATAATAATGATATGATATATTACTAAATTTACATCCCGTACATTTATTTATACACTTTTTTTTGCCTATACCAAATGCAATCATCAAGTAACAAACAACAACATCAACAACAAAAACATGTCTACTCATGTGATAGTGAGCTAATTTGGTTTTTTCTACATGCAAATCGATGATAATCTAATCAAAAAATCATAAATCATAAATGATGTGCTTACCTGAATGAGATAGGAAACGAAACTAGAACTATAGGTGACAGGTGGAAATTCGGTAACTTTAGTCATTGTTGATTTTGTTTGAAATTTCTTTTAAATGCACGATTCACAATCGAATCACATGATTACCAAAACCCGATTTATATGATGAACAATATAATGATGATGGAAAAGAATGATGGGAAAAAAATCAAATAGATGATTAAGATTGAGACACGCAATGGCAACAATGTTGTTCGTTTATGGTCTATGTTTTGGGTTTGGTTGTAGTCTCAATTGGGCGCTGTACGTAGAGTCGACTCACGAGACGAAATGTGATGTATATATGAAATGAAATGAGAGTGTTTTCTGGTTGTTGCTGATGATGATGCTGCTGCTGATGTAGATGATGGTGGCGGCTGGTTGGTTGGTTGGTTGGGTTTGATTATGTCGTGCGCTCTTTCAATGATCAATGCGATCGCACACAAACCAAATGACTATAGATGGGTTGGCGGCGAACACTTGCCAAAAATATAAAAAATAGAATGAAGGGGGCACGTGCTGTGTACACTGTTCCCGACTAATTGAGCCGATCAGTTGCAATGATCATTTCGGACATTAATTGATTTGAGTGTGTCTTTCTATCTTTCTCTCTTTGTATGATTGTGTGTGTGTGTGTGTGTGTGATATAATAAAGAACAAATAAGAGGGAAAGATATAGATGAAATGAATGAAGAAGAAAAAAATCTCAACTCATGTGAGCTGATACTGTGATTGTATGCGTATGTGTGTGAGACGAATATATAAAAATTAGTGTCGTCGACGTCGTCGACGACGAAAACGATGAAAGAGTACGAGACGATCAATCAGGCAATCAAATCAATTTCATCATAATCGGACGGTATAAACTCGGGGAAAATTATTGGTGATGAACATATTACGGCACGTACTGTCGAATCAATCATAATCAAATCGTTTGTGTTGAATAATAACTGCGTCGAAGTGCGACCAAGGTGCAACGATAATTGTCCACCATCTTATCTATATTAAATGGTGGCTGGTTGACTGGTGCGTGTGTGTGTGTGTGTGTGTGTATTTGAAATAACTGTCTAAATGTGTTTGTGACGAAGTACCACAAAAAAAGTCAAACAGATATCAAACACACACACACAAAATATACACCTCGAAGCTGTCAATCATTGAGGATGGTGGCCAACAAGGAACGAGGCCAATATTGCCATTTTAATTCGATTGTCGTAATGTGAAAGTGCGCTCAAGTGTCGATTGCATCGACAATGTCGTCGACGACGACAACGATAATGATAATAATAAGAGCCAAAAAAATCTGTTTGCGCTATTCGTGTCGATAGACTCCAACAAGAGTGGAGGTTTACAACGAGGCAACGAATGATGATGATCGGGAGGGTTCGATGATGATGATGATGCTAATAAAATTGTATCGTTATACTTCTTTTTTTTTCACTGTAAACATCGAAGATCAGTTGCATTTATGCATTGACGAACTTGACAATAGTCCATGGTCGAATTGTATTTAAATTGGCAAATTGTGGATTGACGTTGTTCAAAACGGTGACATGTTGGCATTCTCATTGTACGGGCGCAATATGCATACACACACACACGCAGATACACAGTCAAACATTGGGTTGCAAATGGACGACAAAAAAAATTGACGACAACCATGTACAAATAGTGTTTGATGCATGATGTATGTATGTGTGTGTGTCTTGTACAAACACAAAATGGCAATCAAAAAAAAAAAAATAATGATGGCGAATATATGCAAGGACAAAATGCCATAGGAATTGTATGCATGTATCAGTCCGAGTTGGTTTATTTTTTGTTGTACATGTTTTTGATGGCCACCGAGCTAATGTCAATTCGATTCTCAATATACCAGTTGAGTTGAGACGCCAATCTTGTTCACCAAAACGTGTTACTAGATTTAGACATATGACAAACGAGTTGAGATCGAATGTAACATTTGAACTTGGATGGCCAATGGAATAAATGGAGACACTGTGAACGTATAGAATGCATACATTTGATCATGATCAATGCAGATGTGAACCAATGGAACACACATCTGATCATGTCGAACTCGACATGGCTAATGTTCGTCCAACATTCAGCGTTTCGTTATTTTTTTGCTTGTATCCAACCATTAAACCAGAGGATTTATGTGTTCATGCTGCTCCTAGAATGCCATCCTACATTTTCAAGCAAATGGTGGATTACATTGGCTAATGTTTGATATTGATTCGTTATATTAAAAAGTAATAACAAGGCTAAAAACGAACAGCCAATTTGCCGAGAACAAGGTGGAGTGAAATTATGTTGAACAATCATCAATGTGAGTGTGAGATGGCAAGGCAAATATGTACGAAATATATGCAAATATATGTTCAATGTTTGCGAACTGATGGACCTGTTACAAGTTTTCCATCAATCAATCCATTATTATTGATCACGCCAATGGGAATGGATTGATGCGTTGTTCACTTTGCTTTCAGTTTCGATCGATAGCCAATAAGTGGACAGACGAGATTGTTGCTCTCTCTCTCTCTCTCTCTCTCTCTCTCCAGATCTCTTCACCAGTGTGGCAACATTGGAAGGCAATGTCACACATGGACGCAACTTGGCAATGAAATTGCTTGTTGCAGTAATATGCAGCTAAAAAAGTCATGGCCAACCATCGACACACACACAAAACACCATCCTTTTGAATGATTTATACATTTTGAATATATATTGCGAAAAAGGTTTATCGATAAAGATGTGCTTCCGATATAGAACAAGATACTTCTAATCCAGGTCAATGTCTATATGATGTGGATAAAATTGGATTAATAAATGCATTAAAAACATAAATTTAGTTCAATGCTTGCGAATTTGATTCATTTAGGTTTGTTTATGTGCAAAACCTCCAAAATGTTTTTGGCGGTAAGAAACGTCTCAGGAAGAGGAGAGTTGATGAACTGTTTATGAATGGCCCTAATAATTTTAAAATCAGAACCATACACTTTCAACGTATAAACAAGTTCAAAATAGTATACTTTATCATTTTTTATATTTATTTTATATTGCAGAATCCTGCAACGATTTATCTGATACACAACATGGTTTATTTTAACTTTTACAAATTAAACTATTATTTTTATTTATATTTGGTGTGACCTTCAACATTTTGACAAGAAAATCAAATAAATTTTGATGACATCAAAAATAAAATATGAATGAGATCAAATAACAATAACGGTGTTGGTGTGCGCTACATTCCATTCTTGTTGTTAAACGATCAATTAAACACGATAATTGAATGCGATGAGACAAGTGGAATGGATGAAAAGTTGCAATCATTCTCCAAATTGAATTCATGGACACGATTGCATATTTGATCAATGACTAGTGCAAGACTAATGTTGAATGCAACTATTTCTTCGCCATTTGTAGTTGGTTATAACAATTCTGGCATACACGAACCGGTTTATATATCTTAAGACGAACGATTGGAGATTCAAAACGAGAACATCTATAAACATCAAAATAAAATTGATTAGTATTGTATAAAGTACAATTGTAAAATGCTTACTTTGCGCAGAAGACACTGCCACAATTGCGGCAATGATGTTTTCGTTCGGTGATGGAAAACTTTACCGAACATCCTGAACAATTGATTGCCATATCATCCTTGATCCAATGGTCAGAAAGACTTTTGTTTTCATTGACCGACCAAGAATAGATACGTCCTCTAGCATCGCCAACGAAAACGGTTCGGTGATCTTTGGAGATGGCCAAACAAGTGATGGCAGCCGGTTCCTTATTGTCCTTCCTTTCGTACGCTGTGTGCATTGTCAACTTTGATGCGAACGTTAGTTTGGCTACCCATTGATGATCACTCTTGAGAATGGAATCGGCATTCACACGTTTTTGTTGATCGTTTACAACAACGAATGAATCGACCAAGGCAGTATCCGATTTTGAACTTCGAATCGTTGGCACATTGAGAGTATTGTTTTTTGTACTGCTCGATTGTTGTTGTTGATGGTTGTTTTTGGTTGTTTCCCTTCTTGTTTGAATTTCAGGCGTTTCCGAATTATTACTAAATGATTTCGAATGTACAATTTGTACATTGCCTTCAATAGTTTCAGGTGCCAAAAGATCCCAATCGGTATCATTTAGTGGCTCTTCAGGTGAAAAGCTATCTTCAGTTGAATCGTTTTGATCCTCATTTTGAATGGAAACAGTTGAAAGTCTTCGAACAATTTCATCCTTAGATGGGTTGAGTGAAACGGAATTCTTAATATCTTCTGAAACGGAGGAATCATCTGAACACGATTCAGCAAATTCCGGTCCAGTTTTGATCAATTCTTGAACATATTGAACATACCACAATTTAACGACTCCATCAGATGAACCGGTCAAGATGACATTGAACGGATCCCATTCGTTATAAGTTGAGAATGCAAGACAAAGTATCTGTGACGTATTCTGACAATTGGCTACCGGTCCTGGCGATGGTACATTCAACGTATTGACGCTTCCAATCAAATTTCCATTTATGCTCCACAGGTAAAGCATCGTTGAGCAACAGGTTGCAATATCACCGGTTAGATCATTGATGGCAATTGCAGCAATCGGATTCGAATGAATTGGATTTGGACCTCCGCCTATTAAAAAGTAAATGATTAATTAATGCTAATTAAGATGAAATTTAAATGTGTTTACCAAGTTGACGAATGAAAACAAGTCGATTCAAATCCCAAAGTATGCAAGTTTTGTCACGCGATCCACTCACTATTATGCCGTATGATGTTGAGGATGCCAAACAGGTTACGGCTTCAGTGTGGCCATATAACTTTTGAACTAAACTCAAAACCAATGATTTACTCTTGACACGCCAAACGGAAATAACCGAATTTGTTCCAGCAGTAATTATTGTACGAGAATTGGGCACAGTAGAACACAGAATCTCTCCATTCGGAGGAAATAGTTCACTTTCCCATACATATAATGCACGATCAGATTCATATGGTCCAATTCGAAGACTATGATCAGCGAATCCCCATGCAACATATCGATTAAATGTTGGCGGGATCAAAACTTTGTTTTGTTCAACAGCCAAAAGTGTCTTCTCTTGTTGAATGATTTGTCCGACTGCACCTTTAAGTTCTTTTATGGGATGTAATGAAGGTTTAAGATGGTCCAAAAAGTGAATAAATATTTTCCCTGAATTGGAATAATTCAACATTGAATTTAGACCAACGGACGGTAAAATCGGTGAAAGGGAAGACATGATTGGAGTAGCATTAGAGAAAACCTTCTTCATTGGATGAGGCTTCTTAAACAACTGTTTCGGTATTTGACCAAAATTATTTATAAAACCAATCGTAGCATTCTTCTTCAATGGATCGTCAATGTTGTATATGTCAGCATTTCCTTCATAAAATAAATGGTGGAACACATTTGTAGCTTCCACTGCAGCTGGACCTAAAATAAAAATCAGTTTGATTTTAAATGATTCAAAAGAGAGGAAAGTGTTGTTGTTTCGTACCATTTTGCTTATATCCAAATATAAGATCAATCCATTCATGTAGATGTGCTGAAACGTAGTCACATTCAAGTGCAGCACGATGAACTCGAATAAATTCTCTGGGATCATCTTTGGCCCATGGAGGAAGAACGACATTGTCAAGTTTAACACCATTTTGTTTGGCACCAAAATCAAATCGATTCGAATTGGACAAAAATTCCGGCAAATAAAAGAATTCTGGAATCAACTCTTTCAAATCGGCCATGTTGTACATTGAGGCCGACATCCAAGCATCACCGATTGAATGGAACATTCGATCGGCTAAATCAAAATGACCGCCTTGAAGTCGAAGAAAGTGTTGAGTGAATGGTTCCATTCGAACAAGATAGGATGCAACAATCATGGCACTAAGAATAATAAGATGATTTAATGTAAATAGAAAACTAAAAAATTCAAACATACCTCGAATAAAATGTACCATAATGATAAGGACCTTGAATAAGATCGTCGGCCTAAATAAAAACAGATGAATTGTAATGAATTAAAAAACAATTGAAAGCAATAATTACCCCTTTCATATTCGTATCAGAATCAAATTCACTAAATCTTTTCTTGAACTGTTCCAAACGTTCTAGTGTTTGTGCACCCATCGGCTTGCTAAGATCTCGAAATGTTCTAGCACTGCTGAAATCCAATTCAGAACTATTATAATCGGCAACAATCCATGGAAATACGGGATATTGCATCAAATCATTATATGATCGACCAGCTAATGTATTCAAATTCATAAGATATTGGAAATTTGATATCTCTCCTCGCTAAAAATAAAAATAAAGATTAATGGAAATTTTCTAAGCAAATAAAATAGTTTACATACCACCCAACGTTGTGTGACGGAAGTTTCGCCAATAAAATTGCTCAACAATCCACCAGTTTCCACGTTTGCACTACGTTTTTGGCCCATTAACGAATCGCTTGCATTGTCGGTAATGTGCACTGCGACGGAAATGAATCGTGCATAAACCTTATTACGAAGATTACGAGGAAACACCATCAACGAATTGCGTCCGTCCAGTGAGAACAATTCCAAAGCAATCGGTTGAAGTAAATATCGACGTTTGTGTACTTCTTTGATATCTTCGAACGCAAATTTACTGCACAACTTTCTAGCATTTGCTTTTGTACTCGAACCTTGCGAAGAAGTACTTGGAATGATTGGATCATACATACTAGATAAAGAAAGAACAATTATTTAAAACCAAATTTAATTAATTATAAAACTTACGATGGATGCATCGAATCAATGTCCCGAATCTCACGCGATTTCAACAACGTAAAACCATCAACCAAATAAAAATGTTCCTTTCCAAACAAAAGTAATCCTTCGAAAGAATCCAAACCTTGAATTCGTGCAACTCGAAACATATGAGTGATTCTTTCACCTTCCTCCAACAATCTTAAAATGGTTTGCATTTCATTGTCATCTTCCTCCTTTTTACCAGACAATCCTTGCTTTTCCGCTTCTGAATTCACTTCAACATATTCTGATATATCAAACGAATCGAACGAATCTGGTACATCTGGTTCAGCATCTTCATAGTCCGATGACGATTTAGTTCGCAACACCCGATTAGTACTACTTGGTCTATTGCTGACAATTTGTTCTTGAGTACTACCTTGACTAATCAGACTGGACGGTTGGGGTGTTTCATTATCTAAAAATTGGGCGGTTGTTAATTCTGGAATGTCCAATTCAAATGATTGATTGTCATCATCCTTGTCTAGTAGGAAATATTTTTCAGAGGAAATTTTTCGAAAATAATCTTTTGAATCATGAGAAATCGGAGCTTTGAACTTAAGGGTTTTCGAATCGGCACCATTGAATTCTGGTCTGTACGGATAGTTTTGATAAAATTCCTCATTTCTGATCAACTTTTTTCGCATCCGGTTTGGTCCTTCGGTCATGTCCAACATCCATTTATCTAATCGTTTCGAACCATAAGCTGGTCCCCATATAGCTTTCTCTCGTATCAAGAATTCATATTCATAATTTAGCCATTCGTTGAGAATAAACTTTTTGAAGATGAACATCAAAGATGTGTTTCTGTTTCATCTGATATTCGACATAATGTTTATTGATTGAAGTATGAATCGATACCCAATAGAAGGCATCCTTCTTCGACATCAATGTCCAAAATGGTGTAGAATAGTTGGAAATATCTGACGATGTTCGAAACACTTCTTTACGTGTGGTTCCGACCGCAGTTGAAATGGCATTTCCTACAACACCGGTAGTTCCGCCAACAATCTTCGACACCAAACCGCCAGCCGATTTCGTTACCAAATTGTTGAATTTGTTAATATTAGTAAACTTTTCAGTAATTATATTTGAGTTTGGTAAATCGAATGAAAGTGAAGCCAACTTCTTACGTTGTCGTTGATTTTCATTGTCGATAAAATTGAACCAATACTTTATGGTACTATCGTACAAGACGCTCCGCAATTGTGATATATCAGGTGCAACGGGCGTTATACCAAATCCTGAATTAACAGGTGAAAGTGAAATCTTCAACGTATCTTCCAACAATTGTTTCTTTGAGATATAGATTTCGTCCCAAATCTTCTTTGCTACCGATGCAATCAACAATGCACCTTCATCAGCATTAGTACTATTTTTGGCCGTATCAGCAACGTACCACGTGGAACGACCCTTTGAAGCCGATAAACTGATACTCTCTTCATCGATCAATTGTAGTAAACAATGGGTTAAACATATGAAAAATTCGGCATCATTGTTACATTTGGACACGATCAAAACTTGACGACTTGAATAAATCAATTGAAGTACTTCAAAAATAAAGATTCGATCACCCATTGATTCGATTGTACGTGAAATCAGATATAGAACGCATCGATTCGTAATACGATATAACATTGTAATTTCCGAAAGTTGAAATGTTAAACTTTTCAATGATTTAAAATTGTTTCCCGGCAACTTATTATTTTCCGAATTATTAAGTCGAGCCAATATTTTAATCAAACATATGAGTATTAGTTTCTTATCGTCGACATAGCAATTTTGCCATAACTTATCAACCACGATCGACATCATGAGAACAATGTTTGCAAATGAATGGCTAAAGTTGAGAATTACGTTACTGAAATGTTGATCGTTTGATGATGACGATTGTTGGTTAGTACATTGATTGATCTCCTGCGAACTCATAATGCATTGAACAAACATAGCTATAAACTTGGTTTGTGCCGCCTTACAACTTGAAAGACTGTTAAGAATATTCTCAAACACTGTGATTGGTTTCTGTGATGAGAAGAGTGCACTGGCAGCCGAATTGAGTCCCGATAATGATGAACTTGGTCCAATGTTGATTATATTGATAAAAATGGTAAGAATAAGTTCAAATACAAGTTGATTGCCAGCGTGAGATGTCATCTTCAATTCATCTCCGTTCGGTTTGCTAATGATACTCTTGCATAATGAATTTAAGAATTCAAAACTATTTTGACAATAGAATCGATAATCTCGATTGTTGTTGTACAAGTATCGTAAAAATGAGATAGCCACTTTTGGGTATTCAGTATATTTACGATTGTTCACATCGGAAGACCATAGAATCGAATTGATCATTGAAATGATAGTCAAACTTAAATCTTTACAAATGATTTCTTCTTGTTTAAAATTTTTCAAATCTTTTGACGAGAGAAGAGTTCGCATCAAATTGTCAATTGTAAACTCTTTAAATGTTTCTATTTGTTCCAATGTTTGTGGTGTAAGATGACGATAATTTCCAAGCATTGCTTGAAAGATGATCAAATAAATTTTTGCTTCAAATTGATGATTAGCAAGTAACCAGTTTAGATATTGTAAACCTGGCAACGTGAACAGATCTTTGTTCATGACACCAGGAATGGTTGAAACTGTATCACTAGTCGTTTCATTTGAGGCAACTGTCGATATGTTGAAGCCCAACAATTGTGTGCTGGTCTTGTTTTGAACAAACGAATCGGCATCCTTTAACCAGGTTCCATTTTGAAGACCATCACGAAATTTGAGATATAAACTTGAATTCGATAAAATTAACATGAGATTGACAAGTCCGATTGTAATAGTTTCATGATCAAGTGATTCCCTTAAAAATAGTAGAAACCAATCGAAACCTAGAACGCGAACCAACTCTTCTTGCATTGAACTATTCAATACGACAGTGTTTCGTGTCATCAATTGTAGAATGACTTTAAGTAGTGAATTTCGCAAATTTATAATATATTCATCATTATCCTTTTCTTCCAATTGTCCGTCGATCTTAATCGGAATGAGTGATGCAATGAATTGACCAAAATATAGAATATCTTTATGTCGAGTTGTTTGATTAAGTAGTTTATAGCAAAGAATCAATATGTGATGCATCGTCTTATCATCATTGATCATTTGTTCTTTGCTCATATTCACCAATCGAGAAAGGAGATTCATCTCTCTCAAATGAATAATGTTCAATGTTCGATCACGATTTTGTGGTGCAACTTGACTAGCTTCATAGATGGTCTCGTTCAAGTGTTCCAACAATGTTTTCAACATATCACTTTGAATCCATACATCAATAGAATCGATCAACAACTCTTTGAATGCACGAAAATTTGGTGGATGACCAAAGTTAGCATCCAAATTGATATAAATCGATTTAGACATATGATGAAGTAGTTTGGTGTTTAAATTGTCTATCAAATCAAATAACAAATGAAGGATATGAGAGTTCAAATATTTTCGTTTACGTTTCAATAACATTGATAAAGTTTGATATCCATTGATACGTTCCATCTCTAATTGTAATTCACAATTGGTGCGTAAGATGCAGACCGTCGCTTTGACACTTGCATAAAGTGTTTCCATATTTTTCGAGTTTGCAATCAAACCCAACAATGGAATGGCCCCACCAATATCGGCAAATGTAAGTGTAATTTGTTTCGGTACGAAACATCGTGCTCCAATGTTTCCGATGAGAACACCGCCAAGTGGTCGACTTGGTCCACACAAATGACCAGCCGAATTGTGCAACACATAGATTGGAGTGGCATTTTCATGAGTTGAAAGACCAATTATCTTTGCGATTTGTTTACAGTCAAATTTGGAATAAACTCTTCTCATCTTCGATAGAGTCATGATTGAAGTAGCACGTGAATTCAATCCAAATATTAATCGATCCTCTGCGATTTGTTGTTGTTGTTGGTTTTGTAGATGATTCGGTATGTAATTGATCGCCTGAAAACTTCCAATATAATTTGGTCCCAACATATGAATGTATGAAACAAATGATTGTTGTAGAGGCTCTTCAATTAGATGGCAAGGACCTTGTTTCCAAATCAAATTTGAATGACGCCGATATTGAGGCGGTGTTCCAATGAATGCATTGATATACATCGGATTTGCATTGGCAATACCAAAATTTCCTCCAACAACTGATGATATGTAGTGCAACTTTTGTGATAGTTTCAATTTACCATCAATGTAGATGTGAATTGTTGAATTTTTAAGTAAAGTCCGGTTGAGTATCACTACAATATGATGCCAATTTTCTTCGAAAATTTCTGGAACTGCAATTCGAAGATTGTGATCAGAATCGAGACCAGATTTGGAATTTACGTTGGAAAAGATTGGCAATTCTTGTGTCGATATGGTTAACGTTCTATCTCGTGGACTGATATAGATCTGACAGCATGTATATTCTTTATTTGCTTGATTAGCACGATACAATGTCAAGATGCCAATGTTGTGTTCGTCGTGATTGTTGGTATTGCGGATTTGAATCCATGTGGTAAATGATAGACCAGATTGAGAAGGAAATGTTCGTTCGCCAGTACCAATTCCGCCGATAACGGCAACGGGTAAATCGGAATTTCCTACAATAGCCCCAGTCAATAGATTACTTGCTCCACTGGATGGAGTGGCAGTCGAAACAGGAGACACCGATGGAATGAAGATGCAGGAAAATCCTTCTTGACTCATATCAAATTCGATAAATGGTGGATCCAAAAGAAAATGACTTGAAGTGTCCTTTGGTGTAGACATACTAATGAGAGATTTGATTCGTGACAATGCTAGAGAACGATCAATGTGATGATTTTTCGGACGTAACTCATCCAACGGAATACAATTCAATGGATTTGAAAGACGAAAGAATGATCTATAATGAAAAATAAAATGTAAAAAAAGTATATCAAATAAAGAACAAACCGTAAATCTTTTGCTTGGACATGTTGTGAGGAGAGGCGCTCAAAAATGTATTGAATTTGAGGATTGAGAGGATGTCGTTCATCATTGAATATGTCTGCATAGGAATCATGAAGCAATTCAGTGATTGCACCAAGATCGCACATCACTTGTAGATTGCGTTCCAATGTCAACAAAAGACAAATCTTGTCCAGAATGAGCACACAAAGTTTTTCCGATGGTAAAAATTGAATTAGATGAATCATGGAAATGACTACACATGGATAGACGACAATGGGTTGTTGATCATTACGAGAATTTAGATTGATTGCATTTGATTCATTGTCTGAATTGGATGTTGCGACACGATCCAATACATCGATTGCCATCTCATAAAGGAATCGCAATAATAGACATGCAGATTCAGATTTGGACATTTGTTCTTTTGGTGGAAGTTCGTCGATTGGAATTTTGAACAATTCATCGTACAACACTTTGTCCTCTTTTGGCGGCGAGATTCTCCAAGCAAATAAACATTCTTCAAAACAACCAAGTAATCTCAAAGAATCCGTGAAACTGGGCGAACAAATCTCTTGTGCAAAATATTTTGAATTTGCTGGCTCAAATCGCATCGCAGTGGTGATCGTAGCAAATACACATCTAAGTATAGAATCAAATTAAGTAATTTTACATAGATCAAATAAAAGTCAACAAACTACCTGAGCAGATTCCACACACGTTTCGATTCAATTTGATATGGTTGTTCAGCAAGACAATTTTCCATATGTACAATTACCGATATTACAGAAACGAAACCACCGATTTTCCGGAATATGGCTCGAATGCGATGATTTTCGCTCAAAACAATTAGCAATGATTTGAGTACCGATAACTTTAAGCTGAATGCTTCTTGTATACTACTCAATGAATCTTTATCCTTGTGAAGCAAGACCAAAAGTTGTGAGAGATTATCTTCACCAACTGCCGATAGAATTAATTGTTGTACAATGATAAATGCACGCTTTCGTAATGCTTTCAACTTAAATGTTTCACATGGTTGAGTGATCAATGTGAATGTGTGCTTCGATGCAGCACTTTCATGAAAAATGGAGCAATTTGCATTGTTCGGACCACTAAGAACGTTGATCAGGAATTCTACTAAATCGGTTAGAATTAATTCATGGTTTTCGCGCGTCTCCTCTTCCATTTGTTGGGTATAGTTGATGAACAATGAGCATACAATGTCAAGAAGTCCCACTTCTCGGTACACATCTCGAAAGATGCAATTGTGTTTGAGTATTTTGTTCAAAAATTTGAGACAAAGTGACATACTTTCAATTGAATGTCGATTTTTTAAAATAATTCCAACAGTAATCAATTCTTTACATGGAACATAGTTCAATTCAAATATGATATATTCAAGCAATGAGTAATATTTTGCTTGAACAACAATTTTCTTCTCTTCAAGTCGTTCAGCAAATGAACTCAATGTGTTTTGCCCTTCCAAGACAAAATAGTTAGCATCGTCTTCTTTGTAGATGTTTAAGATTGTTTCCAAAATCAATTCCAATAATGAATCAGTTTTTGATCGACTCCACAATGACGTCAATATGTTGAATGCTTTCAAATTTCGAATCGTAGTAGTGGTAGATGGTTTCGGAATGGAAAAGTTATCGATTACAAATAGTTGATTTACCGATAATGGTCGTGGTTTGAGAACGGCAATTCCCACTTTAGTGAATTGTTGAATCAAAGTAAGTAGTTGAGCTAGAGCTTCGTAATCATTCATTTGTTCAAGTTGAATGGCGAAATCAATGAAGAATTGATATCCAAAACTAGAGGAAAAGTCGTCCAACAAAACATTGACCATATTGTTTAGTGAATTATTCACATACTCGGTAAGAAACTGAATAAATATTTCAAACATGATAATGATATCTTGTTTCTTGGTACTACCCAATTCAACGATTCGTTGAATGTTCTCAACAAAAAGATTTATACAATTTTTCGAATGTAAATATTCAACATTGATGTTGTTATGTTTGGCCATCGTTATGATAACATCTGATGCTGTCTTTCGCCAAATGGCATTATGTTCTGGACACCAAGAGGTGATTGCATTGAAAAGAAGTGAAAGATCATCCTTCTTGGTAAGATCGTTTAAAGCCGATGGTGAGGCACACAAACGATTCAGCAATTGACTGAATACCTTTTGAAGTAATTTTCGTCGTTCAGTGTTCGAGAGGTAATCGGTTGATTGTTCATTAGGCGTGTCACTACACGGCGGAAGATCGAAGAATAAGTATAAACATTTGACTAAGGTGGAAGCCAACGAATTGGATGTCATCACTGATATGAGATGAGTTGAATTGAATGAAACCAATATGTTTAATGTTGATAAAAGAATCCATCCTTTCTTATCTGAAGATGTGTTTACGGTTGGACTGATTTCCAAAAATTCTACAATCGCCAATGATGCATTTTCGGTGGTTTTATTACTCGCCCGACGACGAATTTCGGTTACCATCAAACGAGATCCCATTTGTGCAAATCCGGTTGGATCGCAAAACTTTTCAAAGATGTCCAATTGTGCCGTCGATGAATCATTGTTGGTAAACATCTACAAAAAATACAATGAATTACAATTGTCAAAATTCAGTATTTAGGTGTTTTACAAACCTTGCAAAAGAGTGGAAGAAGATTATATATTTTTTGTTCGTATGCCTCATTGGCATGTTGAGATGAACCAATCGGTGGAGCATTTTGTTTAATTTCTTGGAACAATTTGTTCAGATGTGCCACCGATAATGATGTTCCCTTGTCCATGTTTTATGGGTTAGTTGACAATGATCAACTTCATCATTTTCAAACAAATCAAGAGATCAAGTTGGAGAAGGTTAGTGTTGAAGGACAGTAGCACGTTTGATAATGATGATGATCATCCATGCTGAACGCATTGATTTGAATTAGATTTTCCGAATTAAATGCGATAGATGAAGGTGGCGATGACAACAGTGAAGACTACAAACCAGTGTTTATGTATTTATGTGTTTGTGTGTGTGGGCGACGAGCTCGTCAGCTAGTGGCGACCAACTTGCGATCAGCTGTTGCCTTGAACTGTGCTTTGCTCCATTTGGATCCCAGTTGGAGTACATGAAACGATGCGAACATTAAATGGCTTAGAATATATTGCGCTCACCCAATCTAGTTAGGATACAATTCCGGTCGGCTAGATTTGCCCAGGTCCACGCACTCGCACGCATGTATTTGGACAAAGCGCGAGCGAACAATATAGCACCCGCCATATATTCCGCGAAAATCGATGTTGTCCGGAAACGTACAATCTAACTCGTTTGATTACTTGCAACAAAATAACTTTCGTTTTATGTGTTGATTCTGTTTATCTTGTAGAATTTTATTACAGAAATTTTCTTTTTCTTTTCCTCCTTTGAAACGATCTTCAAAAGGCGCATTTTATAAGCTCTCTTATTATATGTTCACTTGAATTACGGCACTTTTATGGTTTAAAAGAAAGGAAATTCATTAGATTCAATTTGTCAGTACTAATTAATATTATCCAATTTTCCTAGAATCACTTTTTCTCTGATTTTGCTAAAATTCTGTAGTAAACATAATACATCCGAGAAAGTTTAAAATTGAAATTGCCCACGAACGACTATTTTCACTTGATTGGTTAGTTGATATTACTATTTGTACCCAGCGTGTCTGCGTAAAGCGTGCGGCGTGTTTCGGCTAATGACGAAGGTCGGATTTGATCATCATAATACAAAATTGCTAGGTCCAATCTTTAAGTTTCATACATCAAATTAACATTGTTTACCTTAACATACAAAATCGCTAATAATCAACATGGCTGCACAATTATTAAACAGTTTGGGACGACTTGGTCTCGGACTTGCTGTCGGTGCTAGTGTTGTGAACTCGGCTCTTTACAATGGTATGTCATCATGTTTGAGTTGAATTTCATTCGAGTATAATTTTTATTAATGATTTTATTTTCATTTATTTATTCAAACATATAGTTGATGGTGGAGCACGAGCTGTCATCTTTGATCGTTTTACCGGTATCAAGTCTAATGTGGTAGGTGAAGGTACCCATTTTTTGATTCCATGGGTACAGCGAGCCATAATCTACGACATTCGCTCACGACCTCGTAATGTATCGGTCATCACCGGTAGTAAAGGTAAATGAATTTGTTTTATTAATACAAAATGAATATAAAATGATAATTAACTTTTTTTTCTTTATTTATAACAATGATGATGATGATATTCAGATTTACAAAACGTTAATATCACATTGAGAATTCTCTTTCGACCAATTCCATCCGAGTTGCCTAAGCTATACACTAGCCTTGGTGAAGATTACGATGAACGTGTCCTTCCTTCAATTACCAATGAAATTTTGAAGGCCGTCGTGGTATGTTAATTCATGCTTGTTTATATTTATTATATTATTATTTAATGTTATTAACTACTACTGCTAGGCTCAATTCGATGCTGGAGAGCTTATCACCCAACGAGAAGTTGTCTCACTACAAGTTAGTGAAGAATTGACCGCTCGTGCCGCTCAATTTGGCCTTGTTCTTGATGATATTTCTTTGGTAAACTTTTTTTCCCATATATTATCACCTGTTTCATATTTATTTTAATCAAAATTTTATTGTACATAATAGACCCATTTAACGTTTGGAAGAGAGTTTACTGCCGCCGTTGAAATGAAACAAGTTGCACAACAAGAAGCTGAACGAGCTCGATTCTTGGTTGAAAAAGCTGAACAAACGAAGAAAGCTTCGGTCATTAGTGCCGAAGGCGACTCTCAAGCTGCCGAACTATTGGCCAAAGCATTTGGTGATTGTGGTGAAGGTTTAGTTGAATTACGTCGTTTGGAAGCGGCTGAAGATATTGCAGCACTATTGTCCAAATCACGAAATGTTGCCTACTTGCCGCCTGGACAGCAAACACTTCTAAGTTTACCACAAATGTAATTGACCAGGTTAATCTAACTTTTTTTTAAATAATTGTAAACAATATAAATTTATGGTACATAGAATCATTACCCTATCTATGTGAAACAATTTTTGCCTTCTTTTTGTATTTTTAAATTGTTAGTTGTATTATTAGATTGGCCAATTCATCATATAGAATGGTTGTGTCATATCATCAACAAGAAAAAAAATAATAAAATGGAACGTAGTCATTTTTGCATCCAAGCTAAGATCGTTTTTACATCGAATTGGGATCATTGTCCGATTGTGGACAATGATCATTTGGCACGTTTGATTTGGTCACATGGTGCACAGGTATGAGACGACCTGGTTCAAATGTATGTGTGTGAGTATTGAATCTAGGTTAATGCAAATGAAAGTGTGATTGGCCGTTGTGCAGCCGTCTATATCGCAATGCCAACATTTTTTTTCACAATCATAGAAATGTATGACAACAACCAATTGACAATGTTGGTATCTTGAGCGTGTCGATGTCATCTACATTTCGAATGTATAGGTATTGACAATGGAACACCACCGTACACACCTAAACATATAACAACAACAACAAAAAAATCTTTCCTTCAATCAATCTGTCATATTCATCATCTCTAATTGAATGCAATGGTCCATCAATATCGTTTGATAGGATACCGAAAGTGGACAAGCAATTTATGCAATGTAATGTATAGGTGCATAAATCATGTTTAGAACCAATTTCAATTTCAATATGATCAACCATTTGTCAGTTCATCATAACCCATGATTTCATAAGACTTTACTTTCACTTTCTTTCAATCATTTATTTTCTGTTCTTCATAATTAATCTAACTAGATATAGTGAAATTTCCTTCGATCAAACATTAAAAAAAAAAAAAAAAAGTCGACTCACTTTATGACTGTTTGGACGGAATTTTCCATCTGATGCGAATGGCATTGATAAAAATGAGAGATGTTTATTTGATTGAATGAAAGAATGATTGGCAAATTCAATGTGTCCGGTTGGATTGGAACAAACCATTTGACATACGTTTGTTTCACAATCAAAGACCATTTGTAGGGTTTGAACACTTGTTATTACTGGTCAAATCGAAACAATCTGATGAAATCATTGAATCAAAGTTTTTGTTGTCGGGTCTGTTGGTATTGTTGTTACATCATTGGAAGACCATTCGAACATTAGTATTGAATGTCAAACCTAAACACGAGGAGCTTGATGACACGCCGGTCTGAAGATCATTAAACACGTTATATTTGCAATTCAACTTCGAAGGGGATGACTATTAGTCACGGCATTATCGGTGACATGCATTGATGACGATCGTCAACCACGGCCATGTGGAGAAGGCGCCAACGAATAGGTTTATTTAGTTTTCGATCAGTCTCTCTCTCTCTCTCTCTCTCTCTCACTCTCTATTTCTCTTTCTCATCCATTATCTTTGCCACTGTTTGTGCTTTCTCTGTTTCACTCTCACCATTTTACTCCATAATAGACATAGAAAAATTTGCCTCGTCTCGATCCAGTTTGAATATATTCGAGTCCGAACGATGTCTTCTCTTTCATTCGTTTACCATACTTGATCGTAAACACTTCGACAAAATTGCATTCGTCGTTTTTAAATTGAATTTGTGAACATTTGAAAGTGTTTTAACCGATTTTTACCCACGACAATTACGTAACAATCAATCAATCGATCAATAAATCGTTTGTCCATCAATTCATCAATCAAACAAAATAGAACTGGATCGACAAGCTCAACAACAACAACAACAATTATTGACTCACCCAATCAAATCTGAAACATGAAGGAGGTTAGTGATCTTAACTTAACTGTGCAACAATTTTGTATGTACATAATGTCTGGTTCAAATAGAAGAGCAAACATTTGAATGTGGGCCAGGTCGTCTTTGATTGGTCAAGAAGTGTACCATTTGTTGACAGATTCCCCTTTTTAGCGTTCTTACGTTTCTATGGTTGAAACAATTTGATTGGCAAACGATATGATCAATTGCGGTCATGTGGCATATTTGAAATTTGGTTAAACTAAATTAAACGATACAAAGACCAAACATTGTGACATCGATTGTGTCTACAAATGTAGTTTCCGTTAATTGTCATGACATTGCAATGTATCATTCAAGTAGCATTCAAATACCATCCGGCCATAAATTGCAATCTCTTCTTCATCATAAGATGGAACTTTTTTTCTATCGATCATTTGTGTCTTATGTCTATGGTATATATTTAAGACTTGTGCCAATGATTTTTTTGATTTGAAAGATCACAAAAGATCATCATCCTCAAATGTTATATTAAACAGATCATACTCAAATCGGGAGCATACAAAACACAAACAAAAAAATCAAACAAACAAACAAAGCAAAAAAATGGTGACGCACGAACATGTATAATTAATTAATAATCTCATTTCATACTAATTTGTACATCTCCCTTTTTCTCATTTTTTCATTACAATGAATTACAATCTATAGCGTACAGCGGTCGAGAATGGTTCGAAGGCGAAGGCGCCATATCCCAAATCGGTCATCTTTATCATCAGCAATGAATTTTGTGAACGATTCTCCTATTATGGAATGCGAAGTAAGTGATCCATCCATTCTTTTTTATTTCATGATAAGATTAATCAACATAACAAATCCTAAAGCCATTTTGGTTCTCTATTTTCGTTATGTGTTGGCGTACAGCGAGAACACTGCCACACAAGCGTTCCATATCTTTGCAATGGCATGCTACTTTACGCCCGTTTTGGGAGCAATCATTGCTGACTCATTTCTTGGAAAATTTTGGTAAACATTGATGAGAAAATGATGATGATGATGATGTTCCATCAATCAAATTAATGGTGTTTTATTCATTTATAGGACAATTCTAAGCATATCGATCGTTTATGCTATTGGAAATATAGTTCTTTCATTTGCAGCGATTGGTGGTCAAGTGTAAGAATTTTTTTATTTATATTTATTATGAAAAAATTAACAAGAAATTGACATTTAGAGCATTGACATATGTCGGATTAGGCTTAATAGCATTGGGAACTGGTGGAATCAAACCTTGCGTTTCCGCTTTTGGTGGTGATCAATTTCTACCGGAACAGAGTCGAGAATTGCAACGATTCTTCTCTTTATTCTATGTATCGATCAATGCTGGAAGTCTAATATCGACATTCGTCACACCAATTCTTCGTCAAGATGTAACATGTTTCGGTCGACCCGATTGTTATCCATTGGCATTTGGTGTACCGGCCATTTTAATGGTCTTGGCCGTCGCATTCTTTATTGTGGGAAAATTTGTTACCAATTATCGCATTACGCCACCACAAAAGGATAATGTGGTCGTTGTTGTAGTGAAATGTATTTTCGTATGTTTTATTCAATTGAAAATCTTATATTAGTCTAACTTTTATGAATCTTTTACCTTTATATAGCATGCACTTACGGTAAAGATGTTCAAAAGTGTTCCCAAACGATCACATTGGCTCGATTATGCTGATGATAAATTTGATGTAAGAATGAAACTTTGAAATGAAATGAAAAGGCTTTAATTGAACATTTTGTTATAGGTAAAAACGGTAAATGACGTTAAAACATTGATGGCCGTCCTATTCCTTTATCTACCATTGCCAATATTTTGGGCCTTATTTGATCAACAAGCTTCACGATGGACATTGCAAGCGACACGTATGAATGGACAATTGGGTGGTTTTACGATCAAACCCGATCAAATTCAAGTGATCAATCCATTTTTGGTTATATTCATGATTCCAGTATTTGAGTATGCAATCTATCCATTTATGAAGAAGATAAAAGCATTCCATCGACCATTACAACGAATGACAATTGGTGGATTGTTGGCCGCTCTTTCGTTCATCATTTGTGCCATCATACAATTGAAGATTGAACAAGAACAACCATTAGCTCTTCTACCATCACATCATCATGTGGCAATCGTTACCGACATGTCATGTCCATTTACAATTGAAAGTAATGCATTCAATGGTTCGGTGATGAACAAATTTGCTACATTTACAAATGTACCACAAGATGAATTGAAGAGATTTGATGCCAAATTTATTTTCAATAGTACCGATTCTGAATGTAAGAGTGGAACGATTATGGTACAAGATAGTTGGAACATTACCAAACAAAATGGTTTAATTTTATTTGTATCGAAACGAATCTTTACCAATTCTCGAATTGATTCGGTTACACAATTGCCAAATTTCCTAACGAAACCAGATGATGGTGGTGCAATGTTGTTTACAATATTTAATCTACAAAACTATTCACCAAATACAACATTTACGGTTAGTGGAAAATCGGGTGATCTTGTTCCAAACATTCTAAGTACAAATGATGGTATTACGTTTGGTTATTTGAATGAATTTGAAGTTGAAATTAAGGGACACGATATCGTGATGAGTGTCGATTGGATGTTACGACCATATCATCTGGATCAGGGTGCCACCTACATTCAATTGATCGAGGGCGATCTAAACAAGGTAAGTTGTTTAATTGTCTATTTATGAGATGATCGATTTTAATTATTGGTTTCACCATTTAATTGATAGAATGTTGTGTTCACATTGGAGAATGTTGTAGAGAAGAACCAATTATCCGTTTTCATTCAATTGATACAATATTTTGTGATTACCAGTGCCGAAATCATGTTCTCTATTACCGGTTTAGAGTTCTCCTATTCACAAGCGCCACAATCGATGAAATCAGTGTTACAAGCATGTTGGCTGTTGACAGTTGCATTCGGTAACCTGATTGTGGCGGTCATTGCTGATCTCAAGATATTCAATGAACAGGTAGATCAAAATTTAAGAAACTTTTGTATTGTACATTTACTAATCTAAATCATTCACAATTTTAGTCTTATGAATTTTTCTTCTTTTCCGGTTTAATGATAATCGATATTGCCATCTTTGCCATTATGGCCTATTTCTATGTGCCATTCGTTTCGGACAATCAATCGGAATTGGATAATGATAATGAGAAACCATTTCAAATGGAACCAATCAAAACATTGAAATCGGATGATGATAATTGAACCCCAATATGTCCAGATGTGTCAAATTGTGAAGTATTTGTAACAAAACAAAACGGGTGTAAGTGAGAACGTATGGATTTGCACTATAGAAGCAATTCAATGAGTTCATTTCGAAATCGTATTAATCGTTCAACAACTTACCTTCGTTTTTTTCACCTTTCATCCATTTTCATTATAAAACCACCCTCTATCTATTTTCCCTTCTCCTCTCCTTTTTCTAGTGGTTTTACCTATTTGCACCGATTTTATTGTGTGTTTGCCATAAAGATTGATTAAATCAAAATCAAATACAATAAGATTAGTTGACCACCTTGGTGGTTTGACATATGCGTCACAAATGCATTATTCAATCTGGGGACTTAATTGTGGGCCAACTAATTTGCAAACCACTAACCTCTAATGGGCTAGGGTACATTTGACCACACTGTCCACAATTGACTTGTCGTTAATGGTCTATTTATAGTTGGGTCCATTGTGTTCCGTATAGTTCGGCTCCTTCAACCTTCTTAAAAGGTAGCATTGGTTAGGTCAATGGTGATAATAATAACAATAGATGAATAGGACTAAATGCAAATCGATTGTCATTACATAACTAATGGACTGCCAATTAATTGACCAAAAATAATGGATCCATTGTTAAATGTGGATCTATTTTATGTGAACCGTTTCCGTTTGAAAGTAAAGTCTAATAGATTATAGTTCATCATTTTGAATCAAACCAAAATGATGATCATGTTTCCATGGCACATGGAATCTGACTTGCATGGAATTTTAATTACAACTAAAGTGAACAAAATGCAATTGAATGGGTCCTGAATTGCAGTTTGCTCGGATCATGCTCGTCACACATTTTAGAATGTGCATAGGTAAGCATTTGAGACCTGACCTGAACGTCGACTTGAAAATCGTGTAATGACAGAGTCGATCGAAAACATAATGGCAGTGGTCGTCAACCACCCACCCGTCTTGCCGAAAAACCACCCACTCGTTTGTTGGACAAGGCCAACAAGTAGCAATTAAGCTGAAGCTCGTTAGGTGCCTTGCCGATTGTCTCTCGAACCTTTTATTCTCGACATTGGTAGACATTCTCATGTGGCCACAAACCGATACTTAGTACTTTTTGTGTTCATTTGTTTTCTTTCAATCTTTAACAATTCATTCTCAACGATATTCGTGCAACAGACACGTAATCTTTGTGAAGAGAGAGAGAGAGAGAGAGAGAGAGAGAGAGAGAGAGCCGGCGGCATTTGGCTACAACACGCCATAGACTAATGAAGTGAACATTCAACACACACACACAAACACAAACATAAAGAAAGTACATTCTTCTAATATCAAGTGAAGAAAAGAATTTATATATTTTATTATTATATTCAAATTTATATATATAATATATATATAAAAACAATAAGCAATTTAAAAAAGGAAATAATGGTTAAAAGATATAGATAGGGGGAGGGGGAAGAATAGACAACAATTATGGCAAATTCATAGTTTGAGTGAGTGTGTGTGGATCGATGTAGAGTAATAGAAGAAGAAGAAGAGTGAGAGATCACGGTTTGAGTGCAACAAGAAGAAGGAAAAAAAGATTTGAACATTAATGATGAGGTTGTTCGTGTTCGATTGGTGTAGATTGGATGAGGATACACACACACACACACACATACACATACACACACAAACAAACAAAAAAAAAACGATGGAAAGAGTTAAAAGAGTCACGCCGATTTGGAAAGATCCTCAAAACTGGAACTACTGTCGGGCACTTCGAAACGTGAATGTGTCTTCATGTGTCGTGTGATCATATCACGTCGACATGCTGCATATGGACATTGTGGACATTTGTATGGCTTCTCACCCGTATGGGTTCGTTGATGTGTACTAAGATGATCGCTACGTGAGAAAACCTGGTTACATATCACACAAGTGTACGGCTTAATTCCCGTATGAAGACGCATATGACGTGTTAACATATCGCTACGTGCAAATGATCGTTGACATACATCGCATAGATAATTCTTTGCAGTGGTATCACATTGTTGACGATTACGATGACGACTTGCCATATGTTTTGCTAAACGATCATAATAGGAAAATGTTTGTCCACATAGATTACATGAATGAGATGACGATGAGGCAGGAGTGGTAGTCGATGTATTCGGTCCAATTCCAGTGGAACCATCGATATCGCTCATCGATGATGATAGACTTGCATTGGAACCAATCGGCATCTCCGATTCGCAACATTTTTTACTATTCTTGGTAATCTTTGATGTGGATACATTTCGCATTGTACGAGTACGATGACTTGATGATACAACACGTTCAGCATGATTCGTACGAACATCATTTTCCATCGATTCAGTTTTTATGATGGGAAATTGTGATTTCACTCTTCCACCATCATGAAAGTCGAATCGTGTGGAATCGATCGATAATGTTTTAGGTGTGGTATTGGTCGACGTCGACTTTGACTCGTTCATCGATTTGTACGGTGGGGACAATGAACATATTGAGGAAAGTGATGATGAGGTAAGGGAATCACTGCTTGATATGTTTCGTCGTTTGTATGGATGGTTCATTTTAGTCGATTCCATCATCTTATGGTATGGTTGTTGTAATTGTTGTTGCTGATGGTAATGATGCAAGGCCAATGGTGAAATTGTATTCGGCAATGTAAAATGACAACGATTGGCCGACATCAATGTACTCAATGATGGCACTGAACCAGAATTACCAATCGATTTGGTTGCCAATGATAATAGATCAACATCTTTAAGTTCATTGATGAGATGTGCACTCATTGGTTTAACACTAAGATCGAGTGGCGATTCTTGTGGCACTACATGTTCAACAATGGCAGCGTTCAACAATGGTTTTGGCACTCGACGTCCGTTTCGTATCAAAACACCCGATTCCGTTTGATACAATTCTGACGTTTGATCGTTCGTTCGATCTGTACATGATGAACCGAATGAATGGATTAAGCTCAAATATTCCGGATACATATCACTATCCGAATGGCTACGTTTCTTTTGATTGATTACCATTCGAGGACATGAATTGATTATCATCTCATTAATCGATGCCGGTGATGATATTGGTTGTGGACTAATCGATATTCCAATATCATTTGATGAATGAGATAGTTTGGCACTTTCAAATGGATCAATTAAAAGTTTAGAGCCATGTTGTTTCAATGTATCCGACCATGTTGACCAGACAATGTTTCCATGTTGATGAGATTGATTGAATGGACCAGTGGTGATCGTTGTCGACGTTGTACTAGGCATATTTGTATCGGCACCAATGGGTGATGATTTCCCTGATGATTGTGGCGAATGGAATGTATCGGTGGAGGTGGTTGTCGTGGTGTTGGAATTCGTTGTCGATACAACACCAGCGGAGGCGGCAGCGGCAGCAGCAGCGGCCGCAGCAAGGCCAAAGTATGGTAAATTGGCAAACAGTGACGTACAAAATGGTGGTGAGGTGGTTGATGCCGGGGCCGATTCAGCTGGTCGAACATTTGAAATCGATCGATGATTCGATCTTGATCTCGTTTGAACGTCCGGGACGGACGCATTCTCGCTCAGTCGGTGCCGACGCGGTGTTGAGTCGTGACTCAAGAGTTTGCCCGGTTCGACCTGTTGTTGAAGATCGTGTTGGTGGCGGTGGTGATGGTGCTTTAGCTGTTCGTTTGGCCAATCATAATTAACTTGAGATGGACTACCGAACGTTTTATGGGTCGACTGACTTCGCATGACAGTAGTCGTCGTCGTCGTCGTGGGATCAGTTACCTCGGGACTTTCGATCTTGATGAACAGATCACCATCACAACAGCCATCATCATCGTCGTCGTCGTCGTGGTCATCATCATTCTCGGTCTCTGAGTTAGAAAACGTGCTTCCACCTGCAGCGTTGATCGTGGGAGGAGTGAACACAGAAGTAGTCGAAATTGGAAAGTTGCTACTTGAATTGAAATTCAACTCGGTTGTGGAATGCATCGTTGTCGTTGTTGTGGTCGCTTCTTCTTCTTCTTCTACTTCATCAACATTGTCTTTATCGACTTGATTTGAGCTTACCTTCGTGGTGACCACTTTCGAGGCCGACCGATGGCCATCAACATCGGTATCGACATCGGCATCATGATCATCATCATCGATCACCAATGGCAGCAGACGACACTCTCCCAACATAAGATTGCCAACATTGATGCTCATCTCTGAATCGACTGAACGTTGCTTTTGTGGTGTCTTGTCTTGTGACACTTGATCAAGTGTTGATGATGGACTCTTATTGTCGTCATCGGCAACATCATCATCATCATCATTGTTGTTGTTGTTGTTGATCATAGTTTGACGTTCAATCAACATCATCGAATCATCATTTGGTTCATCTTTTATGTTTGAAAGGGATAGTTTGGTGAGTACGGCATCTAAACGTTTACGTTTCGTATGATGTAATAGTACGGGCATGATTGCCGATGTAATCGATTGTCCAATTGTCGATGGCGATGTTGTTGTTACTGTTGTTGACGGTGGTGTTGGTGTTAGTGGTGGTGGTGTTTGACGCACGTGATGATGACTGGTGGTCATTGAGGCGGTTAGCGTCGCGTCTGGTCGCGTGTCAAGAAGCCAATGGTGATCGGTCATCAATGCAAACATTACACTCGAGTTGAGAATTTACGTTTCAATTCCTGAACAAGAATGAATAATATAGAATCAATTGTTGAATATAGATTTTGATCGGGGGACTAGAATCGGGGGGACTTTTTATTATGTTGCACGTGAATGCTCTAACAGTTGACCAGAATTCGAAACTCGATGATCAGAATCGTTTTAAGCATTCAATCATTTTGATAAAGATAAAGAATTACACACCAGAAATAAAAAAGAATTTGACAATCAACAGAAGTTTACTACTACTACTACTACTATTTGGCAAGTGATCGGTGGGCAATGAATTTGGAATGAACATTGGAAAAAAAAACTCGACTGTCCAGTAGTGCGCCAATGAACGAAATGAAATGAACGAACGGCGAGACTCGACATTCACTTCGGTGGCAATCGGTGGTTGAGAGAAGACGACGACGACGACGAAAAAAAAACGGCTAGAAGCGGCATCAAAACTGAACACCACCTTGACGAACAGTGGCAACAAACACCGTCTACATCAGCACCACCACCACCACCACCACCACCACCACCACCACCACCACCACCACCAACCACCACCACCGCCGCCAACACGGCCCCGGGCACGCCAAGCAATGAGCGATGACGGGCGCAGGGGGTATAGAGTCGAGTGAATTAGTGTTTGTGTTAAAGATACACGAAAGAGGCACGAATAAAAGGAAGAGAGAGAGAGAGAGAGAGAGAGAGAGAGAGAGAGAGAGAGAGAGAGAGAGAGAGAGAGAGAGAGAGAGAGAGAGAGAGAGAGAGAGAGAGAGAGAGAGAGAGAGAGAGAGAGAGAGAGAGAGAGAGAGGAGATCATTGAGATGAGGAATAGAGGCCGTCCAACATTGAGATGGGAATAGGAGGCCGTCCAACAAAACAGTCCAGTAGAGTCCAGTGCCAGTTCCAACACCCACCATTTATCAAATGGCTCTAGGTCATGTTTATCTGCATTTTCATGTAGCATCGCACCACCACCATCACCACCGAATTGATCACATTATGGTCAGTGTAATCAATAGAAAAGAAGAAAAATGCGCGACTCGCCGAAATGCAGGTAGCCATTCTCTTTTACAATGTGTAGGTAGGACAGGTAGGCAGCAATTGAATGACAGCAACTCTAGCATGAAAAGATCTTTCTCTCTCTCTCTCTCTCTCTCTCTCTCTCTCTCCCCTGGACGGTAGCAATGGTCGATGACTGAATGCGTGATGCGGTGGCTGCCGCCGGTGGCACGACACCAACATCAGCATCTCCAACAAGTCGACTTCAGTTTGTTGCCGATTAGGCGAGGAATGTATGTTCTCGCTCCCGAACTACAAAAAATCGGCTCCACTCCCATCTTCATTATGAGATTGCCTTTCTCTCTCCCTCACTCTCGTGGTCGTCGTCGTCGTCGGCGTAATTAATGCTAATACTGGTCCACAATGGGCTAGTGCGCTAATTGATTCGATAGTCGCTTCCACCACCACCACCATCGCCACCATCACCATCAAGAAGATGAATGTTGCCCAAATGGACGAGATGGCACGATTCAGTCTCGACAGGACCAAATTGGCAATCGAACATGATAACATGTTCGGACATGTCCGAAAAAAATAAAGAAAGAAATAAGGGAGAAAAAAAATTGATGGAATGGGGAATGTAAAAGATTTAGATCGTATGGAAAGGTTACCGACATCGGACATGTCGGCCAATGTCACCAGGTCGTATATGGGGACACTGTACTAGCCGAAGGTCACTTAAGTTTTTGAAGTGGTGAGTGCGGGCGGGTGTCAGGTGAAAGTGGACGATGGAGAGAGGGAAATATATATATATATATAGAGAGAGAGAGGTCATTTAACTGGGAAAAAGAAGAGAGAGAGAGAGAGAGAGAGAGAGAGAGAGAGAGAGAGAGAGAGAGAGAGAGAGAGAAAAAGAAAGAGAGAGACTGAGAGAGGGCATATGCAACAACAAATGAAAGATGACTTAACCATCAACAGTAGCCAATCTATATGAACTATAGTTATTTGACAACAATAGGAACGAATGGGAAAAAACGAGAATGAGGCCAAGATGGAATACAATGGCAAATGGTAGTGTACCTGTCGAATGTTTTGCCGCATATGTGAATTGATGATTTGAACAAGCGCCAACAGTAGCAAACAGCATCAGTTAAACACAACGATGTTGTACAATTGCCGCCCGTTCGATGTCGACAAGATTCAAGATTATTCCAGCCATTCGATTTTGATCAAAAAACCGATTGAATGGTTGGACAAACAACAACAACAACAACAGCATATGACGATTGATATATGATAGATAAATAGATAAAATTGATAGAATTCTATGTGTCTTTTTCCACTTTAATGTTAAGTTGTAATGGATGCAACGATCGGTAGGCAATGAATGGTGCCGTCGTACGTTCCGTCTGGCGTAATTCGCCTCGTGTACAACCAATCATGGTCGATGGAAAGCAGCCTCCTCTCATTCCCTCCCTCCATCTCTCTCTCTCTTTATTTCTCTATCATTTCATACGGAATGGGAGCCATACCGAGGTCAACGCAAACGCGAACACGACAAACACTCTCACCTGTGACGCAAATGGTGGCCACTGGTGGCTCACTTCATCATCGAGTGTTAATGAGCGACGACGACAAGCAAATGGCAACGACAAAAAAGAAAGGTGATGATCAACGACGATCATCACAATGAGAAAAAAAAATACATAGTACAGTAAAGAAGATGACACTGTCCACCGACAATCAAAAGTCGTGTTTGCTCAATGGAAACACACACAAAACACACATGCAAAAAGAAAAGAACAAAAAAAATTATCTGCTAAATGTAGATGCCACTTTCATGGCGATCTCAAAATGGAAAATGGTAAGCAAACAATCCACGAGAATGGTTTCTGTACATCAACAAAAAGAAGATGAAATAACATGAAGAAAAAGAAAAAGAAGAAGAATAAAAATCCAGTCCAACAATACGAAGAATGGGGGAAGGGAAAAGATTGGGAAACCGAACGGTCGGGGAAAGGGAATGGTGAATCACAACATTATGGGATAAGAATGTTCGCATATATAAATAGGAACATGTCGCCCGGCGATTGGGGGAATGGATCTGTTCCATACCAATCGATGACAGCATTGCATTGCCGGTATCGAGTCCCAAACCATTTGATTGTACAACCTGAAAATGGAAACAGGAGAGAGAGAGAGAGAGAGAGAGAGAGAGAGAGAGAGAGAGAGAGAGAGAGAGAGAGAGAGAGAGAGAGAGAGAGAGAGAGAGAGAGAGAGAGAGAGAGAGAAAGAGCAGCGAACCCAAGTCATTAATCGGCATAACTAGAGAAACGAGTCGATTCGTGAGAGTACCTACTTTTACCATAGGAAAAAAAAATCCCAGGAATTCAATTGGCGCGACTACGACCCATCTTCTCTACTTTTGTATACCTCATCTCATTGTATGTATATATATATAGCGAACGGAGACCAAAATGGAACAGATTGAATGAAGCAAAAAAAAAATAACTAAAAGGAGGAGTGAGTGAGCCACTTATGGCGCCCGGTTCAAGTTCAAGTGCAAGGAGCTTTCAATTCAGTGCCCGTGCTAACCCTTCGAGGCATTGGATGACGTCAAACGATGACGCAAATTGGATAGATGCCGAATCCCTGACGGTTATCATGACAACCGGTCAGCTTTCTCACACCCTCGCCTTTCTCTCAATTTGCCTCTCTCTTTCTCTCTCTCTCTCTCTCTCTCTCTCTCTCTCTCTCTCTCTCTCTCTCTCTCTCTCTCTCTCTCTCTCTCTCTTTCATGTCTCTCATTTGTTTCATCTGCCGAGTTGGCGTCATTAGTGATAATCAAAGCGAGGGTGGAATTCATTCATTCTCTTTTACTTGCACAATGTACAACTTCCCTTATGGCACACACACACACACACACACACAAAAAAATGGTCCAATGAATTGACAAATGTCGATCTACACCTACCTATCTATCTCATCTTTCCATTTTTTTTTGTTCTTTGTAACACAACAACACGCACAACCAAATATAAAAAAAATGCATAGTCTTGTGATCACCTTATGGTGCCATTTATTCATTTGCATCACATCGAATGGCGAGTATGGTCGAAATTGAACCGAAACGCGCCTACACATTCAAATGAAAATGTAAAGCGTATGTTGAGAGTATGGCGAAGTGAATGAGATTGCCAATTGGAAGCCCGGTTGGCAAACCTGGCCAGAAACGAAAAAAGAAGCAACATTGTGATCGGTGACATTTAGTGCGTGTGTGTGTGTGTGTGTGTGTGTGACCACAGACCGCGACGAAAGCAAATATATACCTCTAAAATAAATGTTGTATAGGAAATGGGAGAAGAGAAAAGTATGTGATTGAATGGAAAACATTGAAAGAGAGAAAGTATGTTTTTGTGTGTTGTTGTAGAATTGGACTCCTTCATTTCTTAGATTCTTAGGGTTCGTGTCCATAAAAATGATTTTGAGTATACCCGGTTGCATTTCCAATGAATTGGTGGTTATGAGGAATCGTATCTAGAATTGTTTAAGTGCATTCTGAAGTGTATTTGGGATGATCCGTATTTTAGATGCATTCGAATGTATTTTTTTTGTAGTGTTGGAGTTCGCCTGTTACGGGGGTTCATCCAATTTGACATTCACGGACAATGGGGCGCAAGTGCGCGTCATTGCAAACGTTCCCGGGAATTCATTGACGTCAAACGCGGACGCCGAGAATTATGCCTGATGATTCCAAGTATAACGCCATGTCGACTTTGCAACCAATCGGCTCTATTTAGACATATTTTGTTCACTTTCTCTCTATCTCCCTCTTTACTTTCTCCATTTCTGTTGATCGCATCGATTTACCGAATGTCAAACGAACAAAGGTTGTCTCAAATATAATTGGCTACAACAAATACACAAGCCGGGTGCAAAAAGTGTGGGTGGTCAAATGCCATAAATGGATTTGGAAATCAAATGATCCAAAGTGGAAACTGTCAATACCATTTGATGATTTGAACGAACAACAAAGCAAACATTTTGTTTACTTTCTAAACTTAAATCTTGTTATATACATGCTTATATAAATTAATAAAAAAGTGGGTAATACAAATAATCGATAATTGCACGATTGTATTTGTGATTTTTTTTCATTGGAATTTGGAAATTGTAATATTGGAATTAAAAAAAATGGGATACACTTACGTTATAAGCAGGATTGGACTAAATGTCCATCAGCTTTGTTGTTTACTTATTCGTTTGTTTCTATTATCATGGAATAATGTTGAACGATAATTGAATTCAAGATAAAAATGTGTTATTTGTTTTTGTTTGTGAATAGATGGTCGAATGGAATATGCTTGATCAATCAGACCAACCAATGTTGATGAATGTAGGTTTCGTTCGTTCGTTCGTTCGTTTGTTCGTTTGTGTCTGGTTCAATTGCGAGCTCGTCTGGTTGACTGATTCAATTCGTTCGTTATGTTCGGTGTCGGCGTCGGTGCCCACCAATCAGCCAAGTGGTTGCTAACGTCAAATGTGTACTTTCATATACACCCACGCATATGAAACATTGACGTCGTTTGGATTATGATGTTGATGGTGCGATATTTGTTCGTATTGAGACGTATCAAGAAAAGATTTAAAATGTTATCAAAACGTACCAATGTAACAAGTGGGCCATGATCCAAATTACAGGTCCTTATATACGAATTTAGGATCCCCCCATCTCGTCTAACATGATTGTGGGAGGCGTTGTGGACCAAAGTGAAAGTGGCATTAAATGAGTCGTGTTCACTTTTTTTATTTGGGATGCCACCGCTATGGCCATAGACTTCCATCACTTGGACCGTTCTTCAAAAATGTCCTTTCTCTCTTTCACTCTCTTTTTCACTCTCACCTTCTGACATTCTCTCTCCCTCTCTCTCTCTCTCTTCTTGCTTTCGTCGTCCTGAGTCTCCTCGTCCGGCCTCTCCCATCGTCCCCACTAAATATTGCTTACCAATTTTTTCTTCTATTGTCCCCCGACCACTTGCGCTTTCGGATCCCGAGGAGTCCCAGGATCTAACAAGTCTCAAGAGTACACATACACATTCTCACCCATCTATTGTGTAATGATGATGGTGTATTGGAAACAGAGAGAATCGCTTTGTGACGATGCGTGGGAACATGCCAACGAACGGGACACACGATGCAGTCGAAAGGCCCGCATCGATTGATCCATTGTGTCCATTGATTCGGCCTCGGGCCCGTCACCATCGGGACAGGATGTAATCATTCGGTCGGTCGGTGGCGGTGGCGGCGAAGGAGAGTGAGAGTGAATAACAGAGGGAGAGAGTGAGAGAGAGAGAGAGAGAGAGAGAGAGAGAGAAGAAAGAAGCATAAAAAATGAAAAAAAATGTTCCATTCAACCTGCGCGACCGGACACAAACAAGGTCACCGGGTAACATCGTTCCACATAGGTAAGAGCCTAGATCTACTGCCCGACTTGTGCTTTTAAATCTATTACAGCCGACAGCGGTACAATTGCCGTAAGGTGACCATGTATGTTTGTCTTGGCTGTCGGTCCGTTCTATAGTCCCGTTCGAATGTTGTCCCAAATTGATGACAAATTCGAGACAATGTGCATTGAGCGTAAGTGCCACATCCGTACATAGACAGATTAGACATTGGGTTGGGATTCAATTGGATGCAATCTAATGTGTGTGTGTGTGTGTGTGTGTCATGGGAGAGGCCGCCCGCCAGCCAATAGATCACTAATGTAAGGTGTGAGCCGAATATAATACAAACAAAAAAAAAAAACGACACGAATCGAAGGTTTTCTCTCAATGACACATCTCGATCACGTCGTCTTCGTGATCGTGATTATAGCTACTATCGTTACGCAATCAATGACGATAAATTTGTTCACAGGCTTGGCCCTGATCAGCCAACACTTTGAATCACTTTGAGAAAAAAAAGTGGAACGACTTTCAAATCGGAACATGTCATTCATCTGTAAATAGGCAGAACAATTAAAATATAGTTTATGATGATAATATATATAGGGTTTTATTTGTGAATGTATATAATAATATGATACAATTTAATGATGGACGACGGCATCATCAACGGCGTGCAAAATTTGTTTCCATTGACGATGGACCTCGTTGTGATGTAAACTTTTTCGTTCGAATCGAATCACCAATTGAACTTGTACTGGCAATATCTGACAACATTGGTTTGATGAATTGTGCGCCACTCGAACCATTCTTTAGTAGCCGTTCCTGTTCCTCTTTATCTTTTTCATTAAACTTTTTAACCGTCTCCGACCGTTCTCTTTCTCGCCAAACGGCATTATTCATCATCTCCTCTCGTCTTTTTCTTAATTCATCCTCAGATAGTTTAGCCTTTACTGGTTTGTTTCGTTCACGATGATATCTATTTATTGATTGTTTATGATGATTAGATGGTGAATGGTGGTCGTCATTGGTCGTCCTCTTTCGAGAGATATCATCTCGATGATCGTTTCGTTGAACACGATCACGATGATCGGGTTCCATATCTGTTCGTAATCTTTTCCGATCTATCGACCTTCTGTCTTCATCGTTCGATGATGATCTTCGATGATCTGATCTTTTCTTAATTTGATGTGATCTATGATTCTTTCGCGTTTGTGATTCTCTTCTATAGATCTCATCTTCATCTTCAGATGAGGAAAAATTTGGGCGTTTGGAAGTTTTAGTTCTCATATTCTCATGTTTTTTATCCCGGGCATTCCGGGATATTTTTCGGTCTGGATCACTTTCGTCTGAATCGCTTTCCGATGATGAATTCCGGTCGGATGTTTTCCTTCTTTTCTTGTTACTTTTATGTTTCGATTTCTTCTTTTTGTCTTTTTTCGATCTCTTTTGTTTCTTGTCTTTCTTCAAAGATGATTTGAGTAGTTCTTGTATATGTTTCAATTTAACTGGATTATGTAGAATCTCTTTGCGTTGTTCTTGCTTCTTCTGTTGAATGACAAACAGGGGGTCTTCTCTCATTTTAGCGGTTAAATCATTTTTGGTAAGATTCTCCACAATACTGTTGGTAGCCAATTGATTAATTAGTGCACATTCCTCTTCACTTTTTGCAGCGTTCGGATTTTCCTCCTTTTCAATCAATTCAAATGTCTTGTCAATTTTACGTCCGATTAGATACTCTTCCCGGTCAACGTGACCCGATACACCTTTGTACATCCAGTCCATATTGATTTTGGTCCTGTTTGATGACAATAATTGAAAGTATATATTGTTATCAAATTGTTTCCGAATGTTTGCATTTAATGTACTTACAATTTCAACGATCCGGGCAAATGTCACTATATTCCATAGGTTCCCGTTTTAGACGTGGGTTGCATTATATTCTTGGCTTGTGTTATTGACGTCGAAGCGGCATCAACAACACAATTTCTTCAGTGGCGCCGGGAGAAGTCATTCACGATGTACGTGCGCCAACGTGATCACATTGGTCCCAATGACAGTAGTGAGCCTTACAACTGGAATCACAATCCTGAAACACTCAATGATGCATCTGCGTGAATGTTTATATATATAGCTTTAACAAATCAAAAGCAAAATGTAACCATCAAATATCATCATCTTTAATAAAAAGTATTTGAAATAAATTAAAATTTGTTGGTCAGTCGGACAATCAACATACATTTATATCTGTTTTAAATTATCATCCAGATCGGGTACATCACCACCACCACCAAAGCCGACCATCATCGGTCGTTTTTTAGCGACCAATTGTGGTCGAGACAAGAATAGGAATGACGTCATTCATTCCCGGGATAAAAAGAATATGACATTTGCATTTTACCCCAAAATTTCAGACGAGTACAAAAGCATCGGACTGGTATGGTGAAATTTAAATTTGTTTTGTTTTAATTGTATTTGTTTTCCCAGATTTAGATGCAACCAAAAGGCCAAAGTATTTAGCACGAATGTGATATTTGTTTTGTAAATATTTCGATATTGCTATAAATATACGAATGGATCAGCCAATTGATATGATAAATATATTAACTATTTTTATTATGTACAAAATCAACAATGGTTACCAAAATGTGTTCTCATTGTTCAACAAAATGATCAAAGTTCAAAATGTATAAACTGAATCAAACAAAGACATGTCGAATAGTTGAAAAAAGACCAAAATACTTATTAAATTAATCTACGAATTAAGCCAAAGAATTTATACAAAAATGAATCTCAACTCAAACTGTATAATACTGAAACTATTATTTGCAATCTTTCTGATAGCATTACTCAATGCATTACTGTTAAACAATGGAATCGGGGCCAAATTTGAAAACTCAGAATCAATCAAAGTTTTTTCTTCATTATCAAAACGGGATGCCATCTCGAAACAAAGCCAAACTCAATCTAATTTTAGTTTAAACCCAATTGATTTAATGACGTTGTTAAACATAACCAATTTTCGTTTTATATTGAATCATCCGAACAAATGTAATGAACTGAAAAATATTTTCATGTTGATCTTCGTACATAGTGGTATCAATAATTTTGCAAAACGTGAAACAATTAGAAGAACGTGGGGTAATATGGACAACTTTCGTCACAATTATAATTCAATACGTCTCATATTTTTGGTTGGACAAACAAATGATCTGAATCTAACGTCCGCTATCGAAAATGAAAACGAACATTATGGAGACATTGTTCAAGGAAATTTTGTGGACTCCTATCGGAACATGACATACAAACATATTATGGGCTTAAAATGGGTTTCATATTTCTGTCCCAATGTTCCATATATATTCAAAGCCGATGATGACATATTCGTTGATTTATTCCAACTAATCTACTATCTTAAGGGCTCGTTTGGTGGATCACCACATAATCTAATTGCTTGTTATTTGAACAAAGGCGCTTGGGCCAAACGAAGCTATCGAAATAAATGGCGAGTTAGTTACAAGGTAAGGCATCAATGATTAGTTTCCATTTTTTTATTGTATAATAATCATATACTATTTCAGGAATATTCAAACAATTACTATCCACAATATTGTTCTGGTTGGGTAATCATCATGTCACGCGATGTTGCTGCACATTTATACAGTATATCTCGAAATCGAACATATTTTTGGATCGATGATGTCTTTGTTTCAGGCATCTTGGCACAAGATCTAAATATTGATCATAAGGACATGACTGATCGCATTTCAGTTGATATTAGCCATGTCAATAATTGGCTTGAAAGTGATCATTTGACATTGCCGCCAATGTTCGGTTCACCAAATATTGATACAGAAATCATCAAGAAACTTTGGAACAAAACCGTTCAGTATTATCATGTTAAATTAAATTATACATTGGAATAGCCACCACTGTTTGCTGTGATTAGATGACACCTGGTCTATCATTATTTATTTCCATACTTATAAAACCATTTTTAATTTAATAAGTTGTTATTTACTTTAAAAAACTTTACGATTTGTGCCAATTTTACTAGAAAATGAAATGCCAAACACATTTTTTTTTGTTTGTAATCAATGTGATGCAATAGATATCCTTTCTGTTATTGTTAATTCTATTGCACCAATTAAAATGTAAAATTAATAAACAGTAAATATGAAATTTATTAAATTTAAATTGAAACAAAATTAAATCGATTTTTTTGCCGCTGTCTTTTTTTTCGATTTCTGCAAATAGAATTTGTCATTAATAAATCTTATTTTGTTTTATAAAAAAAGATTAACTTACCTTTGTTGGTAGATCATCCTCCGAATCTGAAGATAGTTGCTTCTTCTTCTTTCGTTGTTTGACCGGCTTTTTCACCGAAGCTTTGGGTTTGAGTATCTCTTCAAATTGGTCACTAACATTATCATCAGAAGAAAGCTTTTTAGATTTTTTCTTTGTCTTTGTGGGCTGATATTCAATTATTTCGTCGCTACCCGAGTCTGATATTGTAATGGAATCGACGCGTACAATAGGTTTGGTTGGTGCCAGAGGTTTTGTTACTTGTGATGGTGTAAACAACGAGTCAATCAACTCTTCAATTGTCTTCTTCTTCTCTTGTGGCTTTAGAGGTTTGTCATTGAACAAATCATCATCACTGTCAGTAATTGTTTGATCCGGATCGAACTTGTTATCTTTTGGTTCGGTTGTAATTAAATCATCTTTTTTGGTAAAATAAGATCCAATCTTCTTTTGTGTTTGTGTACCATTTTTGGTTATTTTCAAAAGAACATTGAAATCATCATCATCGGATTCTGCTTTCGAAAGTTCATTTTCCGTATCGGATATAAAATTCAGATTCTTCTTCTTTCCTTTTCCTTTAACCTTTTTCCTTGAATCACCGTTTGTTTCCGTTTTAATCGATCTTTTTGCCGCTGTCTTTTTTTTCGATTTCTGCAAATAGAATTTGTCATTAATAGATCTTATCTTGTTTTATAAAAAAAGATTAACTTACTTTTTTTGGTAGATCATCCTCCGAATCTGAAGATAGTTGCTTCTTCTTCTTTCGTTGTTTGACCGGCTTTTTCACTGAAGCTTTGGGTTTGAGTATCTCTTCAAATTCGTCATCGTCACTAACATTATCATCAGAAGAGAGCTTTTTAGTTTTCTTCTTTGTCTTTGTGGGTTTAGGTTGATATTCAATTATTTCGTCGCTACCCGAGTCTGATATTGTAATGGAATCGACGCGTACAATAGGTTTGGTTGGTGCCAGAGGTTTTGTTACTTGTGATGGTGTAAACAACGAATCAAACAACGAATCAAACAACTCTTCACTTGTCTTCTTCTTCTCTTGTGGCTTTAGAGGTTTGTCATTGAACAAATCATCATCGCTGTCAATAAGTGTTTGATTCGGATCGAACTTGTTATCTTTTGGTTCGGTTGTAATTAAATCATCTTTTTTGGTAAAATAAGATTCAATCTTCTTTTGTGTTTGTGTACCATTTTTGGTTATTTTCAATAGAGCATTGAAATCATCATCATCGGATTCTGCTTTCGAAAGTTCATTTTCCGTATCGGATATAAAATCCAGATTCTTCTTCTTTCCTTTTCCTTTAACCTTTTTCTTTGAATCACCGTTTGTTTCCGTTTTAACTTTCTTTGGAGCACGTTTTTTGGTTGTTTTATTATCTAGATCCAAATTCTCGGTCTTTGCCAAATTGGAGTCGAGTACTTTCTTCTTCTTATCGATCATATCTGGCGACTTCCCAAGACGTTCAGCTAATGGGACATAACCATTTTCGATATCTGAACCATCGAGAACCTTTTCTTTTTCTTTGTCCTTGTCTTTCTTGGTGGCTGTAGATTTTTTGATTGAATCTACCGTTTCCAACTTAGGAATAACTCGTTCCCCATCTGCAGACGGTTTGTAATCATTGAAAAATTTCATTGTTTTAACGTTCCGTGAATTTTTGGATTTTGCCTGCTTTATTATTGAATTTGATGCATCTTGGCGTTCTTTTTGTTCGGATGAGTCAAGTTCTGCTAAAAATTCTTTCAAATCATTCTCCCAAAGGTCTTCTGGTGTGGAGCGCCGTAATTTATAAAGTTCATCTTTCTTTTGATCACGTAATTTGAGTAGTTCATCTACTTTTTCACGAAGCATACTTCTCATTGACATGTCAAAAAGATAATCGAAATCATATTTCTTATCGACATCGCCACCAGAATCGGAATCCTCATTGGATTCCACATTATCCGCAATTTTATCGACATTCTTCTTTTTCCACGCTTTCACTGGATCGGAATCATAGTTGCGCTTTATCAATTGAGCCACAAACTCTTTCTTGCGAATATTTTCCATGATCAAGAGACCATCATTTTTTTCAAGAATGAATCGACTCTGATTTTCCAGCTTTTTAGCTTCGGCTTCAAGCATCCCTTCATAATAAGCTTTGCGCTTAACATAGTGTTCCAACCGAACTGAACTGGAAAAAATTCTCGAAGAATCTCTTCTGGAGTTTCGTACTTTCTGAGACAACCATTCGCATCAAACAATACCATAGACGTTGTCGACAATGACGTTTGTATTTTAAACGTCTTATGGAGACCACTATCAAGTGATTTTTGCAAATTTTCATGGGACAATGTTATGATAAATTTGACCGTCGTATCGGTGTGATACTCCTTATAATCATTGATGAATGACGGATTCTTTTCATTTCCATTAAGTAAGACCTCTAATACTGATTCTTTATATGATTGTGTCCAAACACGTATTGGTAATTCGGTGATTTCAAATGAACTCGAACTCAAAACAGCAGCCTCTCCATTTACGATAAATCGTTGAGTATCAATCTGTTCAATTGTACCGGTGAATCCTTTGAACCATGGTTTCATTTGCTTTATTTCTTCGCCTCTAATCATTCGTCGAATATTTTCCACAATTTCTCGAGGATTATAATTCGGTATTTTAGTACTCCATCCAGTTCCAATTCCTTCTGATCCGTTAACCAATACTGTTGGTATAATGGGAACATAATACTCCGGTTCGACCTTGAGATTGTCGTCGAAAAGATAATTTAACAAAGGTTCATCAAGATTTGAGAATAGTTTTCGTGTCAATGGATTTAACATAGTAAAGATATAACGAGCACTTGCAGCATCTTTACCACCTTGTAGCCTGGTGCCAAACTGACCGATAGGCAATAATAGATTAATATTGTTGCTTCCGACAAAATTTTGTGCTAAATTTATGATTGTCGACATTAGTGAAGCTTCGCCGTGATGATATGCACTATGTTCTCCAACTGAACCAGCAAGTTGAGCCACTTTAACTTCACGTTTGTCATTCCGTTTGAAACAAGTGAAGAGTACTTTGCGTTGACCAGGTTTCAGACCATCCATCATTGAAGGGATTGAACGTTCATTGTCCATATTGCTAAACAGAATCAATTCCTTGTTCACAAAATCTTTATACGAAACACTTTTAGTAGTCTTCTCGTAGAGGTACATTTCTGGAAGAGATAATTCACGTCTTCGTTTACGTTCTTCCAATGAATTAGTGAGCCATTCTTTTCTTTGTTCGACCATCTTCTTACTAAATGCTAGTTGAACAAAATGATCATCATCGGTACCGGCATAAACGAACTTAATACGGTGACGATTCATATCGGAAAAATATTCTTTTGCTTCGGCCGAGGTCGAAGTACCCAAACCTATGAATGATAATAATTATTAATTTTCAAATTTGTGGCTACGAAAAAAAATACCTTTGTAGTACTTTATCTTGTAGGCCCGCCAGTTTGGTACTTCCTTTTTCCATTCTTCAAATTCTGGCAAACTATAGAACGAATGTATATCACTTCCTTTCGATGCTTTTACAATTGGCGTTATGAATTCTTCGAGAAAATCCAGTTTCAACAAAGAAGGCCAATTATGATGAATAAAATTGATTAACAACCCTTTAATGTGAGAACCGTCTTGATCTTGATCGGTCATGATCATAATTTTCCCATAACGCAATGTTTTAAGGTCATCTACTGAGGTGTATGCCTTCTTGTATTGAAGGCCAACAATTTTAATGATGTTGTTGATTTCTGCATTTTCCAATATCTGTTTGTGCGATGCTTCACGAACATTGAGCATCTTACCACGTAAAGGAAATACGCCATATTTGTCACGACCAATGACACCAAGACCGGCGACAACCAGAGACTTGGCTGAATCACCTTCGGTCAAGATGAGGGTACAATCAATTGAATTCCTTGTGCCAGCATCATTGGCATCTTCCAATTTGGGTATTCCGGTCAATTTGGCATGTTTCTTTGAATGACATTTCTTCGACAGTTCAGTTTGCGCTTTGAATTTAACCCATGATAGAATGGCTTCAACAACACCTACTTTAATGACAGTGGTAAAGAATTTATCGGTTGGTGAACATTTAGATCCAAAGTTTTTTTGTTGTAGTGTCATTGTTTCTTTTGTTTGTGAGTCGAACGTTGGATTCTCAATCAAACAATTTACAAAGACCCAAAGATGGTTCTTGATTTGGAATGGTTTTACCACAACTCCTTGTTTGTTCTTCTTTTTAATAATATCAGCCAATTTGGTCACAATTTGATCAGCGATATAATCGACATGCTTACCACCTCTTGTTGTGGCAATACTATTTACGAAACTGTTTTGTAAAAATCCACGATCACTAACGGTAGCAGCAATTTCCCAACGTTCGTTAACAACTTCATATGCAACTTTGATTGGATTACCAGTTTCATCTTCTTTGTCCTTCACGAACAGTTCAACATAATCCTTGAAACCATTTATGGGAACCTTCGTTCCATTCAAAAAGACCTTTACACCACGTGTTGAGCCAGCAATGTCGAATGCACGACGAGAAAATAGAGCAACAATATCCTTATCAAGAGTTGTCATTTTAAATTTTGATAAGTCTGGTTGGAACGTTATGCGAGTAAAATCTTCACCCGAACTGGAAGTTATCTTTACATCTTTGGCATTTTTCATGTTTTCTGTCCAAACTTGAGAAAATGCTTTGCCAAATTCTTTACATGAAGTTTCCACTTTGAATCGATTACTGAATATGTTGCACAATTTGGCACCATAACCATTACGACCACCGACAACCTTTTTCTCATCGTCATCATAGTTGGATGATGTCAACAAATGTCCAAATATCATTGTTGGAACGTAAAGTTTTTCATCCTTATGTTCGGTAACTGGAATACCTTTGCCATTATTATAAATGGAAATCTCATTTTTTTCTCTGTGTTATGTAAATGTTTAAGAAAGTCAATAAAGAATTTGTTGTTGACAATTAAAATAAAACTTACGGATTTATATCAATCTTAATACAATTCATTTTCTTGTCGCGTTGTTTATTGTCAGCAGCATTAACCAATATTTCATCGAATATTTTGTATAATCCAGGAACAAACGAGGTGTCGCGATATACCATCTTACCCACGCCGTCAACTTCATCCCAAACCCACATTTGCTAAAGAAATGATTCATAGTATTAGAACATGGATTATAGAAATGAATAAAAACAAACCTTGGTTTCTATTTCAACTGAGCCGATGTAAGTGTCAGGACGAAGAAGAATGTGCTCCAATTGACTCTTCTTCTGATAAATTCGCTCGATGCTGATTCTTTTTCCATTTTGTTTTGACTTTATTACTGGTGGAGAATCCAAATCGGAGAAATCGTCAAAGTCTGACATCGTGTCAACCGATTTGGTTTGATGGTTTCAAGATACTTTGTCCAATCGTAGTTGTCTTAATACGTAAATCACTCAAATGAACAATCTACTTTTGATTGTCGAGAAGTTCGTTTTTTCGAGCAACTGACACAAAGCCTTGTGTAGCATATATGAAGAAGGGGCACGAGCTTTGTTAAGGAGCCGTTGGAACGAAAAGCGAGCGAACAGACAGCATATTCTACAGAGGGCGCTGCTAAAAGCGCACCCTTTTACAGCAAATCTCGGCAAATTACATTTAACGTAGATATTCCTCGGGTTCACGCTGGCCAATTGTGTACCATGTTGAAGGATTTTTCCTTTTTTGATAACCTTCTGAAGATTTGTCTAGTTTATTGTTCATCATTGTAGATCATTAATGTAGATCAACATTAGTATCTGTGCGATAAGTAATGTTTATTGTCTATGTACTAAAGCCAACAAGAAACTTCACGTTTGGCCAATAAGATCACCATTACATTCTACATAGCTGGTAATTCTCGTGCCTTAATTATGTGCATTATGGTAAAAACTTCAATTTCGTTTTTAAAATAAACATCATTTAATTGAATTTCGTGTTAATAGCACAAACTGTACTATAGTATACAGTGTACAGTATTTTTTAATAAATAAATAAATAAATGTAACACTAATTGATTCGATGTTCTCTTATTTCAATCCTATCTTGCATGAGCCCTGCAAAACGGTCGCCCGCCCTTGGCGAAGAAGCTCTGTCCCTCAAGATTGCCGTGACAAACCGTACATTTGAAACAATTGGAGTGATAGTTTTGGTTCAACGCCTCAACCCATCGATCACCGGCGGCAATTGGGAATCCACATCCAACGCATTTAGTGGTGAAGAGATCATTCCAATCTTTTTCACAATATGGATAGCCATCTTCCAAATAAAATGAACTATTGCCAAATGGTTTCTTGCAATATGAACATGCAAAACAATTTGGATGCCATTGTTTATCCAGTGCGTTCAAACAATCCTATTCAATATTTAAATCAATAATGTTAAAATTTTATAATGATTGTGTTATTTTACTAACCCCTTTGATTCGTTGATTACATTTGGCACAAGCAGGAGCAAAATGAGTCTCATAACATGTTTCACAATAGAGTCGACCCTGTTCTTCCACGAATCCATTCTCCTCCAACGATCGTTTACACATGGTATTTGCACAAACGAAATGATTCGGGCACCACGATTTGTTTAATGCCATAATGTATTGGCCACTATCAAAATGTAATGAATAAGTGAAACAAATAATCGAAAATACAATACTATACCGAATTGCTTGATTACAATAACCACAATATGGAATCACTCCACCAGATAGTTGACTTTGCAATAAGCCTCGTCCTCGTTTCGGTGCCGAACGAGCATCGGTAACTGCCTTGTTTCCTTGATTCGATTGTGGCATCGAACCAGTCCATGGACGTGCCGCATTTGGTGTCGTATAGTTCGTCTGTGGAAGCATATTTGCCGCATTGTGTTGTTGCATTGTGCCACTCGACGGCGGCGGAACTGTCATCACCTTCTGTGTTGTCGTCTGTGTACTAGAAGCAAACGTTGCTGTTTTGGGAAATTGCAACTTTACATTAGATGGACCATTTGAGGGACCATAGTTAGTAGTAGTAGTGCAGGTGTTACTGGTAACCGAATAAGCCGGTAAATTGAAGCAAGACTTGGGACGCTCGTGATGTTGTACAGTTTGCCGGTCTGTACCAAATCAGCATCATCACAAAGACAACACAGAACAAGATGGACGAGGAGTAAATGGGTAATCAATGGACAATCAATAGTTCAACAAAAAAGAAAATAGATGGAAAAGAAAGAATGGAATTTGGAATAAAACATGCACATGCTTTGGTTTGATCGTTCTTACATGTTACCACATTTTGAGTTATGTTCGGATTCGAAGGTGGTGCACTCCAGCTAGGCTGGCATACTGCATCACCTTGACATGCACAAATATAAACAGACATAAACAGATATAGTTAGATAAGATCAAATAAACAATAAGAAACATTCATCTGATTTAAAGCTTTTCTATGGTTTTCAAAAACTGAAATTGATTACCTGATGAATGCGATTCCATTGTGAATGATGACGGATTGTACATTGAATTTCGATTTGCCGTCTGATTCTAGAGTGATTGATTAATGAAATTGATGTAAATTATTTTAAATTTAATTCACTTACAAAGTTAGGTTTTGGTGCAGTTGGTGGTGCAACTGGTGAATATTTTCGCATGCCCGATATATTGGAGAATCCATTCTGTGGTGGAGGCTAATGATGATCCAAATAAATAGTATCAATGAAGAAGATTTGCAATAATAATATTCTTACGTGATATGACACCGGATTGGTGACAATTGGCGCATTTGTTGGCATTGAAGCTGGTGTTGGTGCTGGAGCAAATGCTGCTGGTGCTGGTGCTGGAGCTGGTGCCACATTGAATGGCTTTGATTGCGTGAATGGGCCTTGCGATGGAGCTGGAGCTGGTGAGAATCCATTCGAATTTGCGTGTCCATTACTATCAGTGTAAATATGAATAAGTAGTTTTTAATGATGTAAATAATAATAGATAATTCATTCATACGTGAAATTATTTTCCATTGTCGACGCCGATGAGGCTTCGATTGCTGCTGATGCGCCAAGAACAGCCTTCACTTGTCTTGCATGAATGTCACAATACAATTTATCGTTAATGTTGAAATAACCGACATTCTTCAACGATGTACCACAGGTGGCACAACGAAAACATTCTGCATGATACGATTTATTGTTGATACGAACAAAAACGCCCCTACAATAATTTTAGGTAAAATGATTGTTTAAAAAAGATATAATTAAATATACATACACAATTAAACGTTCACAATCAGCACAAACATTACGATTTGAATTATCAACTGGATTCGTAGCATTTAATTTTCCAAATGGAGCTTCGACATGTTTGGTTACCACATTGCTAGGTGCTTGCGGATGTTCAATGTGTCCATTCTTTGGCTCTGGAGTTCCGGAAAATCCTATCAAAATTTAAGTTGTAGTGAAACAAACAAAAAGGAAAAAAACAGGAAAAAACCTTTCGATTTACGCATTTCTTCATCGTGAACCATTTGATAGACAGCAGATTCTTTGTTGATTGGCGCATCTGGTTTTAAGAAGTTGATTCTATCGATTTAAGAATAATTTAATAAAAACTAAAATTTCACTATAATTTAATAGCAAAAAATTACCCAGTGGCGCCCGTGGCCAACACTTGAGAATGGGCGTTCAATGTTTCTTCGATATTCTTCTCCGAGTATAGATTTACTGGTGAATTGTATTGTTTGTGTACTAGATTTGGTGGATTGCTTGCATTGAACGGCTTTGCTGCCGTATTGTGGCCACTTCCAATTGGAGTACTTTTCTACATTTTATATATAATTGATTACTATTCAAACGATTTAAAATTCACTTTGCTGATGATACAAACCTCGGGTGACTTGGTTAGGGATGTCTTCGTGTACACCTGTTGCTGTGAGTTTGGTCTCGCATCGCCAACAGGTGTCACTGATGGACGCCATGTATTCATTGGCCCTCTTGAATGAAGAATAATCATTGAAACATAATTGATCATCATCATGTGTTTGGTTTACCTTTCCAAATACAGTTCAAGATAATTTCCGGCACTAATTATGGCATCTTGAGCTTCCTTATGGCGGATAGTGTCACATTCTTTGCCATTAATCTTAAGGAGAACATCTCCAACCAACATTCCCGTTTGTTCTGCCAAACTACCATTTGCCACCTAAACGAATCAGAAGGATCGTTTTGCTACATTATTACCACTGGCATTGCACTGTCAATTTGACTAATGTGTGACATTGAAATGTTTCAAGTTAAAGTTGATCATCAAACATCATCCATGATCTCAATAATATCGATAATTTAGTGACAAAACAAATATATATTGATAAAATGTACTTATATTGACTATATAATACAAAATTCCACAAAAACTTATTCAATTCTCAAGTTGTTTTCATGTAGAAAACAAAAGAGTTTTCCTATTTGAACTGAATCTTTTATTCTTTCTCAATTGTATTTTACTTTTTCATTTGGCCAATCGCTATTTATACCAATTGTATAGGAAGCACATTTGTATTTCATTTGGTGAATGTGAGTGCGAGTCTCATCATTGAAAATGCTTAATACGACAGATTTACAACACTTGCACATACAAGCACATATACAAACAATATTGGCACGATGATGTGCACGTCGACATCGTTCTCTTTTTAGACCGATTCCGATCATATTGCCGCCCGGCCAATTATTTACTGTATATAAAAACGTGCTCTCAATTGCAAATGCCATTGCAAAAAGTACTTTTTGCCACCAAAGGGTGAGAGGAGAAGAAGAATGAAATGCCATGTCGACTGTAATAGGCACTAACTACAGTAGCTCCAATGGAATGCCAATGATAATTGTGGCACAAAATGGTATTAAAAATGTTCCCATCCTATGTCTATATTGCGACAACTAAACAACAAAAAAAAATTGTTAATATACAAACATCAAAACTGTCATTGCTAACAGAATCGAATTTGGATATAGATGATGATGATCATCATCACGAACAAACCAGATGTTTGTTTGACCATTATAGATGATTGTTGTACATAACCCTTTTTTTGTATTTATAAATATAGATTGTGTTGCACTTTAAACATGAAATGAAAACAGATCACACAAAAAGATTGGAAACGATCAACATACCTTTACAACCGACAATGGAGCACCAAATTCGGCACCACCTTGTAGACGAAATCCCCATGGTGTTTCATTGCCACTTCGCATCAATTTTACTGTCACAAATTGACTATTTGCCATATTTGAATTATGTATTACAGTAAAATATTGTGATACTTTGTATCGATGTTGGAACGAAAACTAATGAGAAGAAAGAATGAATCGTTTCACGAACACTTCATCTATTGTTTGTCGACTTTTTCAACGAATTTGGTTGAATGTTTCGATCTTCTAAGTTATGGTTAGCAACGAGTGATGCTTGACATCCAACTGAATGAATGGCGGCGCGTGTCGATCACTGTCGGTTTGGCGTTGGCGCGCCGCAGCATAATCCAAAATGATCATTCGATTCGGTCTCGACCAAGATCTCTCATTGCCGAGCTGTTTAGTTATTATCAATGATTAATGCCACTGCCACTTGTACCACCATTGCCTTGTAGACGTAGATTGAATGTATACTCCATTGTACAATACAACCAAAACGTTATGCTTCCATCGTTGTCGACGACCGTTATGGTTCAGATTTTTTTCTTCTTCTTCTTCTTTTTTTCTATTTGGTTACGATTAAGGACGTCGATGCCATCCGACATAGATAGAAATACTTTGTTCCCATTCACCGACGGACGCCAGATTCGGTGCCATCACACACACACATACATAGATATATATTCTCCATCAGTCAGCCAGACACGAGAATCGAATGTAGTTGATGATGAACGGAAAACCTCTTTCGTTCCCAAACATTGAGAGATGTTTCAATGGCTAATGTTTAATGTCTAAATATAAAAGTGTGCTCCGATTTCGATATCGGAACAACAATGTGCACAATCCTATCCACACACACAATCTTTCACCTATATAGTGATGGTGTGGGTTTGCATATACATATATCTTTGTGCACCGTCAAAATCCGACCAAATGTAAGCCTTTCGTTTCTTTCCCTTTCATTCATTCTTCACTGACATTAACATTGCTCGGTATTTTTTTTGTGTGAGAGGGAAGAGAAATTCTTTGTCGACACTTTGCAGTGGCAATGGTGTCAGCAAATTCATGTTCGAGAAGTCTTTTCATGCCAGTTTCCCGTGTTGATAAGTTATCGGAGCATGTGATACATTGGCACACACACACTTGATGATGATGAGTTAGATGAGTGAGAGGTCGAGGCCAATGATTACGATCATCGTCACGAATATGGCCAACCTTTTTTTTCAACGGGGCCATAATGTTTAGAATGTTTTGATCTCATTCAAACACATTCCGATGCGATTGCAATGTTGAACACAATACCTATTCATTTTTATCGTATCATACTCGATTCGATTCAATAATGTATCAAAAAAAAAAAAAAAAAAAAATTATACTCAATGTAATCAGAGTTGTTATTATTATTATTATTAAAAATATTTTCCATTACCATAGTGTAGGATTGCACAAGCCGTATAATTAGTACAAACTATTTGCCTCATTAACGAAATTTCATATTAAAATGTAAGTAAATGTTGCCAAAGTTATTAAGCAAAAATAACAGTTTAATGAGAATCGATTTTGTGATTTTCAAAAATCGTTCACAACCAAATGTTGTGTTCCAGGCGGCGTTCGATAAGTTCGCGGAATGTGCGAGCTTACCATTCCCGGCAATGAATCACCATTTGGATTGTATGCATAATTCTCTTGATCATTCTCATCTGGTATGTAACCGGATGCACCAGCTGGTGTGGCATTACTTGGCGGTGGCCAAACCTTGGTTACACTTCCAACACGACTGTTACTAAACGATGAATCGCATCGATCGGGTGTTGCACCTCTTAAATATGATGATGATTGACCTTCACCATAACCAAAATCTCGATCCACCGATTGTGCTCTCGGTGGCCAATTGTACATCTTCGTGTTTGGTGAATCTGTAAAAACGAAATTGGTTAATTAGAATTTAGGTTAAATCTTAACTATACCTCGTCCTTCAATTTGAATACCAGCGCGATGGGTTCGGCTGGGATGTGGTGGTGGCCAAACTGGTCGAATACGTCGACGTTCCAAACCAATCAATGATGGACGCAAATTCTTTTCGGTTGGTGGTGTTTGATTTATATATGTTTGCATCGATTTCGTTTGTGACGGTAACAATTGATCTGTATTTGGGATATTTACGATTGGAAGTGGTTCCTTCCAATCACGTTCACACGATGATGATAGACTGCAACGTCGTTGAAATGAATTTAAGCCAAACACTTTACGTTCATTCAAAACTGGTTGTATGCCATGATTTCCCAATGGTGAGATAACTTTAGAGCCGCCACGTGATGGTAGGCCAAATACCTTTTTATCGCCATTGGTTGGTGGATTATTGTTAAAGTCATTATCGTGTGGAAATGAAAATTCCTTATGAACGGCTGGTGTTGACGGAATTGATTGACTTATCGCTGGTGATGGTTGAGCAGCAAAGTTATGTGTTGTCTGAAATTTATTTGGCGAATTTGAGTTCTCTCGGGACAAATTTGGTACACTAAATGGCGATTTACTTCCACCCCGATTGGGAACACCAAAAACTCGTGTATCACGATTTGGTGTTCCAAGTTTCGTTTCAACAGTAGATGTTCCCGATTGAAACGTATTTGGTTGTTGCATTCTATGATCGACCGTATTCTCAAATCTTGGTGAGGTTGAACCACAATTATCTATAAAATCAAAATCATTAATTTGTGTTCCTTTTATCTATGAATATGGATGGAATGCCTTACTTTGACTACCATCTACTACACTAGAAAAAACAAGATTTGAATTATCTTGAACTTCACCTGGAAAATTGTTAAACATTGACGATGATGTTGGCATCAATGGTGATATTGGAGCTGATGTTAAACGAGGGTAGGTTTCCGTCTTGCTGAACAATTCTGGTTGATTGACCAATACGAAACGTGGTGTAATATCATTTCCATCGTCCCTATAAAATTAATTGTTAGATTTATGATATCAAGGTATAACCATCAAAATTGACATACCGAAAAACGAACAAATCAATACAAAAATTGCATCGAAGTATGATCTGTTGAACTTCATCATGGGTAAGACCTCGTAATGAAATGTTTCCGATTCGTACCAATTCATCGCCTTCAGATAAACCACCAAGATAAGCTAAACTATCTGGGGTGACCTTAACAATAAAATTCATAAATTAATATACAACACTTGTACGTACTAAAACATAAATACCTTTTGAATTTGAAAAGGTTGCCCAATTTCGGCACCACCACCTAAACGAAAACCCCAAGCTTGATTTGGAAGACTCCGTCGGAGGGTAACCAATGTTGGCTTACGAAATGGAGGCATCACTGGTCCAATTTATGGGTAATATAATTTGCGGGGGACCAATCTGATGATGAATATGAAGAAGAAGAAAAAAGATTGAGCTACACTTTGCTGAAGGATACGGCAACAAACAAGTGAACTTGTTGAGCGATGGCAACATTCATTTGAGGAGATTTGGAAGCCCGGTACAATTTGGCATTAATTATAGCATATGTCGCCCGTCGTTGTTCAACACATCATAATGAATCGGTTCTTCTGCTGGCGGTAAGAGTCGGCCTACAAATTGGCCTTTAGATCATTCGTTGCTGAATGATTCGGCGCCTAGGCAATGCAATGCAACCGAGCTGGCATTGCGTTTGCATGAGGACAATCTCAATCCACAATTGGTAATGCATTCTTGACACACAACAGCCGCAATTGAAATTCTTTGCCACAAGAATGTAAACAAAGTCAACGGGGATTCATGACGGGTAATAAAGAAGTTGAATGTTGTAACGACAATATAGTGATAAATCGTCCAATGGGCGTCCATTATACAATATCGATAGGCTACTAGGAAATATCCATTCATCAAACGACTATTGATCGATGAAGAGACAGCTTTGCACACTAAGATGGCATTTACAGCTATAAAAATAAATATTCTTGCCTATTTTATATAGCAGCATTAACATCAAACCAGGCCATTTGGTCGTGTGCCAATGAATGTTTTGAAGTGTAATGGATTGCTTTTATTTTCGATTCTATTTTTGTATTTGATGATTGCTTTTCATTTCAGAGACAAACCATCCGATGATGACAATACTGCTAAAAAATAGAATCAATAGAAGTTGAAGGAAACCCCGCGTAATGGGGATTTAAATTTTGGAAAGTTTGACTAATACGACATCTGTGAATAACTCATCATAACCACGTGTTTTCCTGCTTATACGGACACAAATGAAAACGCATTGCGTCTCATGTCATTTGCTTTTATACATTCTTTCTAGTAGTTTGTCAAAGAGATATTTTAATCAGTAATCATGGTTACTTCAACTGAAAATGAACAAGTGGAACAGAAGATCATCAATCAAGTCGAGGTAAATAGATTGAAATAAATATCGAGGTAATAAAAATGTTTAATAATTATTCCTTATTTAGTATTATTTTGGCAATTTTAACTTGAAACGAGACAAATTTATGCAAAATGAAGTTAAAGAAAATGATGGATGTAAGTTGTTAATTAATTAAATTGTTATTGGTTATTTACTTATCGGCTTAAACTCAGGGTTTCCCATTGAAAAGTTGTTGACTTTCAATCGTTTAAAGACACTAACTGGTGATAAAGACGAAGTTATTAAGTGCATTAAGAAATCAACCTCTGGTTTATTGGAATTGAATGAAAATGAAACTAAACTTCGTCGTATAACACCAATGCCGGAAGAATCAGAAGAATATATTAAAGAGTTAAATTTGCGAACACTCCATTTGAAAGGCTTTCCAACAGATTCTGTTTTGGATGACATTATGCAATTTTGTTCAAAATTTGGTAAAGTTGAATCAATTGAAATGCGTCGTGATCGTAGAAAGGAACACGCATTTAAAGGTTGTATCATGGTTACTTTTGATTCCAAGGATGATGCTCAAAAGATATTAGACTCAGAAGAAGAATTAAAGTATAATGAAAACGTTCTTATGAAGGAAAACAAGTAAGTTGTATTTACTGGTTTTGTTTTTTAATAGTATATTGTTTACTTTATCTAGGGAAACCTATTTTCAACGAAAGAAAGCTTTTTATGAATCTAAAGCTAACAAGGCTAAAGAATCTAAAGAAGTTGATGTTATTAAAACCAAAGGAGCAATTTTAAATGTAAATGGATTTAACAAGGATATGAGATTTATGGATGTCAAGAATGAATTATCCAAAATATCTAAGGTAGCTTTTGTCAGTAGTGTTAATGAGCAATCTGAGGTAAGAATACAAATAATAAATCTTAGTAAACTAATTAATGTCTTTCTTTTGTGTACAGTGTAAGATTCGTTTTTATGAAGAAGATGGAGCGAAACTTGTTTTTAAAACATTGAAGGAAAAAGTTGAAAATCTCGAAGATGAATGTGAAAAATTCTCTGTTGAAATATGTGGCCAGAAAGTGGAAGTTAGTTTGCCTTCCGAAGCTCAAGAGAAGGAATTTTGGACTGAATATCAAAATAATTCCAATACAAACCGAAAGGGACAAAGTATGTTTTACTTATTTATTAATTAATTCAAACAATATTAATTAAAACGTTTTTTACAGAAGGAAAGAAGCGTTCCCATGGCGGTTATAATGGCAAAAACAAACGATTCAGAAACTAGTTCCGATTTCAATAAGTTTTATTTTGTGTGATTGTTTTTGACAATTTATTTTCATTTTATTTTATATATGATTTAATTAAATATAAATAACATTATAATCTGAGATCAACATTGATTTTAACATACAAAGGATTGAGCTCAACTTGATTACGATTGTATGTTTGTTTCAAATTGGAAAGTCCATCTGAATAAGATCTATCTATCACATTCTTCAACAGATGCGATCTATCATGATTAATCAATTCATATTGATGATGATTCTTCATCACACAACGACCGATCTCTTTCGAGTATCGTTCAATCCTTCCAAAATGATGTTTGATTCGTTGATAAAAGTCGTCATCTTCACCACCCCATCCCTTGTACATATTAGAGTAGCCATTTACTTTGATAAATTGGTCCTTCTGGATGGCAACAACGCCACCAAACAGATTAGGATAGATAAGTACAAAACGGAACTTATCTAAATATGAACACAGATGTCGAGGAGTTTCCGAACAGGTGTACAATTGTCGTACATCTAAAGGCAGTATATCAACATCATGGAATATGAAACAATTTAAATCGGGATTCAATTGAATTGATTCAAAGAAACCAATATTCAATAAAGTGGCACGATTAAATGGTGATTGATCATTTTGTTCAATCACAAATATTTGGTAATTGATTGCATTTTGTTTTACCAAATATTGATGCATGTATCGTAGAAAAACTTGTAAATGTTCACTTCGATTTCGATAAGGCACAATGATTGCAATGTTTTGATTTGTTTTACATTTGTGATTAATATATTTACCCCCTACTTTTATTGATGATAAATTGGCTTTGTTTGTCTTGTTATTATTATAACTATTATCCAAAAACAAAGGTTCTTAAACAGATAAATAAAAATTACTTGATTTGAATGAAATGACAAAAAATTAAAATACCCAATTTAGTAGAAAGAAAATCACATCTTGCTGTTCCATTCAATATAACTTCATTATAACCAAAATTTAACCAATTTGGTAACGTTAATGGAAATATAAAACATATTGACAAGAAAATAATTATCAGTCGATCAATCAATTCCAACTGATTGAATAATGATACAATATTGCTTCTTGACCGTAAATATTTTGACATGATGGTTGTGATATGACGAGATCACAGCAATTTATCACAAAAATGTAAAAATTTTTTAAAATCATTTACAAACATCGACATATTTTAGGTTGCAAGCATTTACCAATCGGATAAACATATCCTTGTTATAGTATTTGGGTATACCAAAACAAACCCGAAGAATATCTATTCATAGACGACGTTCAAATTTGAAATTCATATCTAGTTTGAATCATTTGCTTGGCGGGAGTTCCATCTTTCAATCATAAATTTTTTATCACCAATTTATATTTTCAATTTGATTCCGATAGTAAAAATATATAAGTCAACGTTTATATATAGAGTGCTATATAATTTCAAACTTTTCACTTGTCAACATCGGAAATGGTGGCTAACCTTCTTTCGACTAAAAGAATTTCTTTGCTCTCAACATTTGTGCTGTAAATGTTGGGTTGTAAATCGAATAATAATGACCTAGAAAGGTACAATTTTGAGAGAGAAAAAAATACTTATTTATACGATACCGTACGATTGGATCGATGCGGTCAAAACGACGGCGCCGTCTCGTCGAATGCGACGATGCTTTGCCCCAATAAATGCGACTAATGTATGATCCTACATTGTACTATATATAATGGCAAATAGAGTGTATCCAGAATCTGGAACACGATCCAGACCGAGACAATATTCCATTTGTGAATGGTCCTCGTGGGAATGTTTCTGGACACCGAATGGAACCAAACCAAATACACAAATTGTAAAGTGGAGCATTTGGCAGAGGTTGACAGCAACGAGCGACTAGTAGTCGATTCTGGCGGCTTGAACACATTAATTGAACTGGCGTCTGGTATGGCTCATTTGCATATATGCAGCTGTAACCAATCCTAACGAAAAGGAAGAAACAACTGCTGCTTCAATCATGTTTCATCAACGGGCCAGGTATTCGATAAGGTGAAGATCAAATTCATCAAAATCACTCTTTTGTACATCAAAACATTTTCCATTTTGAAGCTCAATTCGACTGAAGCCCTACCTGTGTGCCATTCTTGATGGTGATTCTAGTCTCCCATTACATTCTCTTGTTCCAATATTGTGTGATTCCATTTCTTGGTTGTTGCTGTTTGTTACCCATTTACCATAATTCACCATAATCGCCTTTTAACAACATCGTTCACCATTTTTAATGATTTATAGTTTTTTTTTGAGAAAATAAATGTTAAATAAGAGAGAAGAAGAAGATTGAAACCAATCTGTGTCGATCATTTTTTTTTTTGTAAGACGTGGATCATATTCAACAAATTTTATTGTGATCAAGTGATGTGGACAATTTCCTGTACAAATGGATTGGAACCAAGCTGTAAGTTTTATTCAATAAATGATCCAATTTATATCAAATAAATAATTTGTCTCCCATTTAGGATTGTAATGATTCCAATTATAGTTTTAGCTTATCCGATCAAGAGTTTTGTCCCGATCCTCAAGCGCGTGAAGCTGAACTACAAGCCGAACTTCAATTGGAGAAGGCACAGGTATAATATGCTTTATCTATTTTCTAATTGAAGTAAATTTAGATTAACCCTTTACAAATCATTTTGATGATAGTCAAAGCCGGTTGCATTCTCCGTACGAACAAATGTTTCGTTCGAAGCTCACGACAACTTTTCCGTGCCCGTTCCGAGGCGAGCAATCTCGTTTGGTGTTCGTGAATTCCTTCACATTAAAGAGGTAATTCAGATAGGTTCAATTTTGAAAACAATTTAAAATTCAAATAAATTAAATTAAAAAAAAATACATAGAAATACAACAATGATTGGTGGATTGGACGAATCGTTAAAGAAGGAAGTGAGATTGGCTTCATTCCTAGTCCAGTTAAATTGGAATTGATACGCCTACAAACGCAATCATCGCAACCGACCACCAAAAGTAGGTCGATACTTCTTCATCGGTTCAACTCTTCGTCGAAAGTAGATGAAGGTGGCCATTCGCGTTCGTCGGGTGGCTCAACGCCCGGTTAGAGATGAACATGTTTAGATTCTAAAGTTTTGGTTTCATTTTATCTTTTATCATACCAAAAAAAAAAATGCAAGTTACAGATCAAAATGGAACGGACGATGGCATCAAATCGGGCGTCTCCACACCATCGACCAAGGAGAGGAGAAAAACATTCTTTAAAAAGGTATTTATCGTTTGTTATGGTTCCGATTCGATAGTCAAGATATTATGTGTTTAAAATATGAAAAGGTCGAGAACATTCCACCGTATGATGTTGTACCATCGATGAGGCCGGTTGTTCTGATTGGACCATCGCTGAAAGGTTATGAGGTAACCGATATGATGCAGAAAGCCCTTTTCGATTATTTGAAACATCGATTCGAGTCACGGATCATCATCACTCGTGTCAGTGCCGACATCTCATTGGCCAAACGTTCGATGTTGAATAATCCAAGTAAGAAGATACTATTGGAGCCAAGTCGTCTTGGCTCACGAACCTCGTCCATAGGTATGTGTTGTGTGTGTGTGTGACTAGAGATTTAATTCACTCAACCATATATAATGATCATCATAACTGATGTTGATGTTTGGCCAACCATATCTTTTAATGGTGTAGCCGAGGTGCAAGCCGAAATTGAACGAATCTTTGAACTGGCACGCACCATGCAATTGGTCATTCTTGATTGTGATACAATTAATCATCCGACACAACTTTCCAAGACATCATTAGCTCCCATCAATGTTTATGTGAAGATATCTTCGACTAAAGTAATCATTTTGCTGTTGTTGTTGTTTCCATTAGTGAGACATTTATGTATTTTTTTCAAGGTTTTGCAACGGCTCATAAAATCTCGTGGTAAATCACAATCGAGAAGTCTCAATGTACAAATGGTTGCATCGGAAAAACTGGCTCAATGTCCGACGGTTAGTTTTTGTCATAACTTTTTTTATTATTGTGTTCACATATCATTTAATTTATATTTTTTATGTAGGACATGTTTGATATCGTATTAGATGAGAATCAATTGGAGGATGCATGCGAAAGGTTAGCCGATTTTTTGGAAGGCTATTGGAAGGCAACTCATCCGCCGATAATTGCATCGTCCAATACAAGACGAGATATAAAACGAACGGTGAAACCAACCAATATGAAAAGTAGTGGTCAACGAAATGCATTCAATTCTGGTGTTGGTGGTGGACATAAGCCAACATCACCATCACCAGTATCAGTGACGCCACCAATTGGTAGCAATAAACCCGAATGTGGTGGTCAGATGATTACCAATGAAGATAGAACAATATCTCAACACTATACGAACGCACATGTTCATTCAAATAATCAGAATTATGTAGACCATAATTCATCCCAACAACATTCACAACCACCACATCATCATCCATTACAACATCAACAACAACAACAACAATATTATGATCGTGGTGGATATAATCAAACCTATGGTGAATGTCATCCACGAAATGACTATTCATCCGAAAACTATTATGGTGGTTCACGTTCGGCCTTACGCACAGGTAGTAATTATAATGTGGACAACTATCATCATCAACAACAACAGCCACAACAATCGCATGGTGTAAATATACCGGTTGGACAATCATATGATGGCCGAACATGTTACAATGAGGGCGCTGATCGATATAATCGTGGTGACGCCTACTATGATCAATCGACGATCAGCACCTCCTATCCGCCACCAAATCATTACAATATGAGACCACATTATAGTGATGAAAGTGGTGCACCAATTGTAATTGATCGTGATTTTGAGAAAGAATTTCGTGAACGAAGTCAATGGTTAGCTACATCGGAGGCTCGTCGTGCCAACTATGGTAACAATTATCCTGGTCCCGATGCTACTGGTGGTGGTGGTGGTGGACCATCATATTATGGTCATCCACAAGCGACATCAAGTGATCAACGACAAACAGCAACGGTGGATAAAGGTCATTTGGATTATTATCGTCCATATTTGAACTATAACCAAAATGCATCGTACAGTTTCGATGAAACCGATTATGGTTATGGAAGAAGTCGAGCGGATGTTAGTACTAAAAGTGAAATGGCTCATATTTATGCCGGAAATTATCGGTCGAATACGATTGAAACGATACATTATCGAAGTGAGAAGAATAAATTGGCTTCTCAAGGAAATCGTTCAGAATATGATGCTTACAACTATTAAAATGGTCGATCGGTTTTTGTGTGATCGATTTTAATGTCTCAATCGAGACGAGCAAATTGTCTCATCAATTGAAATACACTGATTCTCTTTGTCGAATCTTGCTCCTTTCCTTTTCTCTCCTTTCAACGTTGAACTTTGTAAACTCAATGCCAATTTTGATTGATGATCTTCTCAAACTTGAATCAAATGGAATGGAATTTCAAACGAAATCCATTTGAAACATTCCCCTAACACACATCACTTATACTTTACACAAAATTCAATTTAACTATGAATGCAATTGGAATGATTTGTTTCCACAAATTCCATCAATGCATCACATTAAACACATTCACCTAAAAAATAAAAAGGATTCACCATTCAATTCACACCTTTCCATTCAATTTGGCCAATGCATCACTTCACCACTTCACCATCGTCATCATCATCATTAATAATGATGATGACGATTTTCCATTTTTTCTTTGTTTTTCACCTGTTCACTATTATATACAAATATTTGAATTTATCATTGTTTTCAAATGTTTTCTATATGTTTAAATAATATCTTTGTCCCCTCTTTGAATATTAAAAAAAATGATTCTTCAGCCTAATGGATAAATGGCACGCATACCTCCATTTTGAATTTTATTTGAATGGGTTAGATCATTTGAATTGGATTGGAAAGGATCGACCATGACCGATGACAGTTAGGTTGGAATCGCACGCCCAAGACCGATTCACATGGATTCACTAGATCGTCGACATTGCAAAAGTATGTTATGTCACATTGTAATGGGCCTGCCAATCTCGAAATGTCTCTCTCTCTCTCTCTCTCTCTCTCTCTCTCTCTCTCTCTCTCTCTCCATCTGCCTTCTTTACGCATTCGAGTGTAACCATTCCTTATTATATCTCTTTTATGATCCATTGCCCCTTGACCAAAGCAGTCGAACCAGTTATTTACATTTATTATTGTGTATGGCAACCAAAAATCTTTTATGTCAAGAGACAAACAATCATCGTCATCGTACGTGTGTGTGTGTGTGTGTGAACATGTCACATGCCACAACTTTTTGAAATCAATTGCCAATGAATTGACAATCAATTCTCGTTTAAACATTTCCTTACTTTGTATCGACACAATGCAATGTGTCGATTGAGACAGGAAACATTCTTTTCATTGAATGATTTAGTTGTCGATGGTGTTTCGAAAACATTTCGATAAGTTGACGTACCAAACCGTTTATGTAATGAGGTTCTGTCATCATTGAGCAAACTTCCTTTCGAATAAGTTCCACAATGGCAATCGACTATGAACGAACGGCGAATCGTTCCGGAAGTAGACAAGACGGCCATGTTCAAGCAAATGTATCGCGAGTAGAGATTATTCAATCGCCGATTCATGTTCCAGTTCAAGTATATCCACAAAATCAACAACAATCGCAACCACAACTTCATCCAAATGGATCGATTCGATCTCAATATGATAATGGTGAGCCAATAAGCCATTCCAGTGGTAGCCTACAATATGATCATTTTATCTCTGAGCATGAAATAAAATTTACACGAACCGATATTTGTACTCCATCATCTTGTATCTGTTTCTTCATTGCCATACTTTTCTCATTTATGGCCATCATGTCCGGCATCTACTATGGATGTAAGTGTTTTCCCATGTAAAGCCCCCATTCACACACAAAAAACTTAATTTAAATATTTTTAAATTCAGTAAACTTTTTCGATGGTAAACATTTACAAGGTAAAGGGAAAACTAGATTAAAGTAAACCATTTGTTTTATTTTTTTTTAATTTATATTTCTATTCAATGTATAGAACGTGTCTTTAAAGTTCAGTTTGTCATGTTTGATCATGACATTTCTAATGAAAATTTAGAAAATGTTGAATCAATTGCATATAAAAGTCTTTCCGAATCGATTCGACAACCAATTGATCTTCTGTTTAGGGAAAGTTCATTATCGAAATCATATACGAAATGTGAAATTGTGGCATTTGAACGTAAACCAAACAAGCCGTCACAATTGGTTGTTCATTTCAACATTCATGTCACCGATGATCGAAAGAATATTGAATCTGGTGAAGTTTTCTTTGTATTGGCTGATGAAATATCCAATAACCGTTTAAAACTTTTCGAACGATGGACAATTGATCATTCATCGCTTGATGTACAGGAACGTAAATGGGCGCCACGAGAGAAATCGGCTTTGTTGGTGAATCCATGGACATATAAATCAATGTTCCCGGGAATGTTGGAAGGCCTCTCCACCGAGCCAACACTAATACGTCGAAAATGTCAAAATATTGGACTAAATTATTGTAAATTTCTATCCTACAATCAAACTTCATATCCAAATGTTCTAAATCATTGGAATTTGAGTGCAGTTGAAGACGATTTCATCGTATACAAGGAAATTATCGATTCTGAATGTTATGCATTAGCTAAAGAGTAAAATTTATTCCAAAATTAATGTTTACCAGTTTTGACAAATTAATTTATTTTTATTTATATACATATAGATTTATATGTTTACTCTTACAACCAGAATGTGGTGACAATGAAATCTATTGGCCTTGTCAATCGTTTTGCTTTGAATTCTACAATTCATGCCATCGATGGCTTTCACCAAAAGTTTCCCAACAAATTGTATGCGGATCGTTTCCCAATGATGAACAACGGACGACAAATGAGTTGGCGTGTCGTTCGAAGCCAAATTGTACATCTCGTTTAAAGTTACATCACCCGGAGCTGGTTTGTGATGGAATTCACGATTGTCCCAATGGAATGGACGAACAGAATTGTGGCCTCAATGTAACCGATCAATGTAATGAACATGGAACCAATTGTAACGATCGTTACTGCCAATCGACCAATAGTTCATGCTTATGGCTTTGCCGTAATTGTGTCCAAACGACATCAATGACAGATACGAAACATGCACAACGAGAAATGTTTTTGGATGAAGGTTTCCTTATGTCAACCTATAAAGGCAAAGATTCATTCGTTTGTAGTGAATCATCATTGGTTCATATGCGAAACTATTCACACAATTACTACAATAATCAACTACAAATTCTGGGATTAAATATATGCAATGAACGTCATTTTGAGTGAGGATAAACTTATATATTTTATATTTATAATGATTGACAATATTTTTTTTACAGAGAATTGCTTCAAATTGAAAGTAAACGAATTGATATTGCGGGTCCTTTTACTAAGTTTGTTCCTGGAACGACATTGATCTCATCGTAAGTATTTTTTTTTCTTAGAAAAAAAATTTAATGAATCTTATATTGGACTTGTAGACATTCAAGCAATTGCAAAAATCGTGAAATCTATTACGTACAATGTGCTATTGCAAAATGTGGCATTGGCGATACGAATCAATTAGATCTTGCATCAACATCATCATCATCATCATCATCATCATTATCTTCACGTGGATGGCAACGTGCATTACCTGGACATTGGCCATGGTTTGCTAAAGTTAATCTAAATGGAAATCATTTTTGTGAAGGATCTCTAGTATCACCCGATTCCGTTCTAATGTACACTACCTGTATGAACAATGATCGTGGGCCAATGGCAATTGGAAACTATACCGTTACGATTGGTTCGGTACGAATGTACCAGGACAATGTACAGGCACAAACGGTTCCGGCATGGCAATTAACAACAATGCCATTCAATGGAAACGCAAAATTGAACATTGTCCGTTTGGCATCGCCAATCAACGCCACCCGTTTCGTACGGCATGTGTGCAATGATGCCGATCAACTATCATTGATTAACAATCTAACCAATTTGCCATGTACACTATTGAACCTGAATTACGTATCCAATCAATTACAATATCGGCCGGTACGAATTGTAGAATTGGAAAAGTGTGGCGTCGGCAGCAACGGCAACGGCACCAATGTTACCAAACAATCTCAAATGGTAACATACGAAAAAATGGGACAAACGCCAACCAAACTTTGTGTCGAATGGGGAGAGAAGGAATCGCTTAATGGATGTATGAATGGAACAATTGATGGCGAATGCCCAATGGGTGGAAGACATCTTTTTTGTCATTTCAAGTTTTCCTGGCATTTGATTGCAATTGAAATGGCATCAATGAATGCTACCAGAGTGGATGATAAATCAAATTTATACCTTCAATTTGATACATTGTTTCGTATAAATGTATGAACATTTAACTTGAACAAACATGAATTGAGAAAGATTGTAGTCAAAAGTGTAATATCGTTTTCCCAAACGCACTCAACAACGCACACTAGAAAAAGAAAGGAAACCTCAAACTCTGTACATATTTACTTTAAAAGATAAACTAAAATGACATTAATAAAAGAGCAATTTAAGAATTGTTAGCAACAAAAAATTGTGGATAATTTACCTAATGGTTTTGAAAATTGGAAATGTAATACTGATAAAAAGTAATTTCTACAAAAAGTTAGCGAACCTTTAGGGCTAAGCGTCTGCTTTTTATATTATTATTAGCGTTCAATTAGTACAATTGATCTCGTATAGCGTGAACCGAAGTACATCTTGAACGTTGGCCGGAAATGTCGTTTCAATTAAAGACTCAACTAGATTATGTCATTTCCATAAATAATTGAACGAATTCAAACTCAATTCCAATGGTCATTGTCCTATTGCTTACAGGGAACTGAAATGGAACCTGAAAGTTAACTTCTCTGTAATGTATTTTGAGTATTACATGTTCAAATCTTGTATGTACAGTTGAGAGTTTGAAACTTCGATTGGAACTGAACAAAAAAAAAAACAAGACAAACTATGGATCCAATGGCGACGACTGTCAATTAGTTTGTACAAATGGAACCAGAAAAAATCTATAGAATGAATGCCATCACCACCACCACCACCATTTCCACCATTAACTACCCATAGCAACTAGCCACATTTTTTGTGAGTGAGAAAGACAATGACTTCATTCAACAAATTAACCAACCAAAATGGACAATTCTTCCATTCACTCACTCATTGGTTGCCGCTCAGTAATTAAAATCAAACTTGACATTTATCAAAGCGGTAATTTCTTTCTATACATTTTATAATGCAATATAATAGATGCACAATTCGTGTTCATGGAATATATAATTGCGAAACAATGGTGACAGACAGGACAATGAATAGACATCCCTAGAGAAAATGTAGAGTTTTAGACGCAATATTGGTAGATACGCGAACAAATCAAAAAGTTAGTCACCCAATGGAAATAATTGTTCGTTCATTCATTTATTCATTCATTCTTTGTGTTTGGCGGCCTTGCCCTCCTCCCCTCATCCCCCTCTTGTTTCCGAAAAATAGGGATTTACAATTGATTGCAGAGAAATGAGGCAAATCAATTAGTAATCACAGTTTTGCCTGTCTTGCCCATTGCGTTTTGATTGTCCCTCAATCTATATTGGATTCACAATTTTGGATGAGATGGTTCAGTGAATCAATTGCAATCAGTTGCAGCTTCCGATTAGCAGTTCACTTTCAATGGTGTTGGTCAGTTAACGTTTATAATAGTTTCTCTCTTTCTCTACCAGTTTGTCAAGTGATGACCTATTTATAATACCATAAGAAAGTAAGATGAAAGAGAAAGAGGTCAATCGAATCTGGTATCAATCGACCATTTAAATTTCAATTTACGAACACACAACACTCAATGTAAACATCGGTGACATAAAAGTAGAGGCATTTGTAATAGAAAAAAAATTGCTTTCAAAACTTATATCAAGTGCTCCTATCGTCCATCATGTGGTGGCATTGCTTTATCCCATCGACAAATAAAAAAACCACTACACAAAAGCCAATAGACTCCGTTTTTGGTTTCATTTTGAGAAATAGAGAATCAAGACACACACACACACACACACACACACACACACACACACACACACACATCTCAAATGCAATCATTACTGGGTCAGACCTTCAAATGTACATTGGTCTACACACTAGAATATGGGGAACATCCGAGGCGTTCCATTTTTTTTTCAAACAACCATTCCATTCTCAGTGTCACATTTTATCACTCCTTTTATTGTTGTATATGTTTGGTGCACATAATCGACATAGTTACGATAGACCAGATCCACAAGGAAATGGTGCCCAATGAACAACGGAATATAGCCTTTACCGTTCGGATGTGGTCCATTCACAAAAGCACAAGAATGGTGGGAAAGGCGAATCGCTCGTTTCAACTCAATATGGACCCAAATTGGTGGCATCGAGATTGGTGGCATTGCCATAAAGCAAGATGCAATTTATCCTTGTTGTACATCTTTGCCTCTCTTCCTCTATATACACTTTTTGGGTCGAATACACCAATTCATCTGTCTGGACAGGCTGTTAGCAGCAGAAGTAGCTCGTTTCGCATATAGCAGCAACCTTCTTTTTTTTCTTTGGTGGCGACAGAATTGGCGTATTGGTGTGCAAGTGAGATAGAGAACGAGAGAGAGAGAGAGAGAGAGAGAGAGAGAGAGAGAGAGAGAGAGAGAGAGAGAGAGAGAGAGAGAGAGAGAGAGAGAGAGAGAGAGAGAGAGAGAGAGAGAGAGAGAGAGAGAAGCACATTAATGCATTATTCTCAGCTAGGAACACCATTTAATAGGAAACAAAGAAATCGTAAAGTTTTGTAACGAGCCATTTTGCCGTAGAGGTATGGCCGAGTCACCTCACACCATTTTTATAGATAGAATATGAACCCAAAGAGAAGTGAAATTCTTACACGCCAATTGTTCAAATCATCGTTCGTACACAAACACAAACACACACACACACTCACTCACTCGACACTTATATTTTGGACCCTTTCACTTGTTCGTTAGAAGTTGCTTGCATCTTTCACTTGCTTTGACTCTCTTCTGGCTCGATTTCTCTCTCTCATTCTCCATACATACTCACTTTTACTGTCTCTCTTGGAGCCATCAATCGGGTGCAGTCAACCTAGTGGTTCGGTTAGCTCATTGCGGGCGCCATAAGCACCACACACACACACACACACACACACACACACACACACACACACACACACACACACTACCACCATTGACAAGTAGCGAAAAAAAAATAAGCGAAGCCCAAACATGAAAACCGACAGCATTGGACCGAGTCACTGTTAGCTTGTGTTTCATCCACGATGCACGAACTAGTCGCCGTCGTGTGTTTGAGACTGATTGAAAGAGAATGAAAATGTGAGAGAGTGTGAGTGGAATCTGGTGGAGATAGTAGAGCGCGCGCGTCGATCATCATCATCATCATCTCCACCGCCACCAACAGCACCACCACCACCATCATCATCATCATCAGTACCAGAACCAGCATCAAGCAGTAGGCATCGAGAGTTAATTGGCAACTGTCTCGTTTGTACCATATACCAATATACCGGTGGTACCCGAAATTGAAGAGATGTTTGCCATCCGTTCAATTTGATGACCAATTGGCACGAGTGCTTGTCATGCCATTTTGGTAAACGTATACGACAACTAGATTACCGTCGTTCGTTCTTTCTCTCTCTCTTTTTTTGTTTTGTTTTTTGTTTGTTACTACTCTACTTCTATTATTATTATTATTGTTTCGGTTATTCTTGTTCGTTTTATTCTTCATGTCCACGTCAAGTGCCTCTACCATCATATAAAACTGAAACAAACAAACAAAACGAATACAAAAAAAATAGAATAGCATTCAATGGAACAGGCGTCTCACCCAAAAATTGTGTATATTCACAATTCCATTGTGGAATTGGCTTCATGTTCAATGTTCAAATACGTCTTTGTTGATTATTTCTAGATATCCAGATAGTTCGTTTTAAACAATTCTTTACCATCTTTTTTGTTCCCTTCAATTCATCATTCAGCCGAAATGAACGTTCATTTAGGGCTGTTTGCCTTCATACTTCAATGGATCGGCTCATCATCGATTACATCTTCATCACCATATGGAAATAATAATGTTTTACCAAGTTATGAACAAATCTTGGATTGGAATGTTTCGTATCAAGAGCAAAGTAAAACGTTAAATACGCTACAAAAGTTGCACAATTCGAGTGCCATTCTACATTTCATTGAATTAAGTCACAATTTTACTGCCGGCGATCTAACCAATTGTAAACGTATCTCATTATCATCATTAAATTTTACAATTGGAACACAAGCATATGAACAGTTTAATCAACAAGCCGATATTGCCATTCGCACGTCCCATTTCTTAACCAATCTATTCAGTTCGAACATTCACAACAACCATTCATTACAACATTTGATTACCAACAAAGATTTTTATTGGTCTCTATTGTTGGCCAATCTACAAAGTAATTCGTTAATACATGGAGCCGGAATTAGTTTTTCCAACAATTTTCTGGTTAACTATTTACCCAATTTGAAACATTTTTCACCATATTTGTTTCGAAATGTTCGTGCCAATGATACGATCAAGATCAATCTAACAACGTTCAAACATTTAGAGTCCAGTACGGAAACGTTCCGTTCGGAATGGTTTTGGAAGTTGGGCGTACACGACATTGCATCAACCATCATCCAATGGAATAATGTGAATGTTGCCTCATTAAATCAGATTCGAGGCATCTGGACTAGTCCATATCTGGATTGTGGTATAACCAAAACATGGTTAACCAGCTACATAGTGCCTTTCTTCAAAATCAACACTGTCAATTCGATCAGCCAGACCACATTGGTGTAAGTTTCATTCATACAACATTGATTGTATAAAACATTTTTTTTATTTTATTTAACATTATTTATGATGATGAACAAGAATACGCCGAAGCAATTCGGATCAATTGTTTCATTATTATAGTTCTCATCATTAAAGCTCGGTCGTTGCTCGGTTTTTTTTTCAGCCACAAAGCAAACAATCGTTCCTAATTGCTTTTGGATCGATTTGGATTTTAATTCAATTCGTTTCGATCAATTTGAACTAAGCCGTCAATTATGGTGTGCACACACACACACACACACACACACACATACAAAATGAATAGATTGTACATTCAATTCTTGTTTTTTTATTTTTTACGGTCGATATATAGTTGGCCATATCTGATTCAAATGATAACGCAAGGATATTGTGTTCGAGAAATAAATCCTACATCCTGGTGTTCTTGTTGTATCATCAACAAACAAACCAAACCAGGTCACCCCTTTTGGTTTATTCATTTTTTTAGGAAGTACAGGCACATGGAATGGGATTGTATAAATCAGTGTTAACCAAATGTTCAATTCTCTCACGAAACTGGAACCCATTTGATTTTCCCATTTTTGTCGTGTGTGTGTGACACCAAATTGTCAGTCTATGTGTGAGAACAGTTCGCATGAATCGTTTTAATGACTGTATATTCTCGACAAGACCAACCAGATAGACTAACCAGACGGAAAGGGACTAGGCACGATAGAGTAATATATCTAAATGTACATGCACGTCTCCATTAAATGTGTAATGCAATGAATTCTAATAATATTCTTGTCTATATTTCTTTCTCCTCTCAAAACAGTGGTCTGGTATTGGTCAGCATTGATCTCAATCAAGTGGACATTAACCAGTGTTCAGGACAAAATTCATTCTTCTCCGACACTCACAAGTGCCACACACCTTCTACCCAGGTCAGTGGTTCAAATTACACCTTTTTTTTATATATATATTAGCCAATAATCAATCATAAACTTATCAACGAGTTCAATTTCGTTCGATTCAATTTGTATAGTGCCAGAATGTACTTGGGTCAGGCTTTCGTCGTGGTGCATACTATTGCAAGTGTCGACCGGGCTTCTATTACCCAAATTCAACATCGCCACCATATTTGGCAACCGGCCTGGACAATGTCAACTATCACAACTTCTTTGACGGTATTGTTTCTTCTATTCATTCATTCATTCATTTCTTTCTCTATTTACATTGGTTAACTAATTATGATTAAACAATAACAATATTTTATTGTTAGGCAATGACGTTGAGGAAGCATTCATTGAGACCATAATTGGACCAATCGATAAGCAGAATCAATTTTATCCGCACAACTTTATATGTCTACCATGCGAGCCAGGTTGCAGTGATTGTGATGACAATTCGCCTTGTCTAGTCAAATTCAATTACGTTTTTCGTCTATTCGTATTTGCATTCACCACTATATGCATAATAGTGGTGCTTCTCTTTGCAATTCTCATTTTTAAATTTCGCTATACAAAGGTAGGTGCATGTTTGCATTTTATCATTTTTTTTTCTTCGTTCGTCGTCTTCGTTCATATTTATTCAATTCAATTCATTTGTATATAACCCATTTTTTTTCACACAGAGAGTAGCTGCATCACGATGGGTTATGTTGGAAACGATTCTTATCGGAGCCTTAATGCTCTATACGACCGTATGTTTCCCTTTCTTTCTCTCTTTCTTCTACATTTCACTACCTTCATTTTCTAACCATTCTAACATTCAATCTATGTTGATGAATAGGTCATTTTACGTTATTACGAATCGAGTACCACCACCTGCTTCCTAGAGCCATGGTTTCGTGAGATTGGCTTCTCCTTCTGTTATGGATCGATTGTGATCAAGGTGTATCGGATCTATGCCGAATTTCAAACCCGTAAGGCCCATCGCGTGTGTGTACGAGATAAGGACCTGCTCAAATATCTAATGGGAATTGTGTTGATCGTATTCGGCTACATGTCAGCATGGACCGCATTGGTCATCGATGGTATCGACAATATGCGAGCCGTAAATTTGTTCGGCAATTCATTCAACTTTACCAGTAAAAATATATTAGATGAAAAGTTTGTTGAGAATGGGCTCAAATTCTATGTATGCCGACAGCTGGCATGGGACTACGTCACCGAAATTGGTATGTGAAATTGGCATCTAATCGAACAGCTAATTAGCTAAAAAGGCAAACACCAGCTGACGTGACTGAACATTTTGCTTTTGCTTCTTCTTTTGCTTCTTTCGTTTGTCATTGTTTATTTGCTTTATATTTGTAAATCAAAACAGGTGAATTGCTTTTCCTGCTCAGTGGCGTCTACCTGACATACCGCATCCGGAATGCAAAGAAGGAAGTGTACCGAGAAAGGATGACGCTAACATTAGCAATCCTATTCGAGACCACAATCTCATTCGTTGCCTATCTTGTGAAACATGCAATGTGGTCCCATCCCAGTATGCATCCAGATCATATTCTTTTGTTATACTTTGTACGATGCCATTCGACGGTAACACCAACATTAGCCATTCTCTTCCTGCCAAAAGTAAGTGCACCAAAAATTGGCTCCATTACGAAACAATGTTCAAATAAAACCTTACAGTGAAGCCCACATTTTGAGATTTTTTGTTTTTACGGGCCTAAATTTGTTTCACCACCACCACCACACAAAAAAAACAAAATTTTAACCTAAAAAAATTGTTTTTTATTGTACAATAGTTTTTCTATAAACGAAGTAAACGATCGACTCATCACCGGACTCGTCATCTTTCGTCAGCGGAAGTGTCCGACACATTACCAGATCCAATAAGCATACATTCAGCAATACTGTCCAATGGTGAGATCGACATTGGGGAAATCAATTTGTCCGACATGGATCCTGAAGATATACGGGTAAGTTCAATTTTGTCCATTTGTGTGGACATTTGTTCTTTTATTTTAATGTTAATGATAATTGCTTGAGAGAAAAAAAATCGATTGAATCCATTATCTCTCACTCATATTTTTACTTTCTCTCTCTCTCTCTATTGTAGACCGAATTGAGGCGAATGTATACGCAACTGCAAATAGTGCGAAACAAGGCAATGCGTAACAATAATCCTCATGTCAGTAAAAGACGTGGTGGCCGTAAATCACATCGCAGATTTTCCTTACAACACTTTCACCATAAACATAAGCATGATCAAGAGGTGACTGAAGTGTCTCGTACGCCGGAAGATTCAACGGCCAGCATTGATGGCAATACGGCATCGTGCGTGCCCGATGGTCCATCGATCGGAAAGCCTGACACCGAATTTGGTAACAGCAGCACATCGAACACGACCAAATCGTATACGCACAAGCACCCATAATTGTAATAATAATCCAACAAGAAAGAAAAAGACAAAAATTGAAATTGAATGGAATCGCACCAGACGACGGCTGCAAATCATTACGGTCCACAACAGCCGACGACGATTCCGACAGCTCAGCTCAGCTCATCGCAATACTTTCCCTCAACAAAAACAACAAAAAAACTTTCATTCATCGACGACACTCTCCGTTTCAATGTGATACTCCGTTGATCGAATACTCTTTTTCATTATTATATTCAATACACAAACACACACACACACACACGCCCATTCATATGCACAAGAAGAAATGTGTACAAGTTTAAACATTTCCATTTATTGTACGGCCAAAGAAAGGAAGAAAGAGATGAACAATCCGAGGAAAATAATTAGGAACAAGAGCTCGTATATGTTGGTCACCATTTAATGGCCGATCGGCAACATTCGTCAAGCTGACAGCTATTGCTTACAACGATTCGGATGAATTCAGCAATAGTTATTCGAAATGAATTGTTCCCCTGCCGATGCACACAAGTCGATTACCATTTTCATTCAACATTCATTTGTTATATATATTTTTGTATTGTATACTATCTTCTCATTTTGAATGCATCAATGCATACACCATCATGCCAGTTGCCCTAAACCTATAAATGAATGTATTTATGGGATGCTGTACTTGAATATATATTTGAAGTAAATGGAAAAGTCTAAAGACAAATAAATATGTTCAAGAAATGTGAATGAAATCGATAAATCAATAAATCCAAATGTATATGTAACGTTTTTTTATTAATATGTACAAATGATCACATGAAGTTAACAAAAATATATGTACAGTAATTAGTGTTCGTCAAGTTGTACAGCATATAATTAAAGATGATAGAGATGCTTAGAAGTAGAACCGATAGGTCAGCTTAAATTTACTCATATTATGTGGAATGAATGCAATTGATCCGTTCTTAATCTTCAATAGGAGATGAGAAGCATACCATTGACTAATCTCGAGCAAAATATCTACTCGCCGATCTTCATACCTTAAGCTGGCAATGATATATGAATCGGCAGTACACGATTGGTTTGTACTATATAAGATATTCATTCCTTCGAGATAGTCACTGATTGATAAAGGCACATCGCTAATGAATTGAGCAAAACCATTTGCTCCCATATTCGGTTCAGTAAAAATATTGATGCTTTCATTTGATGCTCGGATACATAGGCAATGACCTTCTAAGCTTGGCTTGTCATCCACCAAATTCTGGTATGAGAAAGCGTATATTAGAACACATAAGCATAGTGTGTGGAAACAATGTTTACATACCAAATTTAAAAATATGGGATTCACCGCCCAGTTTTCGTTAATGAATCCTTTTCCTTCTACGTATAGTTCATTATTCTTTGAAAGTTGATATGATAGTTCGGCAAATGGTGGAGAAAGACTTCGTAATTGTAATGCATCGAAACCAAAAACATGTGAATCCCATTCAAGATGATTCCCATTACCATTCTCGTTGACCACGACAATCTCATGATCGTTAAGCTTAATCGAATCGATCGTTGCACCAATACTGATGATACGAAGTTTAAGATTGATAGTTCGATTCGCAAATAAAAATTGACGGGTTAGACAACGAAGATATGGGGGCTTAAGTAGTACTTCTTCGATGGAGACAATTTCGTTGTTGTGTATCATACTGACGCCAACGATCGGGCTCAATTGAGTAAGGCCCAAATAAAGGAACGAGGACACTCATGAATTTAGTATCTTCAGATCACATAGTTTGTGTTGACCATTTGGGAGCATTAGGACCAGTATTGGCCGATAGGTGGACAGCACGACAACCCCGAGAAGTTAACGATTGAGTGACGAACACAAAGGCAAAACGATGCACTCCATCAACTCGATTGGTGGCAATAGCGCCCTAAGTCTATGTACGCCACACATGTGTACAAATAGACGACATGTTTATGATAACTAATTCTGGGTTTTGAATCATACAAATTTTCCAACGAAAATAAGACAAACCATGACAATAATTTAAGAATTTGAATATCAAGCGTTATTTTTGCTTATGATTGACAGTTCTTTCCTAATAGATCAGAATTGGAAAAAATGTCGAAATATGACAGAAACAATTTGCATCAACAACAAAAACCTACACATGCACTCTAAAGTCTGCTTTTGGAATCTATTTATTTGTTTATTTTAAAAATACTTTGGCCTGTAGAAAAGTTCCTCTTTTACCAAATTTGATTGAGTTTAGATAAAAACGATTTTATTTCAATCCATAAAGACATTTGAATATATTTCATGTAATATTTGATACCATTTCGCATGCTAAGGATAAGTTAAGATGGCAATCAAATGTATGCAAACAGATGTGCGCGCGTCCGCAAGAATCGGACAGAATCGAAGCATAATGTTAGGCGCCTCGAGCCACAAGAAGCAAGCAAGTTAAATGGAGAAGCAATGCTAAAGAGTGAGTGAACCAAGCGAGTTGAAAGGAGAAGCAATGCTAAAGAGTGAGTGAGGCAATCCGCGCCTAAGTCTTTATAGAAGACGAGTATCGTTTTTGCGCCAATGCTCACGCATCTCCATTGTGTGCTGTCTGTTCGCTCGCTTTTCGTTCCAACGGCTCCCTAACAAAGCTCGTGCCCCTTCTTCATATATGCTACACAAGGCTTTGTGTCAGTTGCTCGAAAAAACGAACTTCTCGACAATCAAAAGTAGAACCCGGCTAAATGTTATTGTTAATTTGAGTGATTTACGTATTAAGACAACTACGATTGGACAAAGTATCTTGAAACCATCAAACCAAATCGGTTGACACGATGTCAGACTTTGACGATTTCTCCGATTTGGATTCTCCACCAGTAATAAAGTCAAAACAAAATGGAAAAAGAATCAGCATCGAGCGAATTTATCAGAAGAAGAGTCAATTGGAGCACATTCTTCTTCGTCCTGACACTTACATCGGCTCAGTTGAAATAGAAACCAAGGTTTGTTTTTATTCATTTCTATAATCCATGTTCTAATACTATGAATCATTTCTTTAGCAAATGTGGGTTTGGGATGAAGTTGACGGCGTGGGTAAGATGGTATATCGCGACACCTCGTTTGTTCCTGGATTATACAAAATATTCGATGAAATATTGGTTAATGCTGCTGACAATAAACAACGCGACAAGAAAATGAATTGTATTAAGATTGATATAAATCCGTAAGTTTAATTTGAATTGTCAACAACAAATTCTTTATTGACTTTCTTAAACATTTACATAACACAGAGAAAAAAATGAGATTTCCATTTATAATAATGGCAAAGGTATTCCAGTTACCGAACATAAGGATGAAAAACTTTACGTTCCAACAATGATATTTGGACATTTGTTGACATCATCCAACTATGATGACGATGAGAAAAAGGTTGTCGGTGGTCGTAATGGTTATGGTGCCAAATTGTGCAACATATTCAGTAATCGATTCAAAGTGGAAACTTCATGTAAAGAATTTGGCAAAGCATTTTCTCAAGTTTGGACAGAAAACATGAAAAATGCCAAAGATGTAAAGATAACTTCCAGTTCGGGTGAAGATTTTACTCGCATAACGTTCCAACCAGACTTATCAAAATTTAAAATGACAACTCTTGATAAGGATATTGTTGCTCTATTTTCTCGTCGTGCATTCGACATTGCCGGCTCAACACGTGGTGTAAAGGTCTTTTTGAATGGAACGAAGGTTCCCATAAATGGTTTCAAGGATTATGTTGAACTGTTCGTGAAGGACAAAGAAGATGAAACTGGTAATCCAATCAAAGTTGCATATGAAGTTGTTAACGAACGTTGGGAAATTGCTGCTACCGTTAGTGATCGTGGATTTTTACAAAACAGTTTCGTAAATAGTATTGCCACAACAAGAGGTGGTAAGCATGTCGATTATATCGCTGATCAAATTGTGACCAAATTGGCTGATATTATTAAAAAGAAGAACAAACAAGGAGTTGTGGTGAAACCATTCCAAATCAAGAACCATCTTTGGGTCTTTGTAAATTGTTTGATTGAGAATCCAACGTTCGACTCACAAACAAAAGAAACAATGACACTACAACAAAAAAACTTTGGATCTAAATGTTCACCAACCGATAAATTCTTTACCACTGTCATTAAAGTAGGTGTTGTTGAAGCCATTCTATCATGGGTTAAATTCAAAGCGCAAACTGAACTGTCGAAGAAATGTCATTCAAAGAAACATGCCAAATTGACCGGAATACCCAAATTGGAAGATGCCAATGATGCTGGCACAAGGAATTCAATTGATTGTACCCTCATCTTGACCGAAGGTGATTCAGCCAAGTCTCTGGTTGTCGCCGGTCTTGGTGTCATTGGTCGTGACAAATATGGCGTATTTCCTTTACGTGGTAAGATGCTCAATGTTCGTGAAGCATCGCACAAACAGATATTGGAAAATGCAGAAATCAACAACATCATTAAAATTGTTGGCCTTCAATACAAGAAGGCATACACCTCAGTAGATGACCTTAAAACATTGCGTTATGGGAAAATTATGATCATGACCGATCAAGATCAAGACGGTTCTCACATTAAAGGGTTGTTAATCAATTTTATTCATCATAATTGGCCTTCTTTGTTGAAACTGGATTTTCTCGAAGAATTCATAACGCCAATTGTAAAAGCATCGAAAGGAAGTGATATACATTCGTTCTATAGTTTGCCAGAATTTGAAGAATGGAAAAAGGAAGTACCAAACTGGCGGGCCTACAAGATAAAGTACTACAAAGGTATTTTTTTTCGTAGCCACAAATTTGAAAATTAATAATTATTATCATTCATAGGTTTGGGTACTTCGACCTCGGCCGAAGCAAAAGAATATTTTTCTGACATGAATCGTCACCGTATTAAGTTCGTTTATGCCGGTACCGATGATGATCATTTTGTTCAACTAGCATTTAGTAAGAAGATGGTCGAACAAAGAAAAGAATGGCTCACTAATTCATTGGAAGAACGTAAACGAAGACGTGAATTATCTCTTCCAGAAATGTACCTGTACGAGAAGACTACTAAAAGTGTTTCGTATAAAGATTTTGTGAACAAGGAATTGATTCTGTTTAGCAATATGGACAATGAACGTTCAATCCCTTCAATGATGGATGGTCTGAAACCGGGTCAACGCAAAGTACTCTTCACTTGTTTCAAACGGAATGACAAACGTGAAGTTAAAGTGGCTCAACTTGCTGGTTCAGTTGGAGAACATAGTGCATATCATCACGGCGAAGCTTCACTAATGTCGACAATCATAAATTTAGCACAAAATTTTGTTGGAAGCAATAATATCAATCTATTATTGCCTATCGGTCAGTTTGGCACCAGGCTACAAGGTGGTAAAGATGCTGCAAGTGCTCGTTATATCTTTACTATGTTAAATCCATTGACACGAAAACTATTCTCAAATCTTGATGAACCTTTGTTAAATTATCTTTTCGACGACAATCTCAAGGTCGAACCGGAGTATTATGTTCCCATTATACCGACAGTATTGGTTAACGGATCAGAAGGAATTGGAACTGGATGGAGTACTAAAATACCGAATTATAATCCTCGAGAAATTGTGGAAAATATTCGACGAATGATTAGAGGCGAAGAAATAAAGCAAATGAAACCATGGTTCAAAGGATTCACCGGTACAATTGAACAGATTGATACTCAACGATTTATCGTAAATGGAGAGGCTGCTGTTTTGAGTTCGAGTTCATTTGAAATCACCGAATTACCAATACGTGTTTGGACACAATCATATAAAGAATCAGTATTAGAGGTCTTACTTAATGGAAATGAAAAGAATCCGTCATTCATCAATGATTATAAGGAGTATCACACCGATACGACGGTCAAATTTATCATAACATTGTCCCATGAAAATTTGCAAAAATCACTTGATAGTGGTCTCCATAAGACGTTTAAAATACAAACGTCATTGTCGACAACGTCTATGGTATTGTTTGATGCGAATGGTTGTCTCAGAAAGTACGAAACTCCAGAAGAGATTCTTCGAGAATTTTTTCCAGTTCGGTTGGAACACTATGTTAAGCGCAAAGCTTATTATGAAGGGATGCTTGAAGCCGAAGCTAAAAAGCTGGAAAATCAGAGTCGATTCATTCTTGAAAAAAATGATGGTCTCTTGATCATGGAAAATATTCGCAAGAAAGAGTTTGTGGCTCAATTGATAAAGCGCAACTATGATTCCGATCCAGTGAAAGCGTGGAAAAAGAAGAATGTCGATAAAATTGCGGATAATGTGGAATCCAATGAGGATTCCGATTCTGGTGGCGATGTCGATAAGAAATATGATTTCGATTATCTTTTTGACATGTCAATGAGAAGTATGCTTCGTGAAAAAGTAGATGAACTACTCAAATTACGTGATCAAAAGAAAGATGAACTTTATAAATTACGGCGCTCCACACCAGAAGACCTTTGGGAGAATGATTTGAAAGAATTTTTAGCAGAACTTGACTCATCCGAACAAAAAGAACGCCAAGATGCATCAAATTCAATAATAAAGCAGGCAAAATCCAAAAATTCACGGAACGTTAAAACAATGAAATTTTTCAATGATTACAAACCATCTGCAGATGGGGAACGAGTTATTCCTAAGTTGGAACCGGTAGATTCAATCAAAAAATCTACAGCCACCAAGAAAGACAAGGACAAAGAAAAAGAAAAGGTTCTCGATGGTTCAGATATCGAAAATGGTTATGTCCCATTAGCTGAACGTCTTGGGAAGTCGCCAGATATGATCGATAAGAAGAAGAAAGTACTCGACTCCAATTTGGCAAAGACCGAGAATTTGGATCTAGATAATAAAACAACCAAAAAACGTGCTCCAAAGAAAGTTAAAACGGAAACAAACGGTGATTCAAAGAAAAAGGTTAAAGGAAAAGGAAAGAAGAAGAATCTGGATTTTATATCCGATACGGAAAATGAACTTTCGAAAGCAGAATCCGATGATGATGATTTCAATGCTCTATTGAAAATAACCAAAAATGGTACACAAACACAAAAGAAGATTGAATCTTATTTTACCAAAAAAGATGATTTAATTACAACCGAACCAAAAGATAACAAGTTCGATCCGAATCAAACACTTATTGACAGCGATGATGATTTGTTCAATGACAAACCTCTAAAGCCACAAGAGAAGAAGAAGACAAGTGAAGAGTTGTTTGATTCGTTGTTTACACCATCACAAGTAACAAAACCTGTGGCACCAACCAAACCTATTGTACGCGTCGATTCCATTACAATATCAGACTCGGGTAGCGACGAAATAATTGAATATCAACCTAAACCCACAAAGACAAAGAAGAAAACTAAAAAGCTCTCTTCTGATGATAATGTTAGTGACGAATTTGAAGAGATACTCAAACCCAAAGCTTCGGTGAAAAAGCCGGTCAAACAACGAAAGAAGAAGAAGCAACTATCTTCAGATTCGGAAGATGATCTACCAACAAAGGTAAGTTTATCTTTTTTTATGAAACAAAATAAGATCTATTAATGACAAATTCTATTTGCAGAAATCGAAAAACAAGACAGCGGCAAAAGAAATGGAAGATGCTTATAATGAAGTTCCGCCAGAATTTCGCACAAAAACTGGAAGACTTCGTCAACCAGTTAACTATAATTTGGGAACATCATCTGAAAGCGAATTTTAAAAACGATTTTAAAGCAACTATCATAAATATTTGTTCGGATCTCTATCGTTTATTGACTTTGCTGATAGCGTTCACTTTCATGGTTATCATTGACTCATAAACTAGCTTTTATTTAACATTAACATTAAATTCTTACAAAAATGTCAACATTTGTAATTTACGTGTTTTTATTTCCCATTTTATAATTTTTTTAAATCAAATATTCATATATGCATTGGAAATAAACATTCCCATTTATTAATATATCTGAAATATCATCATGTCAAGATTTATCAATATCAAAAACCATGAATGTTTGAAAATTATGTACTCAAAATAGACAAGGTGTCTGTTTTTAATAGCAGGAAGGGAGGGAGAGAGAGAGAGAGAGAGAGAAGGCATGGTTTGAGTCCATTGCTCGGTACACTGCCAATGTGAATGATATACAACAATATCAGACAAGTGGATGAAAAAACACACATAGTCAATACCTAACAATGAAATATTGATAAGATTTTTGCTTCCTGAATGTATGATATAACTTTCAATTATGGATCAATTGATTACTCCAATCTAAATTAATGTATGTGTGTGTTTTATTTCAAAGTATATTTCTGTGATGATGTTTCGTCTTTGTTTCAAGCCAAATCGATTTGGCTCATTAATCCGATACTTTTCATATAACATTGCCGATACAACTCGACGCAAACTGATCATTCAAACTACATCGATGGTAAGTTTTAATTTTAAACTTTTTTCACTTTTTATGATAAACGATTCATATTATCATATCATAACATACAGGCTTTATCAACAAAAGCTCGAGATGATCAAGTTATGTTGAGCAAGAATCTATCGTTGACACAGAATAAGCAAGATTCTAATAAAGCTGAACGGACATTAGTATTACTCTTCTCTTGGATGTTGGCTCAGGATAAACATTTGAAGAAATATATACAGTTTTACTCAAATTATGGTTTTGATATTCTCGTAGTTAAAACTGATCCATTGCAATTGGTCTTTCCGCGTCGTGGTTCAATCAAGAATGCTGAAGAAGTTGTACAATTCATTAAAGGCAAAACTGATTATTACTCGAAATTGATTGTACATGGTTTCTCTGTTGGTGCATATCAGTTTGGAGAAGTTTTAGTAAAGATGTCAGAAGACAAAACGTTTGCAAGTCAAACTGAGAAAATGTGGCAAGGTATAAATAAGATTATAAATTGATAATAACATGATCTAACATTTACTTTTGCTTCCAACCACAAACATAGCTATGATTTTTGATTCCGCGGCTAATTTAGCAGCAATTCCAGATGGTTTTTCACGTGCTCTAACATCTATTCCAATTCTACAAAAATTACTATGCCAATTGTTGAATTTATATTTGCGATTGTTTTATTATGTAGCAACTAAATATTATGAAGAATCCGAAAAAGAGTTTAATCAAATGAATCATTTCCGTGTTCCAAGTCTTATGCTTGTATCTGAACGTGATAAAATAGGTTCCATAGCTAGTAACCAAGAAGTGATGGATTCTTGGGTGAATCGCGGAATCCCGGTTAAAATGAAAATATGGAAAGATTCAAAACATGTCAGTCACTATCATAAATATCCTGAAGAGTATGAACAAGAATTAAAGAGAATCATTGAAGAGACTAGTGTATAGTTGTTAATAACCATATAGATAAGAATACAGTTGACATGCGCATATTTTGGTTGTTCTATTTCAAAGACAATTCATGTTTTCCGTTTCTTTATAGAATAAAGTAGATAATCTGCAAATTTCAAACAAAACTTTTATTTAAACGATTATCATAATTACAATTTTAATCATGGCAAAATCTTCAAACTTCAATAACATTCCGATAACAGAAGAATTCGCTCCAAATGCACTTGATGATTCGATGAATACCAATGAAAGCGATTTTGGAACAGCAGACCTTTCTGATAAAACATTTGAAGATTCGCTAGATCAACCAGATTCTCAAAATGAAGAAAGTGGGCAATTGTATTCTGTTCAAACTAAAATTTTGGATGAAATGTCAAATTACAACAAGTTAGGTAAAATACATGGAAAGATTTTGCAGAAAAGTATTCAAGTTTTGTCACATGTTGTCAAATTGAAGCCAGAAGATCGTATCAATTATACACACCAATTTTTTCAAAACTGAATTAATTATGTTACAATTTTTGAAATTAATTTTTTAAAACAATAAGTATAAAATAATGAATAATTTTATTCTATAATTATCTGATTAAACCAAAATTTGCACTTAGAAATGTTACGGAAAATTCATTTTATAAATTTGTGAAAGTTTCTTCGGAAATTTCCTTAGTTGTTTATGTTCCCAATTTACATTACTCAATAAATACGATTTACCTTTAACTATTTATTTATTTTTATTATTATTTTTATTTTATTAATCATAATCAAAGGAAAATCAACAACTTTATTAGCAATGATTAAGGATGGAAGAAAATAGTCAAAACAATCTAGAAGGACAAGAAGAACAACAAAAGAATAAGAGTAAGCAACATGTTTTTTCAACATTTGGGCGTTATATTCAATCAATTTTTAATTTGACCTAATATAGTTCATCTAGTATTGTATCCAACTGGTGGTACACCAATCATAAAGAAAAAGAATTTCAAGGTGGACTCCGATCTAAAAGTAGGCCAAATTATTGCATTAATTCGAAAGTTTATCAAGTTAGACTCATCTGAATCATTGGTTCGTTTATTTTTTGATTTACAATCATAAATAATTGTTTTACTATTTTATTTTAGTTTGTTTTTGTTAACCAACTTTTTGCACCATCTCTTGATCAAACCGTACAAAATTTGTACGATTGTTTCAGTTGTGAAGATAAGCTAATATTATACTACTCAAAGTCTCAAGCTTGGGGGTAAAATGGACGCTATCAGTTGTCCGAAGAAATCAGTCAGCTTTACATATCAATATTGTTTACCTAATACCAAAGAAGAGAAAAATGTTTCCGATTCATTTCAACTGCCTTTTGATAGCAATGTCACCATCCGTGAACGTGCATTCCTTTTCTTGAAGGACCACAAATTGCCAGAACATTTGTTTCCAGATTTGTTGGAAAAACTTGAATCATTCATTACTACTCAAGTTGATGAAATACAATGTCAAAATTTGAGCAAACGATTAACTTATAAATCTAAGTTACACGAAAAGTGTCATGAATTTTGGACAAAACTTCGTAACAATTCTGATACTGATTCGATCATCTTTCATAGAAGTAGGAAAGATATTCATCCACTTGAAGATAATTTCCATTCAATGTATCATGAAGTCGTGCATTCTGGTATTCTTACTCCTCAGCTTATACAACTAGAGAATCATAATTCTGAAGTGATACGAAATCTTTTATCTGAAAGAGAAGAATATTTGCAAACATTGACACAAGAACAAAATCAAACTATTGAATCAATATTATTGAGTGGAGCATATACTGATAAAGAGATCAATGCAATTACTAAGAACAATATCTTATTAACAGAGAAACGATGCAAAGAATGGAGAGAAAGAATATCCAATGTTAGAAACAATCAAAAACGTGAATTTTGCTCTTGGGTTAAGAATACATATGAAGATTGGATAAGAGACAGTGGTCGAGTTAATAATTCTAATTTACTTAACGATACACAAAAAGAATCTAATTCACCAATCGGAAAAGATGATTTTGTAGAATTTATCGCTGATGACGAGATTCCAATGGAGGAAAGTTATACGATTAATCTTGGCTCTCAACTGAAGACTACACATAATTTACGTTTAATTTCAGTTGACATTCTCAATTTTTGCAATAATCGTTGTACACCACATCGACTACAAACCGCCATGTCACTTTACTCCAATTCCTTGACAGCAATTGTACTATTGCAAGACAAACCAATTGATCAATCACATGTTAGATCAGGTTAACTCATTTTAATTATTATCTACATTTAAAATTAACATTGTTATTATTACAGAATTTGGTCGCTTGTGTCAAGGTACATCGGAAAACCATTTTGCCGATTATGATGTTCAACTAGGAGATATAATTTCTGATATACATCGGTTGAAACGTAAAGTGAAATCTGATGAAAATGTGCAATTAAATATCGGAGATGTCTTCATAACTAAACATTCAAATTTTTCAGAAGCTCATCTAGTTTTTCATGTAGTTGTCGATGATTCTTTGAAGAGTCCGGAAATAAATTCTCGCCATCCCGTCATACTAGGAATTCGAAACATATTGAAGATTGCTTATATTTATGATATTGCTCACATATCTATACCACTTTTGCTTTTGCATCATATGAACGAAGATATCACTATACAATGGTGTCTTAGACGAGCTGAATTGATACTCAAATGTGTAAAAGGTTTCATGATCGAAATGTCATCATTGTTGTCATTAAATGAAAATGAGAACAAAACGATCCAGTTTGTTGTACCCAAGGTTAGTATTATCCATTTTATCCATTCATCTTAACACTGTTTTTTTTAATAGGACATCTCTCATGAACTCTTCTCCAGTTTGTCAGCAATCTTTCCTACTGTGTTTCGGTTATCAAATACTTTATTCTTAACCACAAGTCATGTTTAAATTCATTCATTATTATATAATTGTTCTGTAAGTTTACTAAGAATACATTGATTTCAATCAAATGTATTCAAAATTTGAAAATACCGGCAATAAACTATTTCTACCCAAAAGACTAGCTTTAGTTTTCCTAGAACAGTTTCGCTGAATCGCCACAGTGTGGCGCCTAATTGTATGCATTGAAAGCTGCTATCCTGCGTGTCGTAGCCGCTTGTCGGCAGTGGCCACCATCTTTCTTTGTTGAGAACCACACCGGCCGCCTGCTTCCACTTTTTCGCTCACTTTCTCTCCTTCTATTGTACAATTACGCTTACACTGTTTAGCCGCGCTCCTATTTGCCAACTATTGTGTATATATTCATCGATTCTTCACTTTTCAACTTGGCATGATAATGGCTGATAATGAGCAAGATCTTTTGGATTATGAAGAGGATGAAGAACAGGCACCGATCGGGGGTGATTTAACTGCAAGCAACCAAAACAATGGAACCGGCAACGATGCCAAAAAGGCTGGTTATGTTTCCATTCATTCGAGTGGTTTTCGAGATTTTCTTCTCAAACCCGAACTATTAAGAGCTATTGTTGATTGTGGATTCGAGCATCCTAGGTAAGAATAATAGAAATTAATTTGAAAATACTTCTTAACCATTAATTTTTCATTAACAGTGAAGTTCAACATGAATGTATTCCGCAAGCGATCCTTGGTATGGACATTTTATGTCAAGCCAAATCCGGCATGGGCAAAACAGCAGTGTTTGTACTAGCTACTTTGCAACAAATCGATCCAGTTGAGAACCAGGTTTCAGTCCTGGTAATGTGTCATACACGAGAACTTGCATTTCAGATATCGAAAGAGTACGAACGTTTTTCGAAATATATGCCCAGCATCCGAGTTGCAGTTTTTTTTGGTGGTATGAATATAAGCAACGATGAGAAAATTCTCCGAATGAACCCGCCACACATTGTCGTCGGTACACCTGGTCGAATTCTGGCTTTGATTCGTAGTAAAAAGTTGAACTTGAAGAATATTAAGCATTTTATATTGGATGAATGTGACAAAATGCTTGAACAATTAGGTAATTTGAGATCATTTCATTTGTTTCTATGTTGTTAATGTTTTTTACTATTTGTTTATTAGATATGAGAAGAGATGTTCAAGAAATTTTTAAAGCCACTCCACATGAAAAGCAAGTCATGATGTTTAGTGCTACATTATCGAAGGAAGTTCGGCCTGTTTGTAAAAAGTTTATGCAAGATGTAAGCATTGCCACCTTTTCTACATTGATGGAAACGTCATGTTATGCTGCCAGAATGCAAACCTTTGCAAGGCAAATCGCCCAACAGTTACCTTGCAATTCGACGATTCTCAGACTCTGGGAAATCACCAAATTTTCATTTGCGATGCTCTAGTATTTGATTGACATAGTTACACCTTTTGTGTAACAATCCAATTTTCAATTGCACGACTAGAAGAATAGCTGAAGAATTACCTGACGAAGGGTTTAGGGCTTATAACCGTTTACGCGAGATACTGCGTCTGGTGGATGGCACCTGACTATGATTTTCGTCATTTCGGTTGCACGAATCCAATCGTTTGGACGTGTCCAGAGTGCTGGTGATGTTTGAGAATTGCAACAAGGCGGTATTTACCCTTGAATTGGAGAGCATTACCTAAGCTATTTATGAGGCAGTTAAATCCTTGTATTTCTCAATTCTTATCTTTTAAATTTCTTCAATTTAGCCTATGGAAGTATATGTTGACGAAACTAAACTTACCCTGCATGGATTACAACAATATTATGTCAAACTTAAGGACTCGGAGAAGAATCGAAAATTGTTTCAAATTTTGGACGATTTGGAATTCAATCAAGTAAGTTTCCTTTTATGAATCAGAAATAGATCGAGGCTTAGAGTCACTTACTACGATTAAATTAAAATGTCTTTTAAGTGCTAAAGTGCTCGGAAATAATTATCGAAGCTTTATACGATAAATATTTTATAAATTTAAATTATCGAATGCCGTATTAATGCTTTGTTCATTCATTTCTAGGTGGTAATATTCGTTAAAAGCGTTCAACGTTGTGTCGCATTGGCCAATTTACTTGTGGAACAAAACTTTCCCGCCATTGCTATTCATCGGGCTATGACTCAAGAAGAAAGGTAATTTAATTGTAGATTCTTATTATAAATTTGTAATTGACTAAGTTAATCTCTTTTTACCAACCAGATTGTCACGCTACCAACAATTTAAAGATTTTCAAAAGCGTATACTTGTAGCTACCAATCTATTCGGCCGTGGCATGGATATTGAACGTGTCAACATCGTATTTAACTATGACATGCCTGAAGATAGTGACACCTACCTCCATCGTGTAGCTCGTGCTGGTCGTTTCGGTACGAAAGGTCTAGCCATCACTTTTGTGAGCGATGAAACCGATGCAAAAGTTTTGAATAGCGTTCAAGATCGTTTCGATGTTAGCATCCCTGAAATGCCTAGCGACATTGACGTTTCAACTTATTGTAAGTAGACGTTAATTCTTTTGCTAAGCCAATAATATAACTGTTTTTGTATTCTAGTCGAAGATCGATAAGCCGACCAACTGAATTCACAATATACATCCAACATTAATATTTATCATAAAACATTTTAATCTTATTCAATTACAATATTCAAAATGTAGCGATTATTTCATCTTTTGTACGAAGCTAAGTTTGCGAAAATAAAGCAATTTTCAATTATTATTCAATATTCAAGTTTTATATCCAAACATTGGTTGCTATGGCTTGAGAATGTCTTCTAGCTAAGTCTCGGATGTGTCCGAATTAATTAGAAAACAATCACGCGCACTAAATTTAACATCGTACAGTGTTTTTGTCAAATGTAAACGTTTCAATGATGTAATCATTAACATTTCTCAACTTGTTGCCAAAGAAGGAATACCTCGCAAGGTTAGTAACAAAGTTTTTATTTTGGATACTTGATTCAAGTTTAAGGTAAAGACACAAGTTTTTTTCATTTTTGTTTGATTTGAATAGATTATTTCAAGCAAAATTAATCATTAGTTTGTGATTGGTAATACTAAAACATATCTACCAAATAGACTAATCAGAATTAGGTTATTTGATTTTATTTGAGAATTAAAGGTTTTTATATTGACTTATGATTTTTCATTTACGAGTTTTCCATTAGTTAAAGCAAAAATATGTTTTCCTTTTAAATTAAACAGGAATTTCACTTCTTATCAGTACAAAGTACATTAAGTCATGATCGATACAGTCATCTTGTGCATTAAATTCAAACCATCTAGGTATTTTAAGAAGAAACTTGTAATCTTAGAATGAGAAATTGAACATTGATGTGAAATCTACTGTAGTTGATAGTCGACCATTCCACTGACGAGGAGCGAAATGGCATTAATTCCAAATTCAAGGACAACATGTGATAGCGATCTGAGTGAAAGCTTCTAACTACACTAGGTATATAAGTATCTAACAAATGTGGCTTTCAATTTAATTCTTTTTCTAACATCATCAGGATCAATCGAACGATGACTACTTATACGGATAAAGGCATCAAACCCGAGAAGGGTAGATTTTTAAACTTTGACCATGTCAGCTTCATTGTTGGCAATGCTCGACAAGCAGCGTCCTATTATTGTGTTCATATGGGATTCAAACCGGTGGCATACATTGGCCTTGAAACTGGATCTCGAGATGTTGTTGGTCACGTTGTACGATTGAATAACATCACCTTTGAATTTCAATCGCAACTTAATCCAGATCACAATGAAATGAGCGATCATCTCATAAAACATGGAGATGGTGTTAAGGTTGTGGCGTTCAGCGTTGAAGATATCGATTTCATTGTGGATACGGCAAAAAAGAGAGGTGGCGAAATTGTTCAAGATGTTCGTGAAGAATCCGATCAATTCGGAACGGTCAAGACGGCAATCATACGAACCTATGGCGATACTGTACACAAACTGGTAGACCGACGAAATTATCATGGAACATTCCTTCCCGGATATAAATCACCAGAATTAGAGGTTGGTTGCGATTGATAAATGTTGAATTATGTATCAACAATAGCCCATTTTTATTATTAGTTAGACAACTTTTTGAAAACATTGCCGCCGATCGGATTGCTACATATTGATCATTGTGTAGGCAATCAACCAGACAATGAAATGGGACCAGTGGTCGAATGGTACGAGAAGGTATTAAGCTTTCATCGATTTTGGTCAGTTGATGACAAACAGATTCACACTGAATATTCAGCACTGCGATCAATTGTGGTTGCAAACTGGGAAGAGACCATCAAGATGCCAATCAACGAACCTGCATCAGGAAAACGTAAGAGCCAAATTCAAGAGTATGTAGATTATTATGGAAGCGGAGGAGTTCAACATATTGCTCTTCGCACTGAAGATATCATAACAAGTGAGTACAATTTATATTTATAATTTTTTTGTATAATGATTTCTCGTAATTCGATAGCCATTAAGCATCTTAGACAACGTGGAATGGAGTTTTTGAAAGCACCTAAAAGATATTATGAAATGATTAAAGAACAGTTAAAGTCAAGTCCTACCAAAGTTGTTGAAGATATGAAAGTTTTGGAAGAACTTAACATTCTTATTGATTATGACGATTATGGATATTTGTTGCAAATATTTACTAAGCCCATGCAAGATCGTCCTACTTTATTTTTGGAAGTGATTCAACGTCGCAATCACAATGGATTTGGTGCTGGTAATTTCAAAACTTTATTTGAATCGATTGAACATGAACAAGGGCGGAGAGGAAATCTTTGAACAAACAAATATTATTTGGTTAATTAACCAAAGGTTATTTGAGGTTTTCACAAATTCTGAGAAAGCAATTTACTCAATATAGTTCAACTTATATGCCAAATTATTTGACAGTATTCATTTTCAGTTATACTCCCAGTCTCTGTCATCAAAGTATTGTTTTATTTGTGTATCTAAATTTAAAAATTAATTAAAACCTTTTATTACCCCTGTTTCTATGATGTTCATATTAGAATTAGAACCTTTTGTAACATGAATTTTGAATCATTTGATTATTTGTTTACATACTTGTATATTGGTTCATGTCTTGTCATCCGAGTGTCAACCAAGACTAAACTGGCGCCTCGTCTACAAAGACAAGGTGACCATTGATCAGTATAAAAGACCAATCGCATTGCTAGCTAAATCAGCATTGCTGGCATACCACTTGCCACAGCAGCATCGCTCACTCACGACACTCTGCACTACTCATATGACCTCCGTCATTGTGTTCGTGTCTCCATTCACTCCCTTGGTTCAATCGCTGGTTCCTGTCTTCATCTGTTACACTCCTTGGCTCCATCGTTAGTTCCTGTCTTCACCTGTTCACTCTGTGGCAATCGCTGGCTCCTGACTACATCCGCTACACGCTCTCAAACCGAGATCGGTCATCTACATTGGTTACCCGGACACTCGGACAGCTTGACAGCAGCTCTGGTCATCTACGTTGGTTACCCAAACACTCGGACAGCCTGACAGAAGCTCTGGTCATCTACATTGGTTTCCGGGACAGCCTGACAGCAGCCCTGGTCATCTACATTGGTTACCCGGACACTCGGGCAGCCTGACAGCAGCCCTGATCATCTACATTTATGACTCGTACAGCTGTACAGCAGCACTGGTTATCTACATTGGCAACCAAGACAGTTGCTACACGAAAATCTCCACATGAAGACCCAAACAGTAGCTCCTCATGGGTGTTCACGTCAAGCTTCTCAACGATGCTTTGAACACAAGCTCCTTCACGATGACTACACTGGGAACTGCAGATTTTGGCGTTGAACTAAGTAAGGAAACCTTCCAGTGGTGGATCATCGTCTCTCCACTTCGCCTATTGTATTCCACAATTCGGTCGAAGGTTCTTTGTCAACACCAAACCGAATTTTGGCTCAGCAGCTATTGATCGTAGTATCACAGATGGCTCTTCTGCGAAATGCGACGACGCAGGACCATCGGTTTTTTTCTCTTAGTATTAATCAATAATGTTATCAATAATCAATCAATAATTTGTTAAAATATCATATATACGCACTATCAAACATTAATTACATCGATTTAAAGATGAAAACATGATTAATTTTGGAGAATCAATCGCGCCTCACTCGTAGAGGACGAAACATAAACTTGGGCATTGAAAACAGCGGCATTGCCCCACGATAAACGAGCTTTTCTGTACGGCATGAGGCATATTTTCAATTCTCGTGGGTCGTGGGGCAATTCACTGCCCAAGCTTATGTTTCGTCCTCTACGCGTGAGGCGCGCTTGCTTCTCCAAAATTAATCATGTTTTCATCTTTAAATTGATGTAATTAATGTTTGATAGTGCGTATATATGATATTTTAACATTTTTGGAAAGGGGAAATATCCATCTATGCACTCATGTATAGTTTTAATCTGTGCGGGCTTTAAATTTTGAAAAAAGTGAAATTATCCATCCAAAAGTGAACAAAAATTTAATGTTTTGTTTTTGAAATTGCTTCTATACTTTCATCTGATTATCCGGATCTTATAATCAATCAATAATTTTAATGAAAATAAAATAATAGTTACACGTTCAAATTGCCTTCATGTTAATCAGTTAATGCTACTGTTGATTGAAGTTTAGAGCACCAAAAGATGGGCCCATTTAAAAAGATGACGTCGATTTGCTAGTTAACAAATCGCCAGCAAAGTCGCTGTCGCAATAGGCGTGTATAACATCGATTTTATTATTTCCCAAGGTACTTCCTTCATTGGCTGAATGTTTTAAATATCCATCCATGATGATCACATACCACCTTACCCAAAACTTGAGCATCGTCCAGTATTATGCCAGCGAGTTTCTGCTCCTCGATTGACACACGAAGTTTTGCGAAATATTCTTCCATATTTTCTTCAATCTTGATTTCCTGGTACTTCTTCGTTAACTGGTTTTTATTTAACGACGAGACATTATTTAAATGGTTCACCAGTCATCTTTTGAATGATCAATTCCAATAATAAGGTGGTGATGATTGTCATCAAGATAATCCGAGATTATCTTCAGAGCCCTGAACGAGTCTTTTTCGAATTCAATGTCGCGAACATCTGCTATTGACTCGGAACCAATCTTCGTCAAACCAGAACGTGTGCCAGAAACAATAGACCATAATCTCTTGCCCTTCAATGTGATTTGTAAGTCGTACTTCCAACGAACGAAGTTGCTTCCGTTATATTGAATCACCCGCAGAGGTAGCGTGTTGGGCCCATAACCTGTTGAGTTTATTTTAATGAAAATAAAATAAAAGATACACGATGGTGAATTAAAAGTGACAATAACAAATGAAACAATTAAAATGTTGAAAAAGCAGAAGAGGTTGATCTATGGATGAATATAAGAAAAATTAGTTGATTGGACACTCTTTACTCAGGTCTCATCACAATCAACAAGTTATGGTTCAACAAATAATAGTTGTTGCTACTTATCTGTTTTTTGCCGCTGTTTTTCATTTTCAATATGGTGAACGTTAGCCATACTTTCATAACTAATTGGTTCACTTGAAGTTTATGGAATACAATATCATACACCTTTTTCATCACACCTTTCAACAGTGTTTCCAGTATTGGAGTGAAATAACTCTCTATAAATAAAAAAAAATAAAACAGTTATAAAAATTATTATTTTATATCAAAATAATATTACGGATGCTTTGATAAATGATGCAAATATGAACGTTCTGAAAAAAACTCTTCATTACAAATCAAGCATGCTTCAAACATCGAGGACTCGGCTCGTAAATTTTTGATTTGGTTTGAAATTATAGGGTTGTCAATCCTTTTACGTTTGGGTGCAAGCTAATTAAAATAAATAAAATGAATTAATAAAAAATTATCATTATCATTACATATTTATAAAGCGAATTTATAACATACTTCTCTAAATGTTCCAATGTCTTCAATACTTTTTAAGTACCAGTTCATCGAAACCATTTCTTGAATTGTTAAAACCGAATCTGGTTTATGGTTTACATAATTTAAACAAATTTTATCACAATATTTTTGAATATTTGTGAATATCTCTTGGTTTAACGAAAGTTGAATATCTGCGCAGTGTTTCTTGATATTTCCATTTCACAAAACAAATTTTTAATGTTTTTAACAAATTTTGAAGAACTTAAACTCAAATTTTTATTTATTGTTATTAGCTTGTTATAAAGCCTTCTGTTAAAGTTTTGCGGTAGTTGATCAAACGATACCAATTCAGAATGGGTTTCCGATAAATATTCATTTAAAAAAAGATAACTTTGTTCATCAAAACATTTAACTTTAAAATCTGTTTGTTGTAAAAACTTTTGAATAAAAAAATTCAAGCGATTTCAGTTGTGTATTGAAAGAAATCACTTGTTCATTCAAAATCGATGCCTTGTTTTTCAATTCTTCCGAGGACTTTTTATTTATGTTTATCTTGAATACATTTAATTGGTTTTCAATAATCCGTCTATTTGTATCTAAAAGTGAAAAATATTCACTAATGGAATGAATTGATGCCATTCTACCGTCGTCAAAATTGATGCTAAAAATGATATATGCAAAAAACACAAAATAAAACAATGAAGAATGAGCACTGTTGCTTCATGTAAACGGAACCGCACAACTAACATAAAACGTTGTTTGTGTAACCAAAAAAATTCCATTTAGGTTAAAATAGCGGACAAAGAATTTCTTAATTTCGAAATCCGTCTGACTGTTGGTTCTAGTTCTGGACTCATTTGGCATTGACATTTGCTTCACAATGGATGGTTATCAATCTTTCCCCCGAAAAAAGATAATTTATTGTTTGCAATGTTTGTATAATGCAAGTTCAAATCGTGATTTCTACCTTTCTCAATGTATGAAAACATTTTGTGGAAACTGTCTTGAAAACGATCCACAATGCCATCAATGTAGCTCGGAATGTGGTGTAACACTTATAAATGATGACATGCCAGAAAATTTGAAAATTTTGTTTCAAGATCCGTTACTTGAGATGAAAAAAATTTTTCGTCATTTTCAATTTTTGTCTGAACAGTATAATTCATTGACGGGTGCTTATTTGAATTTGGAAAAACAATATTCTGAGGAAGTAAATGAAATGTACTTTGAGAATTTATCACTCAACGTTCAAATTCATCAAAAAGATGCTGAGATAAAGAAACTGAAAACTATGTTAGAGACGATTCGTAACGTTTTTAACGATCCAAATTTTCATCAAGCGTTTGAATTGGATGATCAATGGTTTAAATTGGACGATCTTTTTTCTCGACATTAGATTTTCTAGAATGACCACCAACTAATAAAAAAGGACCGCTATGGAAAATGAATGAAACGTCGATCTATAAACCATTATTACTAATTATTTGAACCATCACACTACTCTTATCAAACGATGAGCATCCATTTTGGTTTAAAAAATGATGTCAATCGTAATCCATTAATCCTTTATAATTTGTTATACCTTTGTTAAATAAAGCTTAATTAAATTGATTAACTACATTTTTATTAAAATTTTTGTATTATTTTCAATTTAATCATAACCATTGTTGATTTCTATTAAAATAAAAATGTTATGATGGAACCTTTTCCATTAAGTTTGAATGGTAACGACTTTTTTGGATATACCCACCTATTCCACACTCGTCACGTGTTTTCATTCTAGTTTGTTTTTTTATTTATTCATGTTTTCCTATTATTCATTTATCAAAGATTGATTCGATTTTCATATTTTGTTAAACAAAATCACTCAACATGGCCGAACAAGATGAACGTTTTGCAAAAGTTTTCTCTGATCCAAGGTTCAGGACACTCAGAAAAACTGATAAAACTTTAAAAATTGACAATCGTTTCAAGAGCATGTTTACCGAAGATAAGTTCAAATTAAAATATTCTATGGACAAACGGGGAAAATCCAAAAAACATTTAATTTCGGAAGACTACAAAAAATTTTATCGTTTATCAGATGACGAAAATGGCAAGGAAATTGACTCTCAATCCAACGATGAAGGTGAACCAGAAAAAAATGATGATGGAAATGAATGTAAACCAATTATTAAATTGACTCATAAATATGGTTATCATCGTGGCAAAGTAAATGATGATGATATAGATGAGTCGAGTAGCAGTAGTAGTAGTAGCGATTCCGAAGTAAGTGAAGAAGAAGAGGATGAAGAAGTAGAGCATGGATGGGGAGAACTAGATAAAGATGTTGAACAAATTGATCATGTTACAAATCGAATTGCCATCTGTAATGCTGACTGGGATCGCGTAAATGCTCAAGACATATTTGTTTTATTAAATTCTTTTAAGCGGGCTACTGGTGCAATCCACTTTGTTCGTATCTTTTACTCAAAATTTGGAGAAGAAAGATTACAAGTAGAGGAGGAAAAAGGTCCATCGGAATTTATTTTCGGAAAAGCAAACATTGTAGATAAATTAGAAAATGAAAGTGATAATAACGAAGAAGATGAAAAAGAAGAAGATGAAAATTTAGATGAAAATGATCTAAATTCAGATGATGATGATGATGAAGAATCATCTAAATCTGAATCAATGGAAAAGTTGAGAAAGTATCAGTTGGAAAGATTGAAGTATTTTTATGCCGTTATTGAATTTGATAGTACTGAAACAGCAGAACTTATTTATAATGAATTGGATGGTATGGAATATGAGAGTAGTTCAACGACTCTTGACATACGATTCATCCCTGATGATATGAATTTTGATGATGTAAAGTTGAAGGAAGAATGCAGTTCGATGCCAAATTCCAATTATCAAGCTCCTGCATTCATCAACACTGCTTTACAACAAAGTAAAGTTAAACTTACTTGGGATGAAAACGATCCAAAGCGAAAGAATCTATTTAATGAAGCATTTGAAAAGGATAATGAAGATGACTTAAAAGCTTATTTAGCATCCGATGATGACAATGAGTTCAGCAGTGGAGATGACGAACAAATTGAATTCAATTCCAACATGAAAGAAGATGAAAAAATTAATAAATATAAGGATTTGTTGAAATCATTGGATAATTCTAAAGATGATGACATTGAAATGGAGGTCACATGGGACCCATGTTTAAAATCATCAACTTCTGATATAATTACCAATAAGAAAGATTCAATTTCTAATGAAATGGCATCCAAAACATCTATCGAAAATAAAATTGAAGACAGCAAAAAATGTGACAATTTGAAAATGAATGATTTGTTGACCGATTCCGACAATGAACAAGCTGAAGTAAAAAGAGTAAATGTTAAATCGAAACGACAAAAGAGAAAAAATGCTAAACTAAAAGTCAACCTTTTAAATGAGACAACTAAGGGTGATGCATCTAATCTAGAGCTTCTAATGGTTGACATTGACAATCACCAAGGAAAGAAACATTTCAACTACAAACAAATCGTAGATGATTACAGCAAAAAGAATAGCATGTCGGATGATAACGCACAAAATGATTCATTCAAGGTAAATTCTTTTCTATCATTTATATTCTTATTACTAATTAATAATATTATTGCTTTATTTGGTATATAGTTTAATGCCGATGATTCTCGATTTGCTGCAATCTATACTTCCCACTTATATAACATTGATCAATCTGATCCAAGTTTTAAAAGGACAAAAGCATTTGATCAAATTCTTAATAAACAAAAGATTAAGGCTTCACAACTAATTAATGAAGAAAGCATAAAATCTAAGAAGCGAAAACTAAAGTAGCACGAAAAACGACAATACTGTTTCTCAAATATATTCTTACAAATTACAAAAAGCCAAAAAAATGTATTCGGCCTAAATTTTATTTTTATTGCTAAAATGTTGAATGTACAATTATATAATAAACCTGAACAATTTAATTGTTTCACAAATTATTGAACCTTTTCTTGTTTCTCTTTTTGCCTTCGTTCCCATATTAATCGGTGTTTCTGTTTCATAAATGCAGCAACTACCGTAGAATATGGACCAAGTTCTCCATCTATATAGACGATAAATCAATATTGATAAATAAAAAAGAGCACAATAAATAAATAGACAAAAATATTATTACATTTGATAAACAAGTTCAACTCAGCCTTTTTCCAATCTTCCTTCTCTTTGACGCAAATTTTGTCAAAATCATATTCGAAATCATTCACGATTCGTTCAAAATAAGAGCAACGGAAGTAACGTTGTTTCAAAATTTTGATAATTTCAAAATCCACTTTACTGGTAGTAAATAATATAATATAAAATGTTGATATACTTATTATTAACAAGTTACATTATCAAACATACCGGTCACGTTTATACTGTTCGTTGGCTTCATACAAACAACCCATATCATCAGTATAACATTCGTCGATTGTTGGAACTCGATTGAACTTTCGATGATAGTACGGATAAGGTGGACCACGAAACTTTTCCACAACACTTTCTGTAGGATAAAATGGTCAAGTTCATTAATCAAAACTACAAAAACGAACCTCGAAACCATGTTGTGGGACCATCGATAAATTTGCTGATGACTCGCATGAGTTTGACCACAGGACTTTGTACCTGATCTTCTAACGGCAATGTCCCAAACAACTTGTGTACCTTAATCTCTTTCGGTGTGTCGCCATTTTCACTCATTTTGACAGATTAAATAATAATATAATCAAACCAAAAGTATGGAATAAGGGACCATCAATGACCTACAGATGTGTTTTGTGTTGTGTGCATTTGGTGCATGCAACACAGCCAGAAGGGATGAACGACTACAACAACAATCAATCGATTATTTTGTATAAATACTCAGGATTCAAAAGCTTATATGCTTCAACTTGGAAATTGTCAAATTTTTTTTTTTAGTTACTTTCTCCAACTTTTTGATGTATTAATTTTGTTTGCTAAAAATATGGCATCAGGACAAGTTTCACTTGAAATAAAAACTAACGAAAATACCAATGTCACGGAACGGCGATTTCCGGGAACCATGCTTATTGCTGATCTTAAAAATCGTTTGGAAGTTATCACTGGAGCATCGGCGGCTACAATGAAATTGACATTTTATGATTTATCAGGAAATCTCATTGCACCTGCCGAAGATGAGAAAACGATCGAAAGTTATTTGTTGAATAACAGCGGGGGAAAGTTACAATTACGTGTGAAGGATTCGAATATGATAGGATTTGAAGATTTATCGATGGTTGAAAAAAATGTAATGAGTAATGAAGATTATGAGAATAGAACTGATTCATTGCGAGCATTCAAGATGAGAAATCAATTGGGAAGATTTGCACCGAATGTTGCCAAACTTGAAGAGGAAGAAGTCGATCCTAGTATTAAAATTGGGGAAAGGTGTGAAGTCAAAGTAGCCGGTGCCCCACCTAGACGTGGACAAGTTATGTATATCGGGAAAATTGGTAATAAACCCGGAAAATTTGTTGGTGTGAAATATGATGAACCTTATGGAAAGAATGATGGCTCATTTGATGGTGTCAGGTATGACTTGTTCGATAATTTATTTTGCAAGAATACAATTTTGTTACATTGCAGATATTTTCAGTGTCCATCTAATTATGGAAGTTTTGTTAAGCCTTCCAATGTACAAGTTGGTGATTATCCTGAAATTGATGTTAATTTTGATGAGTAAGATTCATTTACTTATTGTACACTCTATATATCGAACTGTTTTATTATAACTGAAGCAATAAATTACGCGAGAGAAATATTTATCAAGATTACCATTAACTCATATGGAAAAATAACCATCATGGTATATATCAATGGAAAATAAAAAATAAATTGAAATGTGCATTTTGCTATATTTTTTTCACAATAACAAAGTTATAAGTTAATGTACTATTCACTGGATGCAAACGTTCCTTGAGGAAGATCGACCAATTTAGTATATTTCACTTTCTTATTTTCCAATTCATTTTGTGTCCAAAGGAGTAACTTTAGAAGTGTTACTAACTTAGGGGTGGGTGTCTCATCATCTCCGAACTGATCTTTTAGAATTGCCTCGTTGATTCTCGACGCAAGATGTTGTCTATGTGCAGTATGTAACAAGTCGGCATATGGAGATGTTTCTGGTTTCTCAAAAGCCAACAATGCAAGAGTTCTTTCTAATTCTTCCAATTGTAAGCAATTTCCATCGACGCCCAATTGTTCTTGGGCAAATTTAAGCGCTTCTTCAATATTATGGTTACGTATTAATTCAATAAGTTGTTGTTGCTACACAATAATTAACAAAATAAAACATTAGGTGTCTGATTGAAGTTATCAAACAAACCTGTAGTTTGAAATATATATTTCTGTTGTTGTCAATTAATTCGGGATAATAATCATTGATTAGACGAATAGCCAATTCAATGTTGCCATTTTCGATTGCACTTCGAACAGCAATTCTTTGGTCTATTTGCTCATTTGATTCAGCATAATTTTTAATCTCATACACCTTTTCCGTATCAATGTTAGCTTCAGTTTTAAATCTTTCAGCTGCTTCCTTAAAACCTTCGGAGATTAAATAATCCATGATTAGCAAATTGATTTCATTTCTTTTCAACGACATTTGGCTGAGAATTGTAAGCCATTCGCTGATACTAGAAGCTTTATCATTTAATTTTTCTGATGTTTTGTCAGACATTATAGGCATAATCAACTAAAAAGATCAATAATAAAAATAATACAGTTTTGTGTATAATTGCTGGAGCGAATTTGTTGAGTGTAAACAAAAAACTCGATGCAGTGAAATACTAGCATCGATTTCAAACAATCGATAGTATCGTTTTGGACTATAATCATTAAAAATTATAAGCAAAATGATATTTTTTAGTTATATTTATCAAAAATTTTCAATAAACAATTACTGTACTGATCTTCAATTTATTAGATAAAAATTTATTGGAATTTCATTTTTAACATTTAATTTGTTTAGTTTTTCTCAATAATGTAATTTTATGGTAAAAAATGTTTACTTTGATAAAATTAAAATTGTATTATGGGTTTCATGGGCTTCGTGTTTAAGAATAACATGAAATTAGGCGTTCAAATAAACCTCTTGCAAAATTCCTTTAGCGGTCTGAAAAATTTCATTCTCATTTAAATCAAATTCTGACTCCTAATTAAAAAAATACATTAATATAAATAAAAATTGGTCTTTTGTTATAGAGAAATCTTACCTTAACTAACTTTTGGAGATCGTCAAAAGCTACGTTGATACGCTTTTGACAATCCGGTAACAGCATGACGGTTTCATTGATAATTTCTTGCTATAAAATAAAAATGAAATTTATAAATTTATTTGTTTGCATATTTATATTACAAAAAAAATTTACATACCTGTTTGTTAAGTTCATAAATGTCCTTATTATTTGTCTTCATAGTTTCCAAACGAGCCTTTTCTCTTTCCAATTCCTTCTCGTATGCTACCTTTTCTTTGGCAAGCCTAAAATATTTAAAAGGAGAAATAAAATAAAACAAAATAAAATATTTGGTAAAATTGACCATACCTTTTCAGAACACCAGTCTTAATTCGTATCTGATTTATTCGTGGATCACTCATGTTTTTTAAACTTTATTTTGAATAAAATTTAATAAAGTAAATGAAGGGAGTTAAGCTGAACAGCAATGTTTGCAATTTGAGATGAAACTATGTGTCATTTATGGTTGCTAACATGAAATAGTCACGTGTTAAATATTTCGTAAACTTTATAGTGACTGACAATGAAGGAACTTTGCTCAATTAAAAAAGTAAATGGTTCCGAAAATTTTTACCTGATGTATGATACGCAAATGTATGACAACTGTAGTCAAAGCAAAGTTGAATGTAGAAAAATTGAATTTATTGAGTAATAATAAAAATGTTGATTGAACAAAAGAATATGTTGATAAAATGACATTAGTTTCATTCCTCAACTACGATTTTTTCTTTTTTATCTTTCTTATTTTTTTTCTTCTTCGCAGAATGTTCAGGCGTTTCAATATGTTCTGGTTTTATATCTTCAGGCTCTTCTTTTACTTCTTTAGAATCATCAAATGTTTTTCGTTTGTTTGTAAAGGTAGCGGTTGTGTCAGCTGCATCCTTATAAGTGATGATCTTCGATTTATTTTCAAATTTTCCCATTTTAGACATCTGTTTACCCATTCCACTGATTTGTTTCACACCACCTTCTTCAAGATTTTTTAAACGAGACTCGAGTTTTGCTCTGTTTTGAACTCCAAGTTCATGGGTCGAATCTTCACCCAATGCATCAACACGAGTGGCAAGAGCAGCTTTAGCCGCCAACATTCTCGACATCTTTCCTTTAAACTTGATGTTACTCTGGCTGATTAATTGTGCATGGTAAATCAAACCATATTTTGGGGTGTCATGTTTCGTTTTCAAGGCTCGAAACAAAGCTTTTTCGGCTCCCAAAATTTGAACAGTGGAGGCAGGATGTTTAGCCAGATTAAGAAGTGAACCAGCATGAGAGATCATTCGAGCACCAACCAACTCACCGACAAGAATGGTTAAATTTGGTGCAATTGCCATCATACGGTTCTTTAAATACTCAAACAATTGTGCTCGGTATTCATGCAATTCCATAGCATTTTTACAAAGTGCTTCAATATTTTCCAGATCTTCATCGGCGATTTCAGTGCCCATCGAAACTTCTGCAATCTCTTTCACTTGAGCTTCAATCTCTTCTGGCAAAATTTCCGAAAGATCGGTGTTGACCACATTTGTTCTCATACCAACGGCAAGAACTGTCTTGATGTAGGCAATATTGTCGGTAACAATCTTGGACAATTCAGGAAAATGCCATCCATACCATTCCTTGCCTTTCATAATATAATTATTAAGTTCCTTATCGATATCATCCAACAAAGCTGACAAAAAAAGTATAATAATTAATATCAAAAAGATTATTACAAACAATATAAAGAAAACTCACAAACTGCTTGAATTATCATAGTATCCACCTTATCGGGGCTGAATTTAAGTTTATATCGTCCCAAACTGTAAAGGTTAGAAAATAGGTTAAATTAAACTATCCATATACAGTAACAAATATGATTTTTAAAAAATGGAAAAAATCAGCGGTAGTGACGAAGGTTATAAACATAGAAATTCATTATTGAACATAAAATTTCATCATTTAAATATTTTAGAAGAATAAAAATATTAAAATGAAAGAAGGTCAACATTACCCATGGCTAAGACCAAGTTGCATGGCTGCCTCCTCTTCTTCTGACCAATCGGCCACCAAGTTTGGCATTTGGCTACGAATACATGTCATCAACTCTTGAACAACATTGTTGGTTACGCAAGAAATGTTAAATTTTTCTTTAATTGCTCCAGCTAATTTAGCATCAGAAACGGCTAATGTTTCATCAGGATATTGAGGAACAATTTTTTTGGTCAAAAACTTTTTTAATCGTTTGCTCACTTTTCCTTCAATTAATGCCGTTGTAGATGTTAATGCATCAGTAGCATCCTTAAACTTTTGTGAATGTTCAAATGACAAAAGTTTCGTTGCCTTTTTAGCGTTTTTAAACTCTTTGTATAGATTTTCAGCTTTACTTAGCTTTCCTTCATCGTTGACCTAAACCAAAACAAAACAAACAAAACAATTAATAAAACGTAAATAAAAACATTCTCACTTGGTTTATAAATTTTAATTGTATTTACCTTGAAGATATAATAACCAGAAGCTGATTCAAATAAAACTAACATGATTAAAGTTTGTATTGATGAAGAAAGTGACAATGATAATGTAATTGTAGCAAAGTTGAGTGGATACCACTTGCTCTCACGTGGTCTGCACGGCAGAAGCGGATCTAAGTAAAGCGTGCTCAGCGATGAGCGACACTATCGATTACAAACTCGCATAAAAACCATATTCACCACCAATTTAACATTACAATTCGAAATTTTTGTAACGAGTTCAATCTGATAATTTGATAAATGATTTTATTTAATAATGTTTTATTAATACTAAGTTTTTATCACTTCAAACTTTAAAAGTTACACACAATCTAATTACACACTATAATATATTTTATATATACATAAAACAGAGACTGCAATAAAAAGATAAAAAGAGATAATATAGCAATTTATAAATGGTGAATCGAACTAAATGGTAATTTGTTCCAAAATTGATTGTATCTCGTTAGAGAATGGAACATTTGATTGGTTACGGTATGGGTATCGAACGGAAATGGTCGACAATGTCCTCACTGAACGATGAAAGAATGGATCATTGTGTAGTGAAGTCAATCAATAATAGATGCTCAATGGTGTTTGCCATCCCAATTGTTGTCTTCAAATTGGCAACTTAATAGTACATTTGTTTATAACCAATCCAAAAAAAAAAGAACAATTGATGACTCCATTTGTGCGATCAACGTTAGTCGAATGAACCCAACTTTATTGTCTCGCCACTTTGAAGCATAGCGCTCGAATTGCACTTTCAAATCAATTGGTGAACATTGAGTGAGCCATATAAAGGAATGGTTCATCATATTATATTGCCGCTCAATGTCGTACAATGAACATTTGATAATGGACCACATAAGACATAAAGCATTCCATCCATCTGAAATGTTCGCATTGCTACACTAAGCGGCAATAAATTGAGATCGTCAAGAATATAGTCGAACCTTATTGCATTGAGTGGAATAATGCGTTCGATAAGAATTTAAATAAACAATAAAGCGCCCATCATGATCGGAACGATTATATTGTCGTCGTATTGTCGGTCGGTCGGTTGGTTGGTTATTTGGTCGCTCTCTTGTGCTATTGATATATTGCCGCTCATTTGATTGAGGGATGAGACGTGAGATGGACGAACTTGCGTTCTATGAACGAAGACACAAAGTTATCCAATGATAGAATGATGCGGTTTGTCGGTCGGTCGGTCGGAGCCGATCAATGACTCTCTACTGTTGGATATCATCATTTATAGGTTCGGTTCCTTTTACCACCAAACATTCATTTGAGATTGCTCACTCAATTGCTCGTCTTGATTAGTCAGTTGATAACTAGTAACTCGATTGTCACCATTGATCATGGATGTTCGGTTTGTGTCTGTCTCGATTTAGTCTCGTGCCAGGCCTGTCTTCATGTCCGATTGCCATAAATCACATCACTCACTAACTCACTCACATATACAATGAACATGTACATTCAAACTCGCCAAAAAATCTGCCTGGGATGACAATTTTCAGTCACAGATGCGACTTACTTGAACGCGCCTCCAGAGAATATTGACCATATTAATTTGGTAAAGTTGTGGACAGCTGAATCGGTTATGAATGGGGAATCAATAATTTATCACATTTCGATCGAATTCGACATTTAAGATCTACATTGATAGTTATGGTGAATGAGATCCATGCAAATTGGTGGGGACAACAACGAAAATAGGGAACAATGGCGCGTGCCTTTGATTTGATGATGACGCTTTCCCATCCATTCAAATGGATAATAGGTTTGAATGAGACAATGGTATATGGACAACACTCGTTCCCCTTATCATCACATTTGTTGCTGTTGTTGTTGTTTTCCGATAGACTATTTACATTTTGCGAGACCAATTGGAAACTGACAAAGCAAACCATTTTACGGTTTAAAATGTATGATCTCACTTTACAGTTTAATTGGCATCAAAGTTTGAGCGTAAATTTATTGCCATAACATTGAGGGATCACTATGGCACGCGATGGCAATGTTACCGATCAATTTGAGCCATTCTGTGGCACACGTCGTTCGGGTGGACGGGTGGCAATATCATTCAAAAAAAAAAACTGTTTCAATTGCTCAATTTGGTAATATTGTAGACCAAATGTTCCATGTCCCCCCACCAACCTCGGGACCTACATCAGAATAAGTGGGTCTCATCAATGATTTACATGTTCCGCTTGGCAACTTAATCATTGAACACACACACACCACACACACACACACACACATTTTATATAAATACCGCAACAGGGTTTCGACTTTTTTTGTTCTTCTTATTGACATTTACATGAGTGGCAATGAGTTCAAAATTGTCTTGAAAAGTCCAAAAGTGTCTAAAGCGAATGAAATTGAGGGCACACAAACAGACCACCATCAATGGTGAATATTGGAACGAGGAGACCAGTCAATTGAAGTATAGCAATGTTTCGATCGTTTCATTTGAGAACATTTGACACAAACAACATTTGACATTCGTCCCAGAAATGGTTCAAGCCCTCCCGCGTTGACTAAAAGGCAATGCCACCTTAATTGGACTCATAAATAATGGCTGCCAACACCAATGAAATGTATATATATATATATATATCGAAACAATTACGGGCTTCAATTACAGCTCAATGTTTGAAATGTTGTTGACACCATCGATATTTTTTTTTTTTTTGGTTGACTCAACTTACAACTTCACACTGCTTTCATCAATATGATTCAATCAGGCTATGTAATGTGATGTGTTGGTGTATGTAACAGTCGTGTGCCGACTTATTGACCAATCAGTTACATATTAGGACGCCACGATCAGCAAAATGTAATAGTGTGTTGTTATTGTTGTGTGGCCCATTGATTCGGCTCAATTTGTGAATTCGAAACGATATACGACATACCATAAATGGGTCCCATTGAGACCAATGTATGGAGCAGTTGTTAATTAAATCAGGGGATTGGTCGACGTGATTGGTCGACGACGAACAATATGCGCCAACACATAATATAGATAGAACACATACGGCGACGTGATCGATTTGGTGCAGGTGCGAGTTCGTTGCTGCTGCTGTTGCTGTTGTTGTTGTTAGTGTTGCTTCTGCTGGTTCGAGTTTAACTCATCGCTCATTCAGTTAGACCAAGTGTCAACTAGTCTAATCCGATATTACATGATATGGTCCAACTCGGCTCGTTTGGGAGAACGTTGACATCACTAAGCAGCATTCATTAATATTCATGTTAGTCGGTGTCGAGTCTCAATCCGATCATAATCCGGTACCAATTGAAAGGCCAAATGGGTGAAAGAGAACTTTTGACGACAATGACATAACAATTAACAATCGGTACCATATATATTATAACATTGAATGATAAATCGATTAGGACCAAATCAGCAATGTTAGGGGCCATATTTGAACGATCCATTAGTGCAATGCAATTAGAATTGATTGAACACATTCTAATTGAATACATCTGGTCTCTTTTGAACTTACCGCAACTTGTTGGCTCATTCGAATTCAATCACATTTTTACGGCTTATACATTTACATTTAAGCTAAATTTGTGATTTGTTTGCTAAATTGTCCAATTGACGACTCCGTTCGACCTCGTGTACCATCACCACCATCACCATTACACACGTTCTTGATGTGTGTGTGTGTGTGTGTGTGTGTGCAATAAAATGGCGATCAGTACGCTCTTGTTCGCAATATAATTCGTTTTCCAGCTTCACAATCTTAACTCTAAAATGTTCCAAATTTCGAGGTTCACGGTAATAATCGTTGAGTCGTAGTTGAGCCATATAATCTAATAGCCGGTTGTCTGGTCTTTGGTCCGTATACAATGCATTTCAGGTTGACCCCACTGGGTCGAATGTCGCCAACTCGCCAAATGTCCACCACTCAAATTATGGCAAGTGATTGTTTTATAATTTGACCGTCCAACATTTATAACCCAATTGGTTTGCATCGAAAAAAAATGTTCGAACTATAGTTGGAACGTAATCTGTTTCGATCGTTTACTCTTGCCGAACGAAGCAATTTACGTTTTATGGTGGACCGAGCGGGGGAGGGTCTCAAAGTGATCGCAATGGTAAAAACCGTCATAAATGTCAAAGGGTAAGGCGCACTAATGGCCTTAGTCAAAGATTATCGTGTCGGTGAAATGGAACTAATGTAATTGAATTCATTGTCTAATGTCACGGCATCAATTCGATAATTGCCATTCAAATGGTCAACCATTCTCTCCCAAACTGATCCCCAGAGAATTGATCAACAAAAGAGAATGCCGATTTTTTAAAGTGTAAACAAAATTATTGAGCTTTGATTTGAAATCAATTAAAAATTGAATCAACATTGAACACGAATGGACTCAAGATATGAATAATTATGAACCTTTAGTTTTGGTGATGATTTTTACAATAGTTATCGAACAGTGTTTTGCGGACACATATTCAACTTATGCAAAAAAGTAATGAGAGTGCAAACACAAACACATCACAAAATTCATTTGAACATGGAATAGGCCAATGCCGATGATTATATTTGGTAATGGCCACCACTTTTAATTGCCGCCGTCTGTTCCTTAATCTTGCTAGGACCCAGCAGCTAGTGCGGCGCCTTGTTTTATGGTGATTGCACCATTCGACACAAAAGCTGGATGCCGACATTGGTAATGTGCGCAGACAATGACGAAGAGGACCAGTTCAAATGTGAAGCAATTGGCAATATTGTCGCGTGAATTGCATTCACTTTGCATACTAATTGCTGTTCGACCTGTCCAATTGCTGACCGAATTGAACTGTCGCTGCCCTTTCAAAACTGGTCCGCACCTAATGTACTAATTGGCGATTTATCAGCGGCCTGCAATCAACGAAATGCAACGACCATTATGGTGCTTGGTGCCACTTTCAATTAGTGTGCCATTAGTCGATATTTACAATCCAAATTGGTTGTCGTAATTTTTGTGTGTGTGTGTGTTTGTTTGTTTGGTGCCAATTGTATATCCCACTGGGACATTCAACAACATTTAAATCTCCCAATTCCCGATTCTTTAACTGCTATCAAAACATTCAAGACAAGACGTTGATCAAACCATTAAGAGAGTGACATCAACCATCACTTTCGATGAATATTGGTCGAACGCTCATTTGAATTGCCAATCAAAAGTTAATTACGATGAAATTAGGAATTAATTAAATTTTGCGCGATGCCGAAATTGAGCTGCTGATGTTAACTTGCCAATCTGTGATGCAATAAAGTGTAAGCCTTGATTGGCTCGTTGACAGCGGAATGAATGGAGAATAATGTTTGGTGCCGAACATTAGTGTACCACTGTGCGGGGAGAGTACAAACCAGATCAGCGGCATCGATTGCAAATAGAGTGAACGAACAAAGACGATGAACGAAGACGATGAACGTGAAATAGAAATGCATTACAATTTGGGAGGGTCGTTGATGGGCAACTATTTATTGCATAGTCACATACTGAGCTAATGTATTATTGTACGTTGTTGGCAACTCGTTTCGGTGGCCAACTGGCTCCTATGTGGATCATTCTTTGGCACACACACACTCTCTCTCCCTCTCCCTAATTGGTATCGTTTATGCGATGCTCTCATTTCACCATGTTGTCGGCTGTGTTTGCCTTTTTCTTCTTCTTCATCTTCTCCGTTCCCGAAGAATGTCAGTGCAATGGAGACAATTATTATAATGACAAGTGCAATAATAATAAAGCCATCAATAGATACTAGTGTGTGTATGTGTAAGGGGACTAGTGTCCATTGGTTTGATCTGACATTGTATTCATTTGATGATAATACCACTACCTACGGGCGGCTACATTTGATCATGGCTAATGTTCGTTGGCCGCAGCCAATCATTGTCGAGCAAGGCGGACCGATTGAAGCTAATTTGCCCAATGGGCTTACACCAACCGAATCGTCTGTATATAGTCGCACAATACAATCCGAACTTGCCCAGTCTTCACTGATCGATCCGTTCCACTCGTTCTTGTGTCAAGTAAAAGTTCGGTACACAACTTTTTTTTACGTTATTACCCGATCAGAGCTAATCATCGTTGCCATTAACGTTGTACCGTCATTCAACGACAGGACGCAAACTTTATCCAATTTCATTTCAACTTTCAATTTGTGAAACATAGCAACTCAATGCATCTATCGTCATTGTACAATCTTTCCAATACTATGAATCAATCGGCGACACCATTGATGGACCACAACCGACGTACTACAATGAAACGTTCAATGAATGCATTGTCATCGAAATTCGACGACGACTTTAAACATGTACAAAATCATGGCTCAGATTCAAAGAAACACAAATGTAAGTGAAAACATTGTCAATTGATTGATTACTTTGATTGCATGTCTATGTGTGTGTGTAGTGTAGTGTATGTTGATTATCGAGTAAATGAAATCGAGAGAAAGATTGAGGATGGTGAAAGGGGAAGAGGAAAATGATGAGTCACATCACACCTTGGTGGCCACTTGCCAATTGCAAATAAGAAGTGAGCCATTGTGGCCATATTTGTTCATATCAATCGTCAATCAATAGTGAATTGTTGAATTATCGTTTATTGGCACACGCATTCCATTGCGAATTATAATGAATTCGCAAGTCGCATTTGCCGTCTTCATTATGATGATGACGGATGATAATCAACATTGAGTTGATGCCTCACCGTTCGTTCCTTCATCATCATCATCATCATCGTCATCATCATGATCGGTGCATAATGTCATTTGTTTAATGACAAACAAATGATAAAATCTGACCAATACGGAATGATGGGCCAATAAAAGTTGTCGGACGGGTCAATAGTAACGTGCTGTTGTTGCATGTTGTTCACTATAAATTATTTGCCGATTATTGTTCGCTTCGATAGTGAGTGCAATCTGCATCGCATTAAACAATTTACACCTGTCCAAATAGGTTTCATCTTTCACTTTACCTATCTTGCCCTTTACAACCAATTGGTTGGTACGATTCCTTCATTCTTTTTGCTCCCCTCCACACACACACACACACACACACATTCGTCGTCTTTTTTTTGCGCGAGATTTTTTTCCAACCCCTCTCCGTCCGGACAAGACAAGACAAGACACTATCCAAATGGCAAACAAGGCATCAAACGTTTATGGCACTTTACAGCTGACAATTCAATCAGGATTTATTTGCTTTTAATTATTGCAAATCGAGAACCAAAAGCGGCTGGTCGGCGTGTGCATATATACATACACACATACATATAGATGAGTAAGAAGAAGAGTAGTTGATGGAATATAATGTCTGTAGGCAATGTCGGCACGTCCAATTAGAATGAAATTTGGGCACAGTCACCGTGTGGATGCCCATTTACGAGCACCGTCCATTTATGAGCCGTAATCGAATATTCGATTGTCACTAAAGTGACCACTCAATAGTAGAGGGGAATCACGTTCAAATGAGCCTAACCTGTAAGTGAAAGTGATCGACACAATTGGACATTAATGTTTCAATTGGCATTGGCAATCAAGTGTCGTCGAATTGATCAGTTCGTTGGCCGGCAATTGAAATTACCAATTGGTGTTCGATTGGAACACTCCTGATTCCTATAAGTTGTGACTTCTTTCAGTTATTGTCAAGTCAAGTCTAATTAGAACGATTGGGACATGTGTTCCCTCCCGTGTTGCCTGGTCGTGCCACACCTAGTATTTGGATCGGCATGTTGTATGATTACTTGGGTGGCATTGGTCCATCGTTATGTTGCCAAGTATGTGCCATGCCTGGTGGCGCAGTAGGTCTCTCTGGTCTCGATCGATCACCGGGACGTGTTGTAAGTGGGCACGCACCCGGTGGAATTCAGTGTTCACTTACTTCAACTATCTTACTCTTACCTTGCATTTTGGACCCTTTTAATTTATGATAGGCTTGTAATTGATGTATTCAAAACGAGTACATTGCAAATTAACTTGTTTCATTGGTTGACGCGAGCGATATTTGTTTAACTCATACCTGAGACAAGCTGAACGAATGTGACATGTCACAACACACTTGTAGGTCTAAGAGTAATGGCTCGCTGTGAGTTAATAGTCGACAAATATTCACTCTTTTGGTATGCATGCACATAAAATGGCAAACTTTAAACTCATCTGTCATGGTTATTGCCGTAAATTCGATTGGTCGATATAGATATATCGATTCAAACCAATCGACCGCCAACTGACCGTCAACTGTCGAATTGGTCAAACTAATTTGACGACAATTATCCACTTGATTGAGTGTTCAATAAATTGACCGGAAATGAGTGCTGTGTATAATCGTCCAATCACAGACACGCGCGTGCCTTCTCTATTACCCACCATGATCATCATCCATTCATATTGCCAGTGATGCCAAGATAATGCTCACAGAAGTGAATCTCTTTCGTCAGTCACGTTTGACCTCTCTCTTCTTCTCATTCTTTCCTTATTCTATTTTAAGTCATCTTATCATAGTTGATGCATCATCTCCATTCTCCCTTTTAACTATCGTTCATTCTCTAATGTCTGCCACCGAGTGATGGTGTCAAACATTATCAGTGTCGTTGACAAAAAAAAGTGTCACCAATGAACATTCGATTATTACAACAATTATATACACATTTGGCAATGCTAAGTGTATACATACATAATGTCTGAAATGTGTCTATTTATATTCGAAAAAACTTTAACTAATTGGTTTGTCACATTATCGTTTCCACAGCTGCCACCTCGGTCCATTCGTCTTCTCATCTTTCCGACGACTCGTCAATGAACGGTGCCAATGATAGTGCCTCGTTGCGTCGTTATCGAACCGCATTCACCCGCGAACAATTGTCATTGTTGGAGAAAGAATTCTGCCGCGAGAACTATGTCTCACGTCCGAGACGATGTGAATTGGCTGCCGCATTGAACTTACCGGAGAGTACAATCAAGGTAGGTGTTGAATACGATTCCAATTCGGTTGATGTTTTGGATGAGCGCACGCTTTGATACCATTAACTAACTAACTGACGAACCATTATATTATATAGGTCTGGTTTCAGAATCGTCGTATGAAGGACAAACGGCAACGAATGGCACTGACCTGGCCGTATGCCAATCCACATTTGGCAGCCTATGTTTTTGCAGCGGCAGCAACTGCAGCCGCTTATGGTCAACCAATGTATTGGAATCGGCCAATGTCGACGGGCGCCAGCACACCAACGGGACCATCGGCACAATATCCAGCTTCGTCGACACCATTCCATCAACATTTGATGATTCGTCCGCCAACAACCGGTTCCGTTCCAGGAGATTTCCTCAACTCGGCTCACGTTCCAGATACGTCGGCCATGTTGGACTCATTGGGACGACATAGCGCATCATCCGGTTGTTGTCCATCACCTTTATGTCATGGGTGTCCCAGTCCGCCCAGTTCGTCGCCGTTGACGCCGTCGCCAACCTCGTTTAAACCGATCGGTTCAAACTCACCAATCGGACATTCCGAATTGAGTGCCAAAAAGTTGTTTCAACCATACAAAAACGATCACGATAACTGACCATCTTAAACATCTTTTCTTCCTTCATCAACCGATTAGTGCAAATCTAGTCTACATCTTCAACATTGCCGAAATCGGTGTTTCAAACATTTCTGATTTGATTTGTCAAAATTTGATCCATTCACATTAACAAATACGTACAAATCGGTTAAATTATTTAGGTTCTCATATTTTGCTCGCAAATCATTTTGTTCTCTCCATTTGTTTCCCAATTTACCCTTTCATTGTATTCTACAATAGTGGTTCTTTGTGTGCTTTTAGTGTCTTTATGTTTGTGTGTGCGTGTACACTAATGCAATCTCACTCGTGTAAATAACCATTGATATCAATTATTATTATTACTATTATTATATAAACATTCATAGAACGAATAAATATTTAACCAAATATGAACCAAGTTGTACCTTGACCACTTTTCTCATAAAAGGAAGATGAGACAAATCTATGGTCATCACGATTGAAAATATAGGCGTTGAAAATATAATTATTTTATTTCATTGATTACAATTAAATATATTGATCAAAATTGGTCCCGAATAAGCCACAGTAAGGTAACAAGTATATAAATTAAGTAAAAAAATACATCAAAGATGAAATAGTTGTGCACATATTTTGATGGATAAGAATTGAATTTAACATTTGTTTTTGGTTCCATATTTGACACGTAGTTTAGATAGTAACAAATTATAGACTTTTTGATTGGCCTTTATAAATGGAAGACGTTTTGCATCATCTTTGACACTATAGAATTTAATACCAGGTGCATGAACCAAAAATGCATTATCCAATATAAGTAGATCATAGTTCATCAAACACATTTCATACATCTGAAACAAAAGTAAAACAAATTCTAAAATCAGAACGAATTAACATTTCAAATGCAATCAACAAACCTGAGACATTTTGTCTCGTTTCCCATCCCAAGTAAGCCTTTCATCATAGAATGGTTCATCATTGGTTCCAATGTATAAAGGTTCCCATTGATTTCGTTCACGATATCTATGGGTAACTTGAAAAACGTTTAATGAATTATTTTCAGGAATCTGCTTAATCCACACATCACGTTTTGGAAAATTCTGGCACAAATCACAAACATAACGATGAAAAAATATTGCGTCTCCTAGTGGATGGAAAAGAAAACAATTAGCAAAATTAAAATTATTCATTTATATCTATAGCAAAAATTATTACGATTGGCAAATAAATTAGCTAATTCAGCTTTCGTTCGAGGTGGTTTCATATTTGCTTTCACTTCAAAGATAGGCACAACATAAACATGTCGATTTTTGGAATTGATCGAAGGCACGAGTCCCTTCTTTTCTCGTTCCAATAGATCGAAGAATGCGGGCACGATGCCAACACTTGGATAAAGTTCAATGTCTGATGCAAATAGATACTTTGTTTTGGTACCTAAACGAGCCACATTTCGTAACACATTGATTGGATATGGAAGTGATTTGGCTTTGCGAAATCCCGACTTTAGATTTAATAATTTCATGTTCTCCTCCATTGGAATGTTACAATCAAAGTTCTGAGTTTCTAGATAGGCAGCAGGTACTGTGACATTAGTTGGCGCAAACAACGTATCATACACAAAGTGCCAATAAATTCGTTCACTGACACATTTGGGACCACATTGGCGAAGATAGTAGATTGAATTTATGGCCAAGCGAAATTCATCGCCAGGCGCATAGACGGAAATGGAGATCAATCCATCCCAACGTTCACAAAGTTGTGGTGCATGTTGAAAAAAGTCTGTCGTTCCCTGTGTTGTCAAAGTAACACTCTTTGCATTTGGTTCCAGTTGAACACTTCCTTGGATATAGTCGCGAAGTACGGCATACTTGCCGCGAACCTCTGCTGTCCACCATGGACTCTCGACATTGATTGCTTCTGGCCGAATTAGTTTGGTTCCATTCTTGTTTATATGCAAATTATGGTCTAATATGCGGTTGATCACATCTTTGTTTAAGTCATCATTGTTTTTTGAATCATCTTTTTTGTTTGAACTCTTGCCGAATTCCTTATCATGAATAATACTGTTGCTATTGCCTTTATCAATCATATCAATTCGCAATTTGTCAATTTCATCCAAACTTTTATCGTCTTCTTCGACGCGTTTATAGCTTGCATCAGGTGCGTTATCAGCTTCTTGCACAACCAGCTTATTGTTGGAGTCATAAATCTTGTCAACACTAATTTGCTCATTGTTAACCTGTTTTAAATTTTTGATACCATCCCCAACATTATTTGCTGCATTATCGGGTACATTATTTTGATTAACATTAGCTTCAACGTTTGCCTCAGGAACATTACCCTTAAATAATATAAGTTTAAGTTATACTAAATAAATAAGAATTGTATGGCAATACAGTACCTTTAAAGCAATTTGCTGTGTTGGCCTTAAAAATGGTAACGATTCCGGTCTATTGAATGAATATTCATATTTTCGGTTGTTGGTAGATAGAAATAGTAGATATATTCCCAAGAAAATGTTGAATGTAATCAATATCTTAAGTAAATTTTGCGAATCGAAACGCACACAAAAAAGATAACGTAACTTGAAGGATTTGTTCATTCTTCATTGATGATGATTTTGGACAAACGGTATTGATGATTATTACAAAAACGATTTTGGTGCAAGTAAGGAAACATAAGGGGAATTAATAAAACTAAAGTGAGACGAACTTAAAAAATTGGATTTGAAGTTAAAAGATGGTACAAGTGCATGGTGCCCCTAACGATCAACGAGGTAAATAACTAATTAAAAAAGGATCACAATAATATTTTTGCGGTTGAATGCTTTCCATTACGCGCTCTAGGATTCGTAATAAATGAGTCTAGATCGGAAATAAGTACGATAGTGCATTTCTGATGATAAATGTAACATAGCAACCAATTATAATCTGCTGGTTACTCTCAAATGACACAGTTGAATCATCTTGTAGTAGAAGCATCAACACGCGTCACAGTCAACGGCTCGACAGCTGATGACACATTCGTACTCTAATGTCGCCATCTTTCGGTACTCAATAATAAACATGACACCCCTTTTTTGGTTTGAAATTTATGATTGATGATTGATAGTTTATTTTGAATCCTTTTTTATTTTTTTATTAATATCTATCATTGAATCTAATATTTTATTTCGAAATATAGTCAATTTTTCCATCTCTATTATAAACATAAAAATTCATTTTCGTTCAAACTATTAGGACATTCATATGATGGAACATCAAACGATGTTCATCATGATTGTTTCAAACTGGTTTCAGTGTACAGTTTTGTTTGCCAAATCATTCATATGTTTATATGTTCGTGTGCAATACTGATTAGTTAGTAAAGTTTGCTCACAAATCAACAAATAATTGAATGTGGCAATAGTAAGTTAGTCAGCTAGTCCATTATCCTCATCACAATTCTAAAGATCCATTTTGACAAGATCTCGAATGAAAGTGGAAGAGAGACAAAAAAAATTGAACACGAAAGTAAGAGAGAGAGAAAGGGAAAAAGAAAGAACGTTAACTAAGCACATTTTGATTTGATTTGATCATATACTCGCAAACTCACAAGTTTGTGCCAATAAATGAAAGAAAGGGAGTGTAAAATCTCAATGGCAAAAATCAAAAATCAAGCATCATGCACATAAGCGTATAATCATGATCGTTTAGCAAAGCATCGAACAAGAGTGCATCAATGTAAACTAGTTTCGTGCAATACATAAAGTCGATTGTTTCGCTGTACTGCACCACTGACCACTAATCGTTCCGTTTAATATATTTTGTTGAAATGAACCGATCATGACACTCACGTTGTCTTGGGAATGGACACAAGCACCTTCATCTTAAATACATTGAAACGGATTATTGATACAAATCATTCAATTTAAATATGAATATTTCAAATGGTATGAATGTATGGGTGGTATCATTAAATGTTATTTAGATCACCAATTTGTTTCTTTCCAGATATGTTTACCACCAAACGAACAATTAATCATCGGACAAAGCACATTGAAACCCGAATACAACGACAAGTTGTAATAGAAGATGGGAAAGTTATTTCTGATACTGGACCGTTAGTAACAACAAAAACGCTTGAAGATAATAAACAAGACATTGATGAAATCGAAGAAAAGTATGATTTCATTCCGAATGAACCATTGGATCATCAATTTGAAATGAATAGAAAAGATGATAAAACCAAGAAAACACCCATGAAAAAGTAATGAAAAAAAAACCTATTAACAATTTATTAATTTTTTATTATCGATTA